>OY856186.1:298097372-298164251 GCA_963693315.1 Diogma glabrata | reverse complement strand
TTTCTTTTACGAAAGTTTTATGATTTTTTCAATGCATGTGTTCTTTGGTTTTTTATAACTATTTTAAATTTTTGAATACATGAATCTGTTATCAGTCTTAATAGCGCAAACACATTTTCTTTACATAATCGAAAACACTGAAATTGACTGCGTGAAAGCTGCAAAAGTGTCAATAATTCATTAGTTCACAGTGAATTAGTCGTCACTGACATCTCATTAAACTATCTTGTTCGCGGAACATTTTGCTTCAAATGCGCTTCATTTTGATCTAAAACTTTTTGAAAAACTGTTAAAAGTGTTTGTTAAACACCGATAATTCTGCAGATGGCAGTACACAGCACAAGTCATTCGCAATCCTATCATCATAAGGTTTGATACCTATGGGTTATGAACATAGGGTTTTATGCCTATGGGCATAGGGTTTGATACGATTACATCAAGAGAGAGAGAAAGGTGCTATAAACATAAACGAAAACTTAAAAATTCACTGATTGAGGTGGCAAAAATCTGCCTAATTTTAACTTCCCGCTGCCGAAACAACAGATTTAAATATATACTATATGACGATATTAAGTCTCCGGGGTGAACAACACCGTCCCTGTTATACTAAAACCTTTTTCAAAACATCTTCAAAAAAAGGACAAATCTGATTTATGAAATTATAGATCAATAGATTCATTGCCAATCGGATCTAAAATTTACCATCATTTGAAGTCAATATAGTTTTCGAAACAAACATTTGTAACCTAGAGTTTAGAGTTTAGACATTTCAAAACCATTAGTTCACCTTCATTTTAGCCAAGTAAGTGAAATAAGTGATGGAAACCGAAGTAAGTGATTGGAAAACACAGCGAACGAATTATAATCGATGATCTAAGATCAACATCGAGGTTTGATTCCCTAAACACAGTCACGCTGTTGCGAATTTTTTTTTATTAATATCGTGCGTCATATCGTAAATCAAACTTTTTTTTTTTAATAAAATGTGTTGTGTAGTAGGAATTATACAATATGTGTCACAACAGCACATAAAAACCTTTAAAAACCAAGGTCTCACAACAACATGCGTTCTAAGGTGTTGATGGCGGCAAGTCTTTCTTTTATTTGTTTTTTGTATTTTTTTTTAAGAAGGGATAACTACTCAATAAATCCTATCACATACAAAATATGAAATAGGCAAATATTTAATAATAAAATATAAGAGGTAAAAGAATACAAGGTTAAGAATAAAAATAAAATATAAGAGGTAAAAGTAAATTTGTTTTAAAAATTTGCTTGAAACGTTATCGTTGACTGAAGAGTTCATTTGTAAGTACCTCTAAGATATCACCTTGGCTATAGTGATATCTCACTGCTATTGCCAGTGGTATTTGATATCTCACACTAGCGCATATGTCAATAGCAGGGACAGAAGTACGAGAGGTATCATGCCCGTAGATCAGCGGTCGGGGAACCGGGGTAAATTACCCCAAACGTAGTAAAAATGAAATTATTGGCGGTAATAAGGACATTTTACAAATTTTCTGTTTCTCTAAATATTCAAAATTACTTCGGTCTGAAAGACCTAAGTATTACATTCATGAGCTCAAAGTCAAATTCTTACCCCACTTTTTTTGACATTTCTCGACGTTTTAGGACCTCCTGATTCTAAAAAAGCAAAAAAAAAAAAAAATGTATGTCTGTCTGCCGGCCGGCCGGCCGGCCGTCCGCCGTCATTACCTACGCTGCAGGGAAAACCGCTGGAGGGATTTCAAAAATTTTTTTTTCTAAAAATAGGTATTCACAAGGGGCAGGTCCGAAAGGAAGCTGTGTTTGATAACTGTACCGGAAGTGTGTCAAAAAAATCATTATGTGTGTCAAAAATAGCAAATTTTCATATTTTTGGCTTAAAAAACGTTCATTTTAAGTGATTACGAGTAGGAACATTAAATTTGGAGAAATCTTGATGGTAGGGATTGGTATGTGAGATCAAAAACTAGATTATTGCATTATAAGTTTGTCAAAAAAATGTTGTCAAGTGTGTCAAAAGAAAGATTTTTATTTATTTTTTTACTTAATTTTTTGGAAAAAAAATTAAATTAATTGTTTGTTTGAAATGAGATTTTATTATTATTATTGAGAATTATGGCATTATAAGTTTGTCAAAAAAATGTTGTCAAGTGTGTCAAAAGAAAGATTTTTATTTATTTTTTAACCCAACTTTTTGGAAAAAACAAAATGGTTTGTTTGAAATGAAATTTTATTATTATTATTGAGAATTATGGCATTATAAGTTTGTCAAAAAAATGTTGTCAAGTGTGTCAAAAGATTTTTTTTTAGTTTTTTACCCAATTTTTTGGAAAAAAATAAAATTGTTTCTTTGAAATGAAATTTTATTATTATTATTGAGAATTATGGCATTATAAGTTTGTCAAAATATGTTGTCAAGTGTGTCAAAAGAAAGGTTTTTATTTATTTTTTACCCAATTTTCTTAGAAAAAAATAAAATTTATAGTTTGTATGGCATGATATTTAATTATTATTATAGAGAATTATGGCATTATAAGTTTGTCAAAAAATAATGTCAAGTGTGTCAAAAAACGATTTCATTTATTTTTTTAGCCAATTTTTTGGAAAAAAAATGTAGCTGTTTTTATGACGTAAATGTAATTTAAAATGAAATTGGACATGGAAATTTTTGAATTTGTTATAGGTTTAGAAATATTTTTGGAATTTTGAAAAGTTTGTATATTTGATTTTGTAATAATTTTTGCAATATTTTTAGAATTTCGGCAAAAGTTTTAATTTTTGATTGTGTAAGAATTTTTGAAATATTTTTAGAATTTTGAAAAATTTTTAATTTTTGATATTATTATAATTTTTTGAATTTTGAAAAAAGTTTCAATTTTTGATTTTGTAATAATTTTTGCAATATTTTTAGAATTTTGGAAAAAGTTTGAATTTTTAAGAATTTTTGAAATATTATTGGAATTTAGAAAAAATTTAAATATTTAATTTTATTCTAATTATTCGAATATTTTTGGAATTTTGAAAAAGTTTGATTTTATTTAATTTAACAATATTTTTGGAATTTTGATTATAATTTTCCGGCAACGTATTGATGTTTCGTGTTAGTTTTGTAATAAATTTTTAAACAGAGATAAAAAGTACTTGTACTTTAACAAAGAGTTATGTTTGATATATATCGCTGTCCAAAACTAAAAACTATGTCCTCATAAAAGTTTTTTGCCGAAAACTATATCAAAATCCTTAACCCAGACCGAAGTCTTGATATCTCAGAGCTGTGAGATTTCAGCCCCTCCATATTTTCATATTCAAATTCAACATGGGGCATTTTCATTTGAAGTCATAAACTTTTTTTCATAAATAAGATTTTATTATATTTATTATTAGAAAATTAGAATATATCTATATTATTATTTAAATTTATTGGGGATTTTTGAGAACATTTAAATTAATTTTACTTTTATAAAAACTTAAACATTAAATTTATTTAATCCTTCGATCAAATCGTATACTATTGATGAAGATTTGATTGAAGTCGAGATTATGTGTCGTTAGAAAGAGCCGAAAAAACTGGATCGAGTGCCCTTATCTGCAGGAATTGTAAAAGAAAGAATTTCTATGTTAGTAGAAAATTGGGATGGAAAAATCGATTCCGATTCTACTCGAGAATCCACTTGTCTGTTAAAATAATCGATTATAAAGAATCGATTTTTAATTTTCAAAGTCGATCAAGAATCGATTCTTAGTATTCGACTTTTTTGGCTTTAGAAGCCGTTAAGTTATATTCGTTTGCTACGCTGCTCGACTTCCGATGTAAAAAACTAGGATTTCAAAATATTTGCAACTCCACGCGAGTGCTGTGACATGTTCATCACAAGGAATCTTTAAGTTTAAAGAAACATTTCTTCGTCAGGGATTTTCAATTAATTTGTTCAAACTTTATCTATGTACGTGATTGCATGAAAAATGAAATTCAACTAACAAAAATTGTTGCGGTTGATCATGAAAGTGAATACACCGCCGATCATCAACGATCTTCAAATGGTAATGGTATTTGGCATTTTTTAAACGACACTATGCAACAAAACCTTCAAAATAATGACAGTGATGAAGTAGGCGGGTTGCTGATTGAATTAAGAGAATTCATTAATCGTCCAACAATCGACAGAAAAAGTAATCCAAATCCAATTATCACATGAAAAACACTCGAAAATGAACATTCCAATTTATCAACAATATATCAAACAAATATTTAACAATAAATAGTTGCAAGATCAACGCCATGTGAGCGTTTATTTTTACACAATGGTCGGATTGCAAATCAGATTCGAAGTCGATTATAACGCCTGAACATTTGAATATGCTACTTTTCTTAAGATCAGTTGCAGAAAATATGTAGGTTTCATATGTTTATTGCCTAAAATTTATTTTGAATAAATGTATATTGCTGCAATATAAATTTAAATTTTTTTCAGCTAAAGCTAGATTTTTTAACATAGGAATCGATTAAAATCGAAAGAATCGAGTCTGGTAGCCGGAGAATCGGTTCTAGGAATCGAAATGTATAAAATCGAAATAGGAATCGAGAGTCGATTTTTCCATAAATCTTTCCATCCTAAGTAGAAAATGTGCAGGAAAAACAAAAACGGGTTAAATATTTTGTTATTCAGCTTCATGAGATAACAAAATTGCGTTGCCGTGTCAGTTTACGACGCAAATTGAAGCTTATCATTGTATGAATGGTCTATTGCCAAGCACTTCTTGTAAAACATTTGGAACCTACTGGCAGCTTGTACATCATGACAGTAAAACGACATTGTAAAACATTTGGAACCTACTGGCAGCATGATACATCAAAGTTGTTAATGCTGCTAAAGAACGTGCACTAAATACGCGGGTATTTCGTGAACTATTTCAGGACAGTGAAACTGAATATACTGCCCTACTTTATTATACAGAAGTGAGATTGCTTCCTCGAAGAAATGTTCTGAAACGAGTATGGGCTGTCAATGCTGAACTTGAAATTTTTATTGTTGATCAAAAGCATATTCTTGCAGATAAGTTTAACAATTCTTCATGGGTTACATGTCTTACATATTTAACCGACATTTTTGAGCATATAAGTGTGTTAAACAAAGTCATCAATAATTTGGCAACAGAATGCAGAGGACGCTTTTGTCTTCGTCCATGTTTTTGTGAGAGCTCCTAAATTATATATATCTAAGTTTTGTTATGACACGTATTGTAATGCCCATTACGCAAGACTTGAAAAACCCCAAAAAGATATCTTTAAGACCTCGAGCCCACAACGATGTACATTCTGAGGTTTTGTTGATATACGCTTTTTTTAATCCTTTGAAGAACAAAAATTTTTTTCTGTGGCAAGATGTTGTAACTTCACTTTTGACGATTCTATCGTATTTTACGCTAATCGGTATGCTGTAACACAAAACGACTGTCGATTATCGTATTTACGACAGTCGTTTTGTGTTACAGCGTACCGATTAGCGTAAAATACGATATAATCGTCAAAAGTGATGTTACATCTTGCCACTGCATTCTGTCAATAGTCAGTGATTTTGATAATGTTCCTTGCATAAACTGATTGACGAGTAAAACGGAAACAATATATTTGAGGTGGATCTGACTTAATCCGAATACTGCTGGTCAAGACATTTATAAAAAATAACGAGGTCAGCAACATGGTGACGTTGTGGTATAGACAAGCAAAATTTGATATTAAAATTCCATCTCCCTGCATTCAAATGGAATGGAAAAATATTGGAATGGAATGGAAAAATATTAATATCATTTCAGCCGGAGAAAAGATGTCAGCATTTGGCACAAAGCTTCTGTATTGAATGCGGAAGCCAGTTAGCTCTGTTTTTGGAAGATTGTGACACTATTACTTTTAAAGACGTCAATGATACAGTATGACAGGCATCTCACCAATCTCAGATAGCGATTATCTGATTACTTTCCAGATTTAGACCTGCATACTGTCAGTTTGACTATTGATCCATTCAAATGTAAAGTAGATAACATACCAGATGAGCCTAAAAGCTTGGCAGAAGCACTTATTGTATTCTGATGTAATACTGATGCTCGCATACTATTTGAGAGCATAGCAGTTTTTTTGGGATGTCCGAGCTGCAAAGGCTTTCAAAATTGTCACATGAAGAAGCAATAAAAAAGTTGCTGCCATTTGCAGCGACATATCTTTGCAAACAGCGCCAAATCGAGGAAAATAACACATAAAAAAGTTGTCAGACTCGCCAAGGACAGGCGCTTAATGAAATATAAAATATGTGTTAGTCATCATATGAAAAGACTATAAATTACCTCGCAATTTTCGCTTTTCAGAATGTGGGGTAATGTCAACTTACACAAGAATAATTTTGGGTAACGGCTTAAAAAATTCCCCGACCGCTACCGTTGATCAAAAATAACAAACAATTTACATTTACAAACATTTACATTTATACAAATCAACAAAAACTGAATCCTCCATGCGGATATATTGGAATACTTATTAGTTATTACACATCTCTATTACATACAGTATTCTCTATTGTAATGGATATTTAAATGCTAAGTTTACGTTGCATAGTTTTCGTTTTAATTTTAATTAATATTAATAAAATTTTATCTTCAACATAAATAGTTAGTTATAGAATTGTTTGAGTAACTTAATTTTTTAACTATTTTGATCTAAATTATTCATATTTTGTAAAATATATCATCATTTATGATGAACATAAAATTATATGAAAGGAAGTAATGATTTAAATCCATTAATTTTAAATAACGTATTAGTTGCTGTAAATTTATAAATTGTTTATTATGTTTGTTTAGTTGTGTTCGAATCGATAAAATTAAAATATATCTTTACGTATATAACATCCCAAGCAACAAAATAAGTCGAAAATTGGTAACATTGTATTTAAAATTCGACTTAAAGGTTATAAAACCTTAATAATTAGATGTAAAATTACATCGAATCGACATCGAATCGACCAATGTGGGGAAAAATTCGACGTCGATTCGACGTAATTTTAGGGGTAAAATATTCTATTTAGGTATTTTTCTTCCTACTTTTTCTCCCTATTTAAGTAAATTTCTCCCTAATTTATGTAGGTTCCGCGTCAAATCGACGTCGATTTAGGTTAATTTGAACCTATTTTCAACCTAATTAGTTGTAAGTTACCTACTAGGTAATATTATAAGCAATTTTATCTTCTCTTTTACCAATTATAAAATAATATGTATTTGGGCAACACATGTCAAATTCGAAAAAGATGAAAAAATTAATTTTCACTTAATATATAATTTATAACAAATTTTAATTTTATATTTCGCAATAAAATGGTTTTAAAAATGAATTTTTATAACGAAAAAAATATTATTGATAAACTTTAGGCTTGTACTTCTAAAAATATTAATGGGCTTCAAAAAAATAAATAATACAAAAACATATTTTTTTCATTTCTTTGAAAATAATTTTCTTTTACCAAAAATCTCACTTACATAACAATATGGCGGAGTAATACTTTAAACAAAAATAAGTTTGAATATGGTGGACTAAGCAAAATCTACTTTAAAGTAAATTTCACATAATTTTTCGACTTTAAAGAAAATTTTTCTTAATTTTAAGTCGACAATAGCCTAAATTAGGTCGCAATCTTTTATTTAAGAAATTTCTACTTAAACTGGTAACATTCTACCAAATTGGTTGGTATTTTAGTGAATTTCTACCTATTGGTACACCAACATCGTTTTGTATAAAAATTTAAGTATTGTTGCTGCTAATTGCACAAGTATAATGGCATATTCAATTAAACTTTGGAGATGGAGATTTAATTTTCCATTGTCTATTGAATTTATTTCTAAAACCCAATATGTGTTTCATTATAGAATAATAAATATAACCCGTATATATATATATATATATATATATGAAAATCTTATAATTATTTAATCTTTAGTCGGTAATTTTATTAAGGGTACAAATAATTAATGAAATTACTCAGCTTCATTATTTACTAAATAACTTTGGTTTAATTTGAAAATAATCAATAAAAATTCTATCTAATATGTAAATTCAAATTAAATTTACAAAAATTGCATCAAACAAAATTGTACATCATCCTACAAAAAAATGTTTTTCCCAATATTTGTAAATATAGCAATAAGATATTACGTATAATTTTTTTTGTTAAATTACATCCTTTAAATAGGTAACTTATTTCTTATTTAAGTAAATTTTTACTAAATTCGGAAATGAGGTCGACAATAAAATAGTATTTTTGGTATAATCGACTTATAGATTAGTTTTTAAGTTATTTTCTACCAAATTTTTGATTATAAATTACCTTACAAGGCTTAAGCTTACTATGAAGTGAAGAATTAGGTAAAATTAGGTGTAATTTTCCTTGTTTTTTAACTTAGAAAAAATGTTATTTGAGGTTGAAAATAGGTGAAAAATGTGGTAAAACTCTCCTCATTTTGCGACTAAATTAGGTGTTCAAAATAAAATTGACTTTGAGGTTGATTTTAGGTCAAAATTAGGTATAGGTGTGTGCTGGTTTTAACTTAAATTCTACTATTATTTTGATATAATTTTTTTGGGCGAAAAATACGTATAATCAACCTAATTAACTACCTATAAGTAAAATTTATTTGAAAGTCAAGAAAACTGGTTGAATCGACGTAATTTTGACATAATTAGGTAAATTTAGACCAAACTGTAGTTGAAAATCACCTATTGTGTTGCTTGGGATATACCGTCGCAAAACTGTACACAAGAACTAATATCGTCATTTAAACGAAAATATCCAAAGTAATCAGCAAATTTCTAAATATATAGAAGTGTTTCCTAAAATGACAAACCGATGTTTTTTAAGATTTACATACGTAATTATTTAAAGAATTTGTTTATTGTACATACTTTTATTTTAACATAACAATAATAATTTTACATATTTATACAAAACATGATTGAATGAATCAGTCTAAAAGAACTTAAGAACGAACGAATTTAAACTTAATAGACCAAAAATTTAAAAATATTTAAAATGATCGTAAATGTGGTAAATTTTGAACGAAGAATAACTTATAATTTGGAAGCAGCATTTTCAATACTCAAAAGATTCTTCAAACAGTCTTCACTTTCTGGACAATCAACATATTTTGAGATATAAAATTTAGCAATTGCGGATTTTTAAATTATATTATTCATTACATCTCTGTTTGCTTAAATCAAAATTTACTATTTGTTAATTTCGAGTCATCAATAATTTGGCAACAGAATGCAGAGGACGCTTTTGTCTTCGTCCATGTTTTTGTGAGAGCTCCTAAATTATATATATCTAAGTTTTGTTATGACACGTATTGTAATGTCCATTACGCAAGACTTGAAAAACCCCAAAAAGATATCTTTAAGACCTCGAGCCCACAACGATGTACATTCTGAGGTTTTGTTGATATACGCTTTTTTTAATCCTTTGAAGAACAAAAATTTTTTTCTGTGGCAAGATGTTGTAACATCACTTTTGACGATTCTATCGTATTTTACGCTAATCGGTATGCTGTAACACAAAACGACTGTCGATTATCGTATTTACGACAGTCGTTTTGTGTTACAGCGTACCGATTAGCGTAAAATACGATATAATCGTCAAAAGTGATGTTACATCTTGCCACTGCATTCTGTCAATAGTCAGTGATTTCGATAATTTTCCTTGCATAAACTGATTGACGAGTAAAACGGAAACAATATATTTGAGGTGGATCTGACTTAATCCGAATACTGCTGGTCAAGACATTTATAAAAAATAACGAGGTCAGCAACATGGTGACGTTGTGGTATAGACAAGCAAAATTTGATATTAAAATTCCATCTCCCTGCATTGAGAGATCAATTTTTATATGTAAATTTTTTTTATTTACGATCTACGCGTGTGACAACCCCGCGTACTCCAATCCCTGCTATTGATATTCGAGCTAAAGTTAGATATCACATACCACTGGCAATAGCAGTGAGTAGGGTTTCTAATCCGGATATCCGGATATCGAATTATCCGGATTATTCGACCATATTTTGACTATTCGATTATCCGGATACTTTTTTGTAACTATCCGAATATTAAAAACCCTTTATTTTGTAAAAAAATAATCAAATTGCGTTGAAAAGTTCAAATAACTATTAACTTGCGTTGCAAAGTTTGTTAGTGCAGTGAAGTGACTACAAGTTTTAAAAATTTATTTACAACTTTAATGTTTTGAAAACTGTAATCATTGAATATTTTATGAAACACTTCGTGAATCTGCAGTGTAAAGATATTTTACTAATATTTATTTAATGCTATATTAATTTTAAAAAAATAATGTTTTATAAACTTGTGGCCCTGTCAATAAAATCTGAAGTGTTGGCTATTTTTTTAAAGTTTATGAGAGCTGTACTTCTAAATTATGACTCTGAGGAAATCACTAATGAAATTACTATTGAAAGTGAAGATGAAGAAAGTCTAAGTAGTGATGTTTGTATAAGAAATCGTGACTGCAGAAAGTACTTGAGAATGCTATTGCTTTAATTACTCATGTTGAGAAGCAGAATGAAGTCCATATTGCTGAAAAAAGATTTCATTTATTTAAATAATTATAAAAAAAGGACTGACGATTTAAATATTCTATATTGCGTATTATTACCAATAAAACCTACATCGACGCAACGGAGCGGGTATTTTCAATTGCTGGTCTTACCAGGACAAAAATTAGAACTCGACTCAATTTCGAGACATTGTAATAATTAATTAATTATTGCAATAATTTTTCTAAAATATGCATTTTTATAAATGCATCAATAACTTCATTAATTTAAGTAAATTTATCAATGATTTTATTTTTTTATTATTATTATTTATGATTTGTTACTATTTTTTTTGTTATTTTTTGACTATGTATAAAAATTAATTAATATAGATACATGAAAAATATACATAAATGATTTAAATACCGCAAAGTAAAAAACATGTTTTATTTATTGTTTAATTATCCGGATATCCGGATTATCCGGATAATTTATTGTTTATGCATTCGATATCCGGATAATCAAATAGGTCGGATATTTAGAAACCCTAGCAGTGAGATATCACTGGCCAAGGTGATATCTTAGGGGTGCTAGCGGATGAACTCGGTTACTCGAAGAATCGAGCCTACATATAACTATGTATGGGCTTTAATCATTAAGGAAGGAAGTGCGTCGCATGATCAAGGAATATATTACTAGCTGGATTATTGGCAACCCCATTTTAAATTTGTTCCTGCAAATTGTTAAAGAAATTTGCTGTTTACCTTTTATTTTATTTTCTATTTTATCATGAAATATTGGCCTATGTCATATTTATATGTGAAAGAATTTATGGGTTAGTTATCTTTATACATATATATATTTCCTCTGTCAGGTTGTACATTTACATCTGGATAAAATTGGTCAAAACGGCGGGGTCTCTTAAAACACCTATAAGTGAAAATTCAACAACTTCTAACTCTGGCTTTTAATCTTATTGAGACTTGGTGTATAAGGTTTTAGTACTGCTTCCAATATTTCTGCGTACTAATTTCCAGTTTGTCTCTTCCGGCTAAAATTTTTTTTAAATTTTTTTTTAAAGTGTTTATTACAGCGGGAGTCTACAGTTACAAATCGATTTTCATGAAACGTGATAAAAGTGAATTCAAAAGAGTTGAGAAAGATTTTATAAGCTTTTGGGAACATTCAGTGGAGTACGCAAGCGGGTTTTGCTGGGGGTTCGAACTCTCCATGTTGTATCAAATCGGTTAAAAGATTATTCTAGTATACACTTACATGGAATTCGCATTTCAATTTACTATAGTAAAAACCTAATTGTCTCTATCAGATCCCTTATTTCATAATAACCGTAGTTATTTTGTGTATATACTTATTATTTTATCTTGAATTCAATTTGAATATAAATAATATGTAAAAAAAAACATAAAAATCTAATTGAATTTTTTATCAAACCCCCCTTCCCCTTTGCTTGATACTGCGTACGATACTGGGTATATTAGACAAAGGGTTGGAGGTTGTGGGGCTTCGAGTACCTGTTTTTTTAAAGGTCTATAACATTTGTACCTAATAATCGAATTGATTGGATATTGGAACACAAATAACTGATTAGTTTTTTTGCGATATTGGGATAAGCCGTGGGAACCTCTTGAGTTACAGCTGTTTATTTGAAACTTCAATAATATCATATTTCTGATAATGGTTTTTGACTAAACTTGGTAAATATGCTAATATATTAAAGTATGATTTGCTACAGTTTATTTACAACTGCCGGTTCGTCAATTCCGGCAAAATGTTTTTTAATTTCTCAATTTGTACAATACGGTTTACGTGTGTTATAAAGATTTCAACGTTTGTGAATAGTATTTTGTACGACACGTACTTCGATGCATGTCGTGAATTGCATTTACTGGAAGATAATAAGTGATAACCATTAGGATATGAAACTTGCAGATGCAGTACTGAGTTCTTTTTCTCTTCAAATTCGTCAATTATTCGCTACGTTATGGATCACATGTTTTCCGTCTGAAGATTATGCTCTCAGGGATAAATATAAAGATTCGACGAGTGAAGAAATTCTACATCGCATTCGGGTTGCTGATAAAGATCCCAATTCCTAACATGTATTTTTCGCCAGAAATATATAACGAGGCATTAATTATTGAGGCATTAATGATATCTGTATTCTCATTTCAAATATGCCACTCATTCATTTTGGCATATCCTCCCCAAACTGGGCAATCAGCACTCAAGCTATCATTGAACATTCACACAAAATCTAGACGCAATGTGTAACATAAAAACATAGCTGAAGTTTTGAAAAAATGCAAAATTATCTGGGAGGAATGCCTTATGGCCCATAAAAATTCACTTGAAGCTCTCGATAGAACGCTGCAAAATCTCAATAATAATACCAGACTTGTTGGTGGTAATCTACTGCTACTGGTCAGTGATTTCAGACAGACATTACCGGTCATTCATGCGGATAAAATTGACGTACGCTTGAAAGAGTCACACCTATGGCGAACAATTGTTCAAAATTGGCAACGGAAAAATCCAATTGCATAAAAATACACATGAATCCGATTCACAGACAATTTTTGCAAAATGGTGGCTACCAATGATGCTTTGATTGAAATGTTATTCCCAAATTTATAAGCTCATTACACTAATCATGCGTGGCTACGTGAGCGAGTTATTTGGGCCGCAAAAAATATAGATTTGAAGCACTTAATTTTAAAATAAAACAGATATTGTCTGGCAATGAAATATCATTCAAATCGATTGACACTGTTGTCGGTCCTGAGTCAGTTAGCTTGTCAATTTTGCCTGGAATTGCCTGGAATGCCATCATATAATTTGCGATGAAAGAGTGGTTCACCAATCATTTTGCTTAGAAATTTGACTGCACCAAAACCATGCGATGGTACGCGATTAGTAGTAAAACAAATCATGGGCAATGTTCTTGAAGCTAACATTTTAAACGGAAAGTTTCAAGGTGTAATTGTTCTTCTACCACGGCTGCCAATGATCCCTTCAGACTCACCCTTTTCATTTAAATGTTTCCCATTCGATTGACATTCACAATGACTGTTAATAAGTCACAAAATAATGTCAATTTGTGGGTTAAATCTCGAAACCCCTTTTCTCCTGACCAATTATATGTTGCGTGTTCGAGGGTTGTAATTTCTTCGTGCATGCTTCTCTGAGGCCAAAAATATTGTTTATCCTATCGCATTAAGATATAATTAAAAAAATTATTTTCCTGTATAATAATGATTAATGAATAATAGTAATAAAAATTTCATTTGAATAAGTATAAATAATAGTAATAGCCAAATAAATTTCAAACTATACGATGCAGCCACTATTATACATTTCAATGAATTGGCGGTAGAGTGTCGATTAGGAAAATCGCTTATCTAATGTTAATTATTGTGTGAATCCGGTATTCATCACTTCTAAAACAACTTCTAAATAATAAAAAGAGCTGGCAAATATCTGGTAGTTGCAGATTAAATATTTTTTTTTTATAAAACTTGAAATCAATGAACAACATATGCTAAACGATTGGATCGTCTTGTTATAATCTTAACATCATCTTGCTAGATTGATTCTTGATTGAATCATCTTGGAAAAAGATTGAATTTTTGATTTTGTTATAATTTTTGCAATATTTTTAGAATTTTGAAAAAAAGTTTAAATTTTTGATTTTATTATAAGTCTTAGAATATTTTTGAAATTTTGAAAAAAGTTTGAATTTTCGATTTTATTATATTTTGGAATCTTGGAAAAAGTTTGTAATTTTGATTTTGTTATAATTTTTATTTTTTTGAAACTCAATTTAATCAGGCCCCTTTTTTTTTGAAAAAAATTAAATCAATTATTTGTATGACATGAAATGTAATTGAACATGAAATTGGTAGAATAATAGATCGTTTTGAAAAGTTGAAATTGCGGAACGCTAAAAGGAGAGGTTTTTGAGTAGTTTGCTGAGTGTTTTATCTTTCCACTAAATTATGTTAATTTATGATGTTATAATTTTCCGGCAAGGTATTGATGTTTCGTGTTAGTTTTATAATAACTTGTACTTTTACAAAGAATTTTATGTTTATTATATATACATCGCTGCCCAAAACTAAAAACTGCCTCGTAAAAGCCTTTTGCCGAAAACTATAAAAATCCTTAACCAAAACCGAAGTCTTGATAGCTCGGAGCCTTGAGATTTCAGCCCCTTTATATTTTTTTATTATTATCAAGCAATTAGCACAAAGAAATTTAAAAGCAAAAATTATGTGATAAAAGCTAACAATATTGGATTGTTAATTGTTTCATTCCGCACTAGTGCGTAATAAATATAATATTTTCTACTACCTAGGTGTACATATTTTTAATAAAAAATAAAAAAATAATGGTACACTAAAACTATCATTAGTGATAATTTCTACTTCGATCGTTAACAAATACTAGTTACTGTTTATAGATGCGGTGTCTTCCTTTTAGTGTTCTATTTCTTTTATCATATAGAAATAAGAATAATGAAAATTCGCATTCAATACAATCATTTGTTTAGTATAGTTAAATCAATCTTCCTTAAAAGAGTATGCAATTTATTTACTGTGTTAAATTATGTGAATAATTTAATAAAGATTAATATTTGTGAGCATTGACGTCAATTACTGTGTCTAAAAAGAAAGATTTAAAATTCGAATAGTTTTCGATGTTTAAATGCCAGTTTAAATGCCAGATATCTAATACATAAGATGACAATGCAGACGGTTGCTAAATTATAATTAATTTCTTTTCTTTTTTTATATTTCCAGATACAACAAGAAGTTCTCAGTTTCATTGAAAAATATTTTCAAACGCCACAGTTTTTCTAGTTGTACGTATATACATACATTTATTTATTTTTTATTGTTTGCTTTGTAACAGAATTTTTATAATGCAGTTTTACATTTTGAAGTCAGATAATGATATTATATGGGTTTATAAACCACATTAATTCTTTCCTATATTTGAATGAATTTCATTTCCATAAACTATAACGACATTGAATTGTTTGTTTTTATCAGACAGAAAAAGTAAAATAATTCAAAACAAGGGCGATAGGGTCATCAAAGCTTATTATACTTGTAAATTAGTTTGTACTTATAACTTTTTTTTTGGTATACCGAGTCGAATTGATTTAATCTCGATAATGGTGGATTTTCGTTCATTGCTTCGCTTAAAGAAAATTTAAATCAAAATTTTATATTTAAATACATGCACAATGTAGATTGTAGATCATAGATTTTAATTTTTTCAGTTTTTTGTAAAGAATTTTCTATATTGGTTTTATTTCTATTTATTTTGAATACACAAGAACTAACCTAATTATGTGTCGATATAAATAAACTTCATAAATCAAACCATTTTATAAAAAATATTCCCTTTGTCTTGATTTCGGCACTTAAATTGTTATATCTGGAATATAAAACTTACTCCTATAAATTTTGTCTCATGATCCATAAAGTTTTTAATTTAATGCCTAATTAACTAGTTGAAGTACGAAAAATGAATAGTAAAAATATGACAAAAAATGATAAGAATAAACAAATTATATTTGCTTCTTTTCTCCAGGTGCGCAAAGCGTAGATAGTATAGTAATAGTAGGATCAGTAGGGTCCGGAGTTAAGACTTAAGTAGATATATGTTTATGTAGACATTTCCACTCAAAAGTTTCAAAAAATTAGAGGGAGAGATTTTTGTATTTTTCACATGATTTAATATTTAGTAACATCGTTATTGAGATTATATTTTTAAGTTTTCTTTCCGTTTTTAGGACTCCGTACTACGTAATACATGATCCCAATTTGTAAAATCGAATTCCAAAAAGTACTATAAATTTGAAATATTTCAGTCATAGAATTTCTAAGCTTCGGGTGATCGGGTAGTGGATCTCAGAGGAGGAATGTTCCAATTCGTCATCTTAAACTTGTTCGGAGAACATTATTTTTAACATTAATTAAACTAAATTTTTTAAAGCATCGAAACCAATATCTGCACTGCACGTGATTTCCTACAGAGCTTGGTAAAGCTGGATCGTTTCCTACAGAGCAAGTCTATACAATAAATTATATGCGCTTCTACTGCAGATTTTTTTGAAAAAAAAGTATAGTAAAATTCTTCTCAAAAAATTTTGGCACGGAATTCGATATCTTTAACGTGGATTTTAAACCTAATGGTGGAATTACCAGTTTAACACAGCGTCCAAAATAATAGACAAGACATTTCTATTACATAACACAAAAAATTACTTTACTTCGATTTACACGGTTCGATGTTCACTATACAGGGTTTCGTTTACAATTAATTTTCACTTAACACAATTTCAATTTTAGATATTTACACTTTTGCAGTGTGATTTGCAGTTTTATTTATACTTTTGGCGTCTAATTTTAACCATATCTCGTTAAATTCAAAATTTCTTTGCAAAGAAAACATGATAAGTTCTACAAAACTGACGTTATTGTTTTGCATGTATTTTATTTAATGTTTTTGTTTTGATCCTTTTTCTTTGAAACAATGTTCCGTTGGTTTTAGTTTTGAAATATTTAATAAGGTAAATTGAGGTGAATACATTTTGTTGAGATTATGTAGAATCGGAATTTGGCAAAAAATTGTATGACGCTTATTTATTTGTGTAGCACATTTATGATTAAAACTTTATTTTTATTCGTTAACTTCGTATTGGATATTTTATTACGTGACGAAGTGAACAATAAAAAATTATATATTAAAATAATATTACTATATAATAATAAAACTTCTATGTAACATTGTTAAAAATTATCGTCTTCAGTCGTTGCAAATTCGGTATATTACATTTTATTTGATGTTATTTTTTAGCAAAAACGCGAACACTACACTGTAAAGTACAGGTACAGGATCAATAAAACAATAACACTCTAAATTTCCGCTGTAGCCTTGTGGATAAATACGTAGAGAGTAGTTAGCCAATTCCAGACGTTAGTGATGAGTTGATTGATTGATGAGACTATGATCCAGAATATGCAATTGTTGCAGCAGAGTTATTCGAAATGATGGATCTTGAAACCTGTCTGGTGAGGATGCTTGATTATGAAGATGAAGAGTTAAAGATGAATTGAATGAAGAGAGTTTGTTCAAATAAAGTTGATTGAAGTATATGTATTGTGATACCGTTTAATTAATAATAATATTCAGTAAAACCAACATAAGCCAATAGATACCAGGCAGCTTCAATAAATTTGTTAGCAATTCTAAAATGAATTCTTCTTTGTTATTCTTTACACGCTTAGCCTAGTTACCAGCTGTTAAGTATTATAAATTCACATTTATTAAAATAAAAGTTTTTCTTAAATAATTTATGGAAATGACATTTATATTTAAGTACATTTTTTAAAAAACTACTATGTATATATAAAGGAAATTACAGCCACTCTCAAAACCGTCTTTATGAAAAGATGGATTAGAACTGTAGTTTGGACAAGTTCGATAACTAGCAAACGTCGAGCAATAGTTAAGCAGCCAGAGACTTTTAAACCCAAAACATAGTATAATATGTCAATCTGATTAATATTGTTTGTATATTTGGGCTTATTTTTACAGTTTTAAAAATAGAGACTTCTGCGGTAAAGGTTCGTGGAAAATCAACTGTTTTGTTGTCCTTGATATAGAGAAAATGATCAATCTCACAGATACAACAAATGCTCTATAACAAGTGATATACAAATGCTCACACATATATAACAAATCTTTCCAAAATCTAAAAAAAAATTAATTCAAGTCCAGAGGCAGAGATCCTGCGATTGTTCACACGAAAACAAATTCAAAACGCAAAGCTTTAATCAATTTTGAGATTATTTTCTTTTAACTTATCCTATCTTTTAGACCAACTAACTATAACATCAGAAATGTTTAACCTTCTAACTCAAGAGAATCCATAATCCAATTTTATAAGCCTTATGCTAACCTAATACATGATACACTCAAGCTATGGAATTCCAATACATAACAAATTTATATCAAATTCTCTTTTGTTTGTGATTTATTTGTCTGAGTGACGTTCGAAAAAATAAAATAAACATAAAAACCTAAGGCGCGTAGTTAAAAGTTCTCGGTCAATAGTAGTTCACTTCTCAACCTTGTTGCGAATGTACTATTCTTCACGAGATATGTTAGTATAACAAATTTTTAAAAAACGATGATTCATTGTGTAATATCGCATTTACACGTTTCAATTAGCATTTACACGTTTCACTTTTCACACTGGCTGATTTATATGATGCGAACCAATTAAACAGCAAATCATCGTGAATGATGGATAATTAGAGTAAAAACAGGTTGAACTTTTTGCTCACTAGCTCACAAGAACTTTTATTGAAAAAGTAAAAAACTAATAAGAAGTTTATTATTTAATTCAATTATTTTAATATTGGTGTCAAAATTATGCCAACGATTTGTTTGGTATCTTCTTTAATTCAAACTAAATAATTTTTAGATGATGCTGCTGGTAATTGACTCCTTTGCCTTCGTTAAAAGTGAATCGTGTAAATGCGGCTTTATATATTACAACTAGAGAACTTTTATTTGCTAAATTCTACAGTTACTTTTCATATTATGATAATCCGCGCAAACTCATGATTTTGTTGTTATATCTTTTCATTTTCATCTAAAATTAAAATCAATTGATTTTTTAAATAGAATTTTTGTTGTTTTTATTTTCATTGAATTAAAAGAGAAAAACCACACTAAGAGGCAAATTTTTTTTTCAGTTATAAAATATGTATGTTTTTCATTTCCCAAATGACCTTGTGGTTATTAAACAAGATAATTCTATTGATATTTTGGGTAACCTATTATCATTGTTGATTTTTATGTTGACATACGAGAGAATTAATCATATATTTTTTACTGGTACAAACCAAAGTTGATGAATTTCTCTCGTTTTATATTATGAATACAATTAAAGTAATGTATAAGAAAAATGTCTATACATGAGTCATAATTATATTCAGTTTAAAACATAAAAAAGAGAACAAGGGTCGTCAGTAACACAAAATGATTATACTGAGAATTAATTCAATCCCCTTGTTTTGTAATGATAATCGTTTCCTATTCTAAACAATAAATCTTGAAATTTTTTTAAATATTGAATAAAAGATTTAATGTAAATCTAGTCGCTCATTGAAAAGAGCACGTGAGTATTTGTACATTATTTTCGTTTGCATGATTTTAACGGATGGATGAATTATGTGAAATATCAAATCAAGATTTGAAGTTGAATAATTAATACATGTCTCAGCTGGGCGAAAGTGGGCGATTTTAATCAATTGATGAAATCATTGATTTAAATTTGATTTCATAAAGACCGTAACGTGAATCAGTATTCTACTAATCGTGTTTATGCATTTTATATTCTGTTAAGCATCAATAGTTCTAATCTAAAAACTAAACAAAAATTATCAAACAAGCAAAACCATTCATAACTCGATTGATTGACGCCATATGCAAAAAACAATGAACCCTGCCATATGCAAAAAAAAGGATTAGTGTTTTTGATTAAACCTTCTTAAAAAAATTTTATATGGTGTTTTATATTTCAAGATTGCGTTAAATATTTTTAAAATTTTGTTTATGTATATTGAGTTTCAATTTCAAAATGGCTCTATAAGTTTACGATTTTTTTTCTGCTGAATAAACAAGCACCGGACCCTAAAAATACAAAAAGTCGGGTATCCGGTACTCGACTTATCTTTCATAATACCTGGCCGGGTACGCGGCCCGAGTATTTGAGTTAATTTTCATTCACGTTTGTGAACCGAGAATTCTGTAAATTTTGTAATGCTTTTAAAAAATGAAAAATGGATAACAACCAATGGATATTGTACAAATACCTCGTTGTAGAACTGTGTCCTTCCAAAACGACTATTTTAATAGAGTGGCCAAATAATGGAACTCAATGCCTTCCTCTGTATTTCCCGATGAATTTTCCCCTCAGGCATTTAAAGAAAATGTCCATCATCATTTAAAAAAATTAGTATAGTTATCCCTATATCCCCATTCCTTCCATTTTCCTTATCTCCTTCCTTTATAGTTGACATGGTATCTTCGGATATTGAAAGAGTCTAAATAATGAATATTTCATATTTAGTGTGCTAAACATGTCTAACTAATTAATAAAAAAAAAACCAGAGTATGTATTGTTTTACAATAAAATTTATAAGATAGAGTTTTATTATGAATTGAATTTGAATGAATTTCCAAAATTTTAGTATAACCAGTCCATATTTCATACATAAATTTAAAATCTTTAAGCTGGGTTTTATCTAGGATATCCACCTCACCGGGTGTGATCTGGAGTCCCCGAGTTAGGCATTTCCGTTTAATTTCCGAACTCCGGGTCTTACAACATACTCTCCGGATTAGACAAAATTTTACTTATTACCATGTGATAACTTTTCAAAATTTACAAATCTTATAGCTAAATTAGAATCATATGCCATAAATGATCTTAATGTCTCAGGGTTCTGTTATGCCATAAACGATCTTAATGTCTCAGAGTTTTCTTACAGTTCCTCAACTTCATGTTAATTGAGACGGTATGACATCCAACAATTTCACATCGCTCCGAAAACAATTTTGCTGATGATAGAACATTGATGCCTCTCAAACATTCTTTCTAAGCTTCAATTTCATGTAACAGTCAATGAAAAAAAAAATTATTAATCAATTCTTTCAATGAAAACCTACAACGTAAAATAAATAGAAGGAGGGTAATTTTGTTGAGTTACAATCCAACCAAAACCAAATTACATATATCGTTTATCAAGGATGTTGTAACATCCTGCATCAAACAAGGACGACTAATTTCAACTTCTGGGTGCTGGTAATGAAAATAACACAACATGGAACAATAATGTGTTCAAGCTTGCTAAATTTACAATTGGAATCCATAAGCCACCAATGTAAATAAATTTTCAACTACTTTCAAATTCTGTTGATCTATAGATCATTTATTTGCCCATGTATTGCTAATTGTTGTCATGTTTGGGGAGGTATCTGTCGGTCAACAAAGAAATATCTAGGCTCTGCGATAAAGCTTAATTATCCGACTAGCATTATGTAAGGGCTCAGATCTGGGCCGGATACGGCTTTCCCTACCACTGATAAGAAACGGATCAAGCACTCTAAACAGTTCCTGATCAGCAATGTATCGCCTCAAACAATCAAAACCGGATCAGACAGCCCTACTAGAACCGGATCATTTAAATAGTGAGTTTACATTCGAATCATTTAAAATAGTGAACTACATACATAAATTACAAAATGCCCAAATTTTGTAAATATTTTTATAAAAATATTCTAAACTTAAACCTATATGTAGGGATGAGATAGATCTTTGCAGTCCTGTCCGGATCAGGACAAATCAGTTATGATATCTGATAGAGGTCGGATGAAAATACCCTATTAGGACGTACCCTAATAACACCCTGATCCGGCCCGAATCATATTAAGGCATGTTTGAACAAAATGCTAGTCGGATAACTGATCAGTTACTTTCACTCCAGAACCGAAAAGTGTGTGATCAAACTGTTCATCTACTATAAAAACAATTTCTGTCATTCGTTCTCAAGAAAAATTGAAAACATTCTTCTATCGTGTGCGCAGTACAATCGATAAACAAGAACTTGGGATATGTCCCATCCATTTGTTTTCCAAATATCCCGTTGAAGAACATGTTCATTTTAAATGAGAACGTATTGCAAAATTTTAAAATTCATTGGGTTTCTCGAAAAGTGTCTCTCGACTGCCTTTCTCGCAGTTTTTTAAATAGCACAAGGGGGAAATACAAATAAAAGTATCGGGTAAGTATATTTGTGATTTTTTTTTAAAAGTTAATTAATTATAGACATTTTTTATTTTATTTTAACCCGGAATGGCGTAGTAAAAAAATACCGGTTTCGAGTAAACACCGAATATTTCAAAATTGGACCGGGTAATTCCCGGATACTCAGTTCATCACTACAAGCAGACTTACAATATCGGCGGGGGTTTTGAAACAAGAATAAAAGAAAAATCTGAAAACAGTATATATATATGGTATATACCATATATATATATATATATATGGTATAAAAATACAAAAAGTCGGGTATCCGGTACTCGACTTATCTTTCATAATACCTGGCCGGGTACGCGGCCCGAGTATTTGAGTTAATTTTCATTCACGTTTGTGAACCGAGAATTCTGTAAATTTTGTAATGCTTTTAAAAAATGAAAAATGGATAACAACCAATGGATATTGTACAAATACCTCGTTGTAGAACTGTGTCCTTCCAAAACGACTATTTTAATAGAGTGGCCAAATAATGGAACTCAATGCCTTCCTCTGTATTTCCCGATGAATTTTCCCCTCAGGCATTTAAAGAAAATGTCCATCATCATTTAAAAAAATTAGTATAGTTATCCCTATATCCCCATTCCTTCCATTTTCCTTATCTCCTTCCTTTATAGTTGACATGGTATCTTCGGATATTGAAAGAGTCTAAATAATGAATATTTCATATTTAGTGTGCTAAACATGTCTAACTAATTAATAAAAAAAAAACCAGAGTATGTATTGTTTTACAATAAAATTTATAAGATAGAGTTTTATTATGAATTGAATTTGAATGAATTTCCAAAATTTTAGTATAACCAGTCCATATTTCATACATAAATTTAAAATCTTTAAGCTGGGTTTTATCTAGGATATCCACCTCACCGGGTGTGATCTGGAGTCCCCGAGTTAGGCATTTCCGTTTAATTTCCGAACTCCGGGTCTTACAACATACTCTCCGGATTAGACAAAATTTTACTTATTACCATGTGATAACTTTTCAAAATTTACAAATCTTATAGCTAAATTAGAATCATATGCCATAAATGATCTTAATGTCTCAGGGTTCTGTTATGCCATAAACGATCTTAATGTCTCAGAGTTTTCTTACAGTTCCTCAACTTCATGTTAATTGAGACGGTATGACATCCAACAATTTCACATCGCTCCGAAAACAATTTTGCTGATGATAGAACATTGATGCCTCTCAAACATTCTTTCTAAGCTTCAATTTCATGTAACAGTCAATGAAAAAAAAAATTATTAATCAATTCTTTCAATGAAAACCTACAACGTAAAATAAATAGAAGGAGGGTAATTTTGTTGAGTTACAATCCAACCAAAACCAAATTACATATATCGTTTATCAAGGATGTTGTAACATCCTGCATCAAACAAGGACGACTAATTTCAACTTCTGTGTGCTGGTAATGAAAATAACACAACATGGAACAATAATGTGTTCAAGCTTGCTAAATTTACAATTGGAATCCATAAGCCACCAATGTAAATAAATTTTCAACTACTTTCAAATTCTGTTGATCTATAGATCATTTATTTGCCCATGTATTGCTAATTGTTGTCATGTTTGGGGAGGTATCTGTCGGTCAACAAAGAAATATCTAGGCTCTGCGATAAAGCTTAATTATCCGACTAGCATTATGTAAGGGCTCAGATCTGGGCCGGATACGGCTTTCCCTACCACTGATAAGAAACGGATCAAGCACTCTAAACAGTTCCTGATCAGCAATGTATCGCCTCAAACAATCAAAACCGGATCAGACAGCCCTACTAGAACCGGATCATTTAAATAGTGAGTTTACATTCGAATCATTTAAAATAGTGAACTACATACATAAATTACAAAATGCCCAAATTTTGTAAATATTTTTATAAAAATATTCTAAACTTAAACCTATATGTAGGGATGAGATAGATCTTTGCAGTCCTGTCCGGATCAGGACAAATCAGTTATGATATCTGATAGAGGTCGGATGAAAATACCCTATTAGGACGTACCCTAATAACACCCTGATCCGGCCCGAATCATATTAAGGCATGTTTGAACAAAATGCTAGTCGGATAACTGATCAGTTACTTTCACTCCAGAACCGAAAAGTGTGTGATCAAACTGTTCATCTACTATAAAAACAATTTCTGTCATTCGTTCTCAAGAAAAATTGAAAACATTCTTCTATCGTGTGCGCAGTACAATCGATAAACAAGAACTTGGGATATGTCCCATCCATTTGTTTTCCAAATATCCCGTTGAAGAACATGTTCATTTTAAATGAGAACGTATTGCAAAATTTTAAAATTCATTGGGTTTCTCGAAAAGTGTCTCTCGACTGCCTTTCTCGCAGTTTTTTAAATAGCACAAGGGGGAAATACAAATAAAAGTATCGGGTAAGTATATTTGTGATTTTTTTTTAAAAGTTAATTAATTATAGACATTTTTTATTTTATTTTAACCCGGAATGGCGTAGTAAAAAAATACCGGTTTCGAGTAAACACCGAATATTTCAAAATTGGACCGGGTAATTCCCGGATACTCAGTTCATCACTACAAGCAGACTTACAATATCGGCGGGGGTTTTGAAACAAGAATAAAAGAAAAATCTGAAAACAGTATATATATATGGTATAACTAGTGCGAACGCGTTTACACAACAGCTTTTGTAGCAAATTTACAAAATTTAACAAATATGTTGTTGATTATATAATTTATTTACCAAATTTAAGAAATTTAACTCTAAACTAGAGCACGGAATCTTCATTGTAAGCTTTGTACTTAAAATTATTACTAATTTTAATTCCAATTTGCTGCTAAATAAAAAATCGACTGATTTGATTAAGCAAGGTTAGTATTATTTAGCATCAATAGGAACACTGTCTTAGTAATATATTTTTAAAAAAATGTTACGACGAAGATAGCGTGCTTTAGTTTAGATTTAAATTTTTTTTATATATATTTTGATGTGACATTTAGTTTTTCACGTGCAATAATTATATTCGCAGGTGAATCTACTTTTTGGATGAATAAAAATATGTTTAGGTCAAATATATAATATATACTATGTCGTCTTTTTTATTTGTGTGCTTTGTATTGTAGACATAAAATTGCACATGCAGAATTATGTTGTTCTGATGTAAGCTTAGAACGTCATTGCAATATAGCGTATAGAAATGTGATTACGGAACGCACTTCTCAATGTTATTTTCTCTCGCAATTAATGATACAATTTTACAATATTTTCTGTTTTATTGGATACGAAATGAAAATGGTGTTCCTATTGTAGAGAATTTGATTTTTTTTATTTTCACAAATTAATATTTTTCAGATTTAAATATTTATTTTTGAAAAGTAAAGATAAATTAAGTTGTTATTGGAACACCGGTGTATTCGAACCCTTATCATTCTCTCGCCCCGTGTATTTTATTTAACAACTGGACGGAGAACTGATAAGGGCCCGTGTCACCATTTATGCAGCATAACGATTGAAAAATACAAAATTTATAATCTTTTCAGCTTTAAATTGTTTTATTTATTTTTATAATTAAAATTTTAATAAAAAGGATAAAAAGGACCATGTAAACTCAAACACCTGAATCAATTTTAAAATTACAAAAAATTTAGAAACTCGTAAGTTAATTGTAGTTATAGTTATAAATTTAATATCTAAAATGTTAATTAAGTTTTGAAATGTCAATAAAACTTAATTGTTAAACAGAAACTTATTCTTCTCAAAAACTTTTATATTGTTTGGTTTAATTTGATATACATATTACTCTAGTTATATAAAATATCCTATTGTGTTTGTGTGTCCATTTAGAAAAAAGAAAAATACGAAACATAAAAATGAACATGAAAATCCGATTTGTCACAAAAGAAGTATGTTTTATTTTACTGGAAAAATGACAAGTTTGATGATGAATTAGCAAAAAAATAACGGCTGAACTGCTGCTGGGGTGAGTTGAAAGTTTGATGTGTAAATGGAAAAATAAGTGATATATTGTTGAGGGTTATTATGTTGAAGAATATAAAATTAGAGAAAGATTAGCTAACTGAACTGTCTGTGGCATTTTTGTTTTTAATGATAATTTGATAATTTGATATTTGAATACACCAACTAAAATTAAAATTACAGGAATAATAAAAATATATAAACATAGGTTTACCCGAGTAGAAGGTAGCCCTACATTTGTGTTGGGTATAGAGTTAGCATCCGTTTTTTTGCTTTTGCTTTTTTGTCTATTTCTTCTTTTGCAATTTGAATTCTCGGTAGCATTTATAGGAAATTAGGAGGTAGGCATAAAGAAAAATTTAAAAATGAAAGAGCCGGCGGAATTTGTACTTTGGAATAGGAAAACGAATCCTATATGAGAAGATTGTTGTCCGTTCTTAGTTTTGTGTAATCAATAAATGTAATCAATAAAACACATGCAACTTAATCGTTTTATTTTTAGAGATAAGCATGTCAGATAGACGATATGAGTTTGGCATAAGTCATACAGACAGTAGGAATAGGTGGTCCTTTATACAGCGAAGCAAATTTAGGCTAAGGATCGATCCAGTGTTGCCAGATCGCGGCATTTTTTCCCGTTTGCGGGATATTTCATATAAAACGGGAAAGCGGGAAAATACTTGGAAAGTGCGGGATTTTTCACATTTAATAATAGAATCGTTTTAAATTAAAACTTATTTTGAAATGGTTGCACCAACCAATTTTTTACCAGGCTTCAGAAAGATGTCGATCACCCGATAATTTTACTTAAATGTATATGCCATCTATCGGGCTTAGTATTGTCAAATCCGCGATGGAATGATGCCTTCTGCTGTTTAAATATTTCTAAGGGAGATAGGTACGTTTTGAAAACCCCAACGGACCACCATGTTATCTGAATTTCAGGAATATTTTGATGCTGCGAAACGAGAAATGAAATCACCTGGAACTACAAGTTGGCTCTCTATATGCATCCATCTTTTTTAAACATATTAAAAAAATTGGGATGTTTGGCATCACTATTTTATTTCTGAGCAGTTGTTTACGTATCGAAAAAGAGCTATTACAATTTGAAAATTTTTTGAAAATCATGAAATCAAGACATATTTACTTCTTCTAAAAAATGTCCTTCTCAATTTTAATAGATTTAATGCTCCATTTTATCGCAGTTCCTTCTTATTTCACAAGTTGTATGGAGAATCGAAACAATAGTAATATATTGTGTAAGTGTTTATTGCAATATTTTAATTTTCAAGGAAAACAAGCGAGCATTACAAATTTTCGAGAGAATAAAATTCATTAAAAACGAACCCAATACAACGTTTTATCCTTCCGATAGAGTAACATTTATTAATTTAAATTGAATTATTTTAAAATTTGTTGATAAAACAAGTAAAACGAATAAGGAAAAACGATGAATTTCAATGAATTTTTTTGAATAATTAATTCGAAACAATTGGGAATTGTGAATTGAGAAAAAAGTGCAATAAATGAAATAACGAAATATTTTCTAATACGAATTTGTTATTTCCCGCGGCACGGACATATACTAGTTATGAAAAATAACTACAATTTATTTCCCAATTCCTATTTCACGATGTACCGGAATAGGGCTACAGGTCGAAAATGTTTGCTTTTTGGTTGAAAATGTTTGATTTTTTATAACATGCAATCAAATTTTTATAAAATAAAATAAAATTTATTTCAGCATTCAATACAATCAAATAAATTGTTTTATTGTGCTCCGCCACATTCGCGGTACAGAATAAAATTAACAGCTGCTTGTTTTATTCTATATATTAAGACTAATAACGTACACAAATATAGTCGTAAAAAACAGAGAGAAACCTATATTTATAGTTGTCGGAAGGATAAATTTTGTTATAACTGTGGTGGTTTTTGAAGTTTTTTTAATAAATAATTGAATTTATATGTATATTTTTATTGAAAACTTGATGGGAATTTCTGAGGGATTTTTCCTTAAAAAAACGGGAAAAATCGGGAATTTTCGATACATCAACGGGAAATTCATTTTTGAAAATCTGGCATCACTGGATCGATCGATTCTTTTCGTTCGATCTGACAAGTATTGAAAGATAGCTACCATTACACCATTTTTAACTGAGTGGTAATTATTGTAAATGCTTGTTTCAATAGTAATTATTTAATTTTTTAAATATTTTAAGTTGTGTAAAACCTAGGGATGTACTACTGACCCCTCATTTTAAAGATCAGTATACGAGGTTTAATTTGATATGCAACTTGTCTATGGTGGTTCAAAAACCTTTTGTTTTGAAAATATCAAAACTTTTAAAAAAAAAAAAATCAAAGAGTTTTTCCAAAAATTTGAAAAAATCATATATTTTTTGATAAATTCTAGATGTGTTATTTGAATGTATTTTACTTTATACGAAAGACAATGTTTCTGTACATTAAACTGGTTAATAATTTTTAATTCACTAGATTTGAATATTGAAAATTGAAAATTTAGAATTATATATTAGAGATTTTTGAGCACTTAAACTCAAGCAATTAAGTTATTTTGAATCTCAATGGGATCAGAAGTTATAGTAAAAAAAAGATGTAATGCGTTTGTTGAGACAAACGCACGTAATGTTTATGTACAAATGAAATATAGTGGGTCATTCCGTTTTAAAGTCAACCTTCAAGCTAAATTTTTTTTCTTCACAAAACTGTAACTGTGGCCCATAATTTTTTTTTTCATATATTTTACTATAAGATATGGCAACAACTGTGAAAATTCCAATATAGTTATTTTGTTTAGAATGCAATTAAGCGCATGGTTGTGAAAAAGGCTTAATATACGAATGAAAATATATCTAAAAAGAATATAGCACAAATATAATAAACTGAATTGTTTTAGACTTTTTATTTTCTGTAAGCTAAAGTTTGGAGTGTCTGAATTGGACTGCTTTGCTCTCCAAATAAATGAGGTAAGCATTCTAAATACATGAATTCTTTTGTGTTACGTTAGTCACGTTACGTTAGTCACACATCATTTAAATCAAAAGCGTCAATTTATGAAAAACTAACATATTTTTCAAAAAGTTATTGGCTTTTTTAAACAAAACAATAATTACATCAAAGAAACTTATCAATAAATTTTATGTTTTATTTTCAACATCTAGAGAATTTTGGTTCATAATTTAGGTGTTAATTTAATGGTATAAAAAATGTTACGTTAGTCACATTTAAATTTTTATTTAAAAAATATCTAAAAATGTTAATTTAAATAAAAAAGCTTTCTGATTTAGATAAATAAACTTGATTTATATTTTAAAAAGTCAACAAGTGGTATAAGGAAACAAAGTTGTGAATTTCAGTATAAATGTTACGTTAGTCACTTTGGAATGACCCTAGTTCAATTAATTTCAAATACTTCAATTTTGAAAAGAAAAATTCAAAATAAATTTTTTCATGGAAATAGTTACTAATTTTATTTACTATTGTTAAATTGCATGTAATAGTTAAATAGCTAAATTGCATGCAATAAATTTTCTATCTAACCGATACATTTCGGTCTCCTTAGACGGATTTTCTTCTGAGTCTAAACTAATTAACGCTGGTGTACCTCAAGGCTCAGTATTGTCCCCAACCCTATTTTTGATTTATATCAACGAATTGTTGAAAATCACCAGCAACCCAATTAATAGTTTTGCAGATGACAGTACTCTGCACAAGTCGTTCGAGCCCCCTTCTTTCAAAAGGTAACATGCACGAACGAATTAATCCCGCCCGGAGAGACGCTGCCATAAACGTGAATAAAGACCTAAAAAATGTAGCCGACTGGGGTGACCAAAACCTGGTCAATTTCAACTCTACCAAAACACAGCTGTTGATTGTTTTCAGATCAAAGACCAAGTTCCCCAAAGATATTTTATTCAGTATGTGTGATGAACCAATAGGTGAATGTAAAAACATTCGTTTATTGGGTGTCACAGCTTCAAATGACCTACTCTGGACCGATCATGTGATGGCGATGGCTAAAAGCGCGTCTAAAAAAATCTGCCCTGTAAATAGATGCAAAAATTTTTTCACTCCATACCAATTGCTCCATGTTTATAAGTCCTATATTCGTCCCTGTATGGAGTACTGTTGCCAAGTTTGGGGTGCTGCTTCTGTTTCCATCTTGGCCCTCTTGGCCCTCTTGGACTCTTCAAAATCGGGCAATACGAATTGTAGGTGATCGAACTTTGACATCAAAACTTGATTCCCTACAACATCGTCGCACTGTTGCTGACCTCGTTGTTTTTTTTTACAAATTTCGGCATCAACAGAGCTCAGATGAAATCAGCAGCATCATGCCCCAAACTTATTCTTACACCCGTTCCACTCGACAATCGGCTACCGCAACCAGTCAAACGGTCGAGATTCCACGCTGTCATACTGGCAGATCGCAAAAAGTATTCTTTGTCCGAACTGCATACAAATGGAATAGTTTGCCGGAATCCTTAGTCTCAGGTGACTTCAACCCGCAGAGGTATAAATAAAGCGTTCATCATGACCTTAGAACGCCAGTCGTTGTGGGACCTGGGTCTAGACCTAGGTCTTAAAAGGTATTTATGTGTTGTTGTGACACATATTGTAAACCCTATAACACAACACATTTTATTCAAAAAAAAAAATTAGGGGAGACGAGCGACATAAAATTGCAAGCACTTTATAAAGGTTGATTTTTTAATATTATGTCACATATGTTGGGTAGAGAAATAGTCTTCAGTCAGTCAGCTGGATTAGCGTTTGGAGTGAGTGGGGCTCCAATGTTGTAAAAAAACCATTTATCTTGCAACTACTTTATAAAACCTGAAAATTGGTTTGAGAGCAGAATATTAATTAAAAATAAGTTTTATGATCGTCACTCAAATGCTGTAACCGAACGCGTCAGTCACACTTTGAAGTTGTAAAAAAACGGTACATCGTGCAAGTACTCTATAAAATCTGAAGTTTAGTATACAGGTGAGGAATATTATTATAATCACAAAAAATGTAGTCAGTCAGTTTATTTCTGTAACAGATGCCGTCAGTCGCAAATATCCCGCAGTGAAAAAGACTCATGAGAAATCCCGGGAATCAAGGTGGATCCCGGGATTTCCCGTTGTTCTGGAATTTGTTTGATTTGTATGTTTAACACTATTTTTTTGAAGATGAAAAGGACAGTTGCAACAAAATTACATATATTAATGCTTTTATATTTTATTTGTATAATAAAAATTCGCTAAAAAATTCAATTAAATTTTGATTTAAAATCACAAAATATAAATTTACAACAGAAAACGCGTAAATAATATTTCACTGGGCCAGTCAATCATAACACGAATAACATTTTTTTTAGTGGAGCATTTTGTTTATATGCAGTGGCTGTTTACAGATTACCTAACGAAATGTTTTCCATTTCAACCTTCTCCTCCCTTACGGAACACATTGTAACAAGCAACAATTACAATTTTCTTCTAACCTTAACAATCCATCTTCGCACCCTAAGGCCGTTACGCAATTTGTGAACAACCTACAATGGGATATTTCGTGTTTAAATAATAAACAAATTGAAAATCAATAAGTCCTTTCCTCTTAAAGTGTATGCTTTAATACATATCCTTTAATTTATGGCTTTTGTTGTCTTCCTTAAATGTTGGATTCATGAATCATGAGAAAATTTTTCTCAAAATTATGAGATTTTTCTACGTTGTCCACTCACTAAAATCGCATTGAATGAAAAGATAATTCTAAACCAATTTTTCCAAAAAATGGTAGCAGTTCTAATTCAGCATTATGAAAAGAACGCTTGAAAGTATTGATAAGGAAAATGAAAATACACACTTTGAAATTGGATTTGTGTATGAAAAGACACATAGTTGCCAGTACCACTGATGGAGCAACGGTTATGACGAAATATGAAAGGTTTAGCGGTAGTAAGCATCAACTATGCACACGGACTGCATTTAGCTGATGTGATGTGCTTTATAAAAACAATTGACTAATGATTTAACTGTATCAGATTACGAGGCAAGCGTTAAGTTAAATTAAAACACACTCTTTTGACATCTCTATATTTATTATAAATCGACTTCGAAAGTTTTCTTTCATTCTCAAGAATTGCTCTCAAGTAAAAGGTTTAAGCTTTCTTCGAGAAGGAAATTTTAGTTTTCGAAATCAATCGTTTTATAATAAATATTAAGATATCCAAAAAGTGTATCTATGTGTTTAAACTGCACTCCAACAATTATCTCATATCTATTTTAGTTTAAAAACTGGCTTTTAATTTATTATATTTTATCCCGGGAAATCCCGGGACCCGGGATGTATGCGATTTTATCCCGTCATCCCGGGAAACAAAATTTAGCGGGAAGGGAGTAGCCCTAGTCGCAAATAAAAGGTTGCCGTTCTGTAATACGGCGCGCTCAATAAATATATTAACATATATTAAATGAAATTTCTTTTTTCAATGGATATTCATTTTATTGCATGTACATTGAAGTTGAACTACTCGAACGACTATTAAAATATATAATATTAAACTTAAATAACAAAATTAATAGAATCATATACAGATTTTAATAAAGTATATTCAACAAATTCCTTTTAGTCTTGAGTATGAAATAGTATTCTAATATGAGTCGCTGCAGTTGTTGTAAACATCACTTGAGTCATCATTTTCTGGATCAGTTATATCTGACAATATCTGACGTATATCCAATTCTTTTTGTACACAAAGCTGTCTGGTCCCGAAATCTACCTATTTCTAGCGGATATACGTGCCGCTTGGACTTTTTTTATTGACTTCTGTCGTTGAATACGCAACACAAGTTTGTCTATTCGCACTAAAATGTGTAAATTAACGCTTTTCGCATGTATAAAGCCGCAATTAGACTTTGCAGAACTCTTCAATATTTCTGCAATAGTCGTGCAATGGTAGTGTGTAAAATATTTATTGCAGAAAAGTTTGGCAATGAACTTATTGCAAAACATTTCAATGAGTCATTGCAATGTTTTGCACTGAGTTCATTGCCAAACTTTTCTGCAATGAATATTTTACACACTACCATTGCAGAAATATTGCAGAGTTCTGCAATAGTCTAATTGCGGCTTAAGAGCCGATTACGTTGTTTTGTTTTAATATTGACCATTGTGGAAAATCTCTTTTCGCACAGATGGCAGCAAAAGGTTATAAATGTTGTATGGCGATGTGGAAAAGTGCTGAACATGTACCCAAAATTACACTAAGGTAAAAACTTAAAAACCCGAGCAAAAATTTGTCAGGACTCAAATAAGGTCCTGATCAGGTGTGCCCTAGTCCGGATCAGGCATTGGTAGGGTATCCTGATTGGGCCTTGATCATTGGTGTAACACTTTTGTGTAACACACCGGATCAGACCCTAATTGGGATAATCGGATGAGGCCCTGATTGGGATATCCCGACCAAACCATAATATATATTTATATATTATATATATATATATTATATACATATACATAAATTATTTAAAATAAAATAAAAAAATCACAATGGAAACATACCACCTTTATCACTATTATTATAGTCTTTCAGCAGAAGCGATAACTAAAACATACACGAAACGATTTTAACTATATATTTCTGAAATGGCACTCTAGTGAGTTTTAACCATATGAAATTTCAGCTAGGGGTCAAATACGACAAACCAAATCAGGGCCTGATATATTCAAATTAGGTTAGCCCTAAAAGGGTATTGTAAATCAGGCCCACATCAGATTGCCCTAAATAAGACTTGCCCTTCCTGGGCCACATCAGATTGTCCTAAATATATTCAGGCTTTCCCTAACTAATTTCTTCTCGGGAAGTGAACTTAAAATTAAGTCCTTGGCCAATTCAAGCAGAGTATCACCGTCGGTTGGTGATAAATTGTTATTATTTCAATTATTAAAGATAAAACTTATTCCTAACTAAATTCCTAGTTTACTAAATATGATAAATACGATATTACATATTATTTTAGATATGATTTATTAGACCGGAAGGCAGCGTTGCAAATGATAAAGTCATTTGATGCCGGTGAATTTTTATTTATTATAATTAATTAACTCCAGCTGTTGATTCACCTCGAAAATTTAAAATTGTCATACAAAATTTTCACTCAAAACAATAAATATTTCTTAAATGTGTTTATTTTGAATATATACTTACTATTTAATGTTATTATTTGTTGAATTAAAACAAAATGAAATTAAGTTTTTAAATATTTAAATAATATATATAACTCTAAAATTTATTTTTTTTTATATTTTATTTTATTGGGTAGATGGTTAGTCTATATTACCATATTACTATTATACATTGATAGTGAGTGCCCTTAATTAGGATGGAGGGCTTTAATTCATGTTTCCATGACTGAGTGTCGGTATCAGCAAGACAGTACGTGAAAATTAGACAGGTCTGTGCTAGTACCTCGTCAGTCACAAAATATACGTTTCAAAGTCTTCACTCCTAGTCTTGGTGGATACAAAATTAGTACATATTTTTAGTGGATTTTACAAAAATGGGTAAAATTGTTGTATAAACCTCCTTTGGTTTATAATAGATTTAGTTAGTAACAATAGGTTAAGAAATTACTAAAAATCTAAATTATCCAAAATCAAAAAAACTAATAAATAAAATTAAATTCAGCAAATTGTTAATTATGCGAAAATTGCATAAATCGAAATAATTGTACAAATCGAAATATTGAAATAATTTTTTCTACTACCCAACTTAAAAAATCTACTTTCGATGTTTGTTCATTGTATCGAAAATTTCTTTTTCGTCACCAGTGATAAAAAAACCTATACAAATTACTTTCGTACCTAGTGACGAAAGTAATTTTTTAAAAGCCATCTATTTTCTAATTTCTTAACTAGAATAAATCATCCTAAAACACCCGTTAAGAGAATCAATTGATTGACGATTGGAACCTAAAAAATCGCGCTGCTGGTGGCAGGCTTTGTAACTACTACTCCAATATAAGATTTTCACAGAAGTATATTTTCTGTGTATTTGCGGGCAAAATTAAATTTCAATTAAAGTAAGTACAATATTTTTAATTTTATAACAATTTAAAAATACAATGACTTACTAAAAATAAACAATAAAACATTCAACTTTCGAAATATTAAAGTGGGTTAGTGAGACTTATTGTTAAAATTAAGAATAAGAACCAACAAATTTAAACGATTTTATGCATTGTATTATCAAAAATTTTATTTGTTTAATGTGATATATTTACATTTTGTTTTTCGCTCTTTAACTAATTTATGAATATTAAGTACAAATATATGTAACTATAATATTGGTAATTAATTACTAAATAAAATAGAATCAATCACGTATTATTTTTCCCCGATTATTTGATGGTGAGGTATATGATATATGATACTTGTTAGAATTAAATCACCACGCTGAATGAGCGTCATCAGCCATTGCTTCTTATTTTGGTGCTAATATAATTTAGTTCCTGTTTCTTGCTTGAATATTTGAAAGGGGTGTTACATCAGTATAGGAGATAATTATCATCACTGAGGCTGTTTTTTTTAAAAGAAACATCCATCACCAAACTCAATTCTTAATTCATTCATACGACGTTCTATCGAGTCATCCATACTAAATATTTCATCCTTTGGCTTCTCATTTTCATCGTTTTTTTAATATGAGACAGTACAACATCAGGGAAGGCATCTTCTAATAACAATTCCTCTAATTCTTTTTCCAGAATGGAATCATCAATTATATTAAATGTGTTACCACCGACCAACGTTGATTGGATATCATCATGTACCTCATGCTTTTCTTGGACATCTGCCAATGCCTCATCAACGATATCCAGCGTAGTTCCCGAATCAGAAAGCAAATTTTTGATAGTTTTGGAACCAATTTTAAAAGCTTCCAACACTTTAGCATCACTCGTTGTATCTTGAATTCTTGTAGTAATGAATGATTGTAGTAATTGTATTTGATCTAACGAAAATGAAACTTCGCTGAATTTCGTTTGCCATCTCTAATAAACCCTCATATTTTTATGTCTAAATCTTTTAATTCATTTTCAATTTTATCAATAATTTTCAATAAATGTTTTTCTGTTTTTTCTAGATTATAAATAGCACGTTCAAGCTCATTGATTGGTGTGACTTTTTGTGCGGTGGCACCGAATTTTATTATAATTTTTGAGTAATTATCCATCGACTCTGTTCGTTTTCTAACTGTTGAATTGCTAACAAGCACCTTCATTTGTTAATTTAAACTCTAAATTGGAATTGGTAAGCTTTTCGATAGCATCTGCTAAGGACATAACAGATTCGGTTAAATATTCCATTTCCCTTTGGATTTTTGTTGATTGATTCTACAAATAAGAATAGAAATTAAACCTCGAGACAACAGAATCTTAAATAAAAATTCACCTTTAACATATTCTGTGAAATCATCTTTTGTTTGTATCATTAAATTTTTAAATTTATTGACTCTTTGAAATACTTTTTTATCAACGAATTAAAACCCCTTCCACTCCATGTATACTGTCGAATTTCCATGAAATCATTTTTTAATTTAACTTCCTGTTTCTGAAACATATCCTCTAATACCGTTGGAAATACAAGGAATTTTATTATTACGCTGAAATGTATTTTTCAACTCTTTTATATTTATATTGCTTTTCCCTTTATACAAACAATATTTTGTTATGGCATTTTTCCAAAATTTTAATTTAGAATCGTAATTAACAGGATTTAATGTTCGAACTCTGAATGGATCGAACAAAGCATCGATTTTTACATCGTCTTTCCATTCATCAGGATAATACGATTAATATTCTTTTTATGTACAATTCTGGTAATTTTAACAAAACACCTGGAAAAACACAAGTTTTATAAATGTATTTTTCAATTAGATTTAGTTTAAATTTTTATTTTACCCCACAATGTAATATCCAAGTTCTTTTGTGAACTGGATTTTGTGTTGCCGTGATGGCTGTTTTAATATTCCTTTTATATACAATTCTGGTAGTTTTTCTGTAATTGTAACAAAACACCTGGAAAAACACAATTATTATAAATGCATATTTCATTTGGATTTAGATTAAATTATTATTATTCGGCTTGAAAACTTACTAATGCAAACACAAATTTTAGAATGTATACAAAAATGAACTAAATGTCAAAATTTATATTGGAGTACTAGTTCTGATTCTTACCACCAGAAGTTTCCTCCAATCGTCAATTGAATAAAATAATTTTGTTAGTGTTAATTTGTCTCTCTTGGGAAGATGACGTTAATTAATTTTAGAATTATTTACGGACCGTTTACATTAAAAATGTAGAAATAATAATAGTTAACTATATAAGCTTTATAATATTCTTTTAAAATAGTTTGGTAGCAAACAGTTGGTGTAAATATATTTAAAAAAAATTATTTCACCTATTTATTTAAGAAAAACGAAAAAAAATATTTATTTACATAAAATATTTTACGTTCTTTTAAAATATATCAAAAATTTACGTAACGTCATCCCCATTCAAAAACTAAATCAAAACTGTTGTTTTTATTTTAGAAATTATAATAAACATTTTAAACTTGATTTTGACTGTGTTCCAATCCATGCTATTCAGTACCGAAATTCTAAATTGTACTAAAACTGTCAAATTGGCAATTTGATCTTTCCAATTCAAATATATTCTAAATTGACAATTAAACATTGTTTTGTTTGTTTTTTTCATTTAATGTTAAAACCTAGAATTATATACGGTCTGTCCGACGAGGAGATTTCAATATAAAATATTGAGTTTGCTTTATTATATGATTATATACGGCATAAAAATTTAGAATTAAATGGCGGAATTAGTCAACTAAATTTTTGACTATTTCAATTTAGAATTTTAGAACTAAATAGCATGGATTGGAACACAGTCTTTGTTTATTATTTATAAAACCGTTTTTAGTTATAAGACTACTAGACGCGAAATGCCAAAAAGAATAAACCTTTAAAGATGTATTATTTAATGATTTTAGGGACTTTATAGACCAAATAGAATAAAAATATAGAATTTTGTAGTGAAAATAGAATGAAAATATGTATATGTATAAAGTTAACGACTGTTTTGTATGAAACGACAATCAGGCTTGTAACTAAACGGTTTTTTATGACATAGAAATCGGATAATTTATTCATATTGAGTCATCTATATTTTAATAGCAGAAATATAAATTTAAAGTTTTGTTTGAATGTTTTTATGTTTTAAAATTTGAATTGTATGTAATTATAAATGAAAATGCTTAATGATTAACAATAATTATTAAAAAAGTAGTAGAAAAGGTACAGTTTTCTACTCGCCGAAAATCATATTTTGAATCTTGCGACCATTACCAACCTTTGCTATCGCCTCGGCTGATAAGCTGTCCTCTCGCTTCAAAATATGTTGTTTTCGGCATCGTTGAAAAATATACTATTATTTGACTTACAATAAAATTGTTTTTAATGTTTCGATTTTCAATTAAAATTAGGCCAAATGTTTTTTGTTGTGTATTTTGGGTAAATTAAATATTGTAAATTATTGGATTTTAGTTTTTAAGTTGTGTTGAGTTCGAGTTTTAATAAAGAATAGTCGAGTTAAGTTTTAGTTTTAAGAACCGATAGTTGATTTTAAGTAATTCTAATTTCAAGTACAATCCGGTTTCAAGTGATCCTCACCAAGATAAATAATAATTCTTACTTAAAAATAAATAAAAATTATAATAAAAGTAATAATTAAAATTATATAAAAAAATAAATTAATAATAGTTTGAAAATAATAATAAGTGTTTTAGTAAAAGGGCTATTATTTTGAAAACGTACATCCAAAAAAAACAACTATTTTTTAAAAATCTGAAATTTTGATATTTTGTTGGTATTGACGAAAGGAAAAAAGTAATTTCTGCTTTTATTTTTTGTGTACTCTGAATCGGAGCCACAAATTTCATCCGACGTAAGTATATTTTTGCAAGTAAAAAGAAAAATAATTGAATAATTGAAATAAGTAAGTTTAAATTTAATAACTTTTCTCTTTTCCGCTAGGCGGCGCGTAAAACCTTGGTTTACTTCAAAGCTCATATCTCAAAAAGTATCTTTTTTTTTGTTTTTCACAAATTTTAAAGTAAACATATGCAGTTATGAAATTAAGAAATAAAAAGTGAGCCATTCAATAAGGATGTTTTCTTACGACTTTTTAAAGTTTGGTATATGAAAAATTCACATGTGAATGTATATCATTTGTTTTAATTTATCAAATCAATTTTAGTTACTATGCCCAAAGCTATTTTAAATCATGGAATTGATTCTATATAATAATTGATTCCTTATAAACTATGTTGGTTATGTTTACATTTAGTGTTAGATGTTTATTACAATCTAATATGAATTGATTAATCTTGCTGGATGTTTGTATGTTATTGATTACAAATTGCAATTTTATTAATTAGTCGATATTTTACGATTTTTTCGTTGGTATATACTTGAAATATTAGTTTATTTAAAATGAGGATTATAATGTTTGTTATTATTAGTTGAAGTGTGATGAAAATGGGAGTAACCCAAACCGTCTCCAAAAAGCTTCTCTAACTGGTTAACTAAGTGTTAAAAGTCTAAACCGACTTCTTTGAAGAAGTTTATTATACCTGACAGGTAGTTGTTGTTCAATTTGAAAATCTCCTTTAAGCTGTATTTTAGTAGGAAATCGTATTGAGATCTGATTTGAGTGTATTTTGTACAGTTCATGAAGGTTAGACAAGTATAGTAGAATTTTTTTGCCAGCGAACACAAAATATGTTTGTTATGCGCATATTGTTTGCACATGCGCATATTGTTTGCACATTCAGTGTCTCGATTAAAATATTAAAAAAACTATTGGGGTCCCATTGAAATGGACAAAAAAACGCATAAAATTTATAAATTACTATTGAAATTCATCCAATTATAATAGAAACCCAAAAAATGGCACAAATATTAATGATTTTGTAGGAAATATAACAAAATTTTTATAATTAAAAATAATTATAATAAAAATAACGACGTCTATGTAAACAAATGTCACAACAAACAAATGGTACGACTAGAAGTAGAAATTTAACTAATATAATTGTTTTAAAAACAAATTTATCCCAAAATAAATAATACATCTCTGTTTTACTTTTTGTTTCATCTTTTATCTCTTGCTGCGTCCTATCTGTCAAAAATTCGCTGGCCAAAAAATTATACTATATTAACATTAACAATGAGTTTAAGATATTTGTTGTCGAAACAGTGATTAGTTCTAAGTCTGTTGATTTTTCGTACTGTATAAAAATTCAGATTTAATTTATAGAATCAGGGTTTTTGTTTAACAGTAGAGCCAATGTTATCACCATGAATTCGTCCGATGGTTTGAGTATTGTCATTAAATATCTCTTGCCATTGTTTGTACAACAGATCTCTGTGGGTACTAAAAGAATCGTCATGGGGGATATTGACGTCTATAAAGTTGTTGCAGTGGGCTCCTTTCTTAGCTGTTGCATCTGTCATGTCGTTACCCGGGATGTTAATGTGACTAGGGATCCAATTATTTTACCTTTATGTTATGGAATATGATCTTATTAATAATGAGTTTCTCGTAATATTTGTATTTGGAATCCGGTTGGGTGTTGGATAGTGAGCTGCAAGAACTCAGGGAATCAGAAAATATTATTGGGTGTATTGGGGATTTTTGAGATCAATTAAACTCAAGTAAGTAAAGAAGTAATTGGAATTTTTTCAATTCACAGGTATGGTTTGAAGTTTCTCAGAAAAACTCCCCTTCACATTTTTCGTGTTTCGGATGAATTCGATCTTCCTCGTCGATAGTGCCTGGCTCGAATCCTTAGGCAGACACGCTATCGATTACGCCGTTGAGGCGATGACAAGTTCGAAGTGGAAACTTATTTATTTTTAATTTAAGTTGAATTTTTCCACTGTCATTAGTTAGACTCCATATTATGGAAATGTTTTTACATTATATGGGATTTTTTGCATTAAATTTCTAGACAATACTTTGCGTAAATTCATAGAATGGGGAACATTTCTATTCTATTTAACATCCTAAGTTATTAGGTGTGTTGTATTGGATTCCAATGCATCGATGATGGCAATAATTTCTAAGGATTTTATTGAAATTTGTTCTTAGATGGAGATAGATATGTCGGTTGAATCTTTTGGATTAAATATACCTCGGTTGAATCTTTTGGATTAAATATACCTATGCCGTGGCCTTCATCACTTATAGATCCGTCTGTATCGTAGCATTGCAAGTTTGAGAAAGAGTTGATGTATTCTAGACAGACTTTATTTTTCCTAGATAAATTCCAGTCTTCTTTATTTGAACAATTTGTATAGAAATCTATACATAGTTTGTCCTTTTCTGTACTGGATGTCCAGGGATGAATACTTGGAATTGATCGAACTGGAAATGATCGATATGACATTCAGATATGAAAATAAGACCTATGAAAGTATTGTTGTATATCTGATTGATGATATATTTGTATATAAAGCTTTCAATCTTTAGGTTGACGTGCAAGTCAGAGGCTTCAGCGATGATTGCGGTTATTGGAGTACTGTTTAAAAGACCCAGACATATTCTTAGTCCACTGTTAATTATGATCTGAAGAATATTGAAATGAGATTTGTTAAAAGAAACAAATGCACCATATAGAATTCTGTTAACTATTAAACATTTATATTTTACACACATTGATTAAGGGTGGGCGCCGTATTTTTTGTTTGAGAAAATTTTGAGAAGGTTAATTATTGTTTTACATTTGTCTTTTAAAGTTTTGTGATGATGAGTGACATTTAATTTTCTGTCAAAATGGAAACCCAAAATTTTTAAAACCGGAACCTCATTTAAGTAGATTACGCCTTGACCTCTCACTCCATAAATTGATTTCAAATCATAATACTGGGGTATAAACAGGAAATCCTTAGCTTGTATGAATCATCTCAATACCTTCTCCGATGTTCAAGACTTTTATACTGATGGATCAATTGTAGAAGAAAGCCGAGGAATAGGAATATACAATCACAAAGAATCTTCGACTAATCCCATTCTATCTATTTTGAGCCGTGATGATGTCATGGTCATTGATGGGTGGGACTGTGGTTTTTTTTTTCATTATCGTAAGTCTGTATTGTAGATGTTATTAAAGTGGTCTAAATGGCAATCTGTGGTGAGTATTTGACCAATATGGGTGTTGTTATATATTGGATTGATGATATATTTGTGCGTGTCGCTTTGGATTTTTAAGTTTATGGGCAGATCTGCCGCTTCTGCGATGATTGCTGTGACAGGCGTGCTGTTCAATAGACCTAAACATATTCTCAGACCACTATTTATTATGACTTGTAGTATGTCGAAGTGTGTTTTGTTGAAGGAAATGAAGGAGCTGTACAATATTCTATTGACTATTAAACATTTATGTAGATTGATTAGTGTGGATGGATGACCTCCATATTTTTTGTTTGAGAAAATCTTTAGGATATTAATTATGGATTTGCATTTATCTTTTAGCATTTTGTGGTGTTGTATGAAATTTAATTTATTGTCGAAGTGGAACACCAGGATTCTCAGTAGTTTGACTTTATTGAGGATGTTATTATTGATGATCAACTTAGTGGGGGGGGGGGGGGGGGGATGTCTATTGTTATTATGTACATACATATATGGGTAATTCTTTTATAAACCGAACATCTTTCTGACCGACCCGATTTTTGATTTGGCTGAAATTTTTTTGGGGTTTTTTATCGAAAAAAAAGATATACGTGTTCGAGGTTTCTTTTTTTCGAAAAATAGAGCTGTTCTAAATTTCGAGAATATCGTGATTTTTGGCTTGAAGACTTATCTTCAAAAATTCATAACTTCGGTTTTATAGAAGATAGAAGCTTTTTCTTTTTTTTATTTGAAAGTTAAAAGATGGAATTTTTAAAAATAAATATTTTCAACTAAAGTTATTAACAAATTCCTATTGTTATAAACAAATAAAATGTTAAAATTAAATTTTAACCAGCCCCACCCATGAAATTAGTTCTTAATATAATCATCGTATTCAACGTTTAATTTTCTTTAAAAAAAGTATTTTTTCGGCAAACGGCTGTAAAGTTTAACTTTACTGCCGCTGGGGAGTAGCTAAAGTCTTACTTTTAGCAGGCGGCTGCAAAAGTAACGTCATTTTTGTTTTGTCTGCCGGCGGCTGTAAAGTAACTTGCATATTTTTACGGCGGCTGTAAAGTAATTTCCATATTTTTACGGCGGCAGTAAAGTAATTTTCATATTTTTACGGCGGCAGTAAAGTGAAATAACATGATATTATTAATTTGTTCAAAACAGAATGCATTTCAGTTCATTTTAATGAATTAAAATCAATAAAAATTAATTTCAGAAAATTTATTACCTAAAACATATTTATAAAAAATTTGATGCATTAATTTCATATTTTTAAACAAATTTTAACGTTTGCCGAAAAAATAGTGTATTGAATTCGGAGCTAAAGTGACTTTTTGTGTTTCGTCTATAATTGTCTAAAACTGTCTATAATTGTCTAAACTATAGACTCAACACAAAAAGTACATCTTTAGCTCCTAATTCAATAATATACTATTTTTTAAAGAAAATTAAACGTTGAATTCGTAGAAAATTAAACGTTGAATATAATCATCGTTATATTAAAAACTAATTTCATGGATTAAATGGTTAAAATTTAATTTTAACATTTTATATGTTTGTAACAATAGGAATTTGTTAACAACTTGTAAGAATACGTATTGCATTCTTAAAAAGATGATATCAATTTATATGTTGCATGTTGTATTTGTATTATTGTTGCATCCTTGTTGCGTGGTTTTTTTTTACTGTTCAGACTGTATATTTTTGTTACGCGCCAGAACATTATTGTTTTTTTTTGTTTTAATTATCGCAACTGGTTACGATGGAAAAATGATGGGAGAAAAAGTTTTCTTTTTAAGTTTTAAAGGAGAGTTAGGGACAGTTTTTGATTAACCATTATATAAATCGCATTAAATATAATTACTGGTTCGATTAAGAAAATATTTCAAGTTTCAAATTGAATAAATTTTTTTTTAGAAAAGTTACAAGTTATAATAGTATATTTTCTATTTGATAAATTATTTTTTCACATGCTATATTTCCTTGTGATTATTTGGGGGCTTAAAGTCGGTTTAAATGCAGTTTTAAATAAAGTTTTATATTGTGTGACATTGAATCCTTACGGTTTCTAGAGTGAAGAAAAAATCAAACATAATAATTCAAATAAATGTTTAAATAAAATAAATGTTATCAATCCATTTGGTGTTATTGTGATCGACGATGTTTTGATCAATAATCTTAAAATTAATTTTGCTGTTATAATTGAATTATTTAAGAATTAAAAGTATTTTGAAAAGAAGAAAAAAATACATTTGTGTAACTGTGAATTTGATACACGCATTTTTTCTGTATTAAATTGATCAGGTAAATCTAACATATTAGAAAAGTGAATTAAATAAACATGATATGGAGAGGAAATGTAACAACCGAAACGGTCTATACACATACAGTCAGCGTCAAAAAAAAGTGTACAGCAAATAGTTCAACATTTACGGACTAATATATCTTAAAAGAAGAATGGAAAAATAAAATACATTTCATTTTTAAAAAGTGTATTAAGTATTAGTTTATTTTAACAAAAAAAAAAATTCAATTATTTGTTGTTATCCTTGTAATTTTAAAAAAATTGCAAAATGCTCTGATTTTACGCGTCAAAAAAAAGTGTACACTCTCACATTGTTTGATTGTTTTTTATTATAACGGGATTTCCGATTTTTTCAACTAATTTTATTTTGTTCTGTTGCATTGTCGATACCTTCGTGTCAAAGATCCGTGCAGTTATTATTATCCCAATAATAATAATTTAATATTATTCAACATGGCCAAACAAACTACAATAGAAACACGTAATTTAGTGGTCAAATTAGCATCTCCATGCAAATCTCTGAGGGAAATTGCTAGTATTATCGACAGAAGTCATAACATTGTGAAAAAAATACTATTCAAATACAAACATTTGAGAAGTGTAGATGATCTTCCCCGTTCTGGCAGGCCGCCAATTTTGTCAGTTGTGGACAAAAGAGCGATAGCGCGAAGGGCTAGGGCTAATCCCTCTGAAAGTGCAGTCGGAATAGCTGAGAAACTCACAGAAACATTAGGAGCAGGAATAAGTGCTAGTACCGTTTGCCGTGTTCTGCATGAAAATGGGTTACATGGTAGAACTCCGAGAAAAAAATCAGTTAATTCTAAGAAAAACCGAAAAAAGCGTCTCGAATATGCAAAAAAGCATATTTTTATTTTACAAAATGTCTATTTTACACTCGTCACTGGATAAGCACTTATTCCAAATAGTAATGTCTTCAAATATATGCTTTTTGGTATATCCGAGACGCTTTTTTTGGTTTTTCTTAGAATTAACTGATTTTTTTCTCGGAGTTCTACCATGTAACCCATTTTCATGCAGAGCACGGCAAACAGTACTGGCACTTATTCCTGCTCCTAATGTTTCTGTGAGTTTCTCAGCTATTCTGACTGCACTCTCAGAGGGATTAGCCCTAGCCCTTCGCGCTATCGCTCTTTTGTCCACAACTGACAAAATTGGCGGCCTGCCAGAACGGGGAAGATCATCTACACTTCTCAAATGTTTGTATTTGAATAGTATTTTTTTCACAATGTTATGACTTCTGTCGATAATACTAGCAATTTCCCTCAGAGATTTGCCTTGAGATGCTAATTTGACCACTAAATTACGTGTTTCTATTGTAGTTTGTTTGGTCATGTTGAATAATATTAAATTATTATTATTGGGATAATAATAACTGCACGGATCTTTGACACGAAGGTACCGACAATGCAACAGAACAAAATAAAATTAGTTGAAAAAATCTGAAATCCCGTTATAACAAAAAACAATCAAACAATGTGAGAGTGTACACTTTTTTTTGACGCGTAAAATCAGAGCATTTTGCAATTTTTTTAAAATTACAAGGATAACAACAAATAATTGAATTTTTTTTTTTGTTAAAATAAACTAATACTTAATACACTTTTAGGTAGATTTCATATAAAAATCTACCTATTGGTATGTGCTTCATCTCGGAATTTCGGAAAAATTTTGGTGCCAAACGACTATATATGATAAGCGGAGACGGAAAATCAAAATGAAAAAAAAATTTATATATATATATATATATATATATATATATATATATATATATATATATATAACGATATGAGATATAACGGAATTTGGCGGCACTCTCACGGTCGCATTTTTCGACCTACACCAAAATAATTTTTTGTGTGTGTTCCGGCAAATAATATCTTGGACAAGTTCGTGAACTGGCCATATCCGGGTACCAGTTAAGCGGCTAGAGCCTAAAATGTCGAATAATCTAGGGCGCTATAACTTCCGTTTGAATCATAATATTTTAATAAAATTTATAAATATTAAATATTTAAACATATTTCTATCATTTTTATCCAGATGACTACTTTGGCGTTTCAGGTTCCTCAAAAATCAGCTGTTTTAAAAATTTACTAAACTTTGCTGCCCTTGATCTAGCTGAAATGGCCAAGCTCATATTTGAAAACTTTTTTTCACGTACTTAAAATATAAATCTTTCCAAAATTTTCAAAAATAATAGTTTAAGTCTAACGGTTGAGACCCTACGGCTGTTGAAATGAAAACAAACGCAAAAGGCAATACTTTCATCATGTTTCAGTTTATGTTATTTAAATTCATCTTAGCTTTTAAACATACTTTTCAACTATAGCCTCAAAAAATTTCAGCTTTCTAACCCAAAAGGTTCCATTTTTATAAGCATTATAATGCAACCCTTACAAGAAAAATATCAACCCATTTAATACCATAGAAAAATTATCAAAATCTCTTTTGTTTTTATTTTTTTTACTAAGTAACCGTTTGAAAAAAGATTAAATAAGAACAAAAAAACACAACAACAAAAGATGATTTTGAAATAAAATTGTTTGATAATGTTATAAATTATGTGTGATGGTATAATTGTAGTTGTGACGTAGTTCATTTGATCTTTGGTGGATTTAATATGTTATTAAAAGTAGTTTAAACCAACTTAAATAAAACTGTTCCGAAATTGTATTGATGGAGTTAGTTCGGATAATGTATTTAATTTGGTTCGATAATTTTTTTGAATTATTCTGTTTCTACTTATATTAGGTAGATTTCATATAAAAATCTACCTATTGCAATGACCGTCATCTCGGAATTTCGGAAAAATTTTGATGCCAAACGACTATATATGTAAAGCGGAGACGGAAAAACAAAAAAAAAAATTATATATATATATATATATATAACGATATGAGGTATAACGGAATTTAGCGGCACTCTCACGGTCGCATTTTTCGACCTAGACCAAAAGTTTTTTCTGAGCGTGTTGCGGCAAACAATCTCTTGGATAAGTTCGACAACTGGCCATATCCGGGTACAGGTTAAGAGTCTAGAGCCTTAAAACTGTCAAAAACAAAGCGTTATAACGGCCGTTTGGGGCAAAATATGTAAACAAAATTTATAAATATTAATTATTTGAACACATTTCTATCATTTTTTAAAAAGCCAGACATCTGCAACAAAAGTTCCTTTAGCTATCTGCAATAAACTGTGTGAAGTACAACTTCATTTAGCGGCACTTTCACGGTCGCATTTTTTCACTTACGCTAAAAATATTTTCTGGGTATGTTGCGGCAAACAGTTTCCTGAATATGTTTGACAATTGGCCATATCGAGGTAGAGGTTAAGTGCCTAGAGCCCAAAAACTGTATAAAATAATGTTTATTTTTAAAGTTAGTTTAATACTTCTGTTTTTAATTAGTATTTTTTATAAAGTAATCTGATAAATCCGATTCTAAATGCACACATAACTGTCTGATCCCGAAATCTACCTATTTCTAGCGGATATACCTGCCGCTCGGACTTTTTAAAAATGAAATGTATTTTATTTTTCCATTCTTCTTTTAAGATGTATTAGTCCGTAAATGTTCAACTATTTGCTGTACACTTTTTTTTGACGCTGACTGTATATTTATATTTTCGGTATAATTTTGGAACAATATTATGGTAACATTTTGCAGCTATGTACGTCCGTAAAACTGAAGAAATATTTATTTTAACATCAATCAACTCATTTATATTTATCAACACTTGAACTATTTTTAAATAACGTTGTAATATTTCGATTATAAAAAAAACTATTAAGTGTATCCGTATAATTCTAATCCTTTACCTAATATAAATATTGTTTTTTCATATAGTTTCGTAAAAATAATTGAGTAGTACAAAAATAACACTGAATTTATCTAATTAAGTTTCATATGAATCTAGTTTTAAAATTGAATTGCAGGTGATGAGTCCTAAGGAAAATTTTTGATATCAACAATTTTTTTTTGGTAGTAATAAAAGTTTATTATTTCATTATGACATAAAGATTTCATTGTTAACAACATTATGATATTTAAATTATTTATTTTAATAATTTTTATTAGTCTTTAGTAATCTGAAAACTATTATTTGGAAATATTATACCTGAATCAATCAATTTTGAACATTTTCTGTTATTAAAATATGTTTGATTTGAAAATGAATTTATTTTTTTCTCTTTATCTTATTTTTTTCGAAGGTTGAGAATGAGTGGCTAGAATTCCATAATGTGTAAGGGGTAAGTATGTTGACATTGGTGGATACACTTTCGCATCGCATCCTTGATAATCTCTTTCAATTCAGGTGTTGGGACTGTCAAAACAAGTTGTATTAGACTACAACTTTTTTTTTTTTAGCAAGTATTATAAGATTTTGTAAAGCGATCGAGCTAGATAGATTCCAACCTCTTGTAACCTCTTGTAAAAAGAAGTCGTCTGCGTATTGATATATGAAAACGTTATCCATTGTGTTTTGATGTAGCTTATGTGAGTATATATTGAAGAGGGTAGGACTCATGGGATCACCCTGAGGTACTCCCTGACTGATGTGTTTATGAATTTTGAATGAGTCGTCTCCCTGGTCCCTGGAGGATTTGTTTTCCTAAAACCAAAAGAGTGGTCAGGTAGTATAGAGTTATTTGTAAGATAGTTGTCTATCCTTGATATGTTAAGTTTGGCCATAATTTTGTATAAGACAGGAAGGAGGGATATCGGTCTATAATTTTCGACATTGTTGGGGTCTTTGTTAATTTTTTGTATGGGAATCACCTTAGATACGTTCCAATTCGTTGGGAAGGTTTGATGGTACCATGCTTTGTTGAAGTGATCAGTTAATGTTTTGATATGGTTAGAGTCTAGCTCTTTGATGATTTTGTATGATATTTGGTCTGACCCTGGAAGGGTGTTTTTGGTCTTTTTTATAATGCCGGCAATTTCTTCTATGTTAAATTCGTCTTTAAAAAGGATAGAGTTGTGTGGAGTGTAATTGACGATGGACGTCGATGCGAGGTCTTTGAAATTTAGGTTCATAAATTTCTTGAAATTCTCACTGATGTTAAAGAGGTTAATATTTCTGGAGTTATTGTTGAAAAAGCAGCCAATCCTTTTCCAAATTTCACTCGAATTGGAGTTAGGATTGATGCTATTGATGAATTTGGTCCATGAAATCTTTTTCTGTTTTTTGATTTCTTTCATTAACTTACAGGATGCTCTCTTATATTCAATGTATGTATACGAATTGGGATATCTTTGGTATAGTTTTAATTTGGCTCTTTTGATTTGCCACATAGCATTGATTGTATCATTCCACCAAGGTTTGGCTATGTTTTTGATGTTGATAGGAAGGACAATGGTGTTGAGTTTTATGATATTTTCGAGTTCTTGTTCGTAGTCTTCCAGGTCGAATGTGTGGTTTGGGTTTAGTTCGGCGAGATTTTTCTTAATTTTGGCCATATTTATTTTTTTAATGTTGTGTGAAGGGATACTGAACCTATCTGAATAACATTGGGAGGTGGTCAGTGGTGCCGATTATGTTGTGTGCTATGTTCCAAGATAATTTATTTAACAACTCGGGAGAGATTAGTGAAATGTCTATTGCTGATGATTGGTTTAGACCTCCTGGTGTGGTCTCCGTTATTGATGATAATATGATTTGAGTTGCTTATTTTGTCGGCAATTATATTACCCTTGCGATCTATGGTACTATGGGATTCCCAGAGTTGATGGTGTGCGTTTATGTCTCCCAGGATTTTTTTTTTTTTTTTTTAATAAAACGTGTTGTGTAATAGGGTTTAGAATATGTGTCACAACAACACATAAATACCTTTTAAGACCTAGGTCTAGACCTGGGTCCCACAACAACTGGCGTTCTGAGGTGTAGATTAACGCTTTTTTTAAATATCTGTGGGTTGAAGCCACCTGAGACTAAGTGTTCCGGCAAACTATTCCATTTGTACGCAGTTCGGACAAAGAAGTCTCTCTGCGATCTGCCAGTATGACAGCGCGGGATCTTTACCGTTTCACTGGTTGCGGCAGCCGATTGCCGAGTGGAACGGGGGTAAGAATAAGTTTGAGGCATGATGCCGCTGATTTCATCTGAGCACTGCTGATGACGATATTTGTAAAAAACAACGAGGTCAGCAACAGTGCGACGATGTTGTAGGGAATCAAGTTTTGATGTCAAAGTTCGATCACCTACAATTCGTATAGCTCGCTTTTGAACAGAGTCCAAGAGGGCCAAGATGGAAACAGAGGCAGCACCCCAAACTTGACAGCAGTACTCCATACAGGGACGAATATAGGACTTATAAACATGGAGCAATTGGTATGGAGTGAAAAATTTTTTGCATCTATTTAGGAGGCCGAGTTTTTTAGACGCGCTTTTTGCCATCGCCATTACATGATCGTTCCAGAGTAGGTCATTTGAAACTGTGACACCCAATAAACGAATGTTTTTACATTCACCTATTGGTTCATCACACATACTAAATAAAATATCTTTGGGGAACTCGGTCTTTAATCTGGAAACAATCAACAGCTGTGTTTTGGTGGAGTTGAAATTGACAAGGTTTTGGTCACCCCAGTCGGCGACTTTATTCAGGTCTTTGTTCACGTTTATGGCAGCGTCTCTCCGGGCAGGATTAATTCGTTCGTGCATTTTACCTTTTGAAGGAAGGGGCTCGAACGACTTGTGCAGAGTACTATCATCTGCAAAACTATTTATTGGGTTGCTGGTGATTTTCAACAATTCGTTGATATAAATAAAAAATAGGGTTGGGGACAATACTGAGCCTTGGGGTACACCAGCGTTAATTAGTTTAGACTCAAAAGAAAATCCGTCTAAGGTTACCGAAATGTATCGGTCGGATAGAAAATTTTGAATCAGCTTCACAACATTGGGATGAAAACCGTACGCAACGAGCTTGTTGATTAAGTTGGCATGCCAGACTCGATCGAATGCCTTGGAGATGTCTAAAGCGATAACGTATGTTTCACCACCTTTATCAAGTATGCTGTTCCAACAATGCGCTACATAGTTTAATAGATCGGTAGTTGATCTTTTGTTTCGAAAACCGTATTGGCTGTCGGATATTAAATGATTTTCTTCCAGAAATTTTGAAATATGTGTATTAATATAATGCTCATAGACTTTGGATAGGACCGATAGTAAAGCTATTGGCCTATAATTTGAGATATCGGATTTTGGTCCCTTTTTGGGGACGGGCTGGACATTTGCCAACTTCCAGCACGAGGGAAATATACCAGATTTGTAGGATTGGTAGAATATTTTAGTTAAAGTTGGTGCAAGTTCTTTGGAAAAGGTTTTTAAAATAATAATATTGGAATATTGTCCATTCCTGATGCTTTGTTGATGTTTAACCCCTTTAAAAGTTTAGCGACTATTTTGGGTTTGAAGTGAAGTTCATTCATATTAACTCCTGGAGACTGGTTTTGGGGTATTTCTTTAGGAGTTTCCAAAACAGTGGAGTTCAGAGCAAAGCGTTCAGCGAACAAGTTAGCTTTTCTTGCGGGATCATTGACGATTAAATCACCATCAATAATAGGGGGAATAGAAAATTTTGTACCAGAATTTAAAGAATTAATGGCACTGTAGAAACTCTTGTCAGAAACAGACATAGACGTAAGTTTTGAGGCTTTCGCTCTGTCAATTTCGGACTTTTCGTTTGAGATAATCTGATTAGATATTTTGTTGGCCTTTAGATATTGGGATCGATTAGTGGGAGTTTTGTTATGAATCCAAATATTAAATGATCTACGTTTGTTTCTAAGTGCCGTTTTGGCAGCTTTCGAATACAAGTATTTTTGTTTGGGTTTTACTATGGAGAAAGGGACAAATTTATTGATAGCAAATTGGATGGTTTCTGTAAAGTTTTGAGCAGAAACATTTACATTGTCAGTGTAAAAACAATGACGGTCGAAAGGGAAACCATGGAAAAAATTTTGAAGACCACTCTTATCCATTTTTGAGTAGTGAAATATTTTACGGGGTTTGGGAGCTGTAGTTTTAAGTAAATCAGTTTTGATAACTGATGAGATTAAATAATGATCAGAATTTCCAATACTACCTTTCGCAACATCGACACTCGTAATATCTGGCATTGTGGTAAGATAGAGATCTAGTAGAAAACTATTATCACCGCCATTACGGGGAGTGAAAGTCGGGCTTTTAACAATTTGGAATAGGCCCTGAGACACGGCAAAAATTTCTGCCAGTTTTCCACTATTGTTAACATCGTCGGTCGATTTGGAGAATTCCAACCATGATTTGTTGTGGACGTTGAAGTCACCGGTAACGATAACTTCACAATTAGGGGACTTTGCTCTAATCTCGTCCATAATTTTTGTCAGTATATTAAAAAAGTTTGGGTTACGTTTGTTGGGGGACCAGTATAAAGCTATTGTAAAAAAAGTCATTTCTGGAAGACAAATCTTTAAAACCATTGTATTGAAGCCGTCACCGTGTAGTTCAAAATTTGGAAAGCGCGTGTACGCAACACTCTCATGAATGAATGCGCATACGCCCTGATGGAGTTTGAAAGCTGATTCGAGCCTATATTTGGAATTAAGCGATTCTATAAAGAGAAAATTTTCAGAAACTTGTGTTTCTGTAAGGAATAGAATGTTCGGTTTGTCGTGCTCAAGATGATGTTGTACGTGGTCATGGTTAGCGTTCAATCCGCAGATGTTTTGAACATGTATTTTAAAATTTTTTATTGATTCATATATGTTTTGTCCCTGCAAATTCCGTGGACTTGCCGCTTTATCGGCGGGTGGATTGCGCAAATTTGCTTTACCACTTGCAGACTTATTTTTTTTCGGTTGTACTGCCATATATATATCAAAATGTTTATTTTATTTTTTTGTGTTTTATTTTAAAATGCATAACTAAGTAAAAAATCCTATCATACTACAAAATATGACATATGCCAATATTTCATGATAAGATGAAGAAATAATAACAAAATAATAAGTGAAAAACAAATTGGGAGAAATTTGCAGAAAACAAAACAAAACTAAATGCCCATAATCCAGCTGATGCAGCGCACCCGACGCACCGCCCACCACCTTAATCGAGGCACAAAGCCCACACATAACTACGTGTTGGTTCGATTCCTCGGAAGAGCTAATGAGCGGTACCGCTACGGAACGCTGCCCAGCTAAGACTGGAAGTGCTGCCGTTGACTAATTAAAGTTCGTCCGCCAGCACCCTAAGATATCATCTTGGCTAATGACATCTCCTGCCATTGCCAGTAGTATGTGATATCTCACGCTAACTCATATGTCAATGGCAGGGACTGGAGTACGCAGGGTAGTCAGACCCGTAGATCAACATTGATCATAATCGATCAAAATCGATCCCTCCTGCGACCAAATTATTAGATTATTAGATTAGATTAGATTAGAGATTTATTTTGATCCTTTGTTTTATATAGCAACAAGTTGACTATATAGCAACAAGTTGGTTTTCAGGGTTTGTGTATCGATGTTGGGGGGAGCATAAAAAGAAGTTAATGAGAAGCTTTGGTTGTTGTGGTCAGAAATTTTGATGTTTAATATTTCTAACGGGTGAAAGTTGGTTTCTTTGACGATTATATTTTTTTTTATTAAGAATCCTACCCCGCCAAAGTTCGTCTCTGAGTTTTAGATATATGTTGTAATTACGAAGTTTGAACTTGACTTTGGAGTTTGTCCAAGTTTCCGATAGGAAGACGACGTCGATATTATCTGATGATAAAAAGTGCTCTAGTTCTGATAAGTTTTTTTTGAGACTTCTTATGTTTATTTGTAATATCTTGAGTGGTATGTATAGTAAAAAGGTTGGGCGTAGTCTGTGTAGGCTGATTTAAGTCGAATATTAAGAGCTAGCTTCTCCGAGATACAAGATGATTCAGTAGTCGATGTGATTATGGTTGTAATATTTAATTCCAGCATGTATAATAATGATAGATTATCAATCAATATGATTTTGTTGGGAGCTAACCTGACCATAGGACAGTAATATTTTATATTTGTAGAGTATATAGATATACTGTGGTTTCTGTAGGAGTGTCATTAATAGTGGTTTTATGAAACAGAGATTAAGAATTTCAAATTTGGTGATTGATTATATATTTCGAATTATTTGATATGAGAAAAATTATAATTAGTGACAGGTTATTTATGGAGAGAGGGAAAAGACTTATTGAAGATGTAGTGTGATGAGATATGTTGGAGAGAGTCTCCGAAATACTGTAAGGTAATGTGAGGAGGGATTGGGTGAAAATTGGTTGAGATGTGGAGAGGGTTGAGTTGATGAGTTCAAATTTAGCTCGTCAGGTTGGATCTAATCCTTCTTCGCAGGAGTCGAAGTTTGAGCCATTGGATGCTGAACCTACAATGTTAATGATTGATTCCTTGGTAAAGGAGGATAGTAATTCATCCATGTTTTTGAGTTTGGTGCAGAGATTGTTCATCGTTGGCTCCTTTTTGGCATCATTTTTCTTCATCTTTGTTATTTCGTCGCTTATAAAGATAGCTTCCCTAATCTGTAGTTGGATTTTGATATGACAGTTCCTGATGTCCCTGATTTCTGATTTTAATGATTCAAATTCTTTTTTGTTGGAGTTCTTGAATTCCCTCCACTCCTCTATCATGACGCTGACCTCTTTTAGATTATCAGATAGTTCTATATTATCTTTTTTTAGTTTAGTGTATTCTTTTATTAGGGAGGTCAGTAAGGTCTTTTGTTTGTTTATTTTATTTTGTTCGTTGATTGAGATTTTGATTGGATCGAGAGCTGATGGTAGTGAGGGAAAGTTTTTATCTTGGTATTCAAACTCGGGAGGAGTTAGAGTTGATCTGACTTCTTTGTAGGAGATCTTTTTACTTGCCATAAGATTTTTAATTTCCTTTTGTATGTTGTATTCTTCACAACTCGTATGATTGCTTTAAAATTGTTTTTTGCAGTACATGCAGCTAGCTTTGTTTGGACAGTTCGAGGTCGGATGAGCGGATTCAGTACAATTGAAACATCGGCTTAATCCTCTACATCGAGATGCGGAGTGGCCATATATTAGGCAATTATAGCATGAAAGCGGGTTTAATATATGGGGAAATATTTCTTTTGACCTTTGAAATTGTAATGTGGTCAGGAAGTGAGCCCTTTCTGAAAGTAATGACGACTGAGGAAGTGTCTTCTGGTTTACAGGTACTGACATTCCATTTGGGCAGTCTTCTGATGTGAGTAATTTGATAGAAAGGGTTGATGTTTTCTAATAGGTCGTTTAAGTTGATATCGAGAGATATGTATCTTACGATCCCCTTTGATTCAATGAATGCATTGGGAATGTAGGCCTTGGAGTCTTTGTGGTTTTTGTAATGATCTATGATGGTGTTAGAAGTGCGCCAATCTTTAGTTTTGACTCTGATTTTTGTTCTATTAAGCTGGAATACCTCTAAGATAACACCCAGGTTGAGTTTATTAAGCATTATTGCCATGGTTAGGTCATCTATTATTTTGCCCTCGATGATTAATGAGAAGGGGCCGGAATCGCCCGGACGGTGTTTGTTGATATTAGGTTCGGTGGAGTCGAGGCTTGAAAGGTTGTTATTTGGAGGGTCTTTAGGTTGACTGTTTTCTCCTAAAGTACTTTGTGTATTTATTATACTGGGCAGTTCTGGTCTATGGATGTAGTTGTTATGGTTATCTGTGATGGTATCATCTTCTGCAAATTTTCATTGTCGGAACCTATTGCGTATTCATAATCAATATTTATTTCATCCATGTTCGAAGAATTCTCGAGGATTTCTAGATTGGGTTTAAATTTTTTATTGATGACAGGATTAATGTCATAAAGTTTACTTTTATTTCTCTTCTTCGGCATATTGTTTGATGGGTGCGCGCTGTTAGATGGGTTGATGTATTTAGAAATGGAGAAGTAAGGGATTAAACGGAGTTATTATTGTAATCAAGATTGCAGAAGAATTTTATCGGTTGGTGTGACCTAATAGTGTTTGAATGACAGACACATGCACTGTTTTTAACAATTTAGTTACCAATTACCAATTTATCAAAAAAACTACCTCGATAAATACCTGATTATCTTGCTTTGTAAAAGCTTGTGTGTATTAATATTTGTTTTTGTATCTTAAAATTAAATTGTTGCTATTTATAGATGATGATGTTGTCATCCAATATTAATTGATGGTGCCAACTGCAGGTGAGACCCTTTTGATAGTTTTTATTACGGTTAATTGAGGGCTGGTTTGAATGATGTGTTGAGTTTTAATTTATTTTGATTGTATTTTGTTGTTTGGTAGGTTGTTGGAGTATCTAACTATGTTTTAGATCCTCATGTATGTTGTATATGGAATGTTTTATTGGATAACCAATCTATTGGTGGTTGGAGTTCTTCTTGTGATAATGTTGTATGAATGTGTTGAATTGTGTATTTGGTAGTCACAATCGTGGAGCCATATGTAGGTAGATGTTAATAGGTTGAGTTTATTTCGTTATAGCATCCGGTTGAGGAGTCCTTTAAATGTTTGATCGATATTTTTATTTTTGGAGTGTTGTACCCTTGATTAGAATTTAAAGTAGTAAATTTTAAACATATGTTTGATTAAATGTTTATTGAGGGTGTGTGATGATAGATCAAAACTTTAGAGGAGTTGAATTGTCGTTATAAAATGGTGATATTCCGCATATATTATGTTGAATGTGTGATGATGGTGGATAGTGATTATTTCTGATTCCTTTATATGGTAGAAAGTTGCTATTTGGATGTTTAGTCAGCTTTCTTTAATGTTAAATCAATTGTTTTGTTACAGAGAAAGTTGATTTCAATAATCTATGTGAAAATGTAGTGTCTATACAGCGTGGTGGTTCAGATTTATAACTAGACTTTGGATCGGGTGTCGTGAGATTGTTCCACTAGATTTTATTGTAGCGTATAGAATATTATTAATATATTTTATTGTCTTTATATTTAATTACGAAACAGTTGAATTATGGGATGATTTTCGAAAAATTGAGGATTTCAAATAGCGTCACAAAATGGCTTCCTCCCTCATCAGATTTGTGTTTAAAGAAATCTGAAATTATTATAAGAATCCTTTGAATTAAAAGAAATATTTATGTATATAATCAATGATTGTTTATTAATAAGTTCACTTTGTCAATTATTTGATTAATATTTATCACTATAGGTTATATAACTTAACCACATGGGTTGATTTAATGTTATGATGAAAATCGAACGTGGTAATTTTAATTATTTTCACTAAATCGTGTATCGAAGAATCTAGAATTAATACAGATAAATGTGGATAAACACGATTTTGATTTGATTATATAATGATTTAGTTTTATTTGATAAATTCACTAGCAGTTTTGTTTTTAACTATTTTATTTAATTTTACAATTTGCGAAATTTTATGTTTAGTAATGTCGAAACTATATTGATTTTTGTTCTTAACTTCTCGAGAGATTTTGAACGAATGTGCTACTATAATATTTTAATTGAACACAATTATATTATGGTCCTTATCCTCATCGAAAGCACAAAATCCTTAAATCGATTTATGAAGTTTTATCTTCATCGCCTATATTTTATCTCGCATGGAAAATATGTTTGTTGATTTCCTTGCATAAATAAATTTAGCTGGTTTGAATTGGAAAAGATGTCTGCCAAATAGGAAAGTTTTGCAATACAATTTTTGTCTTCATGTATAGAAATATTTCCATTTCTGTTTTTAATTCTAATAAACGAGCTAACGTTCTCCTTCCTGACAACCATCTAACTTCTGTTTCGTCATCGGCGCCAACTTCACACAGCCGAAAATAGCATTGAATTAAGAGGATTCGTTTTTATAAAATTTATAACTATTACAGAATCTATCATTACTACGTGTGATTATGAACTCATTTCTTAGAAGCTAATTGTTCTCTAATCCCTATGTATAAGACCTATGTATAAATCTTATTTTTATTCTGGAAATAACACCGTGATGACGGCCTGTAATACCATATGTGCAAACAGCTTTACCATTCTATATCATAGGATGTGAAAAATGAATTAATTTTGTTGAATATATTTTCACTTGTTGTTCTAGTTTCCAAGCCTAAACAGAATATAATTTCTTCAAAAATATTTTCTTTGCCATGGTCAATAAATCGCACATTTCCCAAACATATGCTTTTGTTTGAAATGGTAGTTGATTCATCTATTTGGATTGCAAACCACAGTGACCGCGGTGACGACCACTTTTTAATGCTGTTTAGGATATTTTTAAGGTTGGGCGGTCTATGTGTATCATTGTATATGAGCTCAACTATTTGCTTAAAAATTTTCCAACAACGAATGACCCGATTCAAATGAAAATGGTCACAATCAATGTATATCCTATAGTATAGCGTAACTTATCCTAACGTAAATTACCAAAAATCCTGTTTATCAGTAGGAAAGAATGACCAACAACTGGAAACCGGATTTGTTCTATTGTTTAAAGCCTTGAGCAGGTTTGTTGTAAAAACCAATGAAGCATCTTCTTATATATTAATACGCTAGATTAAAACTTTGTGGAGCATAAGGCTTTTTTATTCGCAGATGGATTCAATTCAAATTTTCACAGCTAACTGATATTAGTGTAACCTATATTGGGATCCGGATTCAAACAAATCGGATCATAAATAAAAAAGTTATTATATACGGAAAACTTTTTCTATACATATGCATTATAAGTTTACATACATATAAAAATATATTTGCTATCGAACAACGAACAACAAAAACGAAACTTAAAACTTTATTTTGTTATTCTTTTTTATATTTAATTTTTTCTCAGCTGTTAGTATATTTATTTCTTTGAATGTGAATAAACGTACATATTGTTTTTCTATGTTTTAAATTTCATTTCGAATTTTTTCTTATGCGTAAGATAGGTTTTGAGTTAGATCGTGTGAATCCTTTTGTTCGTTCTTTTAAATCAATGCATGAATTTTGTGAAAGACCTGAGAATGTTACTGCTGATGTGTCAATGGTTATAAAAGTTAACAGAGAATGTGATATTCGTCGTTTTAATGATGCTGTTCAAACTGATGTGGTTGCTATTTTTATGTACGTGGTGCATCTCTTGATAATAGATATGTTGTTCCGTATAATATTTATCTTCTTGCAAAATTCAATTGTCATATTAACGTGGAAATATGTACGACTGTTAAAAGTGTGAAATATGTTTACAAGTATGTATATAAAGAGTATGATTCTGCCAATGTTGAATTGAGAGTGAATGGAGAGAATGCAGTGAATAATGATGATGCGATTGTGGGAAATGAAATTCAAGATTTTTTGAATGGACGGTATGTTGGTTCGACTGAAGCTGCTTGGCGCATATTTGGCTTGGCGCATTTCCAATGCATTTTCAATCTCATACAATTATTCGACTTGATTGTCATTTGCCTAATAGACAAAATGTTTATATCAGGAATGGTAATGTGGCTGGCACAGTCGCAAATGTATCAAGAACAAAATTGTTAGCATTTTTCCATTTGAATTCCATTGATAATTTAGCTAATGAGTTTTTGTATACAGAATTAATTATGTTTGGTATGACCAAAGTAAATCGTGGAAAAGAAGACAACGTGGGGTTGATAAAGTTGTTGCTCGATTATATATGGTTACTCCAAAAGATATAGAATTGTTTCATATGCGTTTACTTCTGTTGCATGTTCGTGGTCCAAAATCTTTTTTTGATCTACGTATGTATGAAGGTGTACCCTACCCTACTTTTGTTGCAGCATGTGAAGCTCGAGGTATTGCAACAAATGATAATGAATAGCGTGAATGTTTACTTGAAGCTTCAGAAATTCAATCACCAAAACAGTTTCGTCAATTATTTGCATTTATCTGTGGTTTGAATGTTCCTCCGAATGCTTTAGCTTTTTTTCTTGACAGCTCATGCAGGTTGTGGCAAAACTTTTGTTCAAACGGCAATCATTCATAAATTTAATTCACTAAATCTTTCGTGTATTGTAACTGCCTTCAGTGGTATTGCATCAACTCTTTTGATTGGGGGGCGAACTTTGCATAATGTTTTCAAATTACCAATTCCATTATTAGAGAATTCAATGCCAAATATAACTCCAAACAGTGTACATGGCACATATATTAATAATGCATCAATCATTATTATAGATGAAATTTCAATGTGTTCTATTCATGCTTTAAAATTAACTAGGAAGGCCCGGCGTGCTTCGCTACGCTTATAAATAAAGTTTTTGCGTAGACATTTTGTTGACGTAGAAGCAATGATTTCAAAAAGTGGTAACGAGAAATGCTAGCATATAATTTTTAATTTTTCTTTTTAAATATATGAATGAAAAATAATCAGAACTCTAGCTGATCAGTTCGGATATATGAAAAATTAGCGATCAAATAAGTTAGAGATAAAATAAGCTTACTTGAAAACATATTTGATCGCTAATTTTTCATATATCCGAACTGATCAGCTAGAGTTCTGATTATTTTTCATTCATATATTTAAAAAGAAAAATTAAAAATTATATGCTACCATTTCTCATTACCACTTTTTGAAATCATTGCTTCTACGTCAACAAAATGTCTACGCAAAAACTTTATTTATAAGCGTAGCGAAGCACGCCGGGCCTTCCTAGTACATATTATCGTTCTGATTTATTTTGTCTACCACGCTTATTGGAAAAATTGAGTTTACAGTTTACACCATTCAAATGGTTTGAAGAATTTTATGATGTACTGTAGAGGCTATTTCATTTGAGTATGGTGCAGTTTTAACCATAACTTGCTATATGTGTTATTTGCTCTTTGATCACTGTTATAATTCTCTTGGCAGTCATATCTCAAAATTATTTCACTAAGATTTTTAACCTGAAGTGTTTTATAAAAACGTTACTTCATGTTTTGTACGCTAGTATAGGTTACTTAGAGCAGTCTTCACCAATTTGTTTTGTTCCATTGCGATCATTCATCAGTTGGCAACATTTTTCATTGGTACAGTATACGACAATAATCGTGCCAAACTGAGATCTCTGAATGTTTGATTATAAATTGTGTCCACATTTGCTTTACAGTGCAGTTTTTTGCTCTTAAGTAGTGTTGTTGAATTTGATATGTTGTGTTTTTATATCACAATATTTTCAACTGATGGTTAATTTTTTCAAAAAGGTTCCACAAAGTCTGTTAATTCGATTACTGCCGACTTGTAATACTATAAAAAATCTTACCGTGTACACATTTACATTATCTATTACTCTATTTTGGTAGAAATATCAATTTCAACAGCTATGCTGTCATTGTCAGGTATTTTCTACAGTAGAGGAAGAAAGTATGAGGCACCCTTTAATTTTTAGTGAAAAAGCAAAAATTAAATATGTACTTCATTTTATTGTGTTATAATAATATTGAAATACAAAAATTTAACTTTTTAATACCAAATTAAAAGTAAATTACGTTTATTAAGCCCCCATTTACGTTTATTTAGCCCACATTTACGTTTATTTAGCCCAATATTGGACTTATCGAAATAACCACCCATTTTTTTTAATAATTGCTGCACGAATTCTTGACATTCTACCGATAATTTGTCGAGACATTCTGCATCCAAATTATCCCACATTGACTGGAGTGCCTCTCAGAGATGAATAATAGATGCAATATTTGTTTTGGGAACCCGCTGATCCATTTCTTCCCAGAGTAAATGGATGGGGTTGCAATCAGGAGTTTGTGGTGGCCATTCCAATACTGTGAGCACTTTTTTCTTTTCCAAATTCTATAAAAGTTGCGTGCATATCTTACTTTCATGTTTGGGGTAATTTCCATAAAGACGTGCGAGCAAAATGCAACAATACAAAATAAAAATATATAACAAAATCTTACTTTACTAAATCATATACAAATTTACATACATATTACATATATCAAATCAAAACAAAAGTTAATAAGGTTTAATCATAAACCATTTTTTATAATTATTACTGAAATCAAACACCAAATAAACAAAAAAAAAACTTTAACCAAACATTATTTTCATTAGCGTAAAATTAAATTAGTAGATTGGTGCCTCTAAAAATAAATCAGTAGCGTGATACTCGGAAACTTAAATATAATAATGTTTGAAATTTTAATTATAAGAATTGTGCTAAACAAAAAATTAAGTAGTTGACATTAATAAAATCACAAGAAAACAGTGAAGCTCATACTTTTAAGAGAGTTATAATATTAAATTCAAAGGAACTAGGTGAGCATTTAATCTTAACTAAAAAGTTTTGTGTTGATAACCCAAAATAGAATAAGTGATAAAAAGCCAAACATATATTATACGAACAAATTAGTTATAAAAGAAAAATTCAATAAATTGTAAATGAATATTTTAATAAATAAACAAACGTTAAATTTGATTATGTTTTAACCTTACCATCTTGGCCACAACATAATCGTTCCATAAAGACTTATTGATTCCGAAATATGTTCTTAGCAGATGGCACAACTTAGGTTTATAGAATGTTTCTATACATTTCCTTATTCATAATCACCACAATTCTGTGCAAGTTACTTGCAACCACAGCATCTCCATACCATAACGGATCCTCCACCATGTTTCACAGTGGTTACAAGTCATCTTGTGCAGTCATATAAATCTTTCTCCATCTCTACGAAGTACGAAAAGTCTTCGCTTCCCCAAACATTGGAAACTACGATTCATAGGTTCACATGGTTTTTCATCACTGTCGAGGTGACCAATCTTTGTGAGCCAGTGCCTATTTTACCCGTTTTTCCTTATTTCCTGGTTGCAGTAATGATTTCCGTGCGGCAACTCGTCCATTAAAACCTCTTTCTCGAATTTACTACTTTTTATTGTAGACACATTAACTTTCGCATCATTGAATTGATTGTACTTCCTGAGCAGTGTTGCCACTTCCCGAACTTGAAATAGTAGTATATTTTCCGAAAAAATAGTAGTAGAAAAGTAGTAGAGAAAATTTTGGCTAAAACGATAGAAAAAATTAAAAAACAATATTTATTTCCAATTTGTAAATATACCATCTTATTATTTCTGATGTATTTTACAAAATAATCTATAAAGAACTCAAAAAATCCAAAGTTAGAAAAAGATAAAATAAATTTGTTTAAATTAATTCATTTTTTAGGAACAATATTATTTCTGTACATTATTTACATACTACTTTTCATGTGACCATCATTAACTTGATTTTATAAATTCACCATCTGTGAAAACAAACGAATTTGCAAAATTTAAAAGGGCTTGAGGCGGATCAAAAATTTCGTTTTTTTAATAGATTTCAGTAGTTCCTTAGAGCTTAATAGAGCTACAACAGTATCAGTATTTAGTTTATTCCGTCTTTCATCTTTAATAATCTTCAATTCAGAAAACTTCCGCTCTGCAGCAGCACTACTATGAGGCAAGGAACAAATTTCGATCATATAATTGCTAATTTCTTTATATATATATATATATATATATATATATATATATATATATATATATATATATATATATATATATATATATATATATATATATATATATATATATATATATATATATATATATATATATATATATATATATAATATATATATATATATATATATATATATATATATATATATATATATATATACATATATATATATATATATATATATATATATATATATATATATATATATATATATATATATATATATATATATATATATATATATATATATATATATATATATATATATATATATATATATATATATATGTATATATATATATATATATATATATATATATATATATATATATATATATATATATATATATATATATATATATATATATATATATATATAGGGTGAGTTTTTTAAAAAATGCCAGGCTTTTATCTCGAGAACCATGCTAGATGGGACAAAATAACCCTGGATAATATTTGTTAAGCGTCGAGGGGGACGTCCAATGGTAATATTGAATGACCTTGAAACTCATAAGTATTGGAGATATATGCCAAAATAGGTTTTTTTTTAAATTAGAACCTATACATTTAATATTTTTTTTTAATTAAATAAATCAAACTACACACTTTTTGCCTACAAAATTTTTTTGTAAAGTGTACGATTTTGTAGGTATGATGAAAATTGATTTGCACTAAAGCAAACGTGTCTTCGCTAAGGTCTTCAGAAAAAAAATAAAATTTCGATAAATTAAAAAAAAACAAAGAAAATCATTCATTAATTTAAATATTATTGCATCGTGGTCTACTGCGTGAAATTGATTTTCGTTGTTTTTTTTTTGATTTATTGAAATTTTATTTTTTTTCTGAAGAACTTAGCGAAGACACGTTTGCTTTAGTGCAAATCAATTTTCATCATATCTACAAAATCGTACACTTTACAAAAAAATTTTGTAGGCAAAAAGTGTGTAGTTTGATTTACTTAATTAAAAAAAAATATTAAATGTATAGGTTCCAATTTAAAAAAACCTATTTTGGCATATATCTCCAATACTTATGAGTTTCAAGGTCATTCAATATTACCATTAGACGTCCCCCTCGACGCTTAACATATATTACCTTGGGTTATTTTTTCCCATCTAGCATGGTTCTCGAGATAAAAGCCTGGCATTTTTTAAAAAACTCACTCTGTATATATATATATATATATATATATATATATATATATATATATATATATATAATATATATATATATATATATATATATATATAATATATATATATATATATATATATATATATATATATATATATATATATATATATATATATATATATATATATATATATATATATATATATATATATATATATATATATATATATATATATATATATATATATATATATATATACTTCTAGCGTGTTTTTAATATTTTTAATCCTTAGCCAGTAGTCTACGTCCAACGATATCTTGAGTTTGAAAACTTAAAATAATTGTCTTTTGCAAATTTATATCCAAAATACATTCTGGAATAATTTAAGTAGTATTCAGTTTCAGACAAATCGATTGCTATTGAAATGAACTCTGGCTTTAAAATGCATTTTGCTATATTTTCGTATAACTCTTTAATACTTGGTATTACTTTCTGTATTATAGTTTTCTCAGATTGAAATAATAAAATATAATTATCAACAACGTTTAATACATTGCTTAAACATAGCAAGAAAAGCTTATTTTCTTCGTTGAGGAGGAAGGTTTCTGTTTCCTTTTTCTTCTCACGCTTTTCCCAGCAAAATGAAATAAAATAATACAAAAGAGCATTCCATTCCTCTAAAATTCGATTCACTACCTGCTCCATAGAAAGCCAACGAGTAGGAACAAATCTTAAAATTTTATGAATTTCGGTGCCAAAAGATTCTTGAAATTCTTTGAATAAATCGACACGCTTAAGACTATGCGAAAAATGACTGTAAATGTTATTTATATTTTGTTGTAATATGGAAGGTAATAATTTAGCTTCCTTTTCCGAGCAGATTGATAAAGAATGTGGAATACAGTTCATAAAAAAAGGGACTTATTCAATTCTTTGAATTTAGTCCTTACACCATTAAACCGACCAGTCATAACACTGGCATTATCGGAACAAAACCCAATCATTTGATTAATTGGTAGATTTTTTTCAGTAAAAAACTTGTTGATGTTGTCAAATATATCCAATGCTGTGCTACTGTTTAATTTTAAGAGTCCAAGGAATGTATCTTTAATGGCATTTATTTCATTATCGAAACAACGAGCAATTATTACTAAACATTTTTCT
>OY856186.1:297875694-298097172 GCA_963693315.1 Diogma glabrata | reverse complement strand
ATATCCAATGCTGTGCTACTGTTTAATTTTAAGAGTCCAAGGAATGTATCTTTAATGGCATTTATTTCATTATCGAAACAACGAGCAATTATTACTAAACATTTTTCTGTAGCAACGTCGGTTGTTTCGTCAATGATTAATGAAAATTTGTTCTCATTCAAGTTCTTGGTAATTTTCTTAATTGTGTATGGAGCGATTATAGTTTTAACATATGCCGTCGATTTCGTTCGTCCATATTTAATTTTTGTTTGGTTAGGGGTTTTACTACAAATTGTATCCATTAACTGTGGTAACGAATCCATTAGTAAAAACGGTAAGTCATGTTGCACACAGTACATTATGCAAATAATTTCTTTTCGAATCTTTTCTAACTTTAATTTAAACACCGAACCACCTCTAAATGCTTTTTCTATATTAATATTATTATCACAAATGTTTTTATTCTTAATGTGCTTGGTAGTTTTTTCATGGCGGATAAAAAGTTTCAAGTTATTAGATAATTGTTTATTACAGACCTTACAAAGACTTTCCATCTTTACCATTGTCCATCAACCAACAAAATTGATCTTTTCATTCAGTTTTAAATCTTTGCTCGTATTTAATTTTTTTTTATTTTGGTCCATCATTGTTTTCATTTTCATCCAAATCAATGTCAGATTAAGAATTTAATACAATTTCACTGGAATTAAACATTATATACTTAACATAAAAAATCAAAACACTGTATATTACACTTGGTTGCTTGAATTATTCACATTAATTTCAACGCCGTTTTTCTGTTCTTTAGCACTACAATTTAAAAAGTAATTCTTATGAAAAATAGAACATTATAATTATTTATATTTCATTATAATTACCTGGTTTTGTTTTTATCCAATGGCTTAAAATAATTGAGCATTTTTAGGAAACTTTTATACAAAAACGTTGTTTATTTTTCAAAAATCAAAGATATTTATTTGAAAATAAAAATAATTTCTATTAAGGGTGTATATAACATTTATGAAATCAAAGATTTACTTCGATTTTAAAATATATTACAGAATAAACGTTCCTGCATCGATTGGAATCAAAAAATTTAGATCTCACCGACAATTTTCGCGAAATAATCAATTTCAAAGTTATCATTCACTCTATATTATATTCGGCGGAAGTATCAAAATTTGTTAGAAAAATTAAAAATTCAGAATGTTCTTGCAAAGACATCCGAAAAAAAAACTTACGTTCAGTTTCTCTATGCGATTTATGATTTTTTGAGCCCAAAAAACAGCTGTGTCACCGGCAATCAGACGTAAATATTCAATTTAAAAATTTATAAAATCTGCTGCGTACACCGGAAAGCTGGCTAACCGCCATTTGCAGTAAGAAAATCTGGCAACGTTATGTGTGTCGGTCAAAGAGAAGTCTTTTCTCATCGTTCTTCTTCATAATAAGATATCGTGACTATCTAGGACCAAAAATCCCGACTAGTATTTTAATCAGGCATGTCCTATTATGATCCGATCAGGTATAACACGCCAATCGCTAAAATGGTGTTTACATTCGGCCCTTATCAGAAATTAGAAATGCTCCATTGTAGAAATATGTAGTTAAAAACCTGTCCTATGACCTATGGTTTAGTTATGTGTCTCGCCTCTGGAGCAAAGACTATTATAATAGTGATTTAGGAGGTAAATATGTTCCAATGTCGATTGTATGAACACGGGTAGATTAATTTTTGTTTTTGTTTTTATTGCAGTTTATAGCAGCGTATAAGTTTCTTTTACTTTTCTATTAAATAAATTTAATTATAAATTAAGAAACATTATTTCAAAACTGAAATTGAATATATTTAAATTATATTAAAAATATTATTTATTTTACTATTAATGAATATCAAAAACCAAATTTTAGAAACGCAGAAATTTAAATTAAAAAATAACCAAAAATTCATAACAAAATTGTACTGCTATACGCATGTCAAGAAAAAAAAACCAAATTGTTTTATCCTTTGTTTTATAGAAGAAAAAGAAAGAATAAATCTGAGAATAGAATTTAATCTATTCTGATTCATACAATACAAACGACGATTTATCTGAGGATTTATCTTCTATCCGCATTTATACAATCTTCCCTTAATTTATTTAAATTTAGCTATGATAATACTTTATATTTTTTTATTAATTTTTTTTGCAATGTATTAACTAGCATATTATGCACCAAATACTCACAATTGTTTTGAATATTTTCTACGTGAACTGATCGATCTTGCTCTGATCTGGCTTGTATAGTTTGAGGCGATACAGGCTGTACGGTCCGGCCGATATCAGCGATAGGGTAAGCCGAATCCGGCCTTGATCTGAGCCCTAATATAATGTTTGTCGGGACGGCGAAATTGATAATGACCCGATCCGCAATCAGGCCATATCCCGATATTGCAAGGCGTAATATTCCAATCAGATCACGATAGGGCAAAAGCGTTACACTTACGATCATACTCATGATAATGAGTGACTGTTGTAGAATGTACCGATCGTTAAACATTCTATAGTTCGTTAAATATTGCCCTTACAAAATCAAATCTCAACATTTTTTGGTACAGTAATATCAAAAGGTTAGAATGAGAACAATATATAAAATATAAAATTTAAAGTGAAAATGTTTTTCTATGATGTTTATGATGTATTTTTTTATGGCTAATAAAAACTTTAGCAGGCAAAATTATTGAAAATATTTTGTAGTCGTGATCCACTCCACTCACTTCGATCGATCCGTAAACTTCATCCTCGTGACTTCATCCATCATTCTAAGCTCATACAAGAATTAAAGTTCAATATCGTATCAGTATACTTTTATTTCAATTACTTTTTCTAAAAGAAAAAAGAACTAGTGAAGTCAACCTATGCATATCAGCACTGGCAAGTGCCAATATTTTTTTGGGTTTTCTTAGCGTAATCAATATTATCATGTTTTTTATCTATCTATTATGCTATCATGTTTTTTCTAGTTACGATTAGTTTGTTAAAATAATTAACGCCTAAAAAAGAAGAAAAAAATGAAAAAAGGATGACGGTACGGTAGGTGCTAATAGGTTAATATGATATCCTATTTCAGAAATCTCAAGAACGGTTGGGGTACGTTTCAACAACTTACTGTACTAGAGGTTGTGGTTATAATAATTATTGGATGGACATAATAATGGACATGTCTTGATGCAATTTTTATTTTTTAACTTATCAGGCAGTTTTTGGCTTGACCCCTCGACCCCACTTCACATTTTTCATGTTTCGGATGAATTTGAACCTTCCTCGTCAGTGCCTCGCTCGAATCCTTAGGCAGACATGCTATCGATTACGCCGTTGAGGCGATGACAATTTCGAAGTTGATATTTCATAAATAAGATAAAAGGTTCTACTGTTGAGAGAAAACAGTTCATCCGCCAACTATCTCACCTTGGCTAGCGAAATCTTACTGCTATAGCCAGTGGTAAGTGATATCTCACGTTAACTCGTAAGAAAATGTTTGAAGCCTGGCCAAAATCCTTCTCTAAACTGCAGTCTATAATACGCTATAGATATTACATGTAGGTACAATGAAGAAAGTTTCAGAAGAATCTCCATCGCTGACGTTGACGTGTTTTTAAAAACACCTATTTTGAAAACACATTTTGATTAATTTTTGATGCGTTTTAGGCTACCAAACGAAACCTACATATGTTAAGCTGGGTGCAGATCAATAAAAATTTATGTCTGCGTCAAATTTACTGTTTGGCGCAAATATTTACGGCGCAAATTTGCAACACACAGTCAATAAATAATTGTGTTGTGCGCGCTGTATTTCTTGCCCCGTTTGTGTGTGGTATTTTTGCGCCAAAAAAAATTTGAACGTCAAAAGAGCAGGTATTTAAGTAAAAGTTATATTTTGTTTTATTTTTTTTTAAATCCTAATAATTTTTACTTTGAGTCATGAATCTTGATAGAGAAAGTACTATTACTCTAATTGAAGAGTATGGACATAGGCGAGTTGTGTAGTCGACCCAAGTAATCCGTTCCACTACCATAAACTATTACTCTAATTGAAGAGTATGGACATAGGCGAGTCGTGTAGTCGACCCAAGTAATCCGTTCCACTACCATAAACTAAAAAATTTCGTTGCCTGGCAAGAAATTGCAGTCACATTAAAAATTACAGTAGATGACACAAAAAAGAAAATAAATAGTTTGTTAGGATCCTTGCGACGAGAAAAGGCCAAAAGTAGAAAATCAGTCGGCACAGGAAAAGGTGAGTGTTTGACTGAACAACAAAATGTCATAACCAATGTCATGAAAATATTACGAATCGATAGTATTATGTTTTCATTTAATTTTAAAGGAACTGAAGACGTATATGTTTCTGATTGGTATGCATTACCTTATTTTAATTTTTTAAAAGATAAGGATGTGCCTAGAGCAACTTTTAGCTTCCAAGGAATTTCTGTGAGTATGACCAATTTTTTTACATTTTTGTCTATATGGTTCCCATAAATGGATACTATATATGCTTCACATTAATTTGCACGATACATGCCAATTCAGGCGTTGCAGTCAACTGCAAAATACACATTTTTACAAATTTACTTTGTTCTTTTAACATGACATTAGTTAGTTTAGTTTCTTTTAGTTAATTAGTTTAGTTACTTTAGTTAATTAGTTTAAGTTTAAAGAAATATTAGTCTAGTCTTAGTACCAGTACTGCTGCGAATGATGATTCCCCCAAAACTCCAATAGAAAACATACCCAGAATAACCAAACAAAAAAGAAAACGAGAAAAGGAAGATTGAATTGGCGTATAACATACTCCAAACTCCCATTGCTAAAGATGACAAAACAACCATTTATGCCAAATGTTTAGCGGAGAAACTGAACCAATTCCGTCCATACAAAAAGCAGTATTGAAACATAAAATTAATACTATAATGGAGGAATTTGCTGAGGAGTCGAATGCCTTCCCGACTCACTGTTGTACTCTCTCGTCATCTAGCGCCACACAGAATTTAGGATCACCTTTGGATCAGCAATACCAAACAATTTTTATAGATGATACTCAGCAAGCTTCACCATCATCAAGTGAGGAGTTTTTAATTTTAGAAGAAGACTAATGAAAATTTATGTTTGTTTTTTTTTATATTTTTTATTTCATATTATTTATCCATTATCATTTTATAATTTCGTAATTGAATACAATAATAAATACAAAAACAACTTACTTTCAAGTTTATATGGATTTATTTAAATTATCATTCTAAATATTAAGAGTATAAAATTATAAATCAAAATTTTTAAAAGTAACAATGTATTTCATAATGTATACTATGGATATTAATAATCCACTTGCCATTCAAACGATCCATGTGTAGTAAAATAGGTACAGAATTATTCACGAATTTCATATGCTTGTAATTGTGATCTTCGTATTTCGAAGAGTGTATCAGTAGATCTCCAAGTTCCTTCGACTAAGTGCCCTTTTACTTCTGTATTAAAAGTTCCTGGTGGAGTGTAGATCTTTTTTGTTGTTTTGCTATTCATTAAAAAATTATGAAGGCACACAATGGTCATAACTATTACATCAGCTTTCTGTGGTTCTAGCAGAAGAGGTTTTTTCAAAACTCGAAACACTGCTGATATAATTCCAAACATATTTTCAACAATTCGCCGTGCTCTGCTTAATCTATAATTAAATATTCTTTCTTTTGAACCTTTCTTGTGATTTCCTGCATATGATTTCATCAAATTCATTAACAAAGCGAACGTCTCATCTGCTATGAAAACAAAAGGGACATATTTTTGAGATCCAGGAAGTGGATTTGGAGGTGGCAACCCCAACGTATTACTCTGTAGTCGTTTATAAAGATCGGTGTTTTTAAACACTCCTCCATCAGAAATTCGACCTTAACATCCGATATCAACATAAAGAAACTTATAATTCGCATCAACTAGAGCAAAAAAGGCTGTGCTGAAAAAACCTTTATAATTATGGAATTCACTTCCACTGTTAAATGGCGCTTGCAGCATAATATGTTTACTATCAATTGAGCCGATACAATGTCAAAAATTTCACATGTCCTCAAACTCTTGCGCAAATTTCAACCATTCTGCCGGTGTTGCGGACAACTAAAAGAAATCAGTTTAAAAAATTTGTTTTATTATAACGGAGCCCTGCGCCGTTATGCCAGGAGTTATAAATTTACCAAGATATGATATGCAAACACAATGAATTCCAAATGTAAGATAGACTGATATGGCCTTCGCCAAGAAAAATCTCGAATACTATGTTTTTAATTCAATAAGTCATCTTGTACCGATAACACAAAAATATAGAAAAGGAAAACAAATATAAAAATAATAATATAAACAAAACTTAACTTAAACTATTGATGTCTTCGTCCAAGAGTTCTTGGTTGATTGATAAGGTTATTTGTATCTTCCTCCGTATACGCAATTCTGCATTTAATCCCAAAACCTTTGATTCAGACGGCCGATTCACTAATATCATACAAGCAACCAAGAAAAAATGAGTATTTCGGCTGATGTTTAAGTAAGAACATATGCTATTTCTCCCTTTAAATCAATTATTGTTTTATTTACAGAGAATTGACACTCCCAATTATTATTCACAACATTTTGTTTTATATACATATAACAATCGTCTTACTAGACCAAAAGTGAATTTCAAAATTTACAGTAATCCAAAAGTTGGTTTAAATTTGAAACTTTAATTTAATGAACAAAACTTTTAACTTTGGCCTATTTAAACATACATAAGATATTTTTTTGTTATTTTACTTTCAAGTTCATAGCTCGACTATGTAAGCTAGCATCAATTAAATCACAATAAAGCATCGTTAAAGAATCAAGGAAAAGCGATGCTTTCATTTATCTTTAGTAATAATAATATTCAACTTGATTTTCACCAAAACTATGACCGATTTTAATTTTTGTCACTACTCAAGCAAAGAAAAATGCATTTTACTTTAAATTTAACTACCGACTTGGCATACTTCTTAAATTTGTAAAAACAGTGACTTTTTTCTAATTATTTTAATTTTAATCATAAACGAACTTTTTAATTGATTTAATTGTAAAACCATACTGAACATAAGTTATGAAAAATGCTTTGTTTAAATAATCTAAACGAATGGGAGTGAAGGATGACCATTCAAAAAAAGTTGTACATTTCTCTCTGTTGTTTTAGTTTCCCAAACAAAGGAATTTAATCGGTTTTTTAGAACGAGATCGTCAACCAATTATAAAAAAAAAGAAAGAAGGATCGACAACATATAATTCGTGTTTGCTTTATTTTCAGTTAGCAAGGTTATGTCAAGAAAATGAAATAACAATATCGTTAGCATTCTAATTTCTAAATGAAAAAGATGATAACAACTTCAAACATTTCAATACGAGATTGTATCAGACAGTATCAACAAAAATAAAAAAAATGCATTTACAACTACATGAGTTTTACATTTTGTTTGATTAAAACAAAGTAGAAAAATGTTTACGAATTCAAGCAATGTTAATTGTGAGACTGATAGTTTTGTTAATAGAAATTGATGCTGAATCAACACGACGTGTTGTTGTAGCAACGCGATTAATTAATGGTATTGATAATGAACCAGGTAATGTATTTTTGTTGAACTAAGTTGTTGTTTTATGTAGTTACGGATGTTAAACTTTAGGATTACCAAGTAGTGAGTTTATAAGGGAGAGAAGAAATAGAACAGTGTGGTGACTGAAGAAAATGTATCCTTGACTGTTCGTTGACCGTTAAATCTCACTACCAAGGCATACATTTCCTTCAGTCTACCAATACAGAACCTGAAATCGTTCTGGAGTGGGGTGTAGACTCTCTTATAAATACTACTGGTTAGATAATTCCTCAGATTGCGACATAACAAATTCATTTTATTCGTTGAAAAACAGTAATAATTTAAATAAATATGTATAATTTTTTAAAGGATAATGTGAATATTGATGATGAATGTGCTGATCCTGGTCTAATCAACAATTCTATCACCACGGTGATTCAGAATTTGTTATACCAGACTCACCAAACAACAACGGCAGTAAATAGAAAAGACAGGCAAAAAATAGGATCCACAAATGGAAATTTAGGCTACGTTGTTATCAAATATACTGATTATTTAAACGAATACATTATTTTCTAAATATTAAAGTAAATCTTATTTTTGCGATAATATCTGATATCCTGTTTCACTTACCTTTATATAATTTTTCAGAACGTCTATTAATTCTTTGCATACTTCTGGAATTATATACGATATAGGCTGCTTTGACACTTTGAAAAGATATTGAAGACTCGAGTATGAATCTTTAGTAGCTAGGAAACGAAGTGTCAAAGCTAGTCTATCTTTGACACAACTACTTTTTCTAAAGTTTGTGTCTTTCTTTTGAATTTTTGGCCCAATCAGATTAACCAATATTTCGAAATCTTGCGCAGACATTCGTAAGAAATTTTTAAAACGGCCCGTGCTTTCATCTAATGAAAATATGTTTTGCAAACGGGTCCCTTCTCCTTCTTTTCTATTTTGGTACAGATGCTTCATCCAATACCGACGCCTCCTATTTTTGTCTTTTTTTTAATTAGATCATAAATTATAATGAAAGCAGCTGCCTTCTTCAATATAATTTGCTGGGACATGCTTTGAGCACTTGGCTTAGCACGGTATAATTTCAAATAAAACAATAAATACTTAATAAATCACAAAATTTCACTCTTTACTAGAGTTAGGAATAAAACTAATGTTAATAAATAATAATACTGTACCAATTAATTGGTATCGGCATTTTTTTCTTTTAAACTATGTAATACATATATGAAAACACAGCAAAAATTAAAGATTCATATAAAAACTAAGTACACTACACAAATAACATCTGTGTTTATAAAACTTACTTTGAATTTCTTTTATATGCAAATCTAGTTTAATTGTTTATCACCAAATTGCAGATAATAGTACATTAAGATGCTAGGACGTAAAGCTAAAGATTTTGGACGGATGTGGAGTTTGCAAATCGAGGCGTTAGCCGAGATTTGCACCGACATTAAGTCCAAAATAGCTTACGTCCGTGCATCATATACTATTTTTTATTCGCCGCAAACAAAATATTTTAAGAAAATTTGTTTATTCTAAATTAAAATTATAAATTTTCTTAAATTTTAAAATAAAAATATGTGGAACAAGTAACCTTTGACAAAATATGTATTATTTTTTCCAAATTATTGTGTAGCTATGACAACAAATGATAACAACTATTTTAATTGGATAATGAAATTTTGAATTTAAGGTTTGTTTTGATAAAAAATTTTATTTTTCATAGAATTTAAACAAATATAAATGCTTTTTACTTTTTTGGACGTAGCTATGACAACAAAATAAATAGTTGAAAAGTGATACTTTAAAGCCGCAAATCACAGTAATAAAGTAACACTTTAATATGTAGGCGAATAAAAACGTATTTATAGGCTAGAAGTTATAAATACAGAATTTATAGAAGTTATAAATGACAAACGTCAAATGTTAATTTTTCAACACACACAATTTTACGTCCACATACAAATTTTATGTGGCGCGAATTTCTTTGATGTTTGCGAGAAAACCGACTTTGTATGGTTTGTGTTTTTTGTGTGTGGCGAAAATATTTGTGTGTGGCAGAACGTCTACACTGAACGCATGCACACAAAATACAACACGCACAGTTCGCACAACGTAAATTTTTATTGATCTGTACCCAGCTTTAGAATCCGTTTTATAGTACATATATTAGAATTTGTTTCCCAAACAATTCTGCATGTTAAGAAAACTTTGTTTGCCTGGCCTTGATCAATCAAAAGAAAAGCAAAATTAGTAAGCAGAAATAATTAATAAAACTAGAATGCTAGTTAGACTATTTAGTTTAAGTTGATGGTTTCAAACTATGTGAATTGTTTTTAAATTGAAAATGTCTTCCCCGACACAAATCATCAAGACAAAAAATTGTCAAGCATCCGTTAAATTGTTGTTTATATATATCCTTTGATAAAATTCACACATAAATCACTCTTGGAATAAAATCAACAGGCACATGTTTGTTAAATTCTACCTACAAATATTTTATGTGTGATATTTTAAAGATCTATCAATTTAATATTTGCATATCTGAGGTTCAGTAGGTGCTGCGTTCTAGAAGACTTTATAAAAATCCCTCAATATCTGTCTGCTGTTTCAAATTTATCTTGTTTTAAGGTCTAGGTCTACTCTAGGATAATAGAGGAGTTAAGAAAATTTATTGCAATATATAATATTAAAAGTACTATTTTAGACACATATCGTGATTTTTTGTTTGAAGTACAAAACGTTTTTATCGAAATCGTGTATTTTAAATTTTGTTTGATTTGCTAATACTGATAATGTTTACTGAGAATATGTTATCGGTATTAACAGTACAAACAAACCTTATAATATTTGAATAAATCACTCACTCCTACTCCTACAGTTAACATTGAACATAATGAAATTGTTTTTTTTTTTGATAATTTATAATACTCTTATGACATTCCCTATCCGTGATGCTTGGGCTACAAAACTCTACACATACAAATTACTTGATTGACGAATATTTTTATAGGTTGCGGTAAGCTAAAGAGAAGGAGCTATTAAAATTATGAATTTGGGGTTATTAATTAATGAGGTTAAAAGATTAATTTTGTTATTATTTATAAAATGTATTATAACGTCCAGAGAGTGAATCTGTTTTGAATTACTGAGTATATATTTTACAATCCAAGTAAGGTTTCAATAAATAATTTACCTTTTGATGTCACAAAAAAAATGTTGAAACCCCCTATCACTATATGAATGGTGGTATCATAACTTTATTTATAGTTCACATAACAAAAACTCGTTTCTTCTTGTTATCCTGATAGTGCATTAAAATTACTATAAAAATAAGTTTTCACTCTACAAAATAGTTTCAAATCTGTTCATTATTTAATTCCAAGTATATTAACATAACATATCAACAAACACAAAATTAGAGGGAAAATATAAATATAATATTATAATAAGTACAACGAATGAATTCAAATGATAAAAATAATTTGAAATTGTTCATGTCGCTGACGACGTTCGTTATATTATTTTAGTTTTTAGTTTTAATTTTGGTTTCAAATAAATAATGATAGTATAAGAGATAATGAAATTAAACACAGCATAATGCTGTTATGTTTTGTGTATATATACTCGTATCTTTCGAAATAATAATAATAATAATAATGTTAAAGTCTATATTACACAAAACTAACAAGGAAATCCACGATTCCCATCCAATTTAATGGGAATAGTAATGAAATGTTTTGTAAATTGGATGGGATTTTTCGTTTGCTTATGTTATATCGGTTTTTGTTTATTCGTATATGTGATTTTATAGCTCTTATCAATTTAGACATTTTGAATGTTTCATTATACTAACATCAAAGTGCTTAGAAGAAAGTCGAAGAAGTCTGAAAACGGTAGTCAAAAATCATAGCTACTTATTTGATGTTTTTAAGTTATCACTTCTCAAAAATTTTTTCGTAAGAAATCACATAAAGCTCGTCTTATATGTGGTTTAAATATAAATATTCGTGCATAACCACCTTTAATTTTATAAAATTATTATCAACCCGAATCTAATTCTTTACCTACATTTTGCAGTTCCATCTAATTCTGCCTAATAAATACAATTATATTAAACTGTTATGTTATAGTCAAATGAAACAAATATTTTTCATAAAATTAAATTTAATATTTTAAATTTAAAAATAAAGATTAGTTAAATCGAATTTCAAAACCAAAAAGTAAATAATTGAAGTACGCTAAGGCGAAGTCGTCTACATATTAAAGGGGTTCTTTATTACTGTGACTTGCGGCCTTAAATAGTAACTGTTTAGCCATATATTTTGTTGTCATAACTTATAGTTACGTCCAAAAAAGTAAAAAATATTTGTATTCGTTTAAATTCTATAAAAAATAGAAATTTTTATCCACGCAACTTTCAATTCAATTTTTTTTTAATCCAATCAAAATAATTGTAATTTTTTGTTGTCATAGTTAAACGATTTGTTTGAAAAAAATAACAAATATTTTGGTCAAAGGTCAAAGGTTCAACATATTTTTGTTTCAAAATTTATAACATTTTAAATTTTGATTTAGATTAAACAATCTTTTTTAAATATCTTGCTTGCGGCGAATAAAAAATAGTATATGACGCACGGACTTAAGCCATTTTGGACTTAATGTGGGTGCAAATCTAGGCTAGCGCCTCGATTCTCAAACTCGACATACGTCCAAAAACCTTAGCTTTACGTCCTTGCATCATAATTTGCTATATTTAAGATGAAACATTTTTAAACAACAGCGATAAATATACAAACGTAAACTAGTTTTTAACCGACTTAAAAAAAGAAGGAGGTTCTGTGTTCCACTTGGGTTTTTTTTTATGCCTATTAATGTTTGTTTACCGACTTCTCGAAAGCGGCTTATTCGATTCGGATGATTTAAATTGTATTTTATTAAAGTAGATGCCAAAATGGTCCCATATTGTTTTCTATGACGTGAAAAATAGCGTTTTTCAGAAAAATTGAAAAAACAGTGTTTTTTGATAATTGTTGATTTATGTTTGTTCGGTGATTTCTCAAAAACGGCTCATACGATTTGGATGATTTAAATTGCAATGTTTTAAGGAAGATTTGGAAATTATTCCATTTTTTTCTCTATAACGTGAAAAATACCGTTTTTCAATAAATTGAAAAAAACTATATTTTTTATGCCTGTTCGCCGATTTCTCAAAAACGACTCATTCGATTTGGATGATTTAAATTGTGTTCTATTAAGATATATGCTAAGGTGGTTCCATATTTTTTTCTACGGCGCAAAAAATAGCGTTTTTCAGAAAATAGAAAAAAATTGTATTTTTCTCTATATATTCACCGATTTCTCGAAAACAACTAATTCGATTTGAATGATTTTAATTGTATTCTGTTTGGGTTGATTTCAAGTAAGTCCCGTTTATTGGAAAAGCCCTGTATTTTCTATGTATTTTCGTCGATTCCTTCGAAACTACTTATTGTATTTGAATGGTTTGAGCTGTGTTATATTGTTATAGATTCCGTGCTAGTGCAATATAATTTTCACCGACTTTTTGAAATTTTTAATCGAAATCAATGCCAGTTGAGTGAACTTCACATAATACCCGAAGCGCTCTTTCCATTTCACCAAAAAGGGGGAAACGGTCAGTAAGTGACCGATAATGTAAAATGCATTACATATATATAATTAAGTAACTAATTATATACTAATGAATTTTACCTAAGCCCTAAAATAAAACAATTGAATTGATGAAATTATATCGTCGCTTTAATAATGAAATAACGTATGCCATTTATACGTTGTTATTATATAATGGGTGCGCTGCATTCCCCATAACGATGTCTATAGAGTGGCGTTTTAACATTTTCCATTTATTTTATAACTGGGGGTGAAAATTAATATATTGTTAATTAACGTACATGCAAATTTGAATTTGGTTAAATATTGAAACAGCGTAAATGCATGTACGATATTCCAATTCCTAGAGAATAATAATTTGGGTAAAATCAGTGTCGTATATTTTACATACATTACGATCGCCACACGAAATGGTAAATATAAAATATTGTATAAGCATCATTCATGACTACATGATATGCCGGTTCATATAAATAAAAAATTGTAAGAATATCATGCGTTATTTCAATAATAATTAGTTTTAGGCTTAATCGTACGTACACTATAAAAATTAATGTGATTTTACAAATTAAAAATGCGATATTTACAATGCACTTGTTGTGTATTTTATATATAAAAATGTAAATACACATTTATTTTTGCACATTTTCATTTTTATTGTAGAAACACAACCCGAGCAGAAATTAGTTAGGGAAAACCTGAATACAGTCAGGTCGTGATCAGGGCCTGGTCAGTCCTACAAGGGCAATCTCTATTAGAGCAAGCTGATGTGGGCCTGTTTAGGGCCTGATTTAGAATACCCTTTTAGGGTTTACCTTATTTGAATACATCCGGCCCGGATCAGGTTTCTCGTATTTGACCCCTAGCTGAAATTTCAATTGGTTAAAATTCACTAGAGTATTATCCATTTTAGAAATATATAGTTAAAATCGTTTCATGTATGTTTTAGTTATAGCTTCTCGGCTGAAAGACTATAATAATAGTCATTAAGGTGGTATGTATGTTTTAATTTTTTCCATTGTAATTTTTTTATTTTAATTTAATTAATTTATGTATATAGTATATAAATATATATCAGGGTCTGGTCCGGATATCCCAATCAGGGCCTGATCCGATTATCCCAATCAGGGTCTGATCCGGTAATCCCAATCAGGACCTGATAGGGCAAAAGCGTTACACTCATGATCCGGGCCCAATCAGGCTGTCCTACCAATGCCTGATCCAGGTTAGGGCAAACCTGATCAGAGCCTTACTTGAGCCCTGACAAATTTCTGCTCGGGAAATTATTATGAAAAATTATAACGTAATTTTGTATTTGTACAACTTTTAATGAATTTATACCATACATGTGCGATTTTACATACTAAAATGTAATTTTTACTATAAATTTGTTGGGTATTTACAACATGATAATGTAAATATACATGTGTTGTTGTATATTTTCTTTTATTTTGTAAAATAACAAATTTATTTTGTAAAATTTACAACGTGGACATTAAAATATACCTGACTGCTGTATTATTACACGCATTTTTGTAATTTTACAAATTTAACTGTAAATTTACAAAATCTATAGTAATTGCACATAAGTTCGTGTACTACAGCGTTGGCTATATACACACTACACAGGTGCATATTGTTAAACAAGTTGATGCCGTTTGCAGGCCTTATATATACACATAATAAATAATTTATTAATGTAACGTGCTCTAATAAATAGTGATGTTATAGTTGTCACAAGTGAAATAAAATTTGATGGTGTTATACTATATTTTTATTAACGTAAGTAGAATATAAATTTTTAAAAATATGTACACTTGCAATATTTGCAATTGCAATTTGACTTCTATAAGCAGTTTTATGCACATACCTATTTTCATAGAAATGCTAAAAAAGTGCTGTTTATTTGTGCGTATAAAAACTGCAATGTAACCTTTAATAATTATAAAAGCTTTAAAAGTCACATTTACAGAAATCATAATGTTAATCGTGAAAATCAAAACTTAAAAGTGTCTTTATGCAAAACATTTTCAAATAAATGTGAGGTTAGTTCTTGCGCTTCTAAAACTGATAATTATACAATAATGGTGTCTCAACTCAAACGACAATCAGTAGCTAAAATTTAATGCTTATTATTTAAAAAAAAATTTGTGATTTTTAATTCATGTTCTTATTATTTATTTTTATTGTATTGTCAATTGAAAATTAATTATTTTAATTTAGCTTACCCATATTTTAAAAATTTTTAAAATATAAACATTAATAGTGTTATATAAATAATAAGAACCTAAATTAAAATTCAATTAAACACCAAGATCATTTTTTTTTAAATTTTGTGAAAAATATTTTAAATTAGAATTAGGTTGTTGGTACCAAGGAATAGCATTTTTAAAGAGCTTTTAATGATGTATGATAAAATGGGGTAGAATTTTTCAATATTTGTATTAATTCTCTAGATATCTATATAGCTGAAATGAATAAAAGAATAAATGGTGTTTTCCATGTTTATTTATAAATATTTATACTAATTTTAAATATTTCAGGACGAACAATTAGGATTGGACTTAAAGAATATGGCACCTGTAATAATTGAGTGTGGTAAGAAAAATAACTCTTTATTATTTTTTTTTAAAATAAATTATAATAATTTTCTTATAATTTTATTTTTAATTAAAAAAGGCATTTTTTGAGTCGGCGTCGCCTGGTATTTGTTACCTAAGTATTTCATCTGATCTTGGTATTAAATACAAGTCGACGAAAAAAAAATTCTTAAAGTTTAAAACTTAACTCTTAATTTTAACATTTTTTTATGTATTATTGTTTTATAAGTATTCTGTACAAAATTATTGACAATAATCTGACTTCAAATCAAAAATATGCCTAACTTTTGCCATACTAAGTATACACTTGTGGATTTGATCTGGCAGCTAATTTTGAACAGAAGTCGACCTGTAAAACAAAATAATTAGTAATTTCAAAAACATTTATTTTAGATTTACCTGACAATGCAAAGTACAAAATTACTGTTGAAGAATATATAATGGAGGAACATTTTGATTTTGAAGAGGCCCTGATGGTAGCTTTTGCTTTGTATTTTGTGCTGAACATACAATATATTAAAGAAATTGCATGCACATTGGAATTTCTACAAAGGTTCATATTTAAAATACACCCATCTGATCAAGGGTCCAAAAATGCTAAAAACAAAATTCGTGTATTAAACTTTATAAATAAAATATCTCGTGAAATAAGTAAGGTGTAAAATTTTGCTATATGTACTTACCGAAAACACTGTTTTTTCATTATTAAATGAGTACAAAATAGTTTTAAGTTTAAGAGAATTATTTTTTTATTTTCAAAAATTCTGTTTACTTTTGTTTTAAAAAAGTTTGTTGCTTAAAAATTAAATGAGCTATTTTTTATAAAAGCGTTAAAGGCCTATATTTTTTTTATAAATGACGCATTAACTGTCAATTAGGCAACGCGCATGCCTAATTGACAGTTTATGTGTCTGTTGTACAACATAAATTGACACATTAACTGTCAGATAGGCAATGCGCATGCCTAATTGACAATTGATGTGTCAGTTATACAACATTAATTGATACATTAACTCTCAATTAGAAAATGAGCATCCCTAATTGACAGTTGATGTGCCAGTTATAGAACATTAAATGTCAATTAGGCAAGCGCAGTGCCTAATTGACACTAATTGATGTGTCAATTGTACAAAAAAAAATTATGGCTCTTTCACGCAATTTAGTTTTTTTAAATAGTTTAAAGTAATAAATATAGGTATATATTTAAAGTATTTTTTTCAATATTCTTTAATAATTTATATATTTTCTTTATTTTCAATATTTTATATTTCTTTTGTAATAATAAACTTTTTGAACTGAATTCGTTTTTTTTTTAATAAATATACCTTTTTTTTTGCATTAATAACTGTTTTTTAGGAAATATATTTTATTTGGAATTTATTATTTTACTAATCTTTAAAAAAAAACTTTTAAAAATTTTCATGTGACTTAAAGATAAGTAAAATATTAAGAACACCAAATACAAAATATTTTTTATGCCTGCAGTATAAACCAGGTAAAAATGTTGTAAAAAATACAATAAAGCATGAAATTTTACACTATTGCAAATGTTGTAAAACTACAATGCAACGTGTAATTTTACATTATTGTTATGTAAATATACAAATTTGATTTTAAAAACAATACAAAAACTCTTGTAAAATATACATTTTTTCTTGAAAAAGTACAAATTCTTCTTTAAAAACAATACAAAACATTGTGTAAAACCAACGAATGAATTTGTAAAATTTACATTTTTATTTTGTAGATATACAGTTTTTTTTTAAATATGACTAAAAATTACAAAATAAATTTGTAAAATTTACATATATTTTTGTAATAAATATTACAATTTGTCTTTGAATTTTTCAATATTTACTGGAACTAATACATTTATGTTACGTAATAAATACAAGTCGTATTGGCAACAAAATGCCAACAACGTTCTTGTAAAAATTTTTTATAGTGTACTTCCATGCAAAATGAAATAACGTATATGAAATATGAAATAACGTATAATGTACCTGATTGACTTTTCACCTCTTTTTAGGTAGAAAAGCCAGCAGGTACCAATGTGAAATTTTAATATGTTGTGGGGAAATTAGTCAAGAGTAATTTGTAGAAATTTTTTTTTCCAATATCTTTATTCATTCATTCATTCATTCATTTATTCATTCAATGCTGCCGAGTTTACGAAAATCAGAAAATCGAAAAATCTTTAATCCCAATTATCTCGAAAATACACTTTTGCGAATACGTTGTTTCATTATTAAAGCGACGATATAATGGTGATGAAATTTTTTGACGGCACAAATAAAGTTTGACACAATAGACTTAACAGTCTACATGCTAGTTCATGTAAAAATGCATTTTATATTATCGATCTCTTTCTGACGTTTATCGATTCTTGGAGGGATGAGAAAGGCGCTTCTGGTTCTCTGTGAAGACTTCTTTAAAGTAAAGACGCCAGTCTTACCAGTTATATATATTTACGGTTGTCTTAATCTTTCCATTTCTCTCAATGCTTTGTCATCATATGGATTCCTAAGTAATTTGCTTGGTTCTAAGTCACAAAGTACTATGCCATCTAATTTTTTTACTCGACTAAGAGCAACATACACTTGACCTTTGGCAAAGTTGTCTCCAAATCAATGACTGCTTTATTTAAAGTGGTATCTTTAAGTTTATAAACCGTTACAGCCCAACTCAGGATTAATGGCAGCATTCTTCTTTCCACATCTCCGTAGCCTTTTGTGGCTTGAAAGGCTGCTGACGCAGGTGCTACTCCAACTAAGCCGTCATTATCCTTCATTTTAGTGCCAATAGTGTCATCATCGAATTTGATACACACCGCATCTGGAAGCTCACCTTCTTCCAACTGATCACCACGTAGTGCGGGCCATCTAAACTTTCGTATTATTCCCATAGTACCGTTGACGAGACCATCAGTAACTGATATGTTGCGTCTTAGCATTACCCTAGAACCTATACCTAGCTTAAGTGTGTGTAACAAACCACCACAGTTGTTAACATTAGTTGGAATTACATTAATTGGTGGTTGTTTTCCGTAGGTTGCAGTCCCTCGTGACTCATCTGTAGCACGCACTGTATACACACGACTCGAGTGAAATAATTGCTGTGTCATCTTTGAATTATATTCATCTACCAATTTGGTTGTTGAAAAAATCCTAACGGCAACGCCATTCGCAAAATCACCAACCTGTTCAACTCGCCGTCTTTCACATAGGAGTTGTCATTGTAAAGTTGTAAGCTCACCAAACCGCAAAGTATTTAATAAGTCTAGAAATTCTTCATCGTTACTTTGACGCATGTTGATTGTGGGTTCACAAAAAGAGAACTGTTGCCATAAGTGTACTTCGGCGTTTGCCCTCAAAGGTGGTTTGAAGCACCAATGTCCTTTAACTGGCGGTAATTGCATGATATCGCCAAATAACAATACATTTATCCCCCCAAATAATTTAACATTATTTTTAAATTTCTGCAGTCGTAAGAGTATAATTCTCAAATTTTCGTACGAAACCATAGATATTTTATCAATCACTAGCCATTTAATATAACGCCACTTTCGCCTTTCCCGTTCTAATGGTTGTCCACTCATTTTACGGTATATCATCGTATTGCCTTTCTCGATAGGTTGTGAAAATACCGAGTGAAGAGTTCTGCCAGAAATTTGTCGCGCTGCAACACCCGTCAAAGACGCTACTTCCACAAAAATTGGTTTTAACATATTGTCCACCGTCGGAGCATAACAGCGCCTAATATGCTCAACAATTAATTTGAGTAGAAAGAATTTGCCACTACCAGCCCCACCCGTGATAAATAATAACAATGGCTGTATGATTATCATCTAACCTAATGCCTCTCTCAATGGCATCTGATACCTTCTTAAGTAAATCTTTTTTCTCTTAAGTAAATTTCTTCGAGCATAGCAGTAGGGTCATTATTTTCAATAAAATCATCATCATTCTGCAAACCAATTTGATCCTCAGCGTATATATTACAATTATTTTCTCTGAGGTCAATAATGGATTCTTCTTCGTTTACAATACTAAATGCTGTAGCCTGAGCAAGTGCTTGAAAAAATTTGCTCCGTATGGACGAACTGTTATACAGATTAATTATGTAGGAGCGGTCCAAGTTGTGATTTTCGGCGTAAAAAACAGGCTTCGGCTGTTTCACCCTCTTGAATTAGCTCACTCTCATTGCGAAAGGGTATGTGACAAACAATCAGATTATAATAAAACCCTTCTCGGTCACTATTGAGAGTGTAGTAACGAGTGCGCAAAACTGCTGCTTTGTTTCTTATGCGCATTCGTGTATTATAGAGCAATTTTATATATCTGTTTATCTCATTCTCTTGGTCTCTTAATTCAATGTCACCTTCATCATCGTTCCAAAATGTACTTGAAACGGCTTCGTAACGAACTGCAAATTCAGCCAAGCTAATATCCTCTAGTTCATTTGGTCTTTGTTGGTAGCGATCGAATATATTGTAGTAAATAGAGGTTTCGTCTTCACAAAATCGTAAAAGTCTGTACCGTTTGTCCCGCTGACAACTATTTACGAACACAGTTTTTCTTGAGCACATCTTTAAAGGCAAGTGGCAGAGACGGTATGCCGCTTCAGGAGCACTAACTAATCGTCCAAGAATTGCCATGGAAACAGAAAACAGCTGTTTCCATACATCATTAATTTGCCATTTTGCTCTTTGAATTGCTTCCTTTACAACATCGCCACAATTATTCGGTTCACATTTACTAGCATACTTAGCAATGTAATAAGCAACAGCTGTTATATTACCACAAGGCAGTACATTCAAATTTGCCTGCCAAATGCTCAGAAGAACTGAGTTGTAATTGTTAACCATAACTTCATCTGCGTTTCTTTGCAGTACACAAAAACGTCCATTATTACGAAGAGTATCATCAGGTTCTAAGCAGTTCGTTGTATTACATATGGGTCTTGGAAAACCAAAACGACAAGAACCAATTTTTCGATCTTTATAGCAGGTCGTGGAGTGTTTGTGAATTTGTAACGTTTTAACTAAAATAGCATTGTCACCGTTAATTGAGCATGACACAACGTGGTCGATTATTCTGAGTCCTTCAGGACTATCGAAATCAGGTAAATCTTTGCACCATGCATATGTAAATGGGGGCTCCCTCTATTTTGGAATTCTATTCTGTACCAAAAATCAGTAACACCTCCCCCTAAACATTCGAGATTCATTTTTAAAAATCTCATTAAAGCATTTACCCTGACCGTGAATTGCCTAGCCACAACAACTGGGTATTTCTTTACTAGTTCGAGTCGATCATTGAATGACAAGTTTTCAGAATTAGCATTAGGGCATCCATCTGCTAAAAGTAAAGCTTTGATCATATCTGGCCAATTCAAATCGTTACATGAAAACGTAACAAACCAAGTTTATACGCATGGAGGGATCGGTTTTTATTAATTTGTTAATTTGTTTCTATTTTGGATCCACGGGTGTGACAACCCCGCGCACTCCAGTCCCTGTTATTGGCACATGAGTTAACGTGAGATATGACATACCACTGGCAATAGCAGTGAGATATCACTAGCCAAGGTGATATCTTAGGGGTGCTGGCGGATGAACTGTATTCAGTCAACGGTAGCACTCTCAATCTTAGCTAATGAATATTCCTTAATGCTGGAACGCTGTAGCTTGCTCGAAGAAACGAGCTTTCATATAACTATATATCTGAGCTTTAATCATTGAAAAATATACTGCGTCCCATAATCAAGGATTATACTATTAGCTGGACTATTGGCAAACCAATTTTAGTTTTGTTCCTGCAAATTTTTAAAACAAATTTGCTTTGAATCTCTTATTTTATTTTTATTTTCCCTATCCTATCACGAAATATTGGCCTATGTCATATTTTGTATGTGATGGGATTTGTAGTTTAGTTGTCCATTATTTGACAAAAAATATTAAAAAAACAAAAAAAAAACAGATTTGCGTCCATTAGCATCCTTAGAGCGCATGTTGTTGTGGGACCTTGGTCTTAAAGGGTTTTTGTGTGTTGTTGTGACACATATTGTAATGCCTACTACACATCACGTTGTGTTAAAAAAAAAAAAAAAAAAAAAGTTGTAGGAGCAAGACTTCGCACCATAGCTATCAGTTCAGCGCAACATCTTTTCCAGTAAGCTGCTGATCCTCTTATGTTTCTAATTACTAAATGCATATTATCAACTAGACCTTGAGGCGTATGTTCACCTTGCTTCATTCGACATGAGACAGAAACACTTGCCTTAGCTTTAAAATATTCTACAACTGATAACGCAAAAAATAAATAATCGATTCTTTGAAATCGAGTATCAGTACCCAGTATTCGAGCCTGGAAATAATCAAGAGCAGTTATAGATATTTTTCTTTGTTCACCAAAACCATTTCTTTCATCTGGGTAGAGAAAATACCAACAGAGTTACTCCATTCTTTTTTCCCGTTCGATGTTAAGTGGTGGTGCGGTTTTTCTTTGAACATCAACAACTCTAACTGGATTATCTAGTTTGTTTCCATTATTAGCTTTAACTACGGTATCCAAATTCGTTATATCTTCATCAATAGAATAAAGCAAACTTGTAGAAAAAATAACCTGTTTTTCGAAATTAGTAGTATCTAACTCTAGCGAAGACATGAAATCAGACGGATTATTATTAATAGAATATGAAGGTGTTACTATTGACTTGGAATCAACTAAGGGATTGTGAATAATCGTATGATTACTTCTGGGAGTTGTTGCATCTAATGTTTTAATAAGAACGGAATCTTGAAGTAAAACAAGTGAATTGGGAATGATTCCATGTTCCACTATGGGAATTCTGCTATGCATTAGTTCTTGGGATGGTGGTTGAGAAAGAACCTCTTGTAGTGTCATTCCCCCTTCAGTGCCAATAGAAATAGGTGTTATGCAATATATGTTTAAAAAATGCACCTTTGGATGGCGCTATATTGCCCTTTGGCCCCATAGCATGGGAATCAAATAACCAATAATGCACTCGATTAGATAAATTTCGGCATGCAATGGCTACGGAAACTGAATTGCTTGTAAGTATTCCACAATGATGATCTGTAAAAAAACTTACTAAAGCGTTTTTAAAATTGGGAAACACCTCATCACTCTGATCTCTATCAATATGCCCATTAAATGAAATATTGCTCTGCACATTTAAATTTAGCCAGTTCCCATTGAACAGTAAGTTTGGGAGGAGCTCTATCGACACTAAATACTCCACATTTTGTTCTCCAGTAAAAGAAGATTGTCGTGCTAAAATACATTGACGGTAGAATGTGTCTCCTACTATCACTATATAGTCGATATCATTCACCGTCCATTTAATCGGATCCGATGATAAAAACGCGACACAAGCAACGGCCGCAACACCAGTACACTGCCTGCCACGAGAGTTTAAACTAAAGTGGTCGCTACTCTGGTGAAACGAACCACGTAAAATAAATATATTTTTGTTTATATTTATATACCCTATAGATTGGGCTGCTTCTACGATCATCTGTCGTGTGTTATCATTCTGCACTTGAACATTATCACAATTTTCGTAAATTTCAGTAGTCTAAACTATCTGTGAAATATCGTAATTTAATACGTTTGCAAAGATTGGTACGACGTCGTGGTATAGACTGTTATGCATTAGAAGCCAACCATTGTGAAGCAGTTTCTACTCTTTCCATGTTCAAATTAAACTGTCTGTATTGCTGCAAGTTTTCTCGAGTTTCTACTACTACAACCAATCCTGCATTACAAAGGGGAAGTGGTAATTGCTCAGCACATCTTGTGCAAACAAAACCACTTGACCTTTACACCAATTTTGACTGAACCTATTTTGTACCTAAATTATTTTTAGAAATGGGATTATTCTTGATACATTGTTCTACATCTGACAAATTAGTCAGTTCTGGTGGAATAGGTGAGACAGCCATGTTGTTCCAATATGCTTGAGAATGCAACTTACGTTTCTTTAGGTTGGTGGAGCAACGAAAGAAAACATGTCACAATGTTACTCATTTCTACCAATTCCTAGGCAGCAAATCTTGTCGATACGAGATGTTCATACGACAGCGCTGCTTTAGATATAATAATTTTCTGTAGACAGAACATGCAACATCAGCAAACTCGTTAATTGTAGATAGAAAATTATTCTCCCCGACATAATTATATCTACGGTAAGTTTCACGTTTAATCCTTAAGCGTTCATTTCTTTGTTCCTCACTTTGAATTCGTATTTTCTCACGTTTACGCTGATTTACAGCAGTTATTCTTTGAATGCGTTTGTGTGGAAGTTTATTCCTAACACGTTTGTGAATTAAATTGAGTTTTTCGCGCTGTCCAGGAGTTTCGTTACTCAAACGCTCACGAATTTTATCGTGTCGATGTTTGTGCTGTTCAGTGGATTCGTTATTCAAATGTTGTTGAATACGATTAAGTCGATGAATTCTGTTAGTTTCAGACTCCTGTGATAATTTAGAACGCATGTACTTTCTCATTTTAGATAATCTTACTTGACGAGCTTGTGATGTTTCTTGGGAACGCAAAAAAGCTTTTCGCTTAGCATTCTTAGACAGTCGTTCCTTCTTTTCTTTATTTTTAAAAGATTTCTTATTCCTGTTTGCCTTCATGTGGGCTGCTGCTTTAGTTAGTCTACCCATGACGCTAATAATTAACTTTAATTAATAAACCAACCTATATTGCCCTAATAATACAGTTCTTTACTTCGTTCTGAAATTATTAATTATATTAAACTACTATGAAATACTAAAAATGGAAAAATAAAAAAAACTTAAAAAAAAATTGAAGCGACTTTAAAAGATGACAAATCCGGCACTAAAAAGTGAAAAATAACACGTCTTCTCTTTTGGGTTTTTCAAGTAATGATAATAAAAAATGCTATGTTTGAACTAAGATTTCTATGCAAGGTAACGTAATAATTAATTTCTAATTTAGGGGAAACCTAATTATTATAACAAAATAAACGAAAACCTATAAACTCTCCAACTATTCACACTAACTTATATTCTATATACACAGTATTAAAATTATTTATCTATGTATTGCTAAGTATTTATATAATTCCGACATAACAATTCCTTCAAAAATCTATTAAAGTTTCATTTAAAAACAGTTACTAAATGTACTACGAAACTGTTTGAAGTCGGTGCCAAGCCTGGGAAATATATATTTAGCTTAACATATATGTACTTAGTATTAGTGATGCACCGGGTCCTAAAAACACATAAAGCCGTTTATCGGGTACCCGGTCAATTTTTCATAATACCCGGCCGGGTATTCGGTCCGGGTATTTGATTTAATTTTCATTTATAAGCAACCGAGAATTCTGTAAATATTTAGCAATTTAATTACTATAAAGGGTGAAAAGTTGAAAACAACTAGAATATGTATTGTTTTGCATTAAAATTTATAGAATAAATTTTTAATATGAATTAAGTTTGAATGAATTTCAAAAATTTCAGTATAACAAGACAAATTTCATACTTCAATTTAAAAGCTTTAAGCTGGGTTTTAACTAGGATGGGCTTTAACTGGGTGACCACCTCGCCGAGTTTGACATGTAGTTTCCAAGTTGTAGGCGTAGTAATGCCGGGTTTCGGATTTGACAAAACTCAACAAACTCTCCGCATTAAAGAAAAAGTTTTACTTATTGCCATGCTTCCATCATGTGCGCAGTACAATCAATAAACAAGAGCCTCAGAAATGTCCCATCCGTTTGCTTTCTGAATATCCCGTTGTAGAACATGCTCATCTCAAAACGATTATTTTAAAAGACTATTGCAAAATTTTGAAATTCATTGGCCCTCTCGCAGACTTTTCTAAAAAGCAACGGGTGGGAATACAAGTCATAAAAGGTTCGGGAGAAATGATCAGCAAAGGTGGTTATCCAATAGTTTTAACATGCGAACTGTGTACTGTGAAGTTTATTATCAACCAATCACAAAAAAGAATTTTATATCCATCACCAAATTCTTATTTCTGATTGTTTAATATCACCAGTCGCATGTTCGTGTATGTTAAAATCCAGTAGATTTTTATTAAGGATTTTTGGTTTTTATTATTTTATTTCAAAAGAATAAATTGAGTTTATAAATTTTAGACTATTTTTAGTTTCATTTTTACCCGGTGTCGTGTAATTAAAAAATTGCCGGTTCCGGGTAAACACCGGGTATTTCAAAATTGGACCGGGTAACGGGTAATTTCCGGGTACTCGGTGCATCACTACTTAGTATTTAACTTCTATAAACAGAGACCCTATTCTCGAACACATAAATGTAAATTTAGACAATATTATGAAGTTTGTATTGCATAACATTAAACGGTAACGGTGACGATTTTGCGAAAAACGAATTTCACAATATTGTCTAAATTTAATTTAATTTAATTCAAATAATGTTTAATGTTATGCAATACAAACGCCACAATATTGTCTAAATTCATATTTATGTGTTCGAGAATAGGGCCCCAGCAATATAAGCAACCAATCAATAAAAAAATATAACCTGCAATTAATACAATACAAATAGCTTTATTTATTTAAGCGGAAATAATATTTTATATAAACATATATTAAAATACAATTAATTCAATGAATTATTTGTGATATTACATCACTCCGATGGAAATAATCCCATCATGAATAATAAGACTGAATCTAACAAAATATGGTGTGCAATTTATGAAATTTTTTGCTATCCACAAAATTGTCGATCGATCTAGTTTCGAACCGATAAGAACTTTTTATTACACTTTAAAAAAGTATATCATTCTCATCAGGGCTAGCCGACTAGATACACTACCAAAAAAATTTTTCGCTATATAAACCTAAAATAGGTCACTGCTCTAGCGAAGTATAAGAAACCAAAAAACTTTCATAAACATATGTTTATTAGATTCAGGTTTAGTCAATTTGTTTCTCTAGTTGATCACTATTGTTGTTATACTCTAACCAAGTTAGAATTGGATAACAAACTTGTATCGGTAAGAAGAAGATGACCATCTTCACTTGTGTCTATCGACACATTATCTACAATTAATTCAAAGAATTATTTGTGATATTACATCACTCCGATGGAAATAATCCCATCATGAATAATAAGACTGAATCTAACAAAATATGGTGTGCAATTTATGAAATTTTTTGCTATCCACAAAATTGTCGATCGATCTAGTTTCGAACCGATAAGAACTTTTTATTACACTTTAAAAAAGTACATCATTCTCATCAGGGCTAGCCGACTAGATACACTACCAAAAAAATTTTTCGCTATATAAACCTAAAATAGGTCACTTCTCTTGCGAAGTATAAGAAACCAAAAAACTTTCATAAACATATGTTTATTAGATTCAGGTTTAGTCAATTTGTTTCGGTTTTTTTAGGTTTATATAGCGAAAAATTTTTTTGGTAGTGTATCTAGTCGGCTAGCCCTGATGAGAATGATGTACTTTTTTAAAGTGTAATAAAAAGTTCTTATCGGTTCGAAACTAGATCGATCGACAATTTTGTGGATAGCAAAAAATTTCATAAATTGCACACCATATTTTGTTAGATTCAGTCTTATTATTCATGATGGGATTATTTCCATCAGAGTGATGTAATATCACAAATAATTCTTTGAATTAATTGTAGATAATGTGTCGATAGACACAAGTGAAGATGGTCATCTTCTTCTTACCGATACAAGTTTGTTATCCAATTCTAACTTGGTTAGAGTATAACAACAATAGTGATCAACTAGAGAAACAAATTGACTAAACCTGAATCTAATAAACATATGTTTATGAAGGTTTTTTGGTTTCTTATACTTCGCTAGAGTTGTGACCTATTTTAGGTTTATATAGCGAAAAATTTTTTTGGTAGTGTATCTAGTCGGCTAGCCCTGATGAGAATGATATACTTTTTTAAAGTGTAATAAAAAGTTCTTATCGGTTCGAAACTAGATCGATCGACAATTTTGTGGATAGCAAAAAATTTCATAAATTGCACACCATATTTTGTTAGATTCAGTCTTATTATATATTAAAATGCGCACAAATTATGTTGATTGGAAAACGATAGCGATATGAATAAAATGCTGACCAAATTATAAGGCATGCTCTGTTTGAAAATTTACTGAAAATAAAAATAATAATTATACATAAGTACATACATAATGTTGTATTGTTTTGATTTTACCGAACAAGTTAACGAACATCGAATTATCAAAATTTGTATTCATTTGTTTGTTTACTGTTTTAGGGATATTGTATTTATCAACGACTACTAAAGAATATATGCTTTCCATGTATATGTCTTTCATTGTAATTTTATTCATTCTCTCACTTGTTTGTAGAATGTGAGGCAATCGTTACATTCTACTACAGTTCTATAGTTTATTTGTTGCTATAGTATTATCAAAAAGTTAAAACGAGAACAAATTACAAAACATATGTATATAAAATATAAAATAATAAATTTAAGTTCTTCCGTTATGTCATTTGTTTTGTTTTTCTATGCTATCTATGATTTACATATTTCAATATGGTGATAAAACTTTAGCAGGCAAACTGGAAATTAAATGAAATATTTTGCAGTCGTGGATAAAATCTTATATTCGCATAGGATGATGGCAATTCTTCACTCGGCTGATTCCTCGGATGATTACTTCATCCTCGTGAAGAATTGCCTTCATTCTAAGCTCATACAAGAATCTACTATTTTAAAAACAGGTATATAGTATATTATATTCTATCGTAAATTTGTCATGTTCGTTTATGCCTCGCTTGGATTGTACGCTTTTGACTGACACTAAAATAATTACTAAATAAGTAATTACAGGCTTGGCACCGACTTCAAACAGTTTTGTAGTACATTTAGTAACTGTTTTTTAAATGAAACTTTATTTAGTTTTTATTATCATTACTTGAAAAACCCAAAAGAGGAGAGGTGTTATTTTTCACTTTTTAGTGCCGGATTTGTCATCTTTTGAAGTCGGTTCAATTTTTTTTTAATTTTTTTTTTACTGGACTTCTTTTAAGAAAAACAGTTTGAAACAAAAAATAATATTGTTACTTTTTTTGACCTTCCTTCGAATTGGCCTTACTCTCAATTCGATAAATGTTATGCCCAAATCTATTTCTGGATTCGATCACTGATTAGTAAGCAAAAACACCCGGTTTTATTAAATACATATTCCGCACAATAATTGTCTTATAGCAACAGGAAAACAATTCTGCAAACAATATTCTTAAACAATTCAGCCACTTCAAAAACTACAACGGTTGATTGTGAATTTGGGAATTTTTCCAGTCCATAGTATCCAAAATAATACACAAAATATTTCTATTGAATAGTACTAAAAACTTTATTCATAATTGAATTTCACTTAACATAATCGCATTCTGTTTAAACTGGTTACTCTTTCGCAGTCTAATTAAAATTAAATTACCATAATTGTAATCTAATTAAAAACTAATTCTCATTCTGCAAAAGGAATTCCTTATATACTGCTTTTCTTAATTTCTCAAATATTCTAGGTAAAGCTATTTACAAAGAAAGCTCCAGAAAGTCTGTTGAAACCTACGCCGTTATTTTTGATATAATTTATTTCATGTTGTTTTTATTATTTTTTTCTTGGTAAGAATGTAACGTTGATTTTAGTTTTGAAATATTTTATAGGGAAAACAGAGGTTGAATACAATTTTGATTTGAATTTCATTGCGATAATGTAGAATCGTAACAATAAATGTATTTAAAATTACATTTGAATAAAACAAAATATAGCCATTTATTTTAAAATAAGATCATATTGTCATTATTCGTATGAAGGTTTAGATATTTCTTGCCTAAAATAAACCGAAAAATATAAAACATGTGTTGATTAGTAAAATTCTAACCTAGCAAATTTTATTTCATCAACTAATTTTATTTTTTTGCTAAATCTTGTTTAACGAACGGACCGTTTTTAAAATTTATATTTATTATTATATAGAATTTGTATATGTATTTTATTTACATTTTATGAAATTTGTTAAACTTTGTTTATTTATAGAAAAATGTCGAAAATTAATATTTGGGGTTATTTCTTCCGTAAAAGTTTGAATTTGTGTTAATTATCCCTTTCGCTTCTTCCCGGCGTCGATTGTTTTTTAATTTCCGATTTACATATACACTGAAAATTTAAATATAACGGAGCCGAACGAGCGGATATATTTTGTATGAACATTCGTGTGAAAAAAAATAAAGTTAACGTTTTCTAAACTTTTCTTGTGAATTTATCATAATAATAATATTTTTCAGGATAATAATAGTAGTAGTCCCTGGGCGCACCCCGATTTCATTTAATGATTACCACATATTTTATACTTCGTGAGGCGCCAGTCCTTGACGAGTCCGAAAACTTTTGTCTGTCATTTTCCTCGACTCGGCTGCTTTTTCGTTCGGCAATCTCCGAAAAATGCCGATTCTCCGCGATCTTCTAAATTTGCTACCACAATTTTTTTTTACTATGGGGGGAGGAAATTTATTTAAGAACACGAGGGTTTGTCTGCTATTGTCGAGTTCAACAAACCAAACATGCCAAAATTTCAACCGTCGGACTTGACAATAGCAGACACATTTTTGTCGGACAAGGTGATCACGGACAAGGTCGGATCAGGTGATAGAAAAATTTTCATTATTCAATAGGTTAAGTACATTATTCAACAGGCTAAGGAAACAATACAGTAATGCATACTATTATTATGGAAAAAACATACAAATAAAGATGTTATTATTAGTTGGAAGAGGATAAAACAGATTTAAATGAGATTTCACATGCATATATTTTTTTTTTTAAAGAGATCTTTTCGAGGTTATTCCTTTTGCACTGCATGCTGTTGTAAGTATTGAACTGTTGAAAACAAAACATATATGCTGTGAATATACACAATTGCATTTACTAAACCAAAAACACATACGACAATTGACTAAATTAAATAGTAACATTTCTAGAAAAAGTTTCGGTAATTTAAGCCCCTGTTTTTCACTACGTTCGTATTAGTTATACAGTAACAAAAACCTGCGAAAGAGTTATGTACACATTATTTGCATGAACCTGCTTAATATTTGTTTCCGGTTTTAATTTGTTGATTGAACCATAGTTTAACATTAAAGATCCTCAAATAGGTTTGTAGCATAGCCTTTTGGCAAAGTCTTATAAAGTTTTAATAGTTATCTTGTTATTTATATAAACGTACCAATTTCATAACTTTGTTAGCAATCAAGGAACAAAAAACAAGAAACTTTAAAAAATAAGAGAAAACTAATTTTATCCAGTAAAAAAACATTTCATAATGCTTGCTTGAATAATTTTATTTGGGAACAGCCCTCATGCATAGTTGTGTCAATAAAATTTCTTAATTTACAAACAAATAATATTGTAACAAATCAGAAACGAGAACAAGTTTCCAGTTTGTTTACGAACTAGTTCCATGGTAACCAATTCGACAAACAATGTGTCCCAATTTAAAAATTCAAAATTATTACTGCAGGGCGTATAAGTTAATCAAAAGTTGAACCCTTTACATAAGAGAGTTGGAATGAGGGTTGAACTATTTAAATCAAAACTTGCTTTCATACAAAATTACACACCAGAGATGAGAAAAGAACGTTCTTCGCTAAGAAACAAACGTTTCCCATATAACGAGTGTTTTTATATATTCGTGTTCTTTTGTATTCTCATTTTAAAACAAATGAAAACAGTGAGAGAATTATTAAAATGTTTCTGTTTGTTTTTATTCTGTTTTGTTTATTCTCTATATTCGAATGGTTTAGTTTAAAACAGGAATAAAGAATTATGCGAATAGAAACGCAAATGTATTTGCGAATATATTCTTAGGATTGGGATTATTTTTTTTGGGTTAAAAAAAAGAAATTTTATACGTTTTTTTTGTATTAATACTTTACTAACTCGAAGTTTATATTTATTAAATCAATTTAAAATTTTATTTTTGGACTTTTATGTTATGCGGTCTATAATACTAAGAATAATTTTAGTCTGTCTTTGGACCGAAAAACAACGAAATGTTGAACACTACTTGGCGGAGATTCAAAATTTTTACTCCGTTAAATTCTAGGGTTAGATCACTAGATTGCAAATGCATTAAAAATTTGGGTTGATAAATCGTTTGGCTTATTCAATGTTTTTTAGATAAAAATAAATCGTTTCATTTTCTCTATAAAAAAACGCAACGGATTAGCTGGAATTAAACTCAAGCATGTAATGTAATGTGATAATATATTTTGTTGTTTACGACATCGCATTTATGTTTTGTATTGGTTTTCTTTTACTTCTCTAGCTAGAAGTAAACACACACCCTCTCACCTTTCATGAAGTAAATACTAGACCCTTCGTACAAACCGAAGTCCTGACACCTCGTAGCAACTTTCTACCCTTACCACCATTTGTCAATAGAAAATAGAGGTAGTCTTTGTAATAGAGCTTGAAAATAAAAAAAATATTTAATTCTAAATTCATTAGGTCTTTTTTAACAAGCAAAAATATCATTTTAATATAAAATAATTAATTATTTATACTAGAAGTTATTACTCATATTGAAATTTTTTAAAATATTTTGTAAACATTTAAGTTAATTTTATTTAATATAAATGACGCAGTTTTGTTTACGCCAGAGCCTCTGGTTCCATGATTACAAGTTTTAAAAAAATTGTTAAATTAAATAATCTAATATATTAAATAAACAATAGTCCAATTTTATTTAATTAAAACTTCAACTTGGGTCCTTTAATATGCTAATTTCGTTCCGATTTGTTATCAATTATCATACATAAACTAAATAATATAGGTGCGTCCGATTTGACTGAAGTAACTGAAAAAACAACAACGATTGCATATAATTTTTCATTTGTTTCAGTTGCTTCACTCAAAACGAACACGAATATCGATTGATATCGTCCTCAAATCGCAGTTTTTCGTTTTTAATCAACAAGGCAAATAGTAAAAAAAACTAAGAAAATGTTATGATTATAAAGCGAATAGGAAGAATAAAAGAAATAAAATAAAAACGGCAGATATTTTAAAACACGAGTGCTGGAGAATATAAAACATTCGAATGAAAACATTTCTCTTATTTCTATTCTTTATATATTCGTATTCTTTCCTTAATAAAAAAAAGGAATAAATGCGATTGGATTTTCAAAACATTCTTAAATATTCGTTCGAAGAACGTTTCTTTCTCATCTCTGTTACACACCTATCGGTTTTTGATTTCACTTATATTTAGAAAAGTACGCTGTCTCTTCGCAACTTGGGTTTTGGCAAAACCCCTGATATTGTAGTAAACCTGCGAATTATTTTATTCGTGCGTATTCAATTATTTTCGATTTAATTCAATTCGTTTTTATATTATGAAATGTGAATGAAATTATGAATATGACATGCTATATATTTTGAAAGGTGTACTAGAAATAACTTTGAGGAAGAAAGCCAATCCGTTGTAATTTGAATCTGTACAACATTTCCTAAGCCAATTTTTTTTGTCTCAAATTTTTCGAAGTAAGAAAGGAGAAGGGACCCAGGCCCAATCCCCTGTTTTTTCCTATTAAGTAAAAATTTTTCGCTAAATAACAAATTGTAGTTGCTATGGTATTTTGATGTAATTTGACAGTTTTTAAAACAAAGCAACCAGGAGAAAATAGAACATGAATTTTGAATATTATGTTTTTAATATTATGTTTTGAATATTATGTCGATTTTTAATTTCACAATTTAAAATAAATATCGTTTTTCTACACCTGTGCTATAATAATACACTTATATGCCCACAATCCGTTTCATAATGAGATCAATTATGATACAGATTTTTCATAACGATACAGATTTTTAATCAATAGAAACAAATAATTTTTCAATAAAGCATGCTGTGCATTTGACGTTTGTCCTAGATTCCTATCTAATTGTTTTATTTGTCAAATCAGTAGGTATTAAATTTTCGTAGAATATAGCTAAACTTCGATAATTATATTATCAAAATGCCTGATATCAGCGATATAGAAGAATTACAATCGACTTCTCCATACATATCGAAGAAAGCAGAAAATGCAGCACAAAATATTTTACCCCAAAAATCTAAGAAAGTGTACGAAAAGCTATATTAACTATCCATTAATTACAATTATGTAGAATTTTTTATAAAAATACGACTAATTACTGTTATTGTGTTCAATACAAATAAAATATAATATTTATTGTTATTATTGTTGTTATTATTTGTTATTATTTATCGGCTGTAGAAAAAATAGTGTATGCAACTCTCATGTAATCTTATATATTACTACGCTAAAAAAAACTTTGTAGGTGCAGCCTAAGGCTTTTTTATTCGAATTTTGATTCATTTCAAATTTTCACTGCTAACTGATATTAGTGTAACTTAGATTTTAAAGATTTTTGGGATTTTTCGGATCATAAATAAAAAAGTTATAGACGAATTAAAATGTATTTTTGAATTTAACGCCCCCCCCCCACCTATACAATATCAAATGAAATTGCCCAAGTATATATTTTTTTTTTTTTTTCAGAAAAACGAAAAACTTTTTATATTTATATATACACATACATTATAAGTTTACTTACAAGTAAAAATATTATGCTGGGTGGTACTGTTTACAATTTGCATATTTATATTCTCATTTCTCATCATTTCTCATTTCTCATCATATTGAATTACTTTAAGAACACCTTATATTCGTATGTAAAAAAACACAAAACAACAAACGAAACGAAATGAAATTTAAAACTTAAAACTTTATTTTCTTGTTTCATATTTTAGTTTATGCATTTCCTTGGGAGTGGATAAACGTATTATTTTTCTGTGTTTTAAAAAATCGTTCTAAATCAATTTTTTGTCTGCTTAAATCACATTTATTATTTTCTGGTATTTTCTAAGCAAAAAACAATATTACAAATAGGCATTGATTGTGTTGTATTTCCTTTAAAGTTAAAAAAAAATTCGTTATTTTCAAACCCAAATTAAATTTGCTATATCATTACTTTTATTCGTAATTGTTACAAATTTAAGTATTTATTTATGTATTAGAGATCATTGACTAGAAGCCATTTACAATAATATATACTAGGAGGGCCCGGCGTGCTTCGCTACGCTTATAAATAAAGTTTTTGCGTAGACATTTTGTTGACGTAAAGCAATGATTTCAAAAAGTGGTAATGAGAAATGCTAGCATATAATTTTTAATTTTTCTTTTCAAATATATGAATGAAAAATAATCAGAACTCTAGCTGATCAGTTCGGATATATATGAAAAATTAGCGATCAAATAAGTTAGAGATCAAATAAGCTTACTTGAAAACTTATTTGATCGCTAATTTTTCATATATCCGAACTGATCAGCTAGAGTTCTGATTATTTTTCATTCATATGTTTGAAAAGAAAAATTAAAAATTATATGCTAGCATTTCTCATTACCACTTTATGAAATCATTGCTTCTACGTCAACAAAATGTCTACGCAAAACTTTATTTATAAGCGTAGCGAAGCACGCCGGGCCCTCCTAGTGATTATTAATACACTCGCATAAACCATACGAAACGAGCCCGGTAAATACTCGTGTATTGATAACCATCATTACATGATCGTTGCTTAATATACTATTTTATATTGACTATCATAGAAAAAATTGCATTTCTTTCCTACGCGAGATAAAAACATTTTACATTCGTGAAATTGTTCCATTCGACGCTAACGCGTCTTGTGAACAAATTTTCACTCACGAAAAAGTAGCGTTTTCATCTCTTGTAGCAAAATGTAATATTTTCAAATGCGTTCGAAAATTAAAAAATAATTGTTATAGAATGAGAAAAAAGTTCATTTTCTATATGACACTGCACTAGTCTAACTCCAGCATGATTCAATTTTTGCCTTCATAACGCTCGGGTTAGGTTTGAGAAGAGCGGAAATGTGCATTTTCAAAAGTAAGTCGTGAACTGTCCCTAAAAATATACGAAATGGTTATTAAATGCAATAAATTCACATTTTATAATGATCCAAAATTTTTTCCATATTTCAATGCTCCTAGCTAGTACCGGGAAAAATATCGATATATATATATTGATATTTATTGATATATCTCGATATATGCTGATATATCATCGAATAACGATATCGGCATGATAAAATATCGATATATCGATACATCGATATATCGATACTTATCGATATATCGATAATTACAGATATATCTTTATTTAGTTTATATCGATATTTTCTATAACTTTTTTAATATCATCCATAGTAGCAGTAACAAAATAAATGCTAAATTATTGATTGATGTTCAATTACAATTTTTAAATCTTAAGGGGTTGTGACATATGGGCCAGCAAAGCATTTTGAGATAGATATTTTTTTTTTGATAGTACGATATTTTGTAATTAATTTCAAAAATATTGCGAGATATATTTATTTAGGGATTTAAAATATTTACTTTTCAGGCCAAATGCTTCAACTTTCTAAATGTGATAATTTAGTGTTATTAACACATAAAATCACAACCAGCGAAAATGAGTCGGTTATCCTATCATGTACAAATACATTAACGTAATTTTCTTCTATAATGTATGAGATAACGATTTGCTAGGATTCGTTACTAGTGTCGGGAAAAAATGTTGTGCTGTGTAGTAGGAACTACAATATGTGTCACAATAACACATAAAAACCTTTTAAGACCAAGGTCCCACAACAACATACGTTCAAAGATGTTGATGGACGTACATCTTTCTTTTTTTGTTTTTTTATATTTTTGGTTAAAGAATGGATAATAACTAAACAAAAAATCCTATCACTGACCAAATATGACATAGGCCAATATTTTATGACAGAATAGAGAAAATAAAAGTAAATTAAAAAGTAAATAGCTAATTTTTACAAAAACTTGCTGAAACAAAACAAAACTGTAGTTGCCAATAATCCAGCCGGTTGCATATTCCTTGATCCTGTGACGCTCTGTCTTTCTTGAAGATTAAAACCCACACATAGGTATATGAAGGCTCGTTTCTTCAAGGAAGCAATAGCGTCTCATCATCAAGGATTATTTCACAGCTAAGATTGAGGGTGCTACCGTTAGCTGAATACAGTTCATCCGCCACCACCTCTAAGATGTCACCTTGGCTAGTGATATCTCACTGCTATTGCCAGTGGTATGTGATATCTCACGTTAACTCGTATGTCAATAGCAGGGACTGGAGTACGCGGGGTTGTCACATCCGTAGATCAAAAATAAAATAAAATTTCAAAACAATAAAAACTGATCCCTCCATGCGGAAAGGTGTACCGATATCGGAATGATAAAATCTCGATGTCGATTTTATCGATATATTTTTTAAATCGTTATTTTCGATATTTTTCTTACTATCGCCCAGCCCGGCCTGCTCCCAGCACTTACAAATATTATATTGAACTATGATTTCATTCAATCCAGCTAACATTTCCATTCTCTGTGTGTTTTAAATGGGTAAAAAGGAACATGAAAGACATTCGTTTTTGGTAAGTCAAAAACAAAAACATTCGATATCAACGAACTTCTTTTTGAAGTTTGTATTATTATTATTAATTAATAATTAATTTTCATTGATGATATAACACCCGATTTAAAGAAATTGTAATAACAATGTTAAATGGTACATTTTCCCAACAAACTCTAAGTACCTACACATAATAAATATAAAATTCACCAAAATTATATAAAGTTCAAATTTCATTGAATTAAATTAAATTTAAAAAGTCATACTATGTTAAGGTATTTCAAACTAATTGGAATTACACATAAAAAAATTAAAATTACGCAATTTAAATAATAATTAAATATCGAAATAATTTTGACAAGACGAAATAAGTTTACTGGAGTGGGAAAGAATCAAATTTATTTTCTTATTATTTTCAAATATAATTTTCTTGTTTTCTTTTATTTATTTATGGAAAAGTTTTAAGAAATTTTGTGGGTTAACATCTGGAGATTTTTTTGGTATATAAAATTTATTCTGGATTTAGAGATGGGGAAATGCGATTTGTTGTTAGAGGGTTGATTTTGATTTAGTTTTTGGGGTTCTATTTAATACGATTTAATTTAATTTTTTTGTAAATTAACTAAACTGTTTCGAATGTGTATTTTCTTCTTAAAAAACTTGAGTCAATTTATTCTTGTTTTATTAATTTTTAAATTAAAATTGGTTTGGAAATGGTTATGAGTTATCATGGCTTTTGGATTATTTGTGATTATTTAATTTAAACTGAACGCTTTTAATTAGATTTTAGGCTTAATGTTGTTTATTTTTTCGTTTCGGGTGTTTTTACTTTTACTATTTCATTTAAAGCAAACCAAAAAATTAAGTTTTTAATGCAAATGTCATTGAATTGTTACAAGCGAATTGACTGATAAAAATTAAAAGAAGTTTAAATAACAGTCTTTGTAAAATCTGAAAAATGACTAATCATACCTGGTATACGCTCCTAGTAAGGCTAAAGAGTATTGATAGGGTGTAGAGCGACCTTGAAACTGATCTTATTCAAAGATTTTCTCATCGAAGCCGTTTGAATCATCAATTTCTTCTATTTATTCAAAATCGTCATTGCTATTGATGGAAAATTAATGCAAAAGGCAAGAAACTCCTATGTCAGAATCAGTTCGGTTGTCTTATACTTTCAATGAACTTCAATCGACTGAATACCACCCTTTAACATCCCAAATGTGCGTTCGATCACAACTCAACATTTGGAATGAACTCTGTTAAAAATTTGTTCGGATTGACTCAAAAATCCATTGTATTTATATGGCGACATGAGCCATTGTTTTTGGGGGTACGCTGAATCACCAAGAACAGGTTCTAATTCATCTGTACGACATGTTCCATGTTGTAATTAAATAAACTATAATTTACATCCTGTCTAAAAGTTATTTTCTAACTAACATGAATTAATTTCCTTTGCGTTGGATCTATTCAGTACCCCGGTCATTACAGTTCCTACTTTCCACACATAAACGCTTTACGCTCGTAAATTTCAGGGTTTGGTCGCAAATAGCTTCAAGCTTTATGGAGTGGAATCCTTTATGTTTAATATAAGCATTTGTATGTTCATAAGGTGAAATTATTGGGATTTCCGTTCAACAATTCCCACAAGTAAAGTTGAGTGAAAAAACTAAGCTACAGAAAATTGGCGGTTACCCTTAAGAGTGTTTCTGTAAATAATATAATTTAGTAACACTTTTTTCTGCATTTGTCGAATCGATTACTGATAGTTCTAAGTAAAAAAGGCATAATATAGCAAGTTATTTATTTGCACAGTACTTACACAACGCCACGATTATTAAATAAAACAGAACCTATATGTTTCCCTATTTCCAAAGAACCACAAACCAATCATAATTTGTTTGTCGATAAACAGTTCCGCCCGCGAACACCATGAAAACTGGTGTCCATGAACACCATGAAAACTGGTGACTGGTGTCCAAGCTTACAGAGTTTATCGAATGATTAAAACCCCCATATAGATGTATGTGAAGTTTCTTCAAGCAAGCAATAGCGTTGCATCAACAGGGCATACTCCATAGAATATAGCTTAGATTGACATTGTGTTCCCGTTGAGAAAGAGTTAGAGTTAATTCACCAGTACCCATAAAATATTACCACAGTTCTTTACGGTAACTAGTTTTTAGAACATTAAAATAAAAAACATATATACAAGTATATACATACACTACAATATGGTAAATAACTTCTTATCGTTCTCCAAATAAGAGTATGGTTTTTTCCACTCGTCACTCAGCATTTTGGTGCATTAACCCATTATATGTACAATCGTTTCCGCTTATATCTAATAACTTATCGTATAGTATTCTTTTCCGTAACTAGCCTATTTATTCAAATTCATATTTTATTATACATTTTTAAGTTTAACTGTGTTTGGAAATTGTAACTGTAAATTTTTATTTTTACAACCTTATTCCACTGACATTAATTCAATTAATTTATTTACTCCACTATGAACCACTAACTTATTATTTTCTTTACAATCATCTAATTTCCTAAAAAATTATTTGTTTTTATTAGAATTTTTATATAAATCAATTCTATAAATATCCTAATAATTGAAATAGAACAAATTATCTTATAAAATGATCAACTAATATAAAACAAAGACTGTTCTACGAACAGTTTATATTTCAATTATATGCTAGTTTTTATCAATGAGAAACTAGGTAACTGCATTTCATTCGCAATAAGGTGCGACCAGACCTTTCGTATATTCCGTTTCAAATCTAGGAATTATTAATCTCCAAGTTTTATTTCATAATCACGACACTCAAAAAAAAATAACAAATCGATGGTAATGTTTTCAGGTAGCATATATAATCCTTAAATGTACTAAGTCGGGACACTTAACGCTTAAAGAAACCATATAATCGTTGCTTCAACAGAATGATTCCTTCATTTACTAGCCTTCTATGTAAAGATATAATGCTTATTTGTATTTGTCTTTATGACAAACATATATGATAAGCTGTATTCTAATCGATTATCATCTTAATTTTAATATAATATATATATTGAATGAAGAGAGGGCAACCCAAGTCTAATACAAGAATAACAAACAATTTATTTTAATTGATTTGTTATTCGCTTTTTCTTGTTTTCTTTGGTATGTATTTCTGTTCTATCTTATGGTCATGACAATTTTTGAAATGTGTATACAATCTTATCAATAATATTTTAAGAAATCTGTGGTTATTGAGATTGACAGTTGTGTATATATATAAATCTAGAATAGAATGAGAACGAAAATATTACATGGTTTAATATGGTTAAAGCAGAGTTTTAAAATATTTGTTTCTTCCTTTCTGATGTTCTTGTTGAGTATTTTGTGTTGTAATTACACGATGATTGTGGGTAATTTAACGATATAATTTGATTGATAAAATTTGAAGCAAGTGTGATTGTTATGTTCGAAATCTTTTCATTTAAAACGATGTAATACAATAATAGCTATTGATGTCATAAGGATTGTAACGTACGTGAATAATTATGGTACCAGTCGTGAATATTTCCAGGCGGTTCAAACAACGGTTACCATGACGTGCACCATAACTATCCCTACTACATACAAAATTTGATCTGCTTTCAATAAATCATGAGGAAATTAAAATAAATTATTACATAAATATTGGGTATACAAATAAGTTCTAATCGATTTTTTGCTAAATTTAAAGAAATTTTTTATGTAGAAAATAAAACTTTATTTAATCAAAGTAATTTCCATCTAAATCTACAATCTTTTTCTGGTAAAACTTCAGATCGCTGCCCTTCCAGGTAGTTTTTGACAACAAAACATATGGCCTAGAATTGTCATGTCGAAAACTCAACTTATTTTGGCGATTGCCACGGTTTGATTCAAACGCATCAGTTGACGTCGGTAACGTCGTGATGGTTTGTAACGACGGACTATTTCGAATTTTACTCTAAAAATAAGATCATTTTTTTTAAGAAATCCGATAATTGTTTGCTAATTTGTTTCGGTTCCGGCCTTTAAATTCAAAGAAACATACAAGTTTTTATGTGCGTTACAAGTTGGTTAATAATATTTCAACATTTTTTTTTTAGTTAATTGCACTCAATACTAATTAATAATACTTGTTTATGTCTATTGTCTACATAGAAATTTTTGTTATGTAAAGCTTACACATAATGTTATATAGACAGAATACAGTTGTGCATTTCTGTATTTGGAGAGGAATATTTTCTCGTTTGAATAGAAGTGTTTATTGAGATGATATGGAGATGGAGATTTAGAATGAAAATTTTTTAAATTGTGTGCCATGAAAAAGATGATAATAGAGATAGAAGCAAAAGATGGGGAGTTTGGCTAGATATATACTCGATCATTTTGATCCAGATGATCATTGCGTAAATTGCGTAAAATTAATACAAATAATTATCACATTTAGCTTGTGATGTGCCTTAATTTTAATTGAAATTGGAAAAAATTGTTTGTGTTATACTGTGATTAATTTAATTTTATTTATTTAATTGAATATTGAGAATTGCGTTATGTTTTTGTTGAGTCAATAAAGTTAAATTGATTTGTTAACAAAAAATTAGAATAGAGATATTAATTGATTCTGTTGATTAGTTCATATGGAGTTAATTGTTTTACATCCAAAGAAGTTAAATGTCTCATTTTGTAAAGCAACAGTGGCTGAAATAGAGGAAGCTATTAGTGAAGTTGATCAAAAAAAAAATTGTCGAAGTTAGTGGATTAAGGATAAATGAATCTAGAAATTCAGTTAGTAAAAGTGTTCAACTTCGAAGATCCGTAACTTATTTAACAGAACTAATGGGAATGATATGTGATAAATTATAACGTTTAAGCGACTTATAAAACGAGTGGTAATTTACAATTTTAAAAATGGTTACAAGTACTCATGTCCTTGACGATTATAAATTATTTTAAATTATTTGGTGAGGTGGCTCAATATTAATTAATATTTTATTTTATTAATTTATCTTTTATTTTTATTTTTTTTTTGATCTGTTAAATTATTTTTGTCATGTATTTTTTTTTTAAATAAGAGATTTCCAAGGTCAGGATTCCCGTGTATTTTTATAAAAGTCCAATTCCTTACAGGCTTCGCCTGCTTTTAACGGCTCATAATACCCACTCGCTAGTCCTACCAAATTGGACATTTACCTTCGATCTATAAATATCTGGCTTTGTTGTCGACGACCCGGGCTCGCCTGGCTTGCACCATGCCGGTGCATGTTCCCCGTGAACTTCTGCGATCAAATTTTGTTCTTCCGCTGCAGTTTCCTATATAGAAATAAAAAAGTATAATCTCCCGCTAATTCCTATTATTTTGCACGATATTTTCAATGCGACAAAAAAGTAATTTATTTACGGTTGAATCTATTGCTTGTTTACGTTTGACAACCTTTATATTGACTTTTAAACTATAGTGTCGCGACAGCATGAGGCAAGCAATAGTGCAGTCAGCGCCATAAATTGCAAAAACGGTCAAAACTTATTTGTATACCCAATAGCTTGTCTGTAATTTAAATTTAAATTAAACTTTTTATGGCAACTTCTATGGCATATTTTTATTGATACAAAATGGATGTTGTTATGCAATAACATGTCACACGAGTGGTGTTTTGAGTGAGTAAACAGTGTTTACTCAAATTAGAATTAAAAAAAAAAAATTCAAAACTTAAAATTCGAAACTATTTGTTTTTATATTTCTTTTAAAATTGTTTTAAAATATAATTTGATATGATATTTGAAATTTAAATTCCCTTAATGTAGTCTAATATTAGTACATATAGGACTACAAATTGACCAAGTGTCAGCTATTGATTTCACATTGATTGGAAACAATCAATAATGACTATACAATCGTGACTTAGGATGTCAATTAGAATAGAAATGTGGAGTCTAATAAGTATAATAGACGTATAATATGGAGTCAAATGACAGTGGAAAAGTTCAACTTAAGTAAATAAAATAAGTGATGAAGAAATTTCAACTTCGAAATGGTCATCGCCTCAACGGCGCACAATGGTTCAAAACCTATTAAAACACGCGCATGATTATTTTGCTCTTTTTTAAATAATTCTACGTGAATGTCTAGTATTTTTGTTCGTGTAAATACTAATTCTTGAAGTATTTTGAAGTGTATGACATGAAATTTTATTATTATTATTGATAATTATGGCATTATAAGTTTGTCAAAAAAATGTTGTCAAGTGTGTCAAAAGAAAGATTTTGATTTATTTTTTTAACATTTTTTGGAAAAAAATAAAATTACTTACTTGTATGACATGAAATTTTATTATTATTATCGAGAATTATGGCATTATGAGTTTGACAAAAAAATGTTGTCAAGTATGTCAAAAGAAAGATTTTAATTTATTTTTTTACCAATTTTTTTGGAAAAAAATAAAATTAATTATTTGTATGAAATGAAATTTTATTATTATTATTGAGAATTATGGCATTATAAGTTTGTCAAAAAAATGTTGTAAAGTGTGTCAAAAGAAAGATTTTAATTTATTTTTTTACCCAATTTTTTGAAAAAAATAAAATTAATTACTTGTATGACATGAAATTTTATTATTATTATTGAGAATTATGGCATTATAAGTTTGTCAAAAAAATGTTGTCAAGTGTGTCAAAAGACAGATTTTAATTTATTTTTTTAGAAAAAAGTAAAATTAGTTATTTATATGAAATGAAATGTATAATGAACATGAAATTATTATTATTGAGAATTTTATTGCATTCTAAGATTGTCAAAAAAATATTGTCACTTTCAATAAAAATAATTAAAAATATATGCAATAAATAACAATTATTTTTTCTTTTAATTTGTGTTCATAATAGTGATGTATTTAATTTTTTTTTGGTAAAACTGTTCTTTGGCATCCTTAATATGTGGTAAACGATGGTATCGTAATGGAAATGGGTGGTGGCTGATTACTAATATAGTCTTTACTGTTAGCGCAGCCGTGGCTGTTTGAACTACAAAGAACTACATCCGCAATCAACCACCTTTATACCGAACTCAAGGGTTCTTATTAGATGGTAGGTTTTTGTTCATACGATTCATGTTAGACATCGCGTAATTTGGGGGTCATAACAAAGTATAAAGTGTAATTTTTTAATATTCTCTTCAGGATAGTATTAGAAATCACGTCATCCATTGCCAGGCACTTAGCGACAACTCCCTGCCAGACACCCTTTAACTTTATCAAAGTGTACCTCAACTGTATTGATCTCATCAATTCACTCAATTTTATGGTTGAGTTTCACTTGCACACTTATTTTAATGGATTAGTTTTATATGAGCTGCGTTTTTTTCATTTGGGTCAGGGTCAAGGTCTAGATCAACTCTATTTTTTACATGTAAAAACAACAACAACATAACCCAGATATTTATCTGGGTCTAGATCAATGATCTAAAATATTTTGGTTACATAAAATTGCAAGAGATGGCGAAACGTAGGTTTTGATTTTATAAGGTTGGTATGGTCATTTTAAAACTTATAAATGTCAAAGAAAATTTATTCAAAATAAAAAACCTGTCAAAGATACTTTGTTAAATTTGTTTAAACTCAATTTTAATATGATTTGTTTTCAACATGATTTCAATAAATTTGCTTAAAATTAATTTTAAAGCAATATCTACGATATAAAATCCATATTTTTCAAAGAATAGATGTTTACAATTTTTTATTAATTAAAAAATTATTTTATTTCATTTTATTTCACGCCATTTGCAATAATCAATGAACATTGCCATATGTAAATAAATGGATTAGTGTTTCTGATTAAATTTTTTTGAATTTTTTGTATATGATGTTTTATTTTTCAAGAGACGTTAAATATTTTTTGATTCTTTTTTATATTGAGTTTTAATTTTAAAATGGCGCTACAAGTTCACAATTTTTTCTTCTTCTCAGCTCAGTGTTGCCAACAATTTAAAATATAATATTTTTTTTCTTTGCGTGACCCACATCGTTTTTTTCAAACCTTGACCCTGACCCAAATGAAAAAAACGCAGCTATGGGTGATCAGCCCATAGACTGTTTTTCCAATTTATCAGCCATATTTGGTTGACTATCGGTTAATTGGGAAACCGCATCGTGTGTTGATGGTTGTTAATGTTTTGCTTAAAACATTTTAACATAGATGTGAGACCTCCGAGTTCGAAGTCCAGCGTACTATCACTAGGCCACTCAAGACACAATTAAACTTAAATTATAGTATAAAATCGTATTTTATAGTATAACAGTTAAAATTATTAAAACTGAAACTAAAACAAAAAAAACTATACACTTAACTTTCATCCCTAGTGACGAAAATTTTATAAAAACCACCTATTTGCTAACTTCTATAGACTATCTAGCAATTTAATAATCTATCAATTAAACCTACCTAGAATACCCGTAATTTGTTTTTTCTAAAAAATCTGTCATTTGTGTAGAAGAATATAATAAATATATAAGATGAAAAACGTGATCTACGCAGGTGAAAAAGTTGAAATTTGAACTTGACCATTTTTGATTTTCCTGAAACTTGACATGTAAGTAGTATAGACAAAATAAAAAATACAACTTATTTTAAAATTTTTTTAAAGTGCTTGGTTTGAGCATAGGGGGCACCCCAACATGCATGAAAAATGAAAATTCTGCCAATCCGATGTAACTTTGAAATTAAATTGCTCAAGAACGGCTATACCGATTTCATCAAACTTTTTTTGTTTTATAGATGATTAGTTAGCCCTTGAAAAAAAAAATAATTTATTGTTTTTATAATTAATTTTTAAATAAAAATATTAAAAAACTTTTTTAAAGATGGCGCTAGGGTCGAAGATCAATTGGAATTAAATTAATTTGTTTTCTGAAAATAGTTCTATCCTTACTCTAAAATATGTTATATTAACTCAGAGGCGTTAATTCTTGTTCTTGAGATATTTAATTTTAAAGATTTTTAGTACGACTGAAATTCGTATTTTTCTTCATTTTTTCAAACAACTTCCATTAACAAAAAATTTTAAAATCAAATAAATTTTAACTTTTTTTTTTTAATATAGCTCTAACCTTACTTTAAAATATATCAAATTTACAAAGAGGCGTTAATTCGTGTTCTTGAGATATTTAATTTTAAAGATTTTTAGTCCGATTAAAATTCTAATTGTTCATTATTTTCTCGAACTTCAGTGGTTAAAATTTTTTGATGATATAAACTGTTCGACGTACCATAAACGTTGAACTTTAACGTCCTAGGACTTTATAAAATTTTATAAAGTCCTAGGACGTTAAAGTTCAACTTTTTGAGCAAAATTTAAAACTCATTTCTTTTTATTTTAATAAATTTCCAGTATGAAATAAAATTTTGTATTTATCTCAAACGAAAAGTGTTCTTAAAGGCACTCACTAGTAATTTCGGCCTCGGCTAGGCGCCTCGGCCGTAAACAACTAGCTCGTACTTTAAAGTTTCACTTTTCGTTCTAGATAAATAACTAACAATTACTAAGCATAATTTTTTTTTGTTAATACAAAAATAGCTATTGTTTTAATAATAACAAAGCAATCATGATAAATTCATCCATCCATCCATATTTATATCCATGATATAATAGCCTTGAGTCTATCCCTCTACTAGGAGCGTAACGCTCGAAATTCAATATGGGTACCGAGGTCGACTGAGGTCTATAGGTCTAGAGTTCGATTCTTTTCTGGTTTAGTTGATTTATTGTGTTTTTATATAACATTAAAATTATTGTTAATAATTTTAATCCTGTGAAATAAAATATGGAAAAACTAACTAAATTAGAGAAATATTTCGTGATTATTCAGTTTTTTATACTTTTTGTTGTTGTTTTCTTCTTTTTTAATTTTTTCTATTTTCGGGAGGTAGAATGTAAATAGGTAGAATTAGGAATATTCACTAAACATCGATGTATGGAATTTACTCGATGTCTACACACAATACATCGGATAGATTCGTTTTTTTTAAAGAAGTTTTCTATTCGATGTTTTTTATGAAAACATCGAATCAGTGAAAAAACTAAATCTGTCATCTGTGAGCAGCTTTTTGATTTTTATTATTTTTAAATTTTTTTTTCATTTTCCTTTTCCTTTTACAAATTGTACGAAAGCTAAAAATTAATTTGTTGTGGCTGAAAACGCACCATCTATGATCAAGGCCGTCGATCTGGCTTTTGGTAATAAACATATACCGTGTTTTGCGCATACTCTAAATTTAGTTGCGCAAAATGCGGTACAGTGTCCAGGATCACGAAAACTAATAACTAAGGTCAAAGGCATTGTTACATGATTCAATTAAAGTAATATAGCAAGCAATGAATAAGGAAAAGCAACGGATAAAAAATAAAATTAATTCAAGAAGTTCCGAAAAGATGGAGCAGTACTTACTTTATGATTGAGAGGTTTTTAGAGTTCCGCGCTGTCGTCAATAGCATAATTATTCGCCATAAAATATCACCGCCGATGATCAATGCGACAGAAATATCAATTATAAGTCTATTACAAAACAGTGTCTGGTGATAACTATTGCACTGGTAGCAAGCTGATTTCATTAGTTCATTGCCTAGTTTAAATTCAAACCCTCGTTGTAGAAGACTCACTCGCCAAATTTAGATTTAAATTATTTAAATTTGTTTAGAAATTCGTTACATAAATTATAAAATCAGCAATATATTCATTTAATTTTGTACGTTTGTTAAAAAAATTATTGGGAATTTTTTCAAAGCAGGAGTAACTTTTATTTGGAAAACGCGTTCGCAGTAGTTATACAATTTACAATTCATTGCATCCAAGGCGATGTAGTTTCTAATTAAATCTTCTAGTCTGTATAATATTTATTCACCTATTAATTTAAAACAAATACGCATAGCCAACTAAAGACAGAACATCTTCTTGCAAAAGATTTACTGTTATTTTCTTGAACAAAGTTTGAGTTCATCAGCAATTTGGAAGATCTCCAAATATATTTTAAATTAGTTTCAGTTTCTTGTTATAGTAAAGTTTATTTTGCTTTATTATTTTTAAAGAGAAAAAGATTTAAACGATTGACTTGTAAGCTTTGATTTAACTAAAAATTGTGGTTATGTATTAAGAAATGTTTGTATGCTTTTAAAGTATGTAAATATTTGGCTTGATATTTGCAGGATGCATCATCGGCTTGATTTATGTTATCTATAATTTTTTAAACTTTTAATATATTATATATATTATATTATATATTAAATTAAATGACATTAAAAAAAACTATAGGAGAATTTACTCCAAAAAAACAGTTTTCAACCACTTTATCTGGGAAGCTCGTGCATCGCCGTGCGGGTACCTTCTAGTAATAAATAAAATCGGACCGTTTTTGATTTCTTATAATTATTCTAAGTTTATTTCAGTTTCGTTACTTTTCATGTTTGCATCAATTTCAATAAAATTATTTTTATTAATTAATTATTTTTTAAATTACCTCTGGAATGAATGCCTTACCTTCTTGGGTTTTCCCCGATGGCTGTAATACTCAAAATTTTAAATTTAACGTTAATAAATTTCTTAAAGAAACTTAATTTATTTAAACATAATCCTAATCCCTAGTTGGCATTAGAAATTAACACTAAACATGCCTAACTTTGGATATCCATAAAAAATATCCATAAATATCCATATCCTTTGCTTTATTTTGTTAAAAAGTGTTGTGAATAGGAATATGGCCCAAAACAAACATAGATACCTTTTAGGACCTGGGTGCCATAATAACACGCGTTATAAGGTGTTGATGCACGCTTTTTTAAATCTATGTGGATTTAAGTCGCTTAATAGTATTGATTCGGGCAAAGCACTACTCTATTTGTACGATGTATGGACAAATAAGACCTTCAGCATTTTCTATCACTATGACAGTGTGTAGTCTCGACCGGTTTGGTTGTTTGAATAAAACAAAAATACCGAAACTATTTGGAATCAGTCAATATTAATGGTGGGCAAAGTTCAATTAATTAGAATAAGGTTATTCAAGAATAAGTAAACAGTAAACATGAATAGCGGAAGATAAGAAGAAGACGCCGAAAAGGAATTAGCATCGATAAAATTAGTACGGACTGAAAACTTAGTGAAGGTATCAATCAATTATATACGATGCATTATCTAGTGCATTTTTTATCCGTATTTTTATTGCGATACCAAATATCTAAAATCGAATCACGAAATTGATTCAACAGCCGTACATGTTAGAGGCAACCGGTGTAGTTAAGGCAACCTCACTTTATGTTTATGTGAAAATTAAGTATCAAAACTTATTTCAAAAATGTTTCTTTTAAAATATAAAATTCCCTATTTACTGTAATATTCGTCTTCTCTGTAAAATATTTGTGTTATGGCCAAAAATCTGTTTGGGGCAAACATGTTCTTGGGTTAATTTGCTTGTTTTTGATATAAACGGTAATTCATGTAAATGATCAGTATTAATCCCTCGGTTAAAACTGATTTGTGCAAACTCTAATTCCTGGGACCTCCACTGACGCCTATCTGGCAATTACCGCTTATGAGTTCCTACAAAGACCCAAACAAATCATAACTACCATATTTTCATAGGAAGGGCTTATAAGTTCTAAAAAGCATTGGAATTACGTAACATTAAAAGAAATAAATCATGGCAAAACTCTATTAATCTAAACCATAGGTTGAACGGTTTAGCGAATGAAGACGATTGAAAAATGAGTAGGTTGGATCGAGCAAACGATATTAACCTAGATATATTTTTGATCCACTGGTCCGCCAAATGCTCCTACTGCAAACACTGCTATTGACATAAGAGTCAACTTAAGATATCAGATTCAACTGACTGATAGCATTGAGATATCATAAGAAAAGGTTGTGTCTTAGAGGTGCAGTCGAATAAAATTTATTCAGTTATCGGCAATACTACTCTCATTCTTAGATATGGACTATTCCTTGATGACACCATAATATTGCTTGTTAAAAAAAATGAGCATCCGTATAACTTTATGTGGAGCGTTAAACAGTGGGTTACATGATCAAGGTATATGTCACTAGCTGGCTTATTGGAACACAAACAAATTTGCTGTTTACTTCTTATTTAATTTTTTTCCTCTCATCTTATCATGAAATATTGGCTTGTGCCATATTTTATTATGTGATAGGCTTTATTTTTATTTTTTATGTAATTTATTTTTTAAAAAATTGCCTCCATCAACACCTTAGAACGCATGTTGTTGTGGGACCTAGATTTCAGAAGGTTGCCATGTGCTGTGATACATACATAATACATATTTAATTACAAAATCCTGACTTTGCAGTTTGGGCAAATTTTGTTTTTCCATGCAACAACTTAATCCTATACTTTAAGCTGCGTTTAACATTTTTTTTTGTAAAACTTGTCATATAAATTATTTCGCGACATTTTAAAACATAATAAACCATTCCAAAAAATAAAACAAAATCATCATTATATAATATTGCAACTACTCGTACATCTCTTTATCTAAACAAACAAAACTAAACTGCTAATAATGAAAAGATTTCAGACAAATCCTCTCAAAAAAACTGTCAACTAATCATTAAACTATACATTTCCCTCTATTTTTATTTTAATACGAAAACTTTTTTATTTTATTTTTGTATTTGATGATGTTATTATTGTTTTTCCCTTTTTATGATATTTTTAAATGTTTTTGTATAGTTTTGACAATAGAATAAATCTTGATTTAAATAAATAAATGAAAAATAATAAGAAATATTAAAATTTAAATTCGAAAACAATCTTAAGTTGTCATTTTATACAAAAGAAAAATATAATTTAAAATCATTTGTGTTTTGTTTGGATGATGCAAAAGATTTTGTTGGAATGGGTTTAAGGTAAGGGTGGAGTAGAAACTGTTCAATTACGCACCATTCGTTTTTAAAGCTTGCTTAAGAGAAGTGAGCTTTTGGTTAAGTAAAAGTGCAGTAGTTCCTCATTAAGGATGAACTAGAGTGCGTTCGAAAACTTAACGAAGTCTTATTTTTATGAAATAGTTAATTAACACTTTATACCATCCAAACTAAACGAACTTGAAGAGCACAGAGCTTTGATTGCTGTTCCCAATCTAGTAAATTAGCTAATCATGCTCGCTATTTGATCTAGTGGATAAAATATTCCAGTCCAAAATTCGTAGATTAAACAGTTGTAGCAGATTCCAATTTAAACAGATTGTTTTCTTCTGATTAATTTACAATAAACGTATCTACCATTTGAAATTTCTGACACACAATCAACATTTATTAGGTGCGTTCGATTTGACTGAAACAACTGAAAAAACAACAACAATTGCATTCAATTTTTCAGTTGATTCAGTTGCTTCAGTCAAATCGAACACGGCTATTATATGTAACAAATTTCGATTTCTTTTCGTAATTATTTAGAGTACAATTCGTCGCTTTAATAATGAAACAACGTATGCTATTTATACGTTGTTTTTATATAATAGGTGCGCTGCATTCCCCATAAGGGCATCTTTGAATTGGCGTTTTTACATTTTCGAATTATTTTATGACTGGGGGTAAGAATTAATAAATTATAAATTAACGTCCATGCAAATGCATGCGCACATCAAACTTTAAACTCAAATATCTCGAAACTATACTTTTGCGTATACGTCATTTCATTATTAAAGCGACGAATTATTAATTATAATGTTTAAATTATTCAAACAATCCTTTTAACAAGATCAAACTTCTTTCGGAGTTTACCTTTAATAGTTTCAAAGCTTACATAACATAAATTTAAGTTTAACACATTAGGAGTTAATGTAACATAAATTTAAGTTCAACACATTTTGAGTTTATATAAATTAAATTAAAGTTCAGCATAATTGACGTCTATATATATACATAAATTACAGTTTTACACATTTAGAGTAAATGCCGAATCAAATAATTATAACAAAATTATTTTACAATTTAAGGTTCCCACATTTAAACAATTAAAAAGTATTAAAAGACCTTCAGAGCTAGTAAAACTAATGCCCGATTTCTTCATAATTTAACTAACTCGAGATTAACTCGAGGTTAAACTTAACCGGCTGTTAAACTTAAATCGGATTTCTTCATTCAAATTGATGTTACCAAAACTATGGTTAATAAATCCAAAGTTGTGCTACGGCAACGCTGAAAAATAGTGCTAATATGGATGAACAATTGTACTAATTTGTTAGTTTGTTTGTTTTATTATTTGAAAAATTCCATAAAATAAAAGCTCATTTTATAAAAAAAATTATGTGTTTTATTCAAATAATACGTAACGGCATACAAAATTAAATAATAATTAATAAAAACGAAACACCTCTAAAATCACCACTAGTACGTAAGAAATTATCAGTAGCATAAAACCGTAGAGTGGGCAGCAGTTGATTGATGGGCGATAAAGCTCTAGTCCTACAGATTTCAATTCAAAATGTTTATATATAATTGATACCGTAACAGTACGTAGTAATAATTTTACTTATTGTAACTGACAAATAATTTTTCCTCTATTCTGCCAAACAATAAGATAAACGTAAGTTTGGTTAAACGGAACCTAGTGAAAAACTCGAGATCACTCCATGCCTCAAAGTGATTTTGTCGATATCTCATCAGGTACGGTCTAGAAGACATTACTCCTATTTCCGTGACAAATTCACCCTCCTCTTCGTCGGGAAAAAATATTTATATCCATTATTCTTTCCATGTTTGAATTTACTTCTGTCGTTGCCTACAATACAATTTTACAAATGTATGTTGAAGTACAAATAAACACAATTTGTGCATAAATTATGTTGTATAATTACCTCTAGATAGTATTTATTTTATTTTCAATTATATATACAACAATAAAAAAAATTAATTATAACGGTAAGAAAATTTTTTTTTTTAAATTTGTCAAAATTTGAAGTATTTCTACTTTCTAAACACGTCACCACGGGCGTCATTGTAGAAATATGAAGGGGCTGAAATCTCACAGCTCTGAGATATCAAGACTTCGGTCAAGGTTAAGAATTTTGATATAGTATTCGGCAAAAAACTTTTATGAGCATTTTTAGTTTTGGGCAGCGATGTATATCAAACCTAAAACTGTTTGTGAAAGTACAAGTATTTTTTTATCTCTGCTTATAAATTTATTACAAAACAAATACGAAATATTAATACGTTGCCGGAAACTTACAATAGATCATAAATTATTATAACTTAGTGAAAAGATGATACAGCCCGGCTGCAAACTACTCAAACACCTCTCCATTTAGTGTTTCAAGAAAATATTACAAAATCAGAAATTCATATTTCTTTCAAAATTCCAAAAATATTCTAAAAATTAAAATAAAATCAAAAATTTAAACATTTTTTTAAAGTTCTTAAAACAATCCCAGAATTATTACAAAATCAAAGGTTAAAACTTTTTTTCAAAATTCTAAAAAATTTGCAAAAATTATAACAAAATCAAAAATTGAAACTTTTTCCACTATTCCAAAAATTATAACAAAATCAAAAGTACAAACTTCTTTTAAAATTCCGAAAATTATAATAAAATCAAACATTTAAACTTTTTCAAAATTCTAAAAATATTGCGAAAATACTTACAAAATCAAAAATTAAAACTTTTTTCAAAATTCTAAAATTATTGCAAAATTTCTTAATTCACAAATTCAAAAATTAAAACTTTATCCAAAATTCTAAAAATACTGAATAACAAAATCAACAATTTAAACTATTTCAAAACTTTAAAAATATTCCGAAAATTCTTAAAAAACCAAAGATTGAAACATTTATCAAAATTCTAAAAATATTTAAAAAATTATGACAAAATCGAAAATATAAAAATTTTTTTCATAAAGTTAAAAAATATTCCAAAAAATATTCCAAAATCAAAAATTGAAACTTTTTCCAAATCAAAAATTCGAAATTCAAAAAACTTTTTTCAAAATTCTAAAAATATCGTAAAAATTATAACAAAATCAAAAATACAAACTTGCTTCAAAATTTCAAAAATATTCCAAAAATTATAATAAAATCAAAAATTTAAACTTTTTCAAAACTCTACAAATATTCCGAAAATTCTTACAAAATCAAAAATTGAAACATTTATCAGAATTCTAAAAGTATTTAAAAAATTTGAAACAAAATCAAAAAAATAAACTTTCTTCAAAATTCCAAAAATTATAATAAAATCTAAAATTTAATTTAACTAATTCAAAACTCTAAAAATATTCCAAAAATTCTTACAAAGTCAAAAATACAAACTTTTTTCAAAATTCTATAAATTATAAGAAAATCAAAAATTTCCATGTCCAATCGAACATGAATAACATTTTATATTTCCAAAAATTGAGTAAAAAAAATCATTCTTTTGACACACTTGACAGCAGGCCAGCTTTCAGCAAGAAGGAAAATAGAAAGTTAGTTAGTTAGTTAAGTTTGAGTTTAAGTTATTTCCAGTGCTAATGGTGGAATGTTGCGCAGGAGCTTTGAATGGTTTTTATCCACGACTGCTATAGAATATATGCTTTCCATGTGTATGTCTTCCATTGTATGGCTATACATTTTCTCACTTGTTGTAGAATGTAACGCGATCGTTACATTCTTCAACAGTTTTATAGTTAATTAAATATTCCCCCAACAAAATCAAAATTTAACATTTTTTGGTATAATAATATCAAAAATTTAAAACAAGAACAATATATAAAATATAAAATAAACAATTTAACATTTTCCGTTATGATTGAGCTTATGATGTCAATTGTTTTGTTTTTCTATGCTGTCTATGATGTATTTCATTATGGTTATAAAAACTTTAACGCAAGCTGGAAATTATTCGAAATATTTTGCAGTCGTGGATAAAATAGCAACTTGTATTCGCATAGGATGATGGCAATTCTTCACTCGAATGATTTCCTCCACTCGCTTCGCTCGTTCCGTGAAACTTCATCCTTGTGAAGAACTACCACCATTCTAAACTCTTACAATAATCTACTATTAACCAACTTAAAATTAAAAAACTTTCGTAATTCTTAAACTCCAGGAAAAAAATTCCAGAAATTGAAACGAAATAACAAGCAGATAACAAACTTTAAAAAACCTTCAAAACAGAACAAATGTTGAGCTGGAATAAATATTCTTTCATGTGACACTAATAACATATTGTGAACAAAATAAAGGTTCGTGAAAAATAGTAAATATTTGAACTGTGTGTTATAATATTTAAAAAAAATTATTAACAGCAATTATTATAAAACCAACATTTATCGCAGTTTTATGGTTTTTATATTTTTGTTGAATATTATAACAATATGTATTGAATGTCTACAATGAATTTTATGTCAAAATAATATTGATATTAAATCAAAGTGTCTCCTGTTAACTGTTGTTTACATAAAAAATTATTTTATAATATTTGTTGAAGGGTTGATAGGGTAGGGTAGGTCAAAAAGCAAATTTTATTGTACAGAATTAACAGTATTGTAATATATTTTAATATTTTACTTATTGTTAATGGAATGTCAGTGAGACTAGAAATTTTATCGGCAGTCTGTATAAAAAAAAGATATTAATGGTATAAATTTTAAATCGATTCTAAGTTAAATTTAATTAAATTAAGTTATTTAATTATGTTAATTATATTAAATTAACAATGGTTGAAATAATTGCAAATAATATTTTAAATAAGGTTGCACTGTTGATGAATTAATTATACAGCAAGAAATGCTTGTTTTTGGAGACACCACGATGATTATTTCTTAAAATGATTTTTGAGGTACATTTATAAAAACAAACTCTATAGATAAGCTGCAGACTGTCTTTATGTCTGATTGTCTGTTACCGTTGATTATTTCCGAAACTATAAATCCTACCGATCCCAAATTTAAGATGATGCTAGAACTTCCTTGCCTTAATTTAGCTTTTGACACTATATTTTAGTTAGTTATATTTTAAATTGATCCACTAGACTGTGGACTCATTTACATATATGGGTGGGTAATTCTTTTACAAACCGAACAGATTTGGATAAAAGCTGACCGACACATTTTTGATTTGGCTGAAATTTTTTTTACAGGTTTTATATCGAAAAAAAGATATGTGTGTTCGAGAATTTTTTTTTGGCAAATATAGCGGTTCTAAATTTCGAGAATTTCGTGATTTTTGGCTTGACGAGTTATTTTCAAATATTAATAACTTCGGTTCCATTAAAGATAGAAACCTCTAGTTTGTTTTATTTTAAAGTTAAAAGATGCTAGTTTACAAAAAAAGTTAAAATTAGTATAAGTTATTAACAATTTGCCTAATGTTATAAACAAATAAAATGTTCAAATCGCGATCAATACAACTTCCCGTCTTTTTATTCATATCTTTCTTCAACCTATTTGCAAAGATTTTTTTTCATCGATTGCTGTCTCATTTTGATATGTTGTTGATTCATAATTTTATTTACATATTTGTACTTGAACATTTGTTATTTTTTAGCCAGTCGAGGAAATTTATTTGAATGAGGATAGTTCTCAGGTTTTCTAAAAACTGTATTGTTATTTTTTTAGCCAGTCGAGGAGATTTATTTGAATGAGGATAGTTCTCAGGTATTCTAAAATAAAAACATAATCCATGTTGGATTCTTTTTTTATCGATTGCTGTCTCATTTTGAAGTGTTGTTGATTCATAATTTTATTTATATATTTGTACTTGGACATTTGTTATTTTTTAGTCAGTCGAGGTGAGTTATTTAAATGAGGATAGTTCTCAGGTTTTCTCGTTGGAATAGTAATCATATGTGTTTGAAAATAAAAACATAATCCATGTTGGTAACTGGCAGTAAAATGCTTGTATGTTGATCTAGTTAAATAGGTTGTATTAAACAAATCTTACAATTTATAGTCTTAGAATCAGATTAATTTCTGAGAATAAATTAGACATTTTGTGTATGTATAAAAATAATATGGAGTGAATTTATCTAACTTCGATAGGAAAGAAAATTTTCTTTTTTCTATTATACAAACTGTGTTTGTTTTTATTTCAATTTTCGTTTATGTTCTCTTGTGTTTTGGATTATATTCATATAGCAGCTGTGGTTTTAAATAAATATGGACAGGTGAAAGCTATTTAATAATTGGTTAGTAGCTGGGAGTTTTAATATTATTGGTGGGAATTTTTGATTGTTTGATCGATGATAATTTCTGACATCATATTTTTATATTTTATATTACAATTCATATTATTCTTATGCAACAATCGCCGGGATCAAAAGCGCAAATTTTTTTATTATATTCAATTACGATTCATATTGCTATTCTTATGCAGCAATCGCCGGGATCAAAAATTAACTGTTATTTAAGGTGACCATATTTTCAAAAACGAAAAAGAGGACAACATGTTAACATAATATTTTATATTCAGCACAAAATCTAAAACTATATTGAATATTGAATTTCACTCAATTAAATTGCACCTAGGTATAATTAAATATTTAAATTATAAAAAAAAAATAAAACATATCTAATAGATAAAATAAAATAAAATGGTACAATACTTAATATAAATAAAAAAATATAATATAAAATAATAGGAACATAAGACTTCAAAACATATGAACCTTTTCAGCATTTAATTGATTTCTGATTTGTCCACCTTTTCTAGAAATTCTTTGTTTCTTTCGATTTCCTACACAAAATTTTCAAAAAATGTTTCTGCATTCTTTATATTAAAATCTTTATTCATAAATAAAATGACATAGTCACCTGTTACCATTTCCGCAAGAGGCGCTGATGCATATGATTTTTTTTTATCAATTCTTCGTTACCCGTTCAAACAATAATGATAGTTCTAAGCTGGAACACCAGATATGAAACTTTAGTAAAAATATATTTTACAATTTTTTGTATAACTTTATGAGTAAAGCCGTGCATTCACATAAAACAGAAACAGAAACCGAATTTCATACAAATTTGACAGCAACAGAATCAGAAACCTAATTTAGAAACAGAAACTGAAAATTCGTCTGTTTTGTCTGGACCAGAAACAATTATAATTTAATTGTGTCTGGTCCAGAAACTGTCACGTGACCATATTATTTTAAATTTATGTAACGGGATTGTACATTATTTTAAGAAATAAATATTTAGTCAAAAATAATTTACGTTGAATTTAGCTCGATTTTTTTTGATGGATATTATTATGTGCGATAACGAAAAAAATAAATTCGATAACTAAAAAAAAGAGGACAAGTTTTCTAAAGATGACCAAAAAAGAAGACGGATGGTCACATTATGTTATTGTGTTACTTGGATGTATGCTTTAGTTAGTATGATAGGCTGAATTAAGATGACATGAAGGGTTGGATCCTGGAAAATCATGGGGTGAGTGAAACTTTTATCTAATATTTGTTAAATGTAATAATTGTAGTTATATTGTTGTGTGTGTGATAATCTCAGTTTCTTCGGCCTTTGAGATCGCCAGAGTCCCTGTTCGTTGTCTTCGCTTTTTTCATTTCGTTTACAATGAAATAAGGTATGAAATAAGGAGAAACTACTTCTCGTACACCCATGGCTGAAGCTCGTTGGACAAAAACCTAGCTAGACACACAATCCTCCGATTGCTTCCCGTTAGTGACTCACTAGATCCAGTATTCATTACACATATTACCTTACATTTCAACTCAATCATATATGCAGTTCGTTATCGCATACCACTCTTGTTTATTTATTACCCGCATTAACTTTCAACCTCTCACTTTTCATAACTTTAATCCTCATTTTGCTTTGTTTCTTTAAGTATAAGAATGTATTGAATAAATACGAATTTCAGAATTTTAAACAATTACCTAAAAACCAAATTCTAACAACGCATTTGAAGTTTCAACACACGAAATTATTTTAAATCACTCAGACTTATCTTGTACAAGATTGATGCTACAATCTATGTATGATACAAATCGCTTAAAGTAAAATCAATTCTGTTAGTTATTTCTATTGAAATAAATCCATAAAATACATGGAGCAGTAAAGAGAATATAGGATAAGATACGAGGATCATTTGATATTTCTGTTAATTGTATCTATTGTTTTTTCTCTTGTATGCCCACAATCCTATTTTAGCTTTTTTTACACACTTTTATTTAACGTGACTTTTGACAGCTGTGTTGGGTGGAATTTTGTGATCCATTTTCAGTAACTTCCCATTATATGATTGATCCCAAATTTAAAAGGCAAGTTTGTTGAAGCAGTCAGTACGTATTTCTAAAAGTTTTAAAGCAAAAAACTTTATAAAACTGAAGGAAAAAAATTCAAATTTTTCTTCACTCTAAAAGACCTTAAACAATTGCACTGAAATCCTCATAATCTGGTAGACCCATTTTGAGCGTAGGAATTTCGGTAAACTGTATGTATCATTATAATCATAGACATCATACATGTTTGTGTCATATTTATATGGATAAAAGGCCTTCATTATAAATAATGAATATAAAAAAAAATCGAAGTATGACATTTCGTTTTAATTTGAAAGCGTATAGACCTTTATTCTTAAACTTCAAATCGTTATTTTGGTGTATTTGACAGATTACATACAGCAACGATAGTTAGAAATCAGTTATTATGTATGAAATTTTATTGCAAAAATGATAATAGCTATAAAGTTACTATAACTATACTAAACTATAGTGAAAACAATACAAAACAATCTTGATTTGAAAGAAATAACCAATTATTTGAAATTTTTCGTTACACAAATCAGCTAATCAGAACTGTCATATTTTTTGGGGGAAAAAAGTCTTTCATTCACGATTCGTTTGAGTAATAATCGTTATTTATATCTTTATTAATAGAATGCGCTGCAGCAAGTTAAAAGAAAACTTGTATTATATTTGTCAAAACCCTCCTAACGCTAAGCCTGATTGTTTTTTAATCAAAACTATTTCTTGTGGCAGAAAAGAAATTATTTGTGCGGGTTTATTTTGACGCATGTTATGTCAAAATAAATATGTTATTTAGGTTATGTAAACCAAGACAAATTAAATTTGGTGCTAAATATTGTTAATTTATTTATAATTCACAGCTAATATAATTTTTTTTTTAACAATTTCGATATATTTTGTGTAAGTTAGTTTGAAATTAGTTTAAATTTATTTAATTTTTGTACATGTACGATGTGTCAAATTTAATTTGAAGTTTTGCTTGCACAAATGCTGTTTTTATAACCCTTCCACAAATTACACAAATTTTAAAATTGACAGACACAAATTGTGTTTTACATTTCACAAATTGTGTGGATATAAGGTCGTTACCTTCCATTTGTTTTAAGAAAATGTTTAGGGAAGAAAGAAAATTTTAAGAAAATTTATAGCAAACGTTTGTGTTTATGCAGTAACTCGAAAATGGCATATTTTATAATAATTTATTAAATTTGAAAAAAAAGTTAAATTTTAGGTAAGTCATTTAATTACAGGTTTTACTTAAGATGTATTTGAGCAATTTCACGCAAGTTCAGCAAATTTTTGGGAAATTTTGACTTGACCCCTTTTAATTTTGGTTATTTTTTGTTTATAGATAGTCTTTGATAAATAAAAAATACAAGTTCTCTTAGAATTTTTTTTTTCGACCAGGGGTCTTCACAGGGTGCCCCTCAATTTTTTGTTATTTTGTGATGTGACTGCATTTTGACGAGCGATTGTAGAAAAACTACTGAATCGATTTTCATAAATGATATGTCGTTGAATAGGTATTAGAACAAAGTTTTTAAAAATGTACACTGTTAATTTTTTGAAATTATTTTTAACGGTGTAACATAAGCAAAAAACGGTGTAATTGAAAAAAAGATGGCATAGCCTCTTTTTTTTTTTTTTTTTTTTAAACTAAATTGAAGCTTATTTTATATCTAACCACTTGTGAAAGTTGAGGACACGTGTTATTTTTTGTTTTAAAGATAAAATTCGTTGTGCATATGACTGTCGGGAATCAGTTTTTTTTGTTCTGAAGGAAAATTATAAAAATGGCGTTATAAACTAAGAGATATTTTTTTTATGTTAAATATCAAATATTTTATTATTAGATGAACTTTTTAAAATATTATAAAAATTATATATGTAGTACAATAAATAAAATAAATACAATTGTTAAAAATGATTTACTTATTTTACAAACAGAAGTTTCTTTTGAATAGGAAAGCACTTCTGCAATTATTTTCTTTGTATTAGATGGCATGAAAAAAGAAATGTTTATTTATCACTTTTAGTAATCACTTGTCACTCTTATAAAAAATAATTTGACAGTCTTGACTGCAAACAAAAAAGCCGTATAAACAACTAAATCTATTTAGGAACTTTTGACTGGAGAAGTATTATGTTCGTATTATGTTATTATGGAATCATAAAGTAAAAGATTGTTTTTCAACATTAAATTACAAATATTTTATTATTGAATAAACTTTTTAAAATATCATACAAATTATATATGTGAAAATAAATATAGTTATTAAACATTATTTACTTATTTTACATTCAAAAGTTTCTTTTGAGTTGGAAAACATTTTTGCATTTATTGTCTTAGTATCTACTGGTACAAAAGAATGAAATTTTTGAGTTCCACTTATAGTAATCGCATTTTTATATCGATTTTGTAATTTTTCTTTTGTTAATTGATATTCATTTTTATCGGCGTATCCAAAGTTCATGGTAGATTCCCATTTTAAAGCCCATTCGAAAAGTTTTTTTGGTGTATCAATAATATTATCTTCGCTCGCCATAGTATAACGGTGTGCAGCACGCTTCAGTGTACCACCAATTCCATCACAAGGTCCCTTTCCATGGCTGGTAGCATGAAAAGGCCATTCAGCGTCAACCTTAAAGTCTTCTTTATGGTGGCATAAGTTAATTAGTTAATTTAAGGTTGACGCTGAATGGCATTTTCATGCTACCAGCCATGGAAAGGGACCTTGTGATGGAATTGGTGGTACACTGAAGCGTGCTGCACACCGTTATAGTATGGCGAGCGAAGATAATATTATTGATACACCAAAAAAACTTTTCGAATGGGCTTTAAAATGGGAATCTACCATGAACTTTGGATACGCCGATAAAAATGAATATCAATTAACAAAAGAAAAATTACAAAATCGATATAAAAATGCGATTACTATAAGTGGAACTCAAAAATTTCATTCTTTTGTACCAGTAGATACTAAGACAATAAATGCAAAAATGTTTTCCAACTCAAAAGAAACTTTTGAATGTAAAATAAGTAAATAATTTTTAATAACTATATTTATTTTCACATATATAATTTGTATGATATTTTAAAAAGTTTATTCAATAATAAAATATTTGTAATTTAATGTTGAAAAACAATCTTTTACTTTATGATTCCATAATAACATAATACGAACATAATACTTCTCCAGTCAAAAGTTCCTAAATAGATTTAGTTGTTTATACGGCTTTTTTGTTTGCAGTCAAGACTGTCAAATTATTTTTTATAAGAGTGACAAGTGATTACTAAAAGTGATAAATAAACATTTCTTTTTTTATGCCATCTAATACAAAGAAAATAATTGCAGAAGTGCTTTCCTATTCAAAAGAAACTTCTGTTTGTAAAATAAGTAAATCATTTTTAACAATTGTATTTATTTTATTTATTGTACTACATATATAATTTTTATAATATTTTAAAAAGTTCATCTAATAATAAAATATTTGATATTTAACATAAAAAAAATATCTCTTAGTTTATAACGCCATTTTTATAATTTTCCTTCAGAACAAAAAAAACTGATTCCCGACAGTCATTTGCACAACGAATTTTATCTTTAAAACAAAAAATAACGCGTGTCCTCAACTTTCACAAATGGTTAGATATAAAATAAGCTTCAATTTAGTTTAAAAAAAAAAAAAAAAAAGAGGCTATGCCATCTTTTTTTCAATTACACCGTTTTTTTCTTATGTTACACCGTTAAAAATTATTTCAAAAAATTAACAGTGTACATTTTTAAAAACTTTGTTCTAATACCTATTCAACGACATATCATTTATGAAAATCGATTCAGTAGTTTTTCTACAATCGCTCGTCAAAATGCAGTCACATCACAAAATAACAAAAAATTGAGGGGCACCCTGTGAAGACCCCTGGTCGAAAAAAAAAATTCTAAGAGAACTTGTATTTTTTATTTATCAAAGACTATCTATAAACAAAAAATAATCAAAATTAAAAGGGGTCAACTCAAAACGTTGTTGAATCTTCGTGAAATTGCTCATTTACTGTGATATTGAAGTGGTAAGCCTATTTTTAAGTAAAATAAAATTCAAAAAACTGACTCAAAAAATGTATATGACTAAAAACTATAACATAAACAAAAAAATAAAAAAAAAATTTAAAAAACACACTTTTATTGAAAACGAACTAAAACCTAAACAATAAATTTTGCATTGACAGAACACGATGTTCCAAAGAAACAAAAGTTATGTTCAAACGTTAAATCTTTTATTAATAACTATGTTTGCTTTCAAATTGTAATAAGGAAATAAATATTTAAATATATTTTTAAACAATTTAACACAAATGGCAAAATTAGATGTACGGACTAGAATACTATTTAACTAGAAGTTTTGTTAGATAAATAATTTTCCGATAAAAGTTTTTTACAAAAAATAAAAGTGGGTGGCGTAGTGGATATAGAAAGGCAATAAATATGTAGAAAATGTGCTAATTCTAAATCTTAATTATGTAATAAGTATAAATACTAAAACTTAATTCAACTGTTTTAAAGTATTAAAGTTACTTATAATACAAAATGTGATGCAATACGTTCAATACGTTGACTGCGCCACTCACTTTTATTTTTTGTAAAAACTCTAACGGAAAATATTTATCTAACAAAACTTCTAGTTAAATAGTTTTCTAGTCTGTACATCTAATTTTGCCATCTTTGTTAAGTTGTTTAAAAAGATATTTAAATATTTATTTCCTTATTACAGTTTGAAAGCAAACATAGTTATTAATAAAAGGTTTAACGTTTGAACATAACTTTTGTTTCTTTGGAACATCGTGTTCTGTCAATGCAAAATTTATTTTTTAGTTTTTAGTTCGTTTTCAATAAAAGTGTGTTTTTTTTAATTTTTATTTATTTATTTTTTATGTTCCAAAAGTGTTCCCATGCACGTATTACGTAAAAGGTTTGAAGAGACTTAATACATACGAGGTGTGGATGCCGCTTGATTAGAATAAGTGGATTAGAATAGTGGATTAGAGTAAGAATTAGAATAGTGACGCCAGTAGTTTTTACAACATTGTATGCTTCATATATAGGTCTACTATGCAATGAGATTAAACAATTTGGAGCTTAACATATTTATTTTTTGTATGTATGTTTCTATGTAAATAAACATGTAGTATGGTTTTACCACAAATAGTCTGACGTTGTAATTATCTTTTTAAATGTAATTTTTCAAATTACATATACTGTCAAATTACATATTAGTGTTTCAAAAAAACGGTGTACAAATCTTGTTGCTATCGAAACCTACCTTGAGGGCACTATGAGCATTATGCTCTCATCTAACGCCGCCGTTACCAACTAGCATTTTAACTTCTTTAAAACACTAAACAGTCTTACCGAAACTAGCTTCCACACCTTCATAGTTTCTTTAAAACTTCTAAGCGGTTTCGATAATGGAATTTGCAGACATTTCCACGCCTTTAAGGAAGCTATGATTTGTAAAAGACTTCGGAAATAACTTCGGTATGGTCTTTCGTAAGAAGCTATGCAAGCTGAATAGAATTTATGGTTTCACAAGTTATAGCTTCGGTAAAGTGCTTCTAATAACTCGTTTTAAGCAATCTTTAGAAGTTTTATAGAAGCCATTAAAAAATTTGACAAAAATATTACAATGTTTTTTAGATATTTACACTTTTTTAACGTAATTATTGTTATTGCTGTTATTATGTTATTATATAGTGTTTAAATTTAAGTTTTTGTTTACGGTCGCATCAAGTTTCGAACTCTGGTCCTTTGATCGTTTGTCCTGCACGCTATCCAATCGGTTAATTCAAATGTTAAGAAACAATAAATATCTTTGATAGTAGTTACAATAACAACGGTTTCTATAAGACTTCCATAATACTTTCATTGAATATAGTTTTTTAATTGAGATGTAGAAAATATAGTATAATTCAGGGGCTTACTTTTTATGGAAAAAGGTATGTGGCATGTAACTTCAATGGGTTTTTCTAACGATGAAATCATAATCTGAGATTTACGGTCTTAAAAGATTTTGTTTCTTTTTAATAGACGTAAAAGAATATTGACAAATCTTTTTATATTTGTTTTATTAATTCAAAGATTTTAGGTATAGCAACATTAAGGGGTTATATTTTTTCAATCATTAACTTTTAGCGTACTTACAACTTTATGTGTACAATATTTTTTTTTTAAACAAAAAGTTTAATTTAATTGTAGATAATGTTTAATTTAATTGTAGATAATGTGTCGATAGACACAAGTGAAGATGGTCATCTTCTTCTCGCCGATACAAGTTTGTTATCCATTTCTAACTTGGTTAGAGTATAACAACAATAGTCAACTAGAGCAATAAATTGACTAAGCCTGAATCTAATAAATATATGTTTATGAAAGTTTTTTGTTTTCTTATACTTCGCTAGAGTAGTAGACCAATTTTGGTTTATATAGCGTTAAATTTTTTTGGTAGTGTATCTAATCGGCTAGTCCTGATGAGAATGATATACTTTTTTTAAAGTGTAATAAAAAGTTCTTATCGGTGCGAAACTAGATCGATCGGCAATTTTGTGGATAGCAAAAAGATTTCATAAATTGCACACCATATTTTGTTAGATTCAGTCTTATTATTCATGATGGGATAACTTCCATTGGAGTGATGTAATATCACAAATAATTCATTGATTAAAAAGTTTTGTAATTGGATTTTTAATTGGTGTCACAACAAAACAACATGCGTAATAAGGTGCGATGTACGTAGATGTACGTAGTTAATTTTTAAAAATGTTATATAAATATAAAACAATAACATTACAAGCAACGATATATCACACCATCCATTTGCTGTAAATTATTTTGTTATTGTGACTAAATTATGAAATTTCTTTATAAAACTTAGCCAAATAATTTTTAAATTTTCTCTATTCCACTCTAGTTGATTTTTGATTCTCTAATTGACTATGATTTTGATTGATTTTTATGTCTATTTCAAGACTCTAAATAAAGCATATTTTATGTTGTGCGAAGTATGTCTAAATAATACATTAAAAAAACAAAAACTACCTTATGCACAATACTTTTCTGACAAAAACTAAACGATTTCAATTTCGTATAAGCTCCTCTAGTTAAAATAATAGAAGCAATAGCTTCCGTCAGTTTGAAATATTTCAATTCCGCAAAACAGTCTCGGTAAAACTTCTAAAGTTTGGATATTGAAGCAATTTTTAGACTATGACAGCTGTGCTTTTATAAGATCTTCAAACAGTTACAACCGAAACAATTTCAATCCTAATGACAGCTTTAACTTCTATAACCTTTTTTCGGAAGCTTTATTTAGTGTTGTGTCGAAACTTTATAGAAGTAAAACATAACTAGCACTTAGAAGCTTTATTGAAGCTTAAGGTGGTATAACTCAAAATTGAGAAGTAAGTTTGCTAGTTGGGTTATTATGGGTATGTTTACATATTTACATATAGCGTACCTAACTATATATTATCAAAGTAAAGCGTAAAATAATCTATAGAATCTTATACTTATCAATCAACCATGTTTTATATAATGTCAGTTATCTGTCTTCAGAAACAATTTTCATTTCTCCATTTTCTTATTGTTTTCTTTTCTATTTTTTCTTCATAAGGAAAAATAAAAAAATTATTTTAACATGAAAAGAAATATTGTTTCTTTGTATTACCAATTTTTTCTTGCTTCCTAAGATTTATTTATTCATGTGAACGTTTTCTTTTTATTATTTGTATTTATTATATTGTAATTCCTTAAAGAACAACAGTAAAAAAAAAATAATAATGATAGATGGATTTCAAGAGTAAAATAAAGAAATATGATTTCGTACAAATTAGAAATGACTGTCACGTGAGTTTCACCAAGAAAAGTTGATTTGTCAACTGATATATTTTTGATTTTTTTTGTAAGATAAATCAATTCACGAACAACATTCTTTGCATAGTTTCTATGTAAGAGAAAATGTTAGACTTATTATATTTTTAACGCTGTGAATTGTGAGTTTTTTTTGAATAAAATGTATTGTGTTATAGGGTTTACAATTAGTGTCACAACAACACATAAATACCTTTTAAGACCTAGGTCCCACAACAACTGGCGTTCTAAGGTCATGATGAACGCTTTTTTAAACCTCTGCGGGTTGAAGTCACCTGAGACTATGGATTCCAGCAAACTATTCCATTTGTATGCAGTTCGGACAAAGAAGTCTTTCTGCGATCTGCCAGTAGACAGCGTGGCATCTCGACCGTTTGACTGGCTGCGGTAGCCGATTGTCGAGTGGAACGAGGGTAAGAATACGTTTGGGGCATGATGCTGCTGATTTCATCTGAGCACTGTTGATGACGATATTTGTAAAAAACAACGAGGTCAACAACAGTTCGACGATGTTGTAGGGAATCAAGTTTTGATGTCAAACTTCGATCACCCACAATCCGTATAGCGCGATTTTGAACAGAGTTCAAGAGGGCCAATATTGAAACAGAAGCAGCACCCCAAACTTGACAACAGTACTCCATGCAGGGACGAATATAGGACTTGTAAACATGGAGCAATTGGTATGGAGTGAAAAAATGTTTGCATCTATTTGGGAAGCCGAGTTTTTAGACGCGTTTTTCGCCATCGCCATTACATGATCGTTCCAGAGTAGGTCATTTAAAACTGTGACACCCAATAAACGAATGCTTTTACATTTATCTATTGGTTCATCACACATACTGAATAAAATATCTTTGGGGAACTCGGTCTTTGATCTGGAAACAATCAACAGCTGTATTTTGGTAGAGTTGAAATTGACCAGGTTTTGGTCACCCCAATCGGCGACATTTTTTAGGTCTTTATTCACGTTCACGGCAGCGTCTCTCCGGGCGGGATTAATTCGTTCGTGCATTTTACCTTTTGAAGGAAGGGGCTCGAACGACTTGTGCAGAGTACTATCATCTGCAAAACTATTTATTGGGTTGCTGGTGATTTTCAACAATTCGTTGATATAAATCAAAAAAAGGGTTGGGGACAATACTGAGCCTTGAGGTACACCAGCGTTAATTAGTTTAGACTTAGAAGAAAATCCGTCTAAGGAGACCGAAATGTATCGGTTGGTTAGAAAATTTTAAATCAGCTTCACAATATTGGGATGAAAACCATACGCAACGAGCTTGTGGATCAAGTTAGCATGCCAGACTCGATCGAATGCCCTGGAGATGTCTAAAGCGATAACGTATGTTTCACCACCTTTATCAAGTATGCTGTTCCAACAATGCGCTACATAGTTTAATAGATCGGTGGTTGATCTTTTGTTTCGAAAACCGTATTGGCTGTCGGCTATTAAATGATTTACTTCCAGAAATTTTGAAATGTGTGTATTAATATAATGCTCGTTGACTTTGGATAGGACCAATAGCAAAGTCATTGACCTATAATTTGAGATAACGGATTTTGGTCCCTTTTTGGGGACGGGCTGGACATTGGCCAACTTCCAGCGAGGAAAACACACCACACCTGCAGGATTGGTAGAATACTCCAGTCAAAGTTGGTGCAAGTTCTTTAGAAAAGGTTTCCAAAATGATGGGTGGAATATTGTCCATTCCTGAGGCTTTGTTGATGTTTAACCCCTTTAAAAACTTGGCGACCACCTTGGGTCCGAAGCGGAGCTCATTCATATCAACTCCCGAAGACTGGATTTGTGGTATTTCTTTAGGAGTTTCCAAAACAGTGGAGTTCAGAGCAAAGCGTTCATCGAACAAATGAGTTGGATTACAGGTTGGATAATATCTTGCAATTTTTTTTTCTTTATCAGTTTTTCTTAACTATGAATTTGGTTAAGGCATTATCTTTTCTTTGTATTTTAAGAATATGTTGTAATAGTTTGTTATTAATCAAATCAACATGTTGTAAGAATACAATCCACCACTTAAACTGTTAACGGTTTTATTTGACTTTATGTCAAGAACTATCAAAGACCAGATCTGAACATATAAATTCTAAATAATGTTTATTAAAAGTGATCGGCGCCGGCAATCGAACGTTTTAGCAACTGAACTAGGCCGGAGCCAATAATGCAGGATTTTTGTGTTTTGATTGTATCCTGTGTTTGTTGAGAAATAAGTAAAAGTAAAGTAAGAGTAAAAAGTATTTAAATGTAATTTAATTTAAATCTTAAAATTAGTAAAACTTTAAAATGGTTAAAGTATACAATTATTTATATTTTTAGTTTTGCATCTATCTAACTTGTACTTAATAATTTCAATCATGCCATATCAATCAAGCATTGAGGGAATTGGTGACTACCGATGACTGAATAGAGCCAGCGTCCCTAAGATATCACTTCGACAATAATAACGAATTATCATCGAGAAATATGACATAACTAAAGTTGGTGACTACCGATGACGGGATAGAGCCAGCGTCCCTAAGATATCACTTTGGCTAACGACATTTAACTGCTATTCTCAGTGGTAAAAATTAAAAATAAGAAAACTACAAATTAACAAAAACTGATCAGCGATTAATACTTAGTAATATTCACACATTTTTTATATATTTGTTCCCTTTATATATTGACTGCGCTACCCACTTCTATTTTGTGTAAAAACGGGAACGGAAAATTGTTTATCTTTCAAAAATGCTAATCTAGAATTAGGGTAAAATCATTTAACAACTGGCAGGAGATAACTTCTTAAAACCTGAAATATTTAGCAATTTGTTATATACGAGTTAACATGAGATATCACATAGCCTAGTGAGATACTAGGCTACTAGCCAATGTGATATCTTAGAAGGAATCTTCAATCAACGAGAGCATTCTCAATCAAGATCGTGTAATGGAGTATTAATTGTTGATGATACTGTTAAAGTTAGCCGAAAGTTTCCAGCCGAAAATCGGTATCACAGATTTCATTTTTATAATCTCAGCCGAAAGTCTCCAGCCGAAAGTCGATAATGCAGATTAGGTTATTTTAGTCAAATAAAACTCCCACTATCAGCTGAAAAATTGAAAGATGACAATGGTCTACAGCAATCTCTGGAAAAAAAATATTGGGTCTAGTTTCATGTGGGAAATCTCGGAAAATTCGATTTTCTAAATTTTGTATTAGCACTGTAAAAACCTTACCTTTAAAGTGTTATGTCTGGAAATAGATCGAATTGATGACAATGGTCTATTGCAATCTCTTGGAAAAATATTGGGTCAAGTTTCATCTGGGAAATCTCGGGAAATTCGATTTCCTAAATTTTGTATTAGCACTGTAAAAACCTTTCCTTTAAAGTGTTATGTCTGGAAATAGATCGAATTGATGACAATGGTCTATAGCTATCTCTTGGAAAAATATTGGGTCAAGTTTCATGTGGGAAATCTCGGAAAATTCGATTTTATATATTTGGTATTAGCACTGTAAAAATCTTGCCTTTAAAGTGTTATGTCAGGAAATAGATCGAATTGATGACAATAGTCAATAGCCATCTTTTGGAAAAATATTGGGTCAAGTTTCATGTGGGAAATCTCGGAAAATTCGATTTTCTAAATTTGGTACTAGTACTGTAAAAATCTTGCCTTTAAAGTGTTATGTCTGGAGATAGATCGAATTGATGACAATGGTCTATAGCAATCTCTTGGAAAAATATTGGGCCAAGTTTCATGTGGGAAATCGCGGAAAATTTGATTTTCTAAATTTGGTATTAGCACTGTAAAATTATTGCCTTTAAAGTGCTTTTTCTGGAGATAGATCGAATTGATGACAATGGTCTATAGCTATCTCTTGGAAAAATATTGGGTCAAGTTTCATGTGGGAAATCTCGGAAAATTCGATTTTCTAAATTTGGTATTAGCACTGTAAAAATCTTGCCTTTAAAGTGTTATGTCTGGAAATAGATCAAATCGATGACAATGGTCTATAGCAATCTCTTGGAAAAATATTGGGTCAAGTTTCATGTGGGAAATCTTGGAAAATTCGATTTTCTAATTTTTGTAAAAGCACTGTAAAAATATTGCCTTTAAAGTGTTATGTCTGGAGATAGATTAAATTGATGACAGTGGTCCAAAGACATCTCTTGGAAAAATATTGGGTCAAGTTTCATGTGGGAAATCTCGGAAAATTCGATTTTCTAAATTTTGTTTTAGCACAGTAAAAACCTTGCCTTTAAAGTGTTATGTCTGGAGATAGATCGAATTGATGACAATGATCCATAGCTATCTCGTGGAAAAATATTGGGTCAAGTTTCATGTGGGAAATCTCGGAAAATTTGATTTTCTAAATTTGGTATTAGCACTGTAATAACCTTGCCTTTAAAGTGTTATGTCTGGAAAAAGATCGAATTGATGACAATGGTCATTAGCTATCTCTTGGAAAAATATTGGGCCAAGTTCCATGTGGGAAATTTCGGAAAAATCGATTTTCTAAATTTTGTATTAGCACTGTAAAAACCTTGCCTTTAAAGTGTTATGTCTGGAGATATATCGAATTGATGACAATGGTCTATAGCAATCTCTTAGAAAAATATTGGGTCAAGTTTCATGTGGGAAGTCTCGGAAAATTCGATTTTCTAAATTTGGTATTAGCACTGTAAAAATCTTGCCTTTAAAGTGTTATGTCTGGAGATAGTTCGAATTGATGACAATGGTCTACAGCTATCTTTTGGAAAAATATTGGGTCAAGTTTCATGTGGGAAATCTCGGAAAATTTGATTTTCTAAATTTTGTATTAGCACTGTAAAAACCTTGCCTTTAAAGTATTATGTCTGGAGATAGATCGAATTGATGACAATAGTCAATAACAATCTCTTGGAAAAATATTGGGTGGCAAGTTTCATGTGGGAAATCTCGGAAAATTCGATTTTCTAAATTTGGTATTAGCACTGTAATAACCTTGCCTTTAAAGTGTTATGTCTGGAAAAAGATCGAATTGATGACAATGATCTTTAGCTATCTCTTGGAAAAATATTGGGCCAAGTTCCATGTAAGAAATTTCGGAAAATTCGATTTTCTAAATTTTGTATTAGCACTGTAAAAACCTTGCCTTTAAAGTGTTATGTCTGGAGATGGACCAAATTGATGACAATGGTCTATAGCAATTTCTTGGAAAAATATTGGGTCAAGTTTCATGTGGGAAGTCTCGGAAAATTCGATTTTCTAAATTTGGTATTAGCACTGTAAAAATCTTGCCTTTAAAGTGTTATGTCTGGAGATAGATCGAATTGATGACAATGGTCCATAGCAATCTTTTGGAAAAATATTGGGTCAAGTTTCATGTGGAAAATCTTGCAAAATTCGATTTTCTAAATTTGGTATTAGCTCAGTAAAAACCTTGCCTTTAAAGTGTTATGTCTGGAGATAGATCGAATTGATGACAATGATCTATAGCTATCTCGTGGAAAAATATTGGGTCAAGTTTCATGTGGGAAATCTCGGAAAATTCGATTTTCTAAATTTGGTTTTAGCGCTGTAAAAACCTTGCCTTTAAAGTGTTATGTCTGGAAATAGATCGAATTGATGACAATGGTCAATAGCAATCTCTTGGAAAAATATTGGATCAGGTTTCATGTGGGAAATCTCGGAAAATTCGATTTTCTAAATTTGGTATTAGCACTGAAATAACCTTGCCTTTAAAGTGTTATGTCTGGAAAAAGATCGAATTGATGACAATGATCTTTAGCTATCTCTTGGAAAAATATTGGGCCAAGTTCCATGTGGGAAATTTCGGAAAATTCGATTTTCTAAATTTGGTATTAGCACTGTAAAAATCTTGCCTTTAAAGTGTTATGTCTGGAGGTAGATCGAATTGATGACAATGGTCTATAGCTATCTCTTGGAAAAATATTGGGTCAAGTTTCATGTGGGAAATCTCGGAAACTTCGAATTTTCTAAATTTTGTATGAGCACTGTAAAAACCTTGCCTTTAAAGTGTTATGTCTGGAAATAAATCGAATTGATGACAATGATCTATAGCTATCTCTTAGAAAAATATTGGGTCAAGTTTCATGTGGGAAATCTCGGAAAATTCGATTTTATAAATGTGGTATTAGCACTGTAAAAATCTTGCCTTTAAAGTGTTATGTCTGAAGATATACCGAATTGATGACAATGGTCCATAGCAATCTCTTGGAAAAATATTGGGTCAAGTTTCATCTGGGAAATCTCGGAAAATTCGATTTTCTAAATTTTGTATTAGCACTGTAATAACCTTGCCTTTAAAGTGTTATGTCTGGAAATAGATTGAATTGATGACAATGATCTATAGCTATCTTGTGAAAAAATATTGGGTCAAGTTTCATGTGGGAAATCTCGGAAAATTCGATTTTCTAAATTTGGTATTAGCACTGTAATAACCTTGCCTTTAAAGTGTTATGTCTGGAGATGGATCGAATTGATGACAATAGTCTATAGCTATCTCTTGAAAAAATATTGGGCCAAGTTCCATGTGGGAAATTTCGGAAAATTCGATTTTCTAAATTTGGTATTAGCACTGTAAAAATCTTGCCTTTAAAGTGTTATGTCTGGAGATAGATCGAATTGATGACAATGGTCTATAGCTATCTCTTGGAAAAATATTGGGTCAAGTTCCATGTGGGAAATCTCGGAAAATTCGATTTTCTAAATTTGGTATTAGCACTGTAAAAACCTTGCCTTTAAAGTGTTATGTCTGAAGATATACCGAATTGATGACAATGGTCCATAGCAATCTCTTGAAAAAATATTGGGTCAAGTTTCATGTGGGAAATCTCGGAAAATTCGATTTTCTAAATTTGGTATTAGCGCTGTAAAAACCTTGCCTTTAAAGTGTTATGTCTGGAAACAGATCGAATTGATGACAATGGTCAGTAGCAATCTCTTGGAAAAATATTGGGTCAAGTTTCATGTGGGAAATCTCGGAAAATTCGATTTTCTAAATTTGGTATTAGCACTGTGAAATTTTTGCCTTTAAAGTGTTATGTCTTGAGATGGACCGAATTGATGACAATGGTCTATAGCAATGTCTTGGAAAAATATTGGGTCAAGTTTCATGTGGAAAATCTCGGAAAATTATATCATTTTTATGATCTCAGCCGAAAGTTTCCAGCCGAAAGTTGATAATGCACATTAGTTTACTGTAGTCAAATAAGACTCCCAATATCAGCCAAAAAATTGCATGATGACAATGGTCTTTAGCTATCTCTGGAAAAAATATTGGGTCATGTTTCATGTGGGAAATCTCGGAAAATTCGATTCTCTAAATTTGGAATTAGCACTGCAAAAACCTTGCCTTTAAAGTGTTATGTCTGGAGATAGATCGAATTGATGACAATTGTCTATAGCTATCTCGTGGAAAAATATTGGGTCAAGTTTCATGTGGAAAATCTCGGAAAACTCGATTTTCTAAATTTTGTATTAGCATTGTAAAATTCTTGTTTTTGAAGTGTTATGTCTGGAGATATATAAAATTGATGACAATGGTTTATAGCAATCTCTTGGAAAAATATTGGGTCAAGCTTCATGTGGAAAATTCCGGAAAATTTTAATTTCTGAATTTTCTATTAGGACTGTTAAAATCCTGCCTTGAAAGTGTTATCCATTCAATCACATATTTCGGATGGTGCGGTTTTGCTTTTATTTGCTCTACAAATATATTAAAAAGATATAAAATACTAATAAAATAATAAATTCCGCTAGATATCAGTATTTTTTCAGTTAATTAATTTTGTGAATAATCAAAAACATTTGTATATATAAATAAAATGGATACAAGATCTAAAAGCAAAAAATGAGCCATAATTCTAATGTTTTTCTAAATAGTCCTGATAAAAAATGTGTGTAAAGTTTGTTCAGAAATAGTGGCCAAAAAAGACAAAAAAGTTGAGTGTAATGGATGTAGAAAAAAATTCCATATTGATTGTATAAAAATGAACAGATCTCAATTTAATGCATATAAAAAAAATCCAATATTTACATGTTCAAAAAATTGTAATCCTGTTCTTGATGAGTCGAGGAGTCGATTAAAAATCATAATAATAGTCAAAATAACAACAAAATCATACAAAAAATTAATGAGTTATCAACTAAAATAGATAAAGTTCTTAAGGAAAACACTATATTGTACGGTGTCCTGGAGGAGTTTAAAACAAAAACTGCTTTTTTACAAAGAGAGGTCGGTTATTTGAAATATGAAAACAATTACCTTAAACAAGAGTCACAAATAAATAAATTGGTAATTTTGGGCATTCCTGAAAAGCCAAATGAAAACAAAAATCAAATCATTCAGAATATAGGGAAAGCCCTAAATATTACCAACACGATGGATGATGTAGATGATATATATAGACCTAATATGGATAAAAGAAATCCTTTGCAGACAGCCAAAAAAAAATAAAAAACCAATACTCAACAAATTATTGTGAAATTTCTAAGACGTAAAACAAAGGAAGCAGTACTGGAGAGTAAAATAAAGATGAAAAATCCACTCTTTACCCATAAAATTATTGATACTGAAGATGAAACCATGGAAATCTTTTTAAATGAATTTCTAGCACCAATCAACATGGAATTGTTTCGCATAGCTCGTTAGAGTAAAAAGGACAAGACATATGAATTCGTTTGCTTCAAAAATAACTCAATATATGTAAAAAAAACCAAACGGTACAGCCAAAATAATTCGAAGTGTAAGTGAAATTGAAATTTTAAATAACGCAAAAATAATAAACAAAAACACGTCAATTGCATAATCAATTTTTAATTTTATAATCACAGCTGTTCTGTGTTTTTTAAAACATTTTTTTTGGTACTCATATCAGAACAGTTTTCTTTTCTTTTTCATGTTAATTATGGATAATTTGAATTTAAATGAAAATATTGATATTAATTATTATTTAAACAGAACCAAAACATTGAATTCAGGTAGTGATTTAGAAAATCTAGATATATTGTATATTAATGTTAGGAGCCTAAAAAACAAAGTTGATCACATAGAATCTTATATAAAATCTTTTGAATTTGAAATCCATGTCTTAGCAATAACTGAGACATGGCTATATGATGAAGAGATGTCACTGTCTAATATTGAAGGTTATAACGCTTATTTTTCAAATAAAAAACAACCGGTGCGAATTGAGGACAGAACCAGGGGCTGTGGGTGGCTATTTATATAATAGATAAAATAACATATAATCAGGTAACAAGCTTTGAATCAAATAGTATAAATATGCTTATCACACAGCTTCCTATCCTTGATATAAGGAAGAGCTATAGACCATTGTCATCAATTCGGTCCATCTTCAGACATAACACTTTAAAGACAAAAATTTCACAGTGCTAATACAAAATTTAGAAAATTGAATTTTCCGAGATTTCCCACATGAAACTTGGCCCAATATTTTTCGAAGAGATAGCTATAGACCATTGTCATCAATTCGATCTATCTCCAGACATAACACTTTAAAGGCAAGGTTTTTACAGTGCTAATACAAAACTTAGAAAATCGAATTTTCCGAGATTTCTCACATGAAACTTGACCCAATATTTTTTCATGAGATTGCTATAGACCATTGTCATCAAGTCGATCTAGCTCCAGACATAACACTTTAAAGGCAAGAATTTTACAGTGCTAATACACAATTTAGAAAATCGAATTTTCCGAGATTTCCCACATGAAACTTGACCCAATATTTTTCCAAGAGATTTCTATTGACTATTGTCATCAGTTCAACCTAAATCCAGACACAACACTTTAAAGGCAAGGGTTTCACAGTGCTAATACAAAATTTAGAAAATCGAATTTTCCGAGATTTCCCACATGGAGCTTGGCCCAATATTTTTTCAAGAGATAGTTATAGACCATTGTCATCAATTCGATCTATCTCCAGACATAACACTTTAAGGCAAGGTTTTTACAGTGCTAATACAAAATTTAGAAAATCGAATTTTCCGAGATTTCCCACATGAAACTTGACCCAATAATTTTTTAAGAGATTGCTATTGACTATTGTCATCAATTCGATCTATCTCCAGACATAACACTTTAAAGGCAAGATTTTTATAGTGCTAATACAAAATTTAGAAAATCGAATTTTCCGAGATTTCCCACATGAAACTTTACCCAATATTTTTCCAGGAGATTGTTTTTGACTATTTTCTTCAATTCGATCTATCTCCAGACATAACACTTTAAAGGCAAGTTTTTTACAGTGCTAATACAAAATTTAGAAAATCGAATTTTCCGAAATTTTCCACATGAAACTTGACCCAATATTTTTCCACGAGATAGCTATGGGCCATTGTCATCAATTCAATCTATCTCCAGACATAACACTTTAAAGGCAGTGTTTTTACTGTGCTAATACAAAATTTAGAAAATCGAATTTTCCGAGATTTCCCACATGAAACTTGACCCAATATTTTTCCAAGAGATAGCTTTAGACCATTGTCATCAATTCGATCTATTTCCAGACATAACACTTTAAAGGCAAAGTTTTTACAGTGCTAATACAAAATTTAGAAAATCGAATTTTCCGAGATTTCCCACATGAAACTTGACCCAATATTTTTCCAAGAGATTGCTACTGACCATTGTCATCAATTCGATCTATTTCCAGACATAACACTTTAAAGGCAAGGTTTTTACAATGCTAATACAAAATTTAGAAAATCGAATTTTCCGAGATTTCCCACATGAAACTTGACCCAATATTTTTCCACGAGATAGCTATGGGATATTGTCATCAATTCAATCTATCTCCAGACATAACACTTTAAAGGCAAGGTTTTTACAGTGCTAATACAAAATTTAGAAAATCGAATTTTCCGAGATTTCCCACATGGAACTTGGCCCAATATTTTTTCAAGAGATACCTATAGATCATTGTCATCAATTCGATCTATCTCCAGACATAACACTTTAAAGGCAAGGTTTTTACAATGCTAATACAAAATTTAGAAAATCGAATTTTCCGAGATTTCCCACATGAAACTTGACCCAATATTTTTCCAAGAGATTGCTATAGACCATTGTCATCAATTCGATCTATCTCCAGACATAACACTTTAAAGGCAAGGTTTTTACAGTGCTAATACAAAATTTAGAAAATCGAATTTTCCGAGATTTCCCACATGAAACTTGACCCAATAATTTTCCAAGAGATTGCTATTGACTATTGTCATCAATTCGATCTATCTCCAGACATAACACTTTAAAGGCAAGATTTTTACAGTGCTAATACAAAATTTTGAAAATTGAATTTTCCGAGATTTCCCACATGAAACTTTACCCAATATTTTTCCAGGAGATTGTTTTTGACTATTTTCATCAATTCGATCTATCTCCAGACATAACACTTTAAAGGGTTTTACAGTGCTAATACAAAATTTAGAAAATCGAATTTTCCGAAATTTTCCACATGAAACTTGACCCAATATTTTTCCACGAGATAGCTATGGACCATTGTCATCAATTCAATCTATCTCCAGACATAACACTTTAAAGGCAGTGTTTTTACTGTGCTAATACAAAATTTAGAAAATAGAATTTTCCGAGATTTCCCACATGAAACTTGACCCAATATTTTTCCAAGAGATAGCTATAGCCCATTGTCATCAATTCGATCTATTTCCAGACATAACACTTTAAAGGCAAGGTTTTTACAGTGCCAATACAAAATTTAGAAAATCGAATTTTCCGAGATTTCCCACATGAAACTTGACCCAATATTTTTCCAAGAGATTTCTATAGACCATTGTTATCAATTCGATCTATTTCCAGACATAACACTTTAAAGGCAAGGTTTTTACAATGCTAATACAAAATTTAGAAAATCGAATTTTCCGAGATTTCCCACATGAAACTTGACCCAATATTTTTCCACGAGATAGCTATGGACTATTGTCATCAATTCAATCACTTTGCAGACATAACACTTTAAAGGCAAGGTTTTTACAGTGCTAATACAAAATTTAGAAAATCGAATTTTCCGAGATTTCCCACATGGAACTTGGCCCAATATTTTTTCAAGAGATAGCTATAGATCATTGTCATCAATTCGATCTATCTCCAGACATAACACTTTAAAGGCAAGGTTTTTAAAATGCTAATACAAAATTTAGAAAATCGAATTTTCCGAGATTCCCCACATGAAACTTGACCCATTATTTTTTCAAGAGATTGCTATAGACCATTGTCATCAATTCAATCTATCTCCAGACATAACACTTTAAAGGCAAGATTTTTACAGTGCTAATACAAAATTTAGAAAATTCGAAGTTTCCGAGATTTCCCACATGAAACTTGACCCAATATTTTTCCAAGAGATAGCTATAGACCATTGTCATCAATTCGGTCCATCTTCAGACATAACACTTTAAAGACAAAAATTTCACAGTGCTAATACAAAATTTAGAAAATTGAATTTTCCGAGATTTCCCACATGAAAATTGGCCCAATATTTTTCCAAGAGATAGCTATAGACCATTTTCATAAATTCGATCTATCTCCAGACGTAACACTTTAAAGGCAAGGTTTTTACAGTGCTAATACAAAATTTAGAAAATCGAATTTTCCGAGATTTCCCACATGGAACTTGGCCCAATATTTTTTCAAGAGATACCTATAGATCATTGTCATCAATTCGATCTATTTCCAGACATAACACTTTAAAGGCAAGGTTTTTACAATGCTAATACAAAATTTAGAAAATCGAATTTTCCGAGATTTCCCACATGAAACTTGCCACCCAATATTTTTCCAAAAGATTGTTATAGACCATTGTCATCAATTCAACCTAACTCCAGACATAACACTTTAAAGGCAAGGGTTTCACACTGCTAATACAAAATTTAGAAAATCGAATTTTCCGAGATTTCCCACATGGAACTTGGCCCAATATTTTTTCAAGAGATAGCTATAGACCATTGTCATCAATTCAATCTATCTCCAGACATAACACTTTAAAGGCAAGGTTTTTACAGTGCTAATACAAAATTTAGAAAATCGAATTTTCCGAGATTTCCCACATGAAACTTGACCCAATAATTTTCCAAGAGATTGCTATTGACTATTGTCATCAATTCGATCTATTTCCAGACATAACACTTTAAAGGCAAAAATTTCACAGTGCTAATACAAAATTTAGAAAATCAAATTTTCCGAGATTTCCCACATGAAACTTGACCCAATATTTTTCCAAGAGATAGCTATAGACCATTGTCATCAATTCGATCTATTTCCAGACATAACACTTTAAAGGCAAGGTTTTTACAGTGCTAATACAAAATTTAGAAAATCGAATTTTCCGAGATTTCCCACATGAAACTTGATCCAATATTTTTCCAAGAGATAGCTATAGACCATTGTCATCAATTCGATCTATTTCCAGACATAACACTTTAAAGGCAAGGTTTTTACAATGCTAATACAAAATTTAGAAAATCGAATTTTCCGAGATTTCCCACATGAAACTTGACCCAATATTTTTCCAAGAGATTTCCATTGACTATTGTCATCAATTCGATCTATCTCCAGACATAACACTCTAAAGGCAAGGTTTTTACAGTGCCAATACAAAATTTAGAAAATCGAATTTTCCGAAATTTCCCACATGAAACTTGACCCAATATTTTTCCAAGAGATAGCTATGGACCATTGTCATCAATTCGATCTATCTCCAGACATAACACTTTAAAGGCAAGGTTTTTACAGTGCTAATACCAAATTTAGAAAATCGAATTTTCCGAGATTTTCCACTTGAAGCTTTACCCAAACTTTTTCCCATAGATTACTTTTGAACTTCTAAATTTTGGCTATTTTTTAGTTAGTGTTGTCTCTTTCGGATGACATTTTATTAAAAATCTGCATTATCGATTTTCGGCTGGAAACTTTCGGCTAACTTTAATAGGGTTTGTTGATGCCGAGCTGTTGCTTGCCGAAGAAATAGTCTCAATATAACTCTAAGTATGAACTTTATTCATTAAAAAAGATTGTGCATCACATGTTCGAGAAATAAACCACTAGCAGGATTATCGGCTCCCTAATTTTAATTTTATTCGAAATCCATTCAAAGCGTTTTTGATTTTTGACTTACTAAAAGAACGTTTACTTATGAACAATTTTGATTAAATTAGTGTGTGTGCCATCGGCAGTAAAATCTTTTGAGACCGAAAATTTAACTCAAAGGATTAGAAACTCGAAATGCAACATAAACAAAACAAAAGTAGTCAAATTTCTTATCGCAATCTTAATCAAATATTTTCTTATTCAAATATACATTAGTAGAAAGTAGAATAAAAAAAGTGAATTTCAGTTATTTTTAGTTTTTCATTTATATATATTTTTTTTCATTAAGTTCAGAAGAACAAAAAAAATTAATAATAAAAATAAAACTTTCCCCGCGGAAATAATTCCATGATTCAATACGAAAAAGGAAAAACCAGAAATAACTACATATACATAAAACACACATATGAGCACAATCATTATATCCCTTATTGTCTGTTTTACAATTTAAACAGAAAAAACAACAGTAAAATATTTTGATTACCGCAGGATATTACATATTTTGTTCTTCTTCTATCTACAGTTATTTCTTTAACTTTTGTTAACAAATATTTCAATAAAAATTTTCTTCGGTTGCAAAATGGCTTGGATTGTCGAGTTTTTTCGTTTTAATGAAACTAATCAAGGATTTAGTGCAAACATTGTACATATAGATAATTGTTAAAACAATAAGCAACAACAGAAAAACTACCCCTAACAATTCGTTCCTTATTTTGTTTGTTTCCATTTTATATATTCCATGGGATTATCCATTATTCAAAATAATAACTTAAAATTACAAACCATATTTTATCAGCTAATTAATTACTAAAAGATCTTGTTCGCCCCTTTCTATCTTTGCATTATTCCCATTAAAATCCTTTTTATATAATCACTTTTTTAATAGTTTTTTTTATCAACAACAACAATAACAAATAAACAAAAATATTCGTTTACAAAAATAAAGAAAATATGTAATTGAATTAAAATGACTAAAAAAAATATTTATTTTCGTTTGGGAGTTGGTCCTCAGGAGATGGAGTAATATGAGGTATGATAATGAATTTTTTCAAATCAAAGAAGCCTTTGTAAGGACTACTAATGTACATATTTCCATTTTACCGTATAGAATTTCAAGATAATTGAATCGCAAACTTCGAAAAGGGTTCATCTCGGATATTTGAAATTTTACAGGAGATACAAAAATCCGAATTTCTTTTGAACAGTTCGAATTAAGAAAGCATTTTTACCTCTAACTGCTAATAGTTGTGTTGCATCAGTACATACTAAAATAGTTCCTTTGAATGAAAGTGTGTCGGGGAAAACGGCTGTTACAGTTTTATGAGATGGGTCCTTTTCGAAATTCATCCAACCTCTACCCTTCACAACGCCTTCACGGATAATAATGTCGTTTGCAATTAATTCTGGGTTCTTACAGTGTCAATACCAGTGTTCCGGTTTTATTTTCTTTTGCCCTTAAAAAGTTTTTGTCTCCCAAAATAAAATACATATAAATTAAAATCTGTACTCAAAGAGTTAAATTTTACTTTCTTATTTTTCGCCCTCAGATATTTTAATTTTACTTAAGAAATAAATTTTTGTACGTGGTAGATTTTATTTTTTTAATTTATTTCGTTCAAAGAAAAGAGGAATAAAATAAAATCTATTTTTTGAAACTGTCCGTTTACGGTTACATACACATTTTGGTTTGTTTTGTTTTATTCTGGTTAGTTTTCGTCCTATTTCGTTATTTGATAAAAGATTTTAGAAATTTGTATGATGGAATCGTAATTTTAGATAATGATCTCCATAAAATAATTTAACAATGTATATTTTTTAATATGTTACGCATGAATTAAATTATAAAAATAAAAAAAATTATTTATTATTATTTATTTAAAATGATTTATTGATTTCGTTAAAATTAAAATAAATAATAGTCGAAAAAAAATTAATTAATTTATATTTCTGTAGGTGGGAGGTAAACTACACCAAGTCCAATTTTTTCAAAATACGTTTTTTTATACTGTTAGAATCAGGATTTTGTTCTCTACCGAGAGGTTAATAGCACTGAGTCCTAACTAGTGTAGTTTTCGAGATAGAACAATTTTAAATAGTCCAAGTCCATAGTAAATAGTCCATTTTCAAACAGTTTTTTGGCTTTCCTGTAAACTTTTAAAAATGTGACTTGGTGTAGTTTACCTCCCACCTACAGATTTATAAATTAATTAATTTTTTTCGACTATTATTTTATGAATTAATTTTATATAAATTTTATTTCTATCTATTCCGACTAATAAGGGCAAATGTACGTTTTTCTTTTTTTTTATTAAAACAGTAAAAAAACATAAGTCGCGTTCGATTTGACTGAAGTAACTGTATTATCTGAAAAAATTATCCCTTTGTTGTTGTTTTTTTGTAAACTAAGCTATTTTATATTCATATCGACCTCACATATTTTCATACATTTTTTAACCAAACTGAACCAAAAGAAAAGAAAAAAAGTGCAAGACCGAAAAATAAAGCCCGCATGGTTTTATTTTTAAAATAAGTGCGAGCGCCCTTAAAAAATAAAAATCTGATCACTGGTCAATACTAAAGATTTGTATAAAAAGATAAATAGATCATTACAGCCTTAAACCAAATATACACATTAGCATCAATTAAACCAAAATTATCGAATAATAAGTAAATTACTATTTTAGAATATGTTTTTTGCTTAACAGATTGTTAAAACCCCATTTCGTTATGCTCTTTTTTCAACTGTAAAACCAGATATGAGACCTTCTCGCTCATAAAACATCGGTCTGCCTGTGTACATGGAAAAAAAACGAAAAAGTCCACTTTGAAAAAAATCCGAGTTGAGCCCTTTTCGAAATTTGCGATTCAATTAAGATTTGATTGAACAGTCTCTTAAAAGAAAAATGCCAACTAGCCATTTTAAGTATAGCAACCAAAGCAGAAAAACCCTTCCAGAATTTTCTCTGTCCTCCGTGTGCTCGGTAACACGAGGCATTATGTTAAGTTTTGTAGGGAGGAACGGTTTATCTCATTGATAAATTTATTTCATCCAATTTAGGATGATTTGATTTTTATAATTTGACGAATTGCAAATCGTAAGCTACACTGTTTAGTGAGGTCAATATTATTTGAATTATTTATATTATAATATTTTCCTTTGCAAATCTATATTACTTTCTCCATCTATGTCCTTTTCTTTCGCTTTCTGGTGCGCTCGCAGAAAGTTAAGCGCAAAAATAATAAATATTCTTAAAACATTCGTTTGATTCCACAGGCACCTTTCTGAGCAGAGCCTAAACGTCTACTTTTTTAAACGCTGCTGAAAATATATCTAAAAACTCAAAATTTATGAATAAATATATTATTATCCTTTTGGTCGTCAAACAATTTAAAATCAGAAAAGTCTGCATGTCCTTAATCATACTGGTTTGTAATTTTTAAACTTGTTGAATGAACTACTTGAAGTGATAATAATAATATATTAAAACCATTCGTCTTATACACTTCAAAATTTTTTATTTAAAAATCCTAATATTTTCAAACTCTAAGAGTCCTTCCTCTGGGATAATTGTTTCTAAACTAAACAGTTTAGAAACAATTATCCCAGAGGAAGGACTCTTAGAGTTTGAAAATATTAGGATATTTAAATAAAAAATTTTGAAGTGTATAAGACGAATTGTTTTAATATATTATACTGGTTTGTTTTTTACGAATTTATCCAAATTACAACACATATTTTCATGGTAGTATTTTTGGTCTAGTTCAATATCCCGTAAGGGTCTAGGACAGTCTATCTACGACTAAAATATTTACCTAAGCTTGATAGTAGTATTTGACTAAGCTTGTTTGTAGATTAAAATTCTTTACTAATCAGCAAAATATTTCAAATAATTGTTCACAACATTTTTTAAAAATATTTCAAAAATATCCATTCAAATATGAACACTAAATTTTCTCATGTGGAAAAATGGTAGATGATCAAAATGAAAAGATACAGTTTATATTGTTTTCTGTTCCTGTTTTGTTATTAGTGAAATTTTTTGCTGCAAACAAAAAACCGACCATCTTCCAAGAATTGTTGATCAATTATCTACGGTTCTCGAAGTTTTCTTTTGCTTAACGTAAAAACAACGGCAATTCTTACAAAACACGAAAACAAAACAAAAATACTTTACGAAAATCGTTTAATCTGAAAATTAAAATAAAACGCTGAAAAAATTTTCACGGTTTCGAAGACTTTTTTTTATGATTAATATAATAATAACCGTGGAAAGTTATGACTGTTGGTTTTCTTTTGAAATTTTTTTCGTTATGAAAATATGTCAGTAAAACTTTTTTGTTTGTTTGTACAAGTGCTATAGTTATGGTGGGATTTTCGGTGAGATGGGAATATTATTTTTTTGTGTTATGAGTGTGTTGAGTTTTGATAATAGTACATTATAAAACAAGGTTGAGAAGTAGGCTATTATTGACAGAGAACTTTTAGATATAATGTTCGAGGTCTATATTAGTCTTCTCAACCGAGGTATATATAGAATTTATTTAACTACTAACACTAATTATCATAGTTGCTTTCATTAGATATTTATATTAGTCATTTTCCATTTCAATTTTTAAATATCTTAAAATATCAAGTAGCCTGGAAGTTTAGTTTCATACAAATAAAACGAAACAAAGCAATGCAATTGTTATTTGTTTGTGTTTTTTTGTTCATTTTAATCAAAAATAAAAGAAAATTTGTCATTATTGACCTAGGTAATTGTTTGTTATTATTATTGACCTAGCTTGAGAAAAATTATACTTCTCATTGGGGCATTCGAGTAAATAATGACAATTTCTCAAGTTAGTAGTTAAAAAACATAATTATTTAAATTTTAATTTACATATACAATTTTAAATGTTCAGAACAATTAGATCTTTTTAAATCCATATAATTATTTAAATTTTAATTTATAAATAATTGAAGACGCTGTAGGCACTTGGCGAAACATTTCAATATTATTTAAAAAAAATTTTATTTACTTGTTTTTAGTTTCGCAAATTAATAAATACAAATTATAATTATTTTATTTTTATTTAAACATACTATTTATGTATATTTATATTTTTGCTCGATCAATTTCGGATGTCACACCATTATCAAGAGCTTGAAAAAATATATACTAAAGAAAAATTATTAACAAAAATATAAAACAAAACAATTTTTGAAACTACTCAAATTCGAAAAAATTTTAAACACAAAATAATTCAATCAACAAGTAAGAATTAAATAATAAAAATTTCAATTAGAAAATATTTGTAAAAATTAGTATCAAATAGCTAATGAAAGCAATACCATTTTGTAAGTAAAATTTATAAAAATTTTAAAAAACATTGCTTAAAACATAGGAAATGTTAAATAAAATAAACAAATCTGGGCAAGTTAAAGGTGAATAAATTATATTGTAATTATAATTGTAATTATAATTACATTACAACTGTAATTATAATTACAGTTTTATAATCAAAATATTTACTTTCGATTTACTTTACTATTGATTGCTGTTTTGCTATAAAGTTGTGTGGTATCAAAATTTGTAAACGGCAAACAAATTTTTTCATAAATTCTTCTACAGTTTCTATTAAAGTATCCAAATTGCATCGATCAGTGGTAATCCATTGTTGATATTTGACTTGAAGGATTCCTTTAACGTCAAAATCATTTGGTAATCTTTCTTCCAGTTGAAGTTTTTTTGAACATTCATTGCACTTCAAAGTATGACGATCTTCTGTTAATTCACTACATGAAACAAAGTCAATTAATGTTTTATAATTCTGGAAAGCAGCATCAGTAATCCAAGACATCTTAGAGTGTTGAATCATTAGTTTCATATTTTGATGTATGGTACACACGCACACATTATGAACTCCTTGGGATAATTTTATACATTCTTGTGGTCGAAGGGACGTGAATTCAGTAAATCTTCTTTTCACATCAGGAAACTTATTTTTAAACTCCTTATAAGCTTCATTTAATGTACATAGCAATAAGCGCTTTTGTGGATTTATGCTGAAATTGCTCATATTTTCTTTATTATACATATATAATTTTTATAATATTTTAAAAAGATCATTTAATAATAAAATATTTGATGTTTAACATAAACAAAAAATCTCTTAGTTTATAACGCCATTTTGATAATTTTCCTTCTGAACAAAAAAAACTGATTCCCGACAGTCATATGCACAACGAATTTTATCTTTAAAACAAAAAATATCGCTAGTCCCAAACTTTCACAAGTAGTTAAATATAAAATAAGCTTCAATTTAGTTAAAAAAAAAAGGGTGTAGCGCCATCTTTTGTTCAATTACACCGTTTTTTTCTTATGTTACACCGTTAAAAATTATTTCAAAAAATTAACAGTGTACATTTTTAAAAACTTTGTTCTAATACCTATTCAACGACATATCATTTATGAAAATCGATTGAGTAGTTTTTCTACAATTCAAAATGCACTCACATCACAAAATAACAAAAAATTGAGGGGCACCCTGTGAAGACCCCTGATCGAAAAAAAAATTCTAAGAGAACTTGTATTTTTTATTTATGAAAGACTATCTATAAACAAAAAATAATCAAAATTAAAAGGGGTCAAGTCAAAATTTCCCAAAAATTTGCTGAACTTGCGTGAAATTGCTCATATACTTGTACATTATTATTATGTTTATCATATATACTGTTATTTTTGTATATAAAAGTGTACTTACAGCGACTGTTGTAAACTTTTCTTGCACTAATTTTATTTTTTAATATTATTTATTTGCATATAATTTATTTTGGTTAAGATTTTTATCGATTATAAAATATAAACATTACATAAATCAACGAGAAAGTATTTGACATATTTGACCATTTCGTATTTGACAAATTAGATTTTTATGTAAGAAAGAGATAGAAAATAAGTCACCTCTTTAGGTATAAGGTGCGCCAATAGCTGTTTCGCATAAAAAAAAATTGAAAAATATTTAATCGAAACCTCTAATCCAGTGATCGCAAATAGGTGACACGCGTGCCAGACTTGGCACGTTTGAAAATTTGTCTGGCATAGCAAACATTCTGAAATTGTGTCCAAAATTGTCCTTGAATTCGCGTTTTAGGAATCATAGTAAAGAAAAGATTTTTTCAGAAATTTTTTGACACGTTTAATGTTACTGTTAGTTCAGTAGAAGTAGAACATAGAAGGGAACATCCGAATCCTTTGAATCAGCATCGATTTGCCTGAAAATTTGGAATTAAACTTAACACACCCTCCATTTCAAAATCTACCCTATGCGTTTTTTTAGGGGCAAAAACTACGCCTTATTGTCAAAACTTATTCAACTACAAATTAAATCTTAACAGATCGAAATAAAGATCACAATCACATATCTCAACCCTTATAAACCACCCACTATTATGATTACATTAAAAAAAGTTATTACAGGCGACAAATTTATTTCCTTCTTTTAATTTTACTACATTAAATTTAAATGATTTGTCATTAATATTTAGGACATTAAATCCTCATGAGATCTATAATCACGATCTAAAATCGGAACACTATTATGACAGATATTGCCGGAGCATCCAATACAGGTTGCGTTGCAAACAAGTCCAACTTTTCGACAGATACGTAATGCACCACATCCTTTTTTGCAATTACAGAAAATCATTTTTAAAAGGTTTCGGGAATTTTTTGCATTCTGATGGGCTGCAAAGATAATTCTTATGTACTCTTTTGAGGTAAAGTTTTGTGAACGACGGCTTATTTCTACCACCTTCATAGCTTGTTCATAATAACTATCATATACTACAGTAATATTATTACCGAAATTCCTTCTCAAATAATAGATGTATTTCCGGAAAAAAAAACTGCTCTAAATGTGCCATTTGGCCATTTTATTTTACACAAAAGCATATTTCAAAAAAGGTTTATGAACATCAAACGCAATCAAATAAAATTACTAAATATACTAAATCTTCTAATAATATTGCCACCGCAAGTTTCAACGTAGCAAGAGATATTGCCAAACATGGCAAAGCATTTACGGATTTATTAAATCATCTATTTTAAGTTGTGGTGAAGCACTTTTCGAAGATTTTGAAAGCAAAAATAAAATTCTCACCCGTAGTCAAACTATGCAGTTAAGTGCAAATACCGTAAGAAATAGAATTATAAAATACGTGAAAATATTTCTAAACAGTTAAAATCTGATCTTCATGCGGTTGAAGTGTTTGCATTGGCAGTTGATAAGAGTAGAGCTACAGATATTAACTCCGATGCCATACTGGATTTCTTTGCGTTGTGCTACAGTTGGGAAAATACGACAAGAACTCCTAAAACTGGAAACTTTGCAGGAACGAATTTTTATTCACAAATTTTACGTTCGTGAAATTGTCTCCCTCGACGCTAACGCGTCTCGTGAACAAATTTTCCTCACGAAAAAACAACGTTTTCATCTCTTCTAGCAAAATGTACTATTACTATGGTTAATTGTTTACTCGTATGAGTTTAATTTAACAGTACATCAAATTTGATAAAAAAGGAACAATATTTAGGATATTAAATAGAGAGGTTCAGATTATCTATCCAGAGTATAGCATCGGCAGTTAAATTGTGAATCCCATTTAATCCTCCATTGAAGCTTCTAAGAGGGCAGATATTAATTATATGATCAATAGTTTGATCTGAAGCTCCACAGTTACAATTAGGGGAATTTCAGGGTACCATCTATGAAGAGTATTTTGACATCTACCACAATTAGTTCTTATTCTATTAAGTATACACCAACGCCGTCTAGTTTCAGAAAAACCTGTGAGAAATGGTACTATGGTATTGGCACGCGAAAATAGCGATTATTAAAAAAAATTGTTTTGGTACGCCAATAAAATTCAGTTGCGAACCCTGCTGAGTCTAATCCATTGTTTTGCATATGCCAATGTGTTTTTTTGCATATGACGTTAATCAATGGGGGGTTTTGCTTTATATTTATTCAGTTAACTTCACACGCGTTTGGAAACCCTATACGCAATGGTACCACAATATACTTTTTCGTTTGTTATTCATAAAAAATGCAAATGTTCATTTTGTTACGCATTTCAAAACTACGTCCATTAATTTCGGCATCAAGCAAGGGAAGTTATAATAGAAAAACGGGTGTAAAACTCTAAAATGAATTTTTAAGAAATCTTGAACTCAACTTTATGTTGTAGGAGTAACTCAAAACTTACAAATTACAGGCTGATCTAAAAAATAGTAGCTCTTGAAGGCATAATCAAAAACCAAATCGGTAATTGATTTAGTTTATTAAATTAAATTATTGCATAAAAAAAAACATTTCATCGTTAACCGGTTACCCGCTACTCTCTTGTTATTTTGTATTTGAAATTTGAATCATAAACTTACAATTCAACGCATAACTAATTGGAATATGTGTGCAAATTTTCACTTTCATTGTAATAAATATAGCGTGTAGACTGCAAACAGCAAAATTTATAAACAAATTAATGCAATTTATTTGCTACGATAAAATTAAATCTATTATTTTTTTTTGTAGTTGTTCTCGTATATAAATTGTGTAAAATTTTATTTAATTTAAATTTTTAATATCATTTAATATTTAATATTGCCTCTAAATTTTATGATAAATAATTAAATTTAAATATGTTAACAATAAAATAGCTTGTGTTTAGGAGCTGCGGAATATCTGAGAGAAGGTTTATAGAGATTTAACTTATATAGTTAAACTGTTCAAGATATAGTTCGCAGGTAAACTAGAATTGACCATTTGTTTTCTCCCACTATCGTTTCGCACCGCAACATTATTACTCGTTCCAAAGTTCATAATTTTTTGTCCTTTAGTGAAGCAAATAAGTATTTGTAAAAGTTTTCTAGATATAAAAATAGAAAACATAGTCGAGGCAATGAAACACTCAACCTCAGAGTTTTTTGCACTAAGACGGATCGGAATGTGGTTTTTTGCATTCGTTTCCAAAAATTATTTGTAAGAAATGTATCTGCTTTGTATCTTATACAAACCGGAAATTGCATTGCTGCAGCCAAAAATTCATTCAAAAAATGCATTTTGAAGTCGCTTTAAGAAAATTAAATAACTTTGTTAATAAGACTAAGAATTGGCTCATTGGCTTTCGAGGTCGCTGATCACGATTATGATGTTCAAATTGACCCACAGCCGACCTGGAGCTCAGGATCGCTGATGAACGTCATTTCCGTGGGATTCTCCCTAAAATCACGCGGGGAAGGAGAGAAACTCGGCGCCCTAGGGTTTTTTGGGTTGCTGAATTTAAATATGGCATCGACGAACATCCCCTCGGGCACCTGCTGCGCCGGAACCTAGACGTGGACTTCATCCCCGAGAGTTTTCCTGACAAGATCGCAAAAACAAACCAAAAATCGTTGTGTGGGCGTTTTTGAATCTGTACGCGGACGTCATCTCCTAGGGTTTTCCAGACACGATCGCTAAAAACAAGCCGAAAATCGTTATGGGGGTTTTTTGGGGCGCAAATTCCAAATTTCACATTGAAAACGTCGCCCGAACACCTGGTGCATCAGAACCTGGGCCTGAACGTCATCTCCAGGCAAATAAAGGAAATGAAAATCACATCAAGGGGTTTTTTAGCTGCCCTTCTCCATTTTCCTTTGATATATGTTTGTAATAGTAAAGCCAAATACTCTTGTTCCTGAATGTCCCTATATTCTCTTGGTACTGGATATTTTACGTTGATATTTCTCCTTATTGAGAATCTTTACAGGTATTTATTCTGGAGCCATCAGAAGTTATAATTATTAAATAACGTCCAATAAAATAACGCCAATTTAGAGTTAATTATCAAGTTAATCATATCTTTCATAAAAATGATAGAATTGTGAATATTCTGGACCCTGATTACATTAATTGATACTGACTGACTTACATTACATTACTAAATAAATGTAGAAGAAACTGGTATATTTTGACACTGGACAATCACTTCTGCAAGTATGTACGCGGACGTCATCTCCTAGGGTTTTCCAGACACGATCGCTAAAAACAAGCCGAAAATCGTTATGGGGGTTTTTTGGGGCGCAAATTCCAAATTTCACATTGAAAACGTCGCCCGAACACCTGGTGCATCAGAACCTGGGCCTGAACGTCATCTCCAGGCAAAAAAAGGAAATGAAAATCACATCAAGGGGTTTTTTAGCTGCCCTTCTCCATTTTCCTTTGATATATGTTTGTAATAGTAAAGCCAAATACTCTTGTTCCTGAATGTCCCTATATTCTCTTGGTACTGGATATTTTACGTTGATATTTCTCCTTATTGAGAATCTTTACAGGTATTTATTCTGGAGCCATCAGAAGTTATAATTATTAAATAACGTCCAATAAAATAACGCCAATTTAGAGTTAATTATCAAGTTAATCATATCTTTCATAAAAATGATAGAATTGTGAATATTCTGGACCCTGATTACATTAATTGATACTGACTGACTTACATTACATTACTAAATAAATGTAGAAGAAACTGGTATATTTTGACACTGGACAATCACTTCTGCAAGTATTAAACATTATGAATTATGGGAACGTTCGTCCATAATTAATTATTTTTTTAAATTTTTGATTAAAAATAACCAACTTTTATAATCTATTCGAGTTTATATATAATTTTATCTATTTTGATTTGTATTATTAGTATTATTAGTCGAATTTTTATATTTTAATAAAACAAATACTTTTATCAAAAATATACACCTATATTTCAATTGTTAAAATATCAAGACTTCGGTCTGGGTAGGATTTTGATATAGTTTTGGGCAAAAAACTTTTATGAGTACATGGTTTTTAGTTTTGGGCAGCAATGTATATCAAACATAAGTTTTGTTGAAGTACATGTATTTTTTTATCTCTGTTTAGATATGTATTACAAAACTAACACGAAACATCAATTCGTTGTCGGAAAATTATAACAGATCATAAATTAACATAATTTAGTGAAAAGATAATACAATCAGCAAACTACTCAAAAACCTCTCCATCTAGCGTTTCGAGAAAATATTTCAAAATCACAAATTCATATTTCTTTCAAAAATCAAAAAATATTGTAAAAATTAAATAAAATCAAAAATTCAACCTTTTTTCAAACAAAATTCTAAAAATATTTCAAAAATGATTACAAAATCAAAGATTAAAACTTTTTTCAAAAATTCTAAAAATATTGCAAAAATTATAACAAAATCAAAAAATGTAACTTTTACCAAAATTATAAAAATTATAATGAAATCAAAAATTTAAAATTTTTCAAAATTCTAAAAATATTCCAAAAATTCTTACTAAATTAAAAATTGAAACTTTTTTCAAAATTCTAAATATATATATCAAATTCAAAAATTCTATTTTTTATTCAAAATTCTAAAAATATTCCAAAAATTAGAAAAAAATTTAAACTTTTTCTTAATTCTAATAATATTCCAAAAATTCTTAAAAATGCAAACTTTTTCCAAAATTCTAAAAATATTGCAAAATGTATAACAATATCAAAAATTGAAACTTTTTCAAAAATTATAATAAAATCGAAAAATTAAAATTTTTCAAAATTCTACAAATATTCCAAAAATTCTTACAAAATCAAAAATTGAAACTTTTTTCAAAATTCTAAATAAATATATAAAATTCAAATTTTTTTTTTCAAAATCCTAAAAATATTCCAAAAATTAGAATAAAATCAGATATTTAAACTTTTTCTAAATTCTAAAAATATTCCAAAAATTCTTAAAATTTCAAACTTTTTCCAAAATTCTAAAAATATTGTAAAAATTATAACAATATCGAAAATTCAAACTTTTTCCAAAATTCTAAAAATAAAATCAAAAATTAAAAATTTTTCAAAATTTTAAAAATATTCCAAAAATTCTTACAAAATCAAAAATTGAAACTTTTCGAAATTCCAAAAATATTTCAAAAACTATAACAAACTCAAAAATTTCCATGTTCAATTATAATATTTAAGTAAACAAACAGCTAAATGTTTTTTTCCAAAAAATTGGCTACAAAAATAAATGAAATCGTTTTTTTGACACACTTGACAATATTTTTTTGACAAACTTATAACGCAATAAAATTCTCAGTAATAATAATTTCATGTTCATTATACATTTTATTTCATACAAATAACTAATTTTATTTTTTTCTAAAAAATAAATGAAAATCATTCTTTCGACACACTTGACATTATTTTTTTGACTAACTTATAATTCTCAATAATAATAATAAAATTTCATGTCGTACAAATAATTAATTTTATTTTTCCAAAAAATTGGGTAAAAAAATAAATAAAAATCTTTCTTTTGACACACTTGACAACATTTTTTTGACAAGCTTGTAATGCAATAATCTAGTTTTTGATCTCTTTGATCACTTATAATTCTCAATAATAATAATAAAATTTTATGTCGTACAAATAATTAATTTTATTTTTCCAAAAAATTGGGTAAAAAAATAAATAAAAATCTTTCTTTTGACACACTTGACAACATTTTTTTGACAAACTTATAATACCATAATCCTCTATAATAATAATTAAATTCATATCATACAAATAATTAATTTTATTTTTTACAAAAGATTGGGTAAAAAAATAAATAAAAATCTTTCTCTAGACACACTTGACTACATTTTTTTGCAAACTTGTAATGCAATAATCTAGATTTTAATCTCACATACCAATCCCGATCATTAAGATTTCTCCAAACTCAATGTTCCTACTCGTAATCACTTAAAATGAACGTTTTTTAAGCAAAAAATATGCAAATTTCCTTGTTTTGACACACTTGACGATTTATTTGACACACTTCCGGTACAGTTATCGAACACATCGTCCTTTCGGCTCTTACCATTTAATAAACCCATATTTAGACTTCCCATTGAGTAAACCCATTTTAAAAAACGTTCATTTTTAGTGATTACGAATAGAAACATTGAATTTGAAGAAATCTTGATGGTCGGGATTGGTATGTGAGACCAAAAACTAGATTATTGCATTATAAGTTTGTCAAAAAAATCTTGTCAATTGTGTCAAAAGACAGATTTTTATTTATTATTTTACCCAATTTTTTGGAAAAAAATAAAATTAATTATTAGTATAATATGAAATTTTATTATTATTATTGAGAATTATGGCATTATAAGTTTGTCTCAAAAATGTTGTCAAGTGTGTCAAAAGAAAGATTTTACTTCGGTTTATTTATTTTTTTACCCAATTTTTAGTAAAATATAAAATTAATTATTTGTATGACATGATATTATTTTTTATTATAGAGAATAATGGCATTATAAGTTTGTCAAAAAAAATAATGTCAAGTGTGTCAAAAGAATGATTTTCATTTATTTTTTTAGAAAATAATAAAATTAGTTATTTGTATGGAATGAAATGTAATGAATTTATTATTATTGAGAATTTTATTACATAATAAGTTTATCAAAAAAGTATTGTCAAGTGTGTCAAAAAATGATTTTTAGAATTTTGTTATAATTTTTGCGATATATTTAGAATTTTGGAAAAAAATAGATTTTTGAATTTGTGAATTTTGTATATATATATATTCTTAGAATTTTAAAAAAAGTTTTAATTTTTGATTTTGTAAGAATTTTTGGAATATTTTTCAAATTTTGAAAATTTTAAATTATTGATTTTATTATAATTTTTAGAATTTTGAAAAAAGCTTCAATTTTTGATATTGTTATAATTTTTGCAATATTTTTAGAATTCTGGAAAAAGTTTGAATTTTTAACAATTTTTGGAATATTATCATAATTTAGAAAAAGTTTAAATATTAAATTTTATTCTCATTTTTGAAATATTTTTGGAATTTTGAAAAAAGTCAATTTTTGATTTTGTTATAATTTTTGCAATATTTTTAGAATTTTTGAACAAAGTTTTAATCTTTGATTTTGTAATAATTTTTGGGATATTTTTAGAATTTTGAAAAAAGTTTGATTTTATTTAATTTTTACAATATTTTTGGAATTTTGAAAGAAATATGAATTGGTGATTTTGTAATATTTTTTCGAAACGCTAAATGGAGAGGTTTTTGAGTAGTTTGCTGAGTGTATCATCTTTTCACTAAATTGTGTTAATATATGATCTGTTATAATTTTCCGGCGGGCGAATTGATGTTTCGTGTTAGTTTTGTAATACATATCTAAACAGAGATAAATTACTTGTACTTTTACAAAGAGTTTTATGTTTGATACACATCACTGCCCAAAACGAAAAACCATGTCCTCATAAAAGTTTTATGCCGAAAACTATATTAAAATCCTTAACCAACACCGAAGTCTTGATATCTCAGAGCTTGAGATTTCATCCCCTCCATATATTTTTATGTTTATGTTAATTTAACACTTTTATTATAAAATATTACCCTGAAGATGATTGTAATTTAACAGTTGAAATATAGGTGCATATTTTCAATAAAAGCAGTTGTTTTATTTAAATATAAAAATTCGACTATAATACCTTAAATAATACAAATCAAAAAAATAAAATAATTAATTATATTTCATTTCATTTTTTGCAAATATGACACCTGGAGATGACGTTCAGGCCCAGGTTCCGGTGCCCCAGGTGTTCGGGGGGACGTTTTCGATGGGAAATTTGGAATCCGTGCCCCAAAAAACTCCCCATAACGATTTTTGGTTTGTCTTTAACGATCGTGTCTGGAAAACTCTCGGATATGACGTTCGCGTCTAGTTTACGGTGCACCAGATGTTCGGAGAGGCGTTTTCGACGTGAAATTTGGATTCAGCGCCCCAAAAAACGCCCACACAACGATTTTGGGTTTGTTTTTTGCGATCTTGTCAGGTAAACTTTCGGGGATGACGTCCACGTCCTGGTTCCGGTGCACCAGTTGTCCGGGGGACGTTCGTCGATGCCATATTTGAATTTAGCCACCCAAAAAACCTTAGGGCGCCGAGTCGCTCTCCTTCCCCGCGTGATTTTAGGGAGAGTCCCACGGAGATGACGTTTATCAGCGATCCTGAGCTCCATGTCGGCTGTGGGTCAATTTGAACATCATAATCGTGATCAGCGACCTCGAAAACCCTCGGGACCCAGTTTGAGCGAATTCTGAGTCTTATTAACAAAGTTATAATTTTCTTAAAGCGACTTCAAAAAATGCATTTTTTGAATGTACTTTTGGCTGCAGCAATGCAATTTCCGGTTTGTATAAGATACAAAGTAGATACATTTCTTACAAATAATTTTTGGAAGCGAATGCAAAACACCACATTCCGATCCGTCTTAGTGCAAAAAATTTTGGCTGTTTAGTGCTTCATTGTCTCGACGAAATATTTAAATACAAAATAAACGACTCTTATCTTGTAAATTCTTTTCAATGATTCAATCATATGAGTAATAATTAATCAATATTGTTCAAAATGTTTTGTTTTTATTTTTTGTTTTGTATTCGGCAATATAGTTGTTTGTTTATTAAAAAAATGCCATTTTAAATTTCATATTTACGTACGTAATAAGAAATTAACTAAATATTTTAGACATGGTGAAGTATATAAATTTACATAAATGTAAAAACAATATATATTATAAATAAATATTTTATATTCTCAAAGTTTGTGTACGTTCTTTTATACGTTAATAAGATGATTTATTTGAATTGAATTATTTGTTTGTAATCAATTTGAAAACTAAATATTAACAGTTAGTTTAGTTATATATTTTGTATATTTGCATATATATATATATAACTACAATAAAGGTAATCTTTTAATTGTTTCTTGTTCAGAAATGAACAAATTGCATTTTAAAATTGCTTCTTGAGAAGGAAGGAATGTCTCAACGAACAGCGTTGCTATCGATAATTTTTTACTATAATTGTTAACAAATATAAAATCCCTGATCTATTGTTAGGCTCTTCGTAAACTGACATTTTGATGACAATGTAATAGCTAAGATTGAAGATCCTATAGTTTACTGGACAGAGTTCCACCGCCATATGAAAAAGGTTGTTTCTTTTGTAGGGGCAGCGAAATTTGTTGTGCGGAATTATTTTGCGGTAGCTGAACTGGAACTTGGTTTACGGGAATAAAAAGCCGCTATAGTTGAAATACCTTTTTAATTTCAAATTTGTGGAAAATAAATATAAAAAAAAGATGTTTAACAAGTAGTTTACTCTTTCTCCTTGGAATAAATTGTTTGTAAATGGTACGACCATCAGGAAATAAAAGACAATGGATATCACGATTTTTAATAATCAATAAAATTTCACATTTTATTGCAATTAAATAATTTTAATTGCCTTATGAAGTATTTGTAAATTGTATGTTGATCTACGAGTCTGAAAAGCTCGCGTACTCTAGTTGCCACTATTGACGTATTAGCTAACGTGAGATATCATTAGCCAAGGTGATATGTTACCGGCGCTGGTGGATGAAGTCTATTTAACCAACGTTAATATCCTCAATCGTTCACTTCATGCAATAGCATTCCTGCATTCAAACAGCACAACTGTCTTTGTGCTGTTTGAAAGCAGAAATGAGAATTAATGTCAATTTTATGTTAACTGTTACCAAGCGGTAGGCATAAATTTGTTTTCTATTGCCTGGTAACAAGAAAATAAAATTTCTTTTTATACATATTAGTAAAGATTTTTTCTTTCGTCTTACATCAACTTGATTGGAATCTTCTTCCTTTTATTTGGAATCTTCAATTTAGTTAGTGGCTTTTGTATCTCCAATTTCGTTGCTTTTCCACTATCGAGCAACTGTTGCATGAAACCTGCTATCGTGCTTTTGTGACCAGTTACCCAGATTTTTTTGTATTGTGTTAGTGTTAAAATTTAGACCTCGCCGAATTTCAGTATCTATACCTGTAATGTCTAAGGGTAAGTCTTTGTCTCAACAAAACGGCAGCAGTGTGAAACAACAGCTTAGCATTTCACCAACATAAGAGGCTTCAATTCGAACCCAAACGAAGTTTATCACTACATCGAAAAAAATTAACCTGACTTATTGTTTCCTCCCGAAACAATTGTCAGCGGCATCGAAATTGGATCTCGATAAATACCGGATACTAGTTACAAATTGGAACACTCCTTTTATAACAAACACGGTTGCTGTGTATTTGTTCGAAATTCACTTTCATGTATGAGAATTAAGGCTTACGAGTTGAACTCTAAACACCATAATTTTCTAGTACTGAAGATCTCAGGTGCTGATGAAACTAAGTTTATTATAGCATTATACAGATTCCCAACCGCCCCTCCATCTATAATTTCTTTATTCGTCCATGTATGGAATACTACTGTCATGTTTGGGGTGGTGCTTGTCAGTCAACAATAAAATGTCTAGACTCTGTACAGTGAAAAGCAATAAGGTTGATTGGTAATACCGAACTAACGGATCAGCTTGATTCACTCTAGCACCGAAGAAATGTAGATGGATTGTCAATCTACTATAAATATAACTTTAGTGAATTCTCCTCTAAGGAAATCCATTGTGTGCGAACAAGAGCTTGCGAGTTATCCCATCCATTTGTTGTCCAAATACCTCGTTGAAGAACTGTGTCCTTCCAAGTTTTTCCGATAAATTTGCACCTCGGACATTTAAAGAAAATATCCAGTGTCATTTAAAACAATTATTAGTATAGTTATTCCCGTATCCTCATTCCTTCCATTTGTAAAGGAGAACTAGCTCCTTTGGAAAACCAATGGAGTTGTTATAGCAGGCCGCGTACCTAGTTCGATTTTGAGCCCTGAGCTAGCTTCAGCCTGAGGGAACGAGTGAGTATACCTACCGCCTAGTACAAATTACTGAATTGTACGCGTGTATTGTTTAATTAGCGGATCGAACACAAAAGAAAAAGCGAAATAAAGGAGACTCTGGCGACCCTAGATGGCAAAGAAGCCACAACCGTTACGTTCTATCCCCCGAGCCAAATTACTCACATGCTCACGCAACCAATACACCCACGCATACACACACGCACACATTCCTACAATCATACCCAAATCCATATACAGGCACACACCTACACATTCATACCCATATAGATATTAAAGGTACTCACCCCATAGTTAGTCCTGATCCCCATCTCTCCACTATCCCGACTCTAGTCTCTCATAACAGTGTCCTCTGAGATGTATAAGTCCAAAATATAACCGGATGGTTCGACAAATGAAGTGATATATATATATATATATATATATATATATATATATATATATATATATATATATATATATATATATATATATATATATATATATATATATATATATATATATATATATATATATATATATATATATATATATATATATATATATATATATATATATATATATATATATATATATATATATATATATATAACAAAAAAATACTATCGGTTGTAGCAAAAGCGGTAATGTGTCAGCAGTACGGATGAATGTGGTTTTAAATTTAGCTAATAATGTTGCACCAACGCAGGTGATGGTTGCATTCCAATATGAAAATGTGATGCGGTTGCACCAGTATGAATGATTGTGATTCCACAAAACAAAAGGCAGTTATGTGGCAGCAACACAATTAAATGTTGATTTAAATTTAACTAATGATGATGCATCATGTACACAAGAACAAAAAATATTATCCATGATCCGCTTGGTTCACTAAATTTATAACATATTATATTTTTTTCTTCGTAAATTTTACTAAAATTATCTTTTCTTTATCTTCTTTTATTTTCAATTACGCTATTACTTTACTTAAATGGCACTAATAATTATAACTAAACAGATACAGTCATGCATAATGGATATCGTAACAACCCAAAATGAGTTTCCGTATCAACATGAAACACCTTGTACAGTTTGTAATAAGAACAATCCACTTAAACGTTTTAAATTATACATCAAAAACACAATTTGTTTCATTATTAATATAGAATTCTTTTTAATTTTAAAACTTTACAGCCAATTCATATGCATCATCATGAAAATTAGCCGATATAACTTCACAGCTCATTCCCATGATAATCAAAATTGACAATTAAACCACATGAAGACATCAAAAATAAATCCAATAAGAGATAAGAGAGCCTCTGTGGTTGAGTCGTCGTATTTATAGTTGATGGAAAACATAAAAAGGTCGATTTCCACGATAAAAAGGAAACGTTCAGCTTTTTTTATGTTTCCATCAACTTAGTGTACCCACTAAAAAGTTGATTTGTTTAATTTTTTTAATTTTGTTCGTCCGAACTCATTTCCCCATTACACATTTCCTATATAGTTGAAATAGTTATCCCTTCTTTTAAAAAAAATAAAATTTAAAAAAATAAAAAAAAATAGAAGTGGGTTCCGCATCCAATATAAAAACGAACAAGTTAACATTAAAAATAAACTTTTTAAAATTTGCACTAGTTATATTTTCGGCAATTATATTTCACCAACGTATCTAATGTATCACTACTGAGTTGACTTTTGATTTTGATCCTTAAAATACACTTAAAAAATGTTCATAGAATTTTGTAAATACATTGGGGCATGCCACGTAAAGCGGACAGGTAAAAAATGTTGATGTTTCCGATTTTAGTAATATTTAATTATGATATTACGATCCAGACCCAAAATATTTTTACAGTATAAAGTCTGGTTAACGAGCTAGTGGACTTTAAAATTTTACTAACCGCCCGACTAGCATTATATAAGGGCTCAAATCTGGACCGGATACGGCTCTCCCTACTACTGAAAAGGACCGTATCAGGCACACTGAACAGGTCCTGATCAGTAATGTAACGCCTCAAAATATCCAAACCGGATCAGGCAGCCCTACTAGACCCATGCCAAGACCGGATCATTTAAAATAGAGAATTTACGTAATGTATGTAGCATTAGAAAAATTAAAAAATTTGCTATTACATACATTAGAAATAAGATATCTATAAAAATATTCTAACTTTATACTGACCTATATGTATTCATAACGTAGAGAAGCGATAACTAAAGTATATGTGAAATTTCGCAAACTATGTATATCTAAAATGGATAATACTCTAGAGAATTTTAACTAAATGAAATTTATGAAAATGAAATAGGGATCGGATCAGGACAAATAGGGCATACCTTATTTGGAAAATTAAACATGATTCTGATCCGGTCCTGGTCCGGCATTTACTACTAGGGATGAGATGTGTCTTCGAAATCCGGGCCGGATCAGGACAAATCCGGCACGCCCTAGTAGTGAAATGAGGTATGATTTCTGATAAGGGCCGGAAGCAAATGCCCTATTAGGATTTACCTTATTACACCCTGATCCGGCCCGGATCATAATAGGGCATACCTGAACAAATTGCTAGTCGGGCGGTAGACATGCGCTACTTCAAATTCCCTTAGCGTTTTCAAAACTATGCAATAAAACAAATAAAGTTGTCGAATTTATACTTCATTTAATGAGCTTTTTAAATAAATTTCTGGATTAAAAAAAAATTATTTTTGAAAAAAACTATTTAATTTTTTAAAACTTGAGTTTTACAAAGTAAGACCCTTTAAATTTTTTTATATTTTTCCTAAAAATAGGTAATAGATCTATACACTATTATCTTCCTTGCCAAGTTTCATAATGGTCGTAGAAGTCGTTTAGCAGCTAGACCAGCTACTGTTTCGAAGTGATAATTCTATAACTTTTGAATTAACTTAATGAAATCTTAATGTTTTTTTTAAACGTTATAAGATTTACAGACCCATATTTAGGGTTGGCACGTGTCCTACTTTCTGTAGGACAGTCCTACTTTGGAGCAAGAATCTCCTACGTCCTACTTTACTATAAAAATGTCCTACTTTAGGCAAACTGTATCACAATATCTTACACTGAAAAAAATAGATTTTTTTGCAACCTATTTCTTTCAAAAAACGCGTTAGCAAAATAAGTAATCGTGATTGCACCTTTACTTATATTAAATTAGTAATCGATTATTTTATTTTATGTCGTAAGGTAAGTAACAATTATGCAAACAATTTACATCGCTGTGAAATATGTGAAAATCTATGCTTTATTGCACGATTTATTCAGGTGGTAAACCACCACTGTTTAAATAATTTTGAATAAAATCCACCGTTAAACCTCTGTTTTTTTTAAATAACTTTTGTTACAAATTAGCTGCTCTTAGTATTATTAATAAAATAAAATGACTGAACTGAATTTTGTTATAAAGTAAAACATTTGGCTACAGAAAGCTAACGATGTTGAAGGAAAATGTTAATATACAAAACAGAACTGTTTATGAGTAACTGGCTTACAACATTAGTTTATTGATTTTAATGAAAGTGCCAATGAATCAGCAGACGGTATGTTTAGCTGTATTTTTGAGTCCTTAAAAACTTTGAATTTAAGTTCTTCGAGTGTTACCGCATTGGAGGCTGATAACATAAATGCGAATTTGTATGCCATTATTCATTATAAATAAATCATTTAGCATTACAGGAATAACGCCCATACATTCATACTTACACCAAACCGAAACCTAAAAATTTATTTTATAACTGAAAAATGAAGTGGCACAAATTCAACGAGTTTTTTAGTTTTAAGACCATAGGGGTAGTGTGTCCTACTTTGAAACTTTTAAAACGTGGCAACCCTGCCCATATTACAGATAAACCGAATTTACAGTGTTGCCAATGTACAAAACTGTATAAGTATACAAAATTACTAATTAAATATGTATTTTAAATTACAATAAAACAACGTAACTATGTTTGGATAAATTATATGTTTATTTACAAATTTTAACAATTTTATAATCTTCACTGTAGCTTGTGCGTTTTATCATAATACCTTCAGCAGTCGGAGTGATTTTTGCATGGTATTTTACATGGTATTTTTTTGTACATGGTATTGTCACTGATGAGTCAAATCTGCTTTTTAGAAAAGATCGGTTTTCTTCAATGTCCTCTTTCCGAGCATAAAAAATATATGTTTGAGGCGTTGATGTTGTAGCCCATTCATACAATCTCTCAGGTGTTTTGATGGCTTTGTTTGATACCGACTGTAAACTGGCTCGTATCGCCACACGTTTTAAATTTCTACCAAGCATTATAAATATATCTTTTTATACTTATGTTGTTTTCCTGAAGATGCCGATGCAAAAGTTTTTGAAATGTATAGAAAGCAGCAGTATCGTGTTTTAAATCATCTGATATCATTACGATACTTCCGTGTTTTAAACTTTGCTCTTTTCTGTAATAATACAGTGATGTCAGAAGAGTGGCTTGATCGTTGTTCCAGTGAAATGATTGAACAGCATCTTGAACAACAAAGCTATAGTTTTCAGCAAAATCGCATTGAATAATAAAGTCTTCTTCTATAATAAACTCTTTTAATAATTTAAAATACATGGTTTGGTGGTCTGCTATACAGAGATGAGATTTCAAAAGGTCTAAAGCTGAGCAAAGACTATCGAACAATTCATCAGATGAAAGTACTTGAGTGGGGATGGTAAAACGATCTATACCAATCCATGTATTAAACTGCACACTTATTACTTGGTTTTCATCGTACATTTTTTTTAGGTGCTCTCAAATTTCATCAAGGCCAGGGCAATTAATACAACGTTCACTAGGTGGTGATTTATGTATTATAAAATGGCATGTTGGTGTTGAATTTGCACACATCATCTTTTGTAGGAAATCCTTATGGGATGTAAGAGGAATCGCCGAATAAGTAAAAGATGAAATATCACCATCGCTTAGCATTAACTTGACATTTTGATGGTATATACAGACACTAAATGTGTACCTGAGTCGCCAGCAAAAACACACTGCTTAGGCTTAATGTAAACAATTTTGAAATACCAATTTTTGGATTAGGATATTCTAATTTAAACTGTTGGTATAATTCTCGATGTTATACACTAAGAGCTGCTTTTGTATTTACACTCTTTTTCCCTCATGTAATTTCCAGATACAAAGTCTTTTTTACCATGTATTATTCGGGTGTTATCTTCTCTGAGATGAAATGTTGTTAATAGATGTACCACTTCTGATGTCAATTTTCGCCCTTCCCGTGAATTTCAGTCCACGATTTAGGTGCTACAGTTAGGATCATTGTTTTCACAGAAACAGATGTAGATAGGTCATTAAACTTCTGTTTCAGTTGTAAAAGCATCTCGTTTTCGTTGGATTTTAAATCGCCTATCTGCGTCGACTTTGTAAGACCACTTTCTTCTGGAATATAACGCAAACCTTGTGATTGTGACAACTGAATTGACGATTGGCTGCTCGATACTACTTCGTCTTTTATTGTTGGTAGCACTTCTTTTGTGAGTCGTTCTCTGCACTGCTTACATACGTAACTTACTGGTAAATGGTTTTACTGGTAAGTGACCACTTTTCTGTTAATGCTCTTAAGAACTTTCTTATATATTTTGATTTCCTATGTATCGAAAATTTAAATGGATTGAAACATCGATCACCATAAGGAGCCATGATAACTATATTTAAAGTTGTTTTTTTAAACAATTTCACAAAACTATTACAATATCACTCATAATGCGATGCTATGAAAGTAGTTGCTAAGCCACTGACTAAATTAACTGAAAAATATTCATATATTTATATATTCTTTCACATGTTTATTGTTTTGTTTTCAAATTACGCGAAAACGAAACAAAAGCCTACCAAGTTTTAAAACAATATTCCTTTAGCTTTAGTTTCAAATAAAATTGAATTCGGAATTACAAAACGGTATTTCGGTACAGCTCTTTACATGGTCAACACTGTAAATTCGGTTTATCTGTAATATGCGCCTATAAATCTTACAACATTTAAACATTAAGATTTCACTGTTAATACTTTATTCAAAAGTTATAGCAATTGTTTCTGCACTTGCAAACACACCGGCCGATACGCTTCGAAACTGTAACTGGTCTAGCTGCTAAACGACTTCTACGACCATTATGAAACTTGGCAAGGATTATCTATATTTAGGAATATTATTATATTATTTATAATTTATTAGGAATTTAAAGGGTCTATTTTTATATTTATTTTTATATTAAAATTTTTACTTCGGTCTGAAAGACCTAAGTATTACATTCATGAGCCAAAAGTGAAATTCTTACCCCCACTTTTTTTGGCATTTCTCGACGTTTTAGGACCTACTGATTCTAAAAAAGCAAAAAAAAAAAAATGTATGTCTGTCTGTCGGCCGGCCGTCACAACCGACGAAATCTAGAAAACCGCTGGACGGATTTGAAAAATTTTTTTTTCTAAAAATAGGTTTACTTAATAGGAAGAGCTGAAAGGACGATGTGTTCAATAACTGTACCGGAAGTGTGTCAAAAAAATCGAAAAGGTGTCAAAACAAGGAAATTTGCATATTTTTTGCTTAAAAAACGTTCATTTTAAGTAATTACGAGTAGGAACATTGAATTTGGAGAAATCTTGATGGTCGGGATTGGTATGTGAGACCAAAATCTAGATTATTGCATTATAAGTTTGTCAAAAAAATGTTGTTAAGTGTGTTTAAAGAAAGATTTTTATTTATTTTTTTACCTAATTTTTTGGAAAAAAAATAAAATTAATTGTTTGTTTGAAATGAAATTTTATTATTATTATTGAGAATTATGGCATTATAAGTTTGTCAGAAAAATGTTGTCAAGTGTGTCAAAAGATTTTTAATTAGTTTTTTACCCAATTTTTTGGAAAAAAATAAAATTGTTTCTTTGAAATGAAATTTTATTATTATTATTGAGAATTATGGCATTATAAGTTTGTCAAAAAATGTTGTCAAGTGTGTCAAAAGAAAGGTTTTTATTTATTTTTTACCCAATTTTTTACAAAAAAATAAAATTAATGATTTGTGACATGATATTTTATTATTATTATAGAGAATTATGGCATTATAAGTTTGTCAAAAAATAATGTCAAGTGTGTCAAAAAATGATTTCATTTATTTTTTTAGCCAATTTTTTGGAAGAAAATGTAGCTGTTTTTATTTTTTTTTTTTTTAATAAAATGTGTTGTGTAATAGGGTTTAGAATATGTGTCACAACAACACATAAATACCTTTTAAGACCTAGGTCTAGACCTGGGTCCCACAACAACTGGCGTTCTAAGGTGTAGATTAACGCTTTTTTTAAACATCTGTGGGTTGAAGCCACCTGAGACTAAGTGTTCCGGCAAACTATTCCATTTGTACGCAGTTCGGACAAAGAAGTCTCTCTGCGATCTGCCAGTATGACAGCGCGGGATCTTTACCGTTTCACTGGTTGCGGCAGCCGATTGCCGAGTGGAACGGGGGTAAGAATAAGTTTGAGGCATGATGCCGCTGATTTCATCTGAACACTGCTGATGACGATATTTGTAAAAAACAACGAGGTCAGCAACAGTGCGACGATGTTGTAGGGAATCAAGTTTTGATGTCAAAGTTCGATCACCCACAATTCGTATAGCTCGCTTTTGAACAGAGTCCAAGAGGGCCAAGATGGAAACAGAGGCAGCACCACAAACTTGACAGCAGTACTCCATACAGGGACGAATATAGGACTTATGACGTAAATGTAATTTAAAATTGGAATTTTGAAAAAGTTTGTATTTTTGATTTTGTAATAATTTTTGCAATATTTTTAGAATTTCGGCAAAAGTTTTAATTTTTGATTTTGTAGGAATTTTTGGAATAGTTTTAGAATTTTGGAAAATTTTTAATTATTGATATTATTATAATTTTTGGAATTTTGAAAAAATTTTCAATTTTTGATTTTGTAATAATTTTTGCAATATATTTAGAATGTTGGAAAAAGTTTGAATTTTTAAGAATTTTTGAAATATTATTGGAATTTAGAAAAAATTTAAATATTTGATATTATTCTAATTTTTGGAATATTTTTGGAATTTTGAAAAAGTTTGGTTTTATTTAATTTAACAATATTTTTGGAATTTTGATTATAATTTTCCGGCAACGTATTGATGTTTCGTGTTAGTTTTGTAATAAATTTTTAAACAGAGATAAAAAATACTAGTACTTTAACAAAGAGTTATGTTTGATATACATCGCTGCCCAAAACTAAAAGCCATGTCCTCATAAAAGTTTTTTGCCGAAAACTATATCAAAATCCTTAATCCAGACCGAAGTCTTGATATCTCAGAGCTGTGAGATTTCAGCCCCTCCATATTTTTTAATATTATTTTTAGGAATTTAAAGGGTCTATATTTGTGAAACTCAAGTTTTAAAAATTTAAATATAGTTTTTTTTCAAAACTAATTTTTTCTTTATCCTCTAGCTAACCAGACTTTATGCTGTAAAAACATTTTATATCTGGATCGAGGACACACATAGGTATAACTTAATCAAATATTACTAAAATCGGAAACATCAACATTTTTTATCTGTCCGCTTTACGTGGAATGCCACATATGCAAAAAATGTTTGGATAAACCTTTAAATTTTATTAATAAATTCAAAGAAAAAATTGTTGGAAACAATTTTTGGATTTTTAATAGTAAATTATACACCAAGGGAGAGAAGTGCATGTTGTTCTCTCGAGGTGCGTTTGGAGATCACTAAGGGAGATGAAATGCTCCCTCCCGAGGTGTATATACTATTTTTTGCACGACTACAATATATTTATGCTATTAAAAACTAAATTAAATGATTTGTTTAAAGCAAACGAAAATTATGATTTTTAATGTTCATCGTAGTAAACGGTTTTTATACAAAGTTGTTTGAATTTATCGTAAAAAATTTTTGTTTCCATAGAAACTATTCCCTAGGCCCTAGGGAGTAAAAGATTCAATCCGCTCACGCAAATGAGGGAGCGGAATTGAACTTTATATACAACTCGTGTAAAAATTAATTTTTTTTACGTTTACAATATTATAACAGTTTTTACAAAAATAATTATGCGTTGAATACATATGCAAATTTAATTTTTGGCAGTAATCAAAAGCTCATTAAGCTGACGAAGGCTTGTGGTTTATTAAGGTTTTAAATATCTTTTAATTTTACTCTTCCAAACCAGAATAAAAATTATCTAAATTTCATTTGTACATGCATTAAAGAAATGATATTTTGATACATTTTAAAAAAATTAAATCAAAAGTTGAAATTCAATTAGATTTCGTTATCGTTGCATTTTTTATCCTGACAATCATACAAAATCCCCATTATTTGTAGTCATCATTTCATCGTTTTCATATATTTTTCATCAAAATATTAATCAATAAATTTATTTTTATTTCATTTCGACAAACATACTCACGCCATCATTCCAGGACATTCATATTTTCATGATATTCAAATTCTTCATTTTTATAGAATTTTATTCAGTGCAGTCATGTTAATATCAATGACAAAAAAGTTTAATATAACAAAGTATTTGAACAATTAAAAATATAAAAACCGATTTGGGTTACGGAGAGAACAAAAACATAAATGTTGTTGACTTCTTCTATTGTCCAGGGCGATTTTTGTGTTAATTTTGTAACTGTTCGAAAGCAAAAATAGTAGGTTATGATGCAAGGAAGCAAAGATAATTATTTTGCACGTATGTGGAGTTTGCAAATCGAGGCGCCAGCCGAGCCGAGATTTGCATCCACATTAAGTCCATAATAGCTTGCGTCATATACTATTTCATCTAAATCAAAATTAAAAATTTGCATAAATTTTGAAATAAAAATATGTTGAACAATTAACCTTTGACCAAAATATTTGTTATTTTTTTCAAACAAATTAACTAACAATTGTCTAACTATATGACAAGGAAAAATAACAAATATTTTGATAGGATTATGGAAATATGTAATTGAAAGGTTGCTTTGATAAAAAAATTTATTTTTTGTTTAATTTATACAAATTTAAATGTTTTTTGCTTTTTTGGATGTAACTATGACAACAAAAAATAAGGTTAAAAGTGACAATTTACGACCGCAAATTACAGTAATAAAGTAACACTTTAATATGTAGGCCGTAGGGCATAGGAGAATAAAAAAAAATTCATTTGCTTTAATGTAGAGGTTATTTTTCTATTGAAAATAATTAATATTTAAAAATAATGCAACAAATCCCATATAATATTTAAAAATGTTTACTAAATTCTAAATAGTAGAATAATATGTAGGTTTTAAAGAGAAGTTAAATTTCGACTCGGGAAAAGACCAATAAAATCGAATGAATTGTTGAAATCAATACAGGTGACACTTGTTGACAGCTTGCGTTCTTATACGGAACATAAACGGCAAAAACAGGAAATAAGTTGCTCGTCTAAGTCATAGCATCTTAATTCGCATATAAGATTGTTGAGCTTTACTTGGTCGAATGCTTTGCCTATATCGAGAACAGCACTGAAAGTTTCACCATGGTTTTCAAACGACTTGTCCCAGATATGTGTGACAAAGGAAGTGTATGACGTATGACGGTTGAAGAAGCTCATAATATTAAAATTAGCTTATTTCTCAAATATTTTAGCAACAACCGACGAAATTAATATGGGTCTAAAATTTGATGGATCGGTTTTAGTACGTTTTTTGGAACCAACTGTACATTCGCCATTTTTCATATTTCAGGAAAAATGCCCTTCTTATACGACAAATAGATAATTTAAGTGATGACTGGTGCTAACTCTTTAGCAAATGTTTTTAGAATAATTGGAGGAATACTATCTGACCCAGATGCCCTAATAGTATTAATTTTTTAAAAGCATTTTCCGGATTATTTTTTTACGAAAAATTATCCGCCCTAATTTGTTAGAAACTACAGGAATTGGTTTAGGTTGCAAATTAGGTTCTACTAATAGCTTTATAAAAATTGCGTGAACCACCTGGGTGCTCAGCAAATTTAGTACCTTTTATTCGTAATAAATACTTTTATTCGATTCTAAATCTTTAGATTAGTTTTTGAAATATATTTCGTTCTATTCGGTATAGCTTAAACTCTAAGGTATTCATCAGTTTTGTTTTGGTTATAGTTTCGAAAAGAATTTCTTTAAATTTTATTGCTTCTTTACATTTACTCGAAACCCATGGATCCACCTTCGGAACGATCAATGGTAATAAACTTGCGTTACCCACGTGTATTATTTCGAAAAAAAAATTCGAAGCAGAAATGTTTGAATTTTGCGGGAAAAACAGTTACGTTTCTGGTGAAACCATTTAAAGATATCTCTAAGCCCCTGTCAATCTGCAGCTTTATAACTACTTTGGTCAGAAATGTCAGGAATTCTAGTAAGTTGGTCTCTTATATAAACATAAACTTATAGAAATCAAATCAAGCAATCTAATCTGGAATGTCACGCCTAAAACTATCCAAGCCGTATTAAGCGGGCAGATACGATTACCATAAGCAGTTCAAAAAGAGCATTTAGTATATTACGGTTGGGATACGGCTTGCCTAAACGATTTACTTACTTTTAATTAGTAATTACTTAATTACTATTATCTTGGTTTTTAAGCCTACAAGCTTAAACTACAACCTTTTATTATAAAGTACATACATTTTAAATGAATAAAGGTCTAGAGAGTTTGAATGAAATCATATTAGGCGGTCGAATACGAACCGTATCAGGGCTGAAACAAAGAATTGGACTGGAACTAAGGAATTGGACTGGAATAAAGAAAGAAATAGGCGACTTTTTTGTATCTGAAAATGAAATAGGATTCGCATTAGCATAAAAGGCTTAACTGAAATGTAAATCATATATGATTTCTGATAGGTCGCTTGTTTAATCCCCTATTAGGACTTGCCTACTGTGCCCCGTTCCAGATCGCAATAGGTTATGCCTAAACAAACTGCTATAGAGGTAAATGTATATCTTATCAACTAGGTTGGTTTGGTGCATTACATCATAGAAGAAATGTAGCAGATTGGCGTACGTATCGAATTTGCAGACACTGCAATGTATGTTTGAATTTAAACTCAAACTTTAAATTTAACATATTTGTGGATTGCATCCTAGTCGTGATTTCTCGTCATATTATCTTAAACATGATAAACTGCGTATTCTATTTCTTACAGATATACAATTTAGTGGAAATTTTACGTTAGTATATAGTACATAAACAGTATTAACGTTAGTATATTTAGTATATAAACAGCTGGATGCTACAAACTATCAAACTTAAGAGATCATGCTCACAGACTATGGTAGATCCGCCTTTTCTAACTTGTGGCAATACATACTACACGGATCACAGCAACATTTTAAGTTGAAATATAGCTTTTCCGTCATGAATTTAGTTCTTTCTCATACATTGGTCCTTAACCGGGGGTGCTCGAACTCCTTAAGGGTGCGAGTTAGAACATCTGGTGGTCCGAAGTAGAAATGGCAATCCCAGGATACCGACATCGCGGAATCCCTTATCGTTTCTTGATCCGGAAATCCCGGGATTATTCTCCGAAATTTTGGGGATTAAAATATATTATTATTAATTAAACAACAAAGACATCAATTTCGACTACATTTGAAATTATTATTCACTATTCCTTAAATGCTTAATAATGAGTGTGGATTTTTCTATATCGGAAAGATCCGAGAGATATTTTAAACGTCAAAATTTTTTGATGTGTTTTTTTTCATTCTCGGATATATCTGATATATCTGTACCGTGTTTTTTTTTCATTCTCGGTTATATCTCATATCGTATATTTTTTCTCTGAAAACTATTAAAGATATTTTTAGATATTTACCGACTGAAAGTCATCGTAATTACCACTTGGTAGCGTGTCTGCCAAAGGATTCAACTCACCGGCAGTGATAAGGTTACGAGTTTTAATCCCAACCGAAACACGCATAAATAGAAAATGTAGTTTAATGTAATAAACTGTAAGGTTTATTCAGAGAAAAAATTTCACAGGGTTCATAAAGTTACTGGAGTAATTATGGTCACAAAACTTACAAAAAAAATAATTTTTGTTTTTTAAAAATATTTAATAATTTATGTTACCATATTTTTAATGAATTATTTTTATTATTGAATACAATGTATAATTTATATAATTATTTAATTCAAATTGATTTGTGTTCAGAGAAAATTTGGTTTTATCGAATTCCGGGATTCCCCGGGATTAATTTTTTCAAATTTATGTGATTAAGTAGTCCGATATTGAAAAAAAACATAAACTTCTTTACAATCATTTAGAAAAAAATATTGATTTAGTCAAATAAAAGTTTTACTAAATTGATTTAGCACTTTTAGTACAATTAAGCACCAATCGGAACGCCGTCTTTCACTGCGTTCCAATTGATGCTAAATTGTACTAAACGTGCTAAATCGATTTAGTCAACTATTTTATTTGACTAAATTAAAATTTTGTTTCTAAATTATTATGAAGAAATTCAAAAAAAAACAATATCTGATAACTTGATTACATTAATTTACATTAAAATTCGGTATTTTTGTGAAATAAAATTTAGATTTAGCAGTTTAGTACAATTTAGCAGCTAATTGGAACCAGGGCTTACAAAATTTTGATTTTAAGTCAGTTTTTTAAAATATTTTAATAATTTCGCTCACATTATATGACTAATGAATTTTTCCTCTTCTGTTTTGTAAACAGTTTGAACAGTATACATATTATACATACTTTTCCAACAAACATAAAATAACCACGAAATCGAAAAGCCATCATCCACTTGAGAGTCAAAATTTTGTTTTCTTTGAAAAAATTTGAAGTCAATAATAATAATAAAAAAGCATAAAAAACAATTGATAAAAATATGTAGTAAAGGGGGATGGAGAAAATGTGAAAATTTTTTTTTTTCAACTTGTTTTGTGTTATAATTTTTCACACTCGACATCGTGCCACCGGCAAAAATTATCGGAAAATGGAATTGGACTAAAAAAATAAAAATCTGTAAAACATATAAATTGATAAATTTTAATAGTATGAAGTTTTAGTTGTTAAATTTGGAACTATTTAAACAAAGTTCGAATTCTTCATGAAACTTTTGCTCAAAGCTTTAAAAAATCATAGAAACAGTTTGATGACTATTGCATTACGCATTGCATTAAATTTTTTTACATTTTGTAAATATACATCCAGCGTTTGCATTGCCATTACACTCATTACCTAAAAACCGCTATTTACCGGTTTCTGTGAAAAATAAAACATTTAATTGTTTTGCTTATTTAATGTTATAAACTAAATTTTTTATTACGCAGAAGTAATTTTGCCCATCTCTTAGGTTCTTTGGAGACATTTTTAATTTCACAATTGAACGGCTCCTCAATCTAATTAATAGTTTGTGACTAACTTATATCGAAAACGTAACATTAAAATTGTTCTCTTACGTCATGAGATTTTTTTAATAACATATGTTGTGTAGTTAGTAGGTATTACAATACGTGTCATAACAACACATAAAACCCTTTTACGGTTACGTTTACAACAACATGCGTTCTGAGGAGTTGATGGACGCAAATTTTTTTTTAATATTTTTGTAAAAGAATGGACAACTAAACATTAAATCCCCCAGTAAAAGTGTTATACCAGATTTACTAGTAACAAACTATTAACGCGTTATAGTAACAAGACCAAGACAAACCCAGGACCGCGCGAACAAAATGTCCCACCTCGTCTTGTATAATAGGGTTTGTCTGGTAAGACGTGTCTTTATTTTGTCTGTTCAGACATGTCTTTAGTTTGTGTTCATAAACCTAAATCACGAAACAACCTTGATATTTAAATAGATTTTTGAAAATTTTTGAAAATACATTTTAATAGTTTTTTATAAGTATTTTATTGATTTAATTAATAATATAAATAAATATCATAAAAATAGATATAATATGTAGATATAATATGTTCCAATAATATGTTCCAATCTACTGAAATAACCTTAAAAAATTAAATGAGATTAATATAAAAGAATTTTATGTATTTAATTCTAAATATAACTTAAAATACTTACAATAATTTTTTGTTATTTCAAATTTCATTAACTACATATAATAATTTAAACACGAAATATATTTAGATATAAAATATAAATATGCGTATTGAAAATGGCATATTGAAAATACAAGATACAAGGATAGTAAACTATACAAGGATAGTAATAGTAGATTTTTATAAAAGTGGTGAAAACGTCTCTTTTTGCGTGACTGAACGGTTTGTGAACGAGACGCGATAGCGTCGAGTGGAATAAGTTCAGGAACGCAAAAACGTTTTTACCACGCGTAGAAAACGCTATTTTTTCTACGCTTGTAAATATAAATGATAATATTTACAAATTCATTTACTAAAAACTTACAAAACGACATATCTAAATTTTACTGTGTAAAAAATAAACATAAATAAGCATTTTTACCAATGTAAAATAATGTGATTATTGTGTTCGCAACATATTGTTACGTTTTTCCAAACTTCCTTCGAATTGGCCTAACTCACAATTCGATAAACGCAATTCCCAATCTCTTTCTGAGTTCGATCACTGATTAGTAAGCAAACACACCAGGTTTTATTAAGTATTCAACACCTTAACTGTTCCACAACAACAGGAAAACAATACAGCAAACAATATTCCCAACTAGAATATTCTTCCAACAGCTTCGAAACTCCAACGGTTTATTGTAGAAATTTCCAATTCACAACGTTCAAAATAATACACAAAATATTTCTATTTAATAACACTTATAACTTTATTTACAAAAACTTTACACAAAAACTAATTTAAATATCACTTTTACAATTTTCACTTCACTATCGCAGGTTTAAAATAAACTAATTAAAAACTACAAGAAGTAATTTTCTTATATACCTTCTGCAATACTTCTAGATAATTCGACATCACTTTCCAGAAACCTTGAGAAAATATTAGAATATTCGATTATTTTACGTTACGTTGATTTGATTCATAAAATCATTTGTTTTATGTAGACCTTATTTCTAAGAATATGTACAACAACAACAATATTCATTTCATTCACTTTCGGTTGTGTTTTGTTGATTTTATTTTCCTGGAAGTGACCGTAATCGTCTAGATCTCTGTAATCGTCTAGATTTTTCTGTACTCGTAACAATATGTTTTAACAAAAGTTACACTTGTGTGTCACATGTGTTGAAACATATCGATTGGGTGTCAAAATTTTTTACAAATATTATCACAAATGTAAAAACATATGTAAAAACACATCGTGTAATTAGGCATTTAGGCACTGGTGTAGTTTTTTGTTTTAATCAAAGAATTAAGAGACTAAGGAAATGAAACTACTGTATATATACACAAAAATATTTCTAGTCGTTTTTTTCTCTTCTCCTCTCTTTACTTCGGTCTGAAAGATCTAAGTATTACATTCATGAGCCAAAAGTGAAATTCTTACCCCCACTTTTTTTGGCATTTCTCGACGTTTTAGGACCTCCTGATTCTAAAAAAGCAACAAAAAAAAAATGTATGTCTGTCTGTCGGCCGGCCGTCACAACCGACGAAATCTAGGAAACCGCTGGGCGGATTTGAAAATTTTTTTTTCTGAAAATAGGTTTACTTAATAGGAAGAGCCGAAAGGACAATGTGTTCGATAGCTGTACCGGAAGTGTGTCAAAAAAATCGAAAAGGTGTCAAAACAAGGAAATTTGCATATATTTTGCTTAAAAAACGTTCATTTGAAGTGATTACGAGTAGGAACATTGAATTTGGAGAAATCTTGATGGTCGGGATTGGTATGTGAGACCAAAATCTAGATTATTGCATTATAAGTTTGTCAAAAAAAAAACAGATTCTTATTTATTTTTTTACCTAATTTTTTGGAAAAAAAATGAAATTAATTGTTTGTTTGAAATGAAGTTTTATTATTATTATTGAGAATTATGGCATTATAAGTTTGTCAAAAAAATGTTGTCAAGTGTGTCAAAAGATTTTTAATTAGTTTTTTACCCAATTTTTTGGAAAAAAATAAAATTGTTTCTTTGAAATGAAATTTTATTTTTATTATTGAGAATTATGGCATTATAAGTTTGTCAAAAAATAGTGTCAAGTGTGTCAAAAAATGATTTCATTTATTTTTTTACCCAATTTTTTGGAAAAAAAATGTAGCTGTTTTTATGACGTAAATGTAATTTAAAATGAAATTGGACATGGAAATTTTTGAATTTGTTATAATTTTTGAAATATTTTTGGAATTTTGAAAAAGTTTGTATTTTTGATTTTGTAATAATTTTTGCAATATTTTTAGAATTTCGGCAAAAGTTTTAATTTTTGATTTTGTAAGAATTTTTGGAATAGTTTTAGAATTTTGGAAAAATTTTAATTTTTGATATTATTATAATTTTTGGAATTTTGAAAAAAATTTCAATTTTTGATTTTGTAATAATTTTTGCAATATATTTAGAATGTTGGAAAAACTTTGAATTTTTAAGAATTTTTGAAATATTATTGGAATTTAGAAAAAATTTAAATATTTGATATTATTTTAATTTTTGGAATATTTTTGGAATTTTGAAAAAGTTTGGTTTTATTTAATTCAACAATATTTTTGGAATTTTGATTATAATTTTCCGGGAACGTATTGATGTTTCGTGTTAGTTTTGTAATAAATTTTTAAACAGATATAAAAAATACTAGTACTTTAACAAAGAGTTGTGTTTGATATACATCCCTGCCCAAAACTAAAAACCATGTCCTCATAAAAGTTTTTTGCCGAAAACTATATCAAAATCCTTAACCCAGACCGAAGTCTTGATATCTCAGAGCTGTGAGATTTCAGCCCCTCCATATTTTTATCTTCAATTCGTCGGTTTAAAGTTGTCAAAAACAGAATTTGTAAACATTGTTTGGCTTGGTTATAATTTGGTTTTAATAAAATTGTTTTTAATATTTATAGTGGTGATATTTTGACGAATTAATAATAAATATAAGAAATACTAGTGATTTTATTATAATTTAAAAATAATTTTACAGAAAAATTAAATATATTAAGTGAAAATTTTGAATAAAACATTAAATATGAAGTGTGTGATAATGACGTGTAAAAATTACCGAAAACATATACAGGATGGGATTTCTTATCATAGATAACTAATATTGATATTATAATTTACTTTTCGATTAATAAGTTTTAAGTTTTTTAAATATTTTCGAGAAAAAAATATAATCTAAAATCAATGTAAACAAGAAATGAAAGCTTCGGTTATAGATTGTCAAATTTTTTTATGTTGTACAATTGTTAAATTTTTTTATGTTGTTTTTCTATGTAATGGCGTCTCTTTTTTTTATATTAATTTTGAGGGCAAAAATACGCTGAAATTTGGAATTCAATGCAATAATAGAAATATTTACGGCGAATCTAGTAAAACGCAAGTGTGTTAGCAACAATTTATTGGTGTGCAAAAATTACTTCAACTTTTAACATCAATTTCACTTCCTCAATTCTCTTAATTCTTTGGTTTTAATATAATATTACTTCTATGACCGTGAAATCGTCTCTCTTTCAATCTTTTTCAAATTTTTTTGTCCTACACATGTTTTACCATAACAGCAAATACATAAATTTATATAAATAAGGAAAATGGGTATTTTTTCGTAAAGTTTTTGACATTACTAAAAATAAATAGTATTAATAAAAATTATAATCAATAAAATAATTTATTTATTTATATAAACTTCAAATATTTTATAAATATATTGAGTAAATATAAATACAAAAGACGCTATCAAATATTTTTTTTTAATTAGAAGCAAAAACTCGCAATTAGCGTGATATGGGTTTTAGTATTTGTGCAAATACAATATCTAGCTAGCATTCTTTTGACTCAAAACCATAAAAAAAATTGATGTAAATCACAAATCACGTTCTTTCTACTCACTCTAAAACTCAACATTTTTCTATTTAACTGTCCTGAAAAAAAAGTAAATTATCCTATTATATTTCAATAAATTTACTTAATTTACTTATGTTACTTAAGTACAAGTATTTCGTCTCTGTTTAAATTTATTACAAAACTAAACTTAATTTACTTAATTTGCTTAAGTACAAGTATTTAATCTCTGTTTAAATTTATTACAAAACTAACACGAAACATCAATTCGTCGCCGGAAAATTATAACAGATCATATATTAACATAATTTAGTGAAAACACTCAGCAAACTACTCAAAAACCTCTCCATTTAGCGTTTCGAGAGAATATTACAAAATCACCAATTCATATTTCTTTCAAAATTCCAAAAATATTGTAAAAATTAAATAAAATCAAATCTTTTTTCAAAATTCCAAAAATTATTACAAAATCAAAGATTAAAACTTTTTTCAAAAATTCTAAAAATATTGCAAAAATTATAACAAAATCAAAAATTGAAACTTTTTTCAAAATTCCAAAAATTATAACAAAATCAAAAATTTAAAATTTTTAAAAATTCTAAAACTATTCCAAATATACCTACAAAATCAAAAATTGAAACTTTTTTCAAAATTCTAAAAGTATTCCAAAAGTTATTACAAAATCAAAAATACAAACTTTTTCCGAATTCCAAAAACATTCCAAAAACTTAACAAATTCAAAAATTCCATGTCCATTTTCATGTTCAATTACATTTACGTCATACAAAACAGCAAAATTTTTTTCCAAAAAATTGGCTAAAAAAATAACTGAAATAAATTTTTTGACATACTTGACAATATTTGTTGACAAACTTATAATGCCATAATTCTCTATAATAATAAAATTTCATGTCATACGCAAATAATTAATTTTCTTTTTTCCAAAATATTGAGTAAAAAAATTCATAAAAATTTTTCTTTTTATACACTTGACAATAATTTTTTGACAAACTTATAATGCAATTTTTGACAAACTTATAATGCAATAATCTAACATCAAGATTTCGCCACATTCCATGTTACTAATCATTTTCTCTTAAAATGAACATTTTTTAAACAAAAACAATGTAAATTTTCTTGTTTTGACACACTTAACGATTTTTTGACACACTTCATGTGTAATTATATTCAATTACATTTCATGTGACCCAAATAATTACTTGTTTTATATATTTCTAGTCGAAAACCGAAGTAATGTTTCCCATAATATGTTTCTCAAAAAAATTGGGAAACAAAATATATGAAATCAATCTTTTGACACATTTAACGATTTTTTTTTTACATACTTCTAAGATAATAATCAAGGTCCTGGTCTTACATACGGATGTCAATCATCCAGATTTCTCCAGATTCAAATTTACTCCTTATTATCACTGAAAGTAAACGTTTTTTAAGCCAAAAATATGAAAATTTGCTATTTTTGACACACTTAATGATTTTTTTGACACCAAACCTCCAGCAGTTTTCTAGATTTCGTAGGTAATGACGGACGGACGGCCGGCCGGCAGACAGACATACATTTTTTGATTTTTTAGAATCGTCGAGAAAGGCCAAAAAAGTGGGAGTAAGAATTTCACTTTTGGCTCATGAATTCAATACTTTTTCAAAACTGAAGTAAATTTTTGGATGTTTTTTTCATCATATATGATAACCACATTTCGTTAGAAATATATACGTTAAAAACTATAATTTATGTTCATAATACGATCGCAATACTTCTCAGATGTGTTTTAATTTTAAGTCTTAACACAGTTTAAAAAGTGTTTTTAAAATTTTAGTGAAGTGAAGTGGTTTAGAAATGGCAAAACAGCAAAAAGAGGAACAAAAACTATTTCCAAACATTTACCTATTGTTGAAAGAGTTTTCGCTTATTCATTCGTTTCATTATTTAGTTGAAACAAATGAAAAGCCGATCCAATTTTTGGAGGAGGTGGAAATAGTTCGAAGTATAGCCCACCCCCAAAGTACTGCAAATGCAAGAAGCCGATGAAAGTGGAGATGGCAAAAGAAACCAAATTGGGCTGGCTATGGCGCTGTTCCACAAATAAACGTAAAGTTAAAGTAGCAACAACGTGCCGGAAGTCCATTTACGCTGCTGAAGGCACATTCATTGACGGAAAAAATAGTAAACTCCCAATGCGGGACGTTGTAGCTTTGATTATATATTTCGTGACGACGAAATGTAACTACTCGTCCTACGAAATCCAAAAAAGACCTTCAGGAATGGTGCAACTCTAATTACGAGCAGGTACTAGAAATCAGTTCCTCAACGATAGTAGACTATTCTAGTTACCTTCGTGAAGTAGTCAATGTAGTCAGGTCTAATGTGATTTTTGTGCTTGGTGGCCCAGGAAATCGATGAAACGTTTTTGACCAAGCATAAATACCATAGAGGTAGAAAATCGAGGACAATGAGGGGAAAAATACGTATTAATTTTTTTATATTATACTAACGATTATCGAAGTTTCAAAAACATCGGAAAAGGTCGGGTTCAAATTTCTTATTTTATCGGCGTCTTGATTCGATTTTCTATCTATATTGAATCGATATACATACATCTATTTATAGATTAATAATAGGCGCTTACCAATCAAGTGAATTACTGAATGATTCACTTAAACTGAATTGTATTCCGGAATTTGTATGTTCCAATGGTAATATTCAGTTTACAGTGAACGTAAACTGAGCTACTACAGAACTGAATTGAATTGAATAAAGTGAAGGAAAAAATAGGTTCATCAGTTCAACATATTCATAGTTTTTTATTTGTGGTTTGTGGTCAAACTTTAAAAATAATAAAAAAATTAAATCGGTACGTATTTGTTTTATTTGGTTGTTTTATTTATATGTATTTTTTAAATGTCAAAAAATTGCTGTTTTTGTTGTTTTGGCTCTATTTTTGATGATTTACTGAATAATAGACCAGTTGGCTACAATCAATTCCTTCAGCAATTCACTCGATTGGAAGGCGGCTAATATATAAAATGTTAACCATTTGACGACATGGATACAATTTGCAGCCCTGTTATTATACCATGCTGGCCCTGTGTGAGTCCTCATGCTAGGACTAGAACAAATTCAATTTCATTCTAAAAATTTATATTTAAAATGAAATTTTTTAAACTTTTCACGTTTAAATAACCAACAATTTTAAATTGTTTATCAAACACGAAACCTTTTTCTGTTTTAATAAAACAAACATGATATACCCTCGTTAATACGTTTCTCGTAAATTTTTTATGCATTTCGTAGAACATCTAAATTCTCTTACTTGATTGTCCATCATGTTATTCAATTTACTTATATTTTAAGAGTTTTCCAAATATTCACATTTTTCCCCTTTTTGGTTCTTTGCTTTTGTTTACCTAAATTTCATTTTCTGAATTCGGAAAATCGATTTATCATGGAGCAACTTTAGTTTAGTTTGATCAACAGAAAATGGTACAAAGTTATTTGTTTTGAAAATTTTTATTTATAAATGATAGAATGCCATAAAGAATTTTTGTTTGATTTTGTTATTATTATAGATAATCGATTTGAATACAGAAAATAAGAAAAGAGGATTATGGGGGTTTTATATCTTATTTTGGAAGATGTTGGGTATTTTAGGAATTTGGAATTTGTTAGTAAGTTATTTACACAATCTTTTTGAAATCCGAAAAAGTATTTAACTTTATTCAATTAAACATAACATAAACATTTAAAAATATTCAGCAAAACGTTTCCGTTATCCATAAACATAATAAAAAATTATTTACTTCCGTTTTATATTTATATATGAAGCGAGGAAGTTTTTTGTATCCATTTAAATAATTTTTTCGCTGTCTCGTTGTTTAACAATAAAAAATGCATTGAAAATATTTTGTTTACAAAAACATTATTCGAAAAAAAAAACGACAAAACGATCAGATAATACATTGGTGGTGCGGTGCACACAGTGAGAAACGTCAATAAACATATTTCAAATGCATTTGTTAGTTAACCTATTATGACTTTAAGAAAATAAATTGAATAAATAATTTTTAAATTTTTTTTCAGACTATATTCGTAATAATTGTGTATGTTTTCATAAATATCTGTAATCTTTGTGTTGTTTCTGTACTGAAATTTTTAAGTCCAAGATCCAATTTAGTAAGACAAGAAAACTAGCCTCCTTGCAATATAAGAGAATAAATAAAAACAGAAGCGAAAACGCAAACTAAAAAATAACACTTCATACAAGACAAAGTTTAGCCTACAACAACACTATAGGTTCTACGCCAACATGGGTTCTGAGGTGTTGATGAAAGCTTTTCTCTACCTTTGTGGATAGAAGGCACTCGAGACTAACGATTCAGATAAAGCTTACCAATTATACGCTGAATAGACAGAGAAACCGCTCTGCATTGAGTGATCTCGGCAGTTTGGCTTTGTGCAAGCAGCTGAAACTAATTGACGAGTAAAACGCTGCTGGTGAGTGGTGACGATATTTATGAAAAATAACTTATAATTATGGAGTATTTGATATAAGGCGGAAAAGTTTTTGCTTCTCTTAATTTCTAGTCGCGCTTTTTGCGCTAAAGTATTTGGAAACTGATTGTCTAATAAACAAAAGCTTTCACATGCAAATATTTGTTAAAAAAACTTTTCATTGAAAATCGGTTTTTGATCGGACGACGAACTGCTATGTTTTGGTGAAATTTAAATCAAAGAGATTTCGAGAACTCAATAAAACCTTTAGACCCCAAAAAATAATTATTTATATTACCGTACTAAGCTCAATGTTCAAAACTCACGTATACTCGTATACGTATACGCATGTTCGTTAATAAATGCACCACTGATTTAAGCCTATATTTGTCGACTCACTTATTCGATACGACGGAAAATTTGTTTTTAGAAATTTATGTTTAAGTGAGAACGTGAGGTGATGCTTTTACGCGCTTTCAATGGCCACTTATTTTATTCAAATTATTTTGATTCTCTAAAATTTCAAAAAATAAATGAAACTTGAATAGTAAGACAGGTCCCTGTTTTCGAGGGAAGATGGTAGCATTTAATTTACAAACATTTTGAATTCGCATTTTGAATCAAATATTTTTGCACATACATACATACACAAATAAAACCCAAAATATTCATAGCCCGATTGATTCACCGCATATATGCAAAAAAACAATGAATATTGCCATATGCAAAAAAATAGATTAGTGTTTTTGATTAAATTTTTTAAATTTTTTTTATATGGAGTTTTACATTTCCAGATGGCGTAAAATATTTTTTAAATTTTATATTATATTTCAAAATGGCGCTACAAGGTCACGATATTTTCTGTGCTAAAAAAACAAGCAGGCTTGCAATATCGGGGGTTTGACCAACAAATGTCAGCTGCATGTTTCACGTATAATAAAAACGAATCTATTCAATGATAACCATAATATAGAATGAGAGAATGGAAAAATTAAAAAAGTTTGTTTACATATCCGACCAGAAATTTGTCATGGCTCAAATAGGGTCCTGATCAGGTTTGTGATAGTACGAATCAGGGATTGGTAGGTTAGCCTGATTGGGCCTTGATCATCAGTGTAACGCTTTTTCTCTATGAATTTATTCGTATTTGCAACTAATTTTGACATTTATTCTAGCTAAAGCCGCTTGGGGTTTTTATTTGTGTTTTCGTTATTTTCGCTAAATATCTTCTTTCGCACATAATTTTAGATAAAAAAAAATCATCAAAAATTCATCATAAAAATTTTTCAAATATTAAAAAAAATTAAATCAAATCATCCATTCTATAAAATTTAAACATATTCTATTAATATTTAGGCCAATAGAATTACGGATTGTACGTGTTGTTGTCGGTAGAAGTTCAGAAATTTTTTTAATCTCTGGGGTAGGGTACTCACATAATGGACATGCCAAGTCCACTCGCCCGGCACATGGGGACTGGAGATATTCAACAAAGTGTGCTGGAAATTTTTTTTTGCTTCCTTGTAAGCGATATAACTCGTAAATGGTGCACTTTAGGATACTGGTGCGATGGAACTTTTTTGTTCCTTCAATGTTTTTCTATAACTTAAAATGAAAAAAAAACAAAAATAATTTGTTTTGTTGCAAATTTTTGCGAAAAAATGTCTAAAAATCAATATTTTTCATTGAATTTAGTTATTTGCGAATAATTGTTTATAACACAATTGACCCCTCCATCTTGTAGCTGAAACCGCAACGAAAAAAATAAGCTTCAGAACGTTTCATTCGGCTTGATAGTTTTTGCACAATTCCATTTTGCATTTAACTATCGTTTTTTTTAAGAATCGGGCAGTCGCGGAAATTTTCAAAAATTTTTTTTACAAATTTTTTATCAATCGATCGGGCTTGGCCGTCTCCCGAAAACTTTATGAGATTGGGGTGGTAGGACCCACCCCCACCCCTTTACACCCTCTTAAAGTTTTAGCATATAGAAATCTATATAAAATAAATGGGAAGAGATAAAAAAGATTTAATGGCACCATTATCTTTTATTCAGACCGGCGCAACTTTTGAGTCCAAAAGTTGGTTTGCACCCCCAACCCCCCAACCAACCCCGTTTGTGGGGTTGACACATTAAATTTGTAAAACATGTCATGTGGGATATCGTTAGAATCAGAATTTCATAACAAATACAATCCCCCATATTACTCCCTGATCGGTGACATTACCATTTTTTACTCCCAAGGGGGTACCCTTATCGTAGAAAAAAAAATTTTTTGCATGTCATGTTTGGTGTCGATTTCAATATAATCGGGGATGCTGAGTTCAATGATGATGATAAAAATGGGGGTCGGACTCGGGGTAGTCCAAAAAGGGGTGGAGGTTGCGGGGTCGGTTATAAAAAATATCGAATTTATCGTCATAATAAAATTTGGGGTCGGACTCTGGGTAGTCCAATAATAGGGGGGGGTTGAGGGGTCGGTTATACAAAGTATCGAAATTATTTTCATTGTTATCGATTTTTACATAATCAAAGATGCTGAGTTCAATGGTGATGGTAAAACGTTGACTGGACTCAGGGTAGTTCAATAAGGGGTGGGGGTTGTGGGTTTGGTCATGAATAGTATCAAAATTATCGTCATTATTATTGATTTCAACATACTTGAGGACGCTGAATCCAACAGTGATGTTCAAATTGGGATCAAAAATATAAGGGTGTCACTAAAGGGTGGGAGTTTGGGCTGAAAGCCGAAAATATACTATGGGTACCGATTTTGGATAAATATATATTGGATGCTGAATGCAATGATGATGCTGAAATTAGTATTTGGAGTCTAGGTAAGAAACTAGAGGATAAGAGTTTGGATCTAAAATTAGGGAAATGTTCAAATATACATAATAAATATTGGTTTTTCTACGAATCGAGGATACTGAATCCAATGGTGGTCCTGGAATATGCAATCAAGCAACCATAGGAGCAAAATCAGAATCTGGAGGATGGGGTGGAGAATAAAAAAATGTTCAAATATACATTATACACCAAGGCTAGAGTTACTTAGCAAAGGAGCTCCTTAAAAGTGGGTTTTTCTTAAATGTAAGTTGAATTATATCGTCAAATTGATGTACCATCGAAACATGGCAGAAAAATATTTTAAAATTATTAAATAAGAAAAATAATAAACGTAGCAAATTCTTTATATTTCTTATATTTTTATTATTGAAATATACAAACAAACGCCACAAAAATAAGACTGTATCAATTTGAGTGCTCATCATTTTCTTGTATAAATAATTTAACTTCGCCTTTACACCATATTGAGTAAACTAGACGGAAAAAAATCTGTTTATAAAATATTTAATGTCATTTATTCTTTATTTTATAAACTTCACATTTGTAAATAAATAGCAAAACATTTTCGTTCAATTTGTAATACATAGTGGTAATACATAGTTTTTTACGTGGTTCTGCATTTCAACATCGCCATTGGATTCAGCGTTCTCGATTCATAGAAAAACCAATATTTATTATGTATATTTGAACATTACCCCAATTTTAGACCCAAACCCTTATCCACCAGTTTCTTTCCTAGAGCCTAAATACTAATTTCAGCATCACCATTGAATTCAGTGCCATTGATTTACCCAAAATCACTACTCATAATATATATATATGTTAACATTTCGGCTTTCAGCCCCCAACTCCCACTCTTTAGTGACACCCTTATATTTTTGATCCCAATTTAAACATCACTGTTGGATTCAACGTCCTCAAGTATGTTGAAATCAACACTATTGACGACAATTTTGATACTATTCATGACCAGACCCCCAACCCCCACCACTTATTGAACTACCCTGAATCCGGTCACCATTTTTATCATCACCATTGAACTCAGCATCTTTGATTATGTTAAAATCGAAATAATGACGATAATTTTGATACTATTCATGACCAGACCCCCAACCCTCACCCCTTATTGAACTACCCTGAGTCCGCTCAACATTTTCACCATCACCATTGAACTCAGCATCCTCGATTATGTAAAAATCGATAATAATGACAATAATTTAGATACTTTATTTAACCGATCCCGCAACCCCCACCTACTACTATTGGACTACCCTGAGTCCGGCCGCAATTTTTATTATCATAATTGATCGCAGCATCCTCGATTATGTTAAAATTGATAATGATGACGATAATTTCGATATTTTTTATAACCGACCCCTAACCCCCACCCCTTGTTGAACTACCCTGAGTCCGGTCAACATTTTTACCATCACCATTGAACTCAGCATCCTCGATTATGTAAAAATCAATAACAATGACAATATTTTCGATACTTTGTATAACCGATCGCCCAACCCCCCAACCCCCACCACTACCATGAGTCCGACCCCAATTTTTATTATGACGATAATTTCGATATTTTTTATAACCGACCCCCCAACCTCCACCCCTTTTTGGACTACCCCCGAGTCCGGCCCCCATTTTTATCATCATCATTGATCTCAGCATCCCCGATTATATTGAAATCGACACCAACTTGGGAGTAAAAAATGGTAATGTCACCGATCAGGGGGAAAAATATGGGGCTTGTATTTGTTATGAAATTCTGATTCTAACGATACCCCACATGGCATATTTTACTCATTTAATATGTCAACCCCACCCACGGGGTTGGTTGGGGGTGGGGGTGCAAACCAACTTTTGGACTCAAAAGTTGCGCTGGTCTGAATAAAAGATATTTAATAATGGTGTCATTAAATTTTTTTTATCTCTTCCCATTTATTTTATATAGATTTTTATATGCTAAAACTTAAAGAGGGTTGTAAAGGGGTGGAGGTGGGTCCTACCACTCCAATCTCATGAAATTTTTGGGAGACTGCCAAGCCCGATCGATTGATACCGAAATCACAAAATCGAATCAAAAAAATTTCCAAAAACCACGTTTTCTGCCCGATTCTTAAAAAAAAAGATAGTTAATGCCTTAAAAAATTTATTAACTTTGGGCAGGCCGCAAGGTCTGAGTTTTCATCCGATCGCAATCTGCTTGACGAGAATTAAAAGGGTGTAGTGTCAGCTTTAAATAGCATTTTCGTTGCCTATTTAACCCATATTTAATATTGACAACAATTACAGTGGTTCATAAAAACTGCGAAAATTCCTTAGTTGCATAATAAATTTCTCAACGAATTTTCAACTTAACGAGATGCGTTTTTAAAATTTGCAAAGTGCTTAGAAAACCTCAGATTTTAGAAAATAGACCTCTCTAACATGATTACACATAAGTAGTTAATTAATTTTTCATTAAAATAATTTGTCATTACAATTATACATCGTGTCGCTACGTACGTTTTACGTATACTATACAGTACGTTTTATTTTTTCATAGAGTATGTTACTAGCAGGAGTCAGAGTAACCAATCGCGTGTTGAGTAGGCACAGACCCAGCATATTGTGAGCACAACAGTATCATTTTAGAGGGAAATTCTCAGTTCCTGTCGATATATGGCATACAAAATCAATGTCACAATCGCGGTTACAAAAACAAAATGGGCCATAACTCGGTCCAAATCATGTTAGAGAGGTTTCTTTTTAAATCTTCGGTTTTCTAAGGAATTTGCAAATTTTAAAACCGCATCTCGTGAAGTGGAAAATTCGTTGAGAAATTTAATTTTGCAACTGTACTGGAATTGTTGCATTGTTGCACTGTAATTGTTGTTAATATTGAATATGGGTATAGGCAACACAATTGTTATTTAAAGCTGACACTACACCCTTTCGATTCCTGTCAAGCAGATTACGATCGGATGAAAACTCAGACCTTGCGGCCTGCCCAAAGTTAACAACTTTTTTTCAGGCATTAAGTGCAAAATGGAATTGTGCAAAAACTATCAAGCTGAATGAAACGTTTTAAAGCTTATTTTTTCGTTGCGGTTTCAATTATGTTATAAGCAATTATTTGCAAATAACTAAATTCAATGAAAAATATCGATTTTTAGACATTTTTTCGCAATTTTTCGCAAAAATTTGCAACAAAACAAATTATTTTTGTTTTTTTTTATTTTAAGTTATAGAAAAACATTGAAGGAACAAAAATGTTACATGGCACCAGTATCCTAAAGTGCACCATTTACGAGTTACATCGCTTATAAGGAAACAAAAAAAAATTCTAGCACACACAGTTGAATAACTCCAGTCCCCAGGCGCCGGGTGAGTGGACTCGGCATGTCCATTATGTGAGTACCCTACCCCAAAAATTAAAAAAATGTCTGACCTGTTACCGACAACAACACGTAAGCCATAGCTTTTTCCGTTATTTTATGGGCCTAATTTTATTTATTTTATTATAACCCTTGTTTAGTTTTTTGCATGTCGTTTAAATTCCAAATAATCAACTTTTCTTTCGTTAGAATAAATAACAAACTAAGTTATAAATAGAAATAAATTTGACAACCATGGTTTAAGATCAAAAGTTTTTCCGCGGATGACGCTAATAGTCCAGGCCCAGGCCCTCACCAGTTTCATAATCAATTACCTCATATTTTACACTTCGGGAGGACTGCCCTTGACGAGACCGACATTTTTTGTGCCTTTAATTTTTCTCAATTAGTCCGTTTTTTCGTTCGGCAAACGCCAAAACATTACGATTGCCCGAGGATCTTGTAAATTTACTCCCACAACTTTTTTTTTGTTAATGGAGAGTGGAAATTTATTTTAGAAAACGTGGGTAGCCTTTTCCGACAAAAAATTGTCTGCTATTGTTGAGTCGGAAAACCCAAAAATGCCAAAATGTCAATTGTCGGACTCGACAATAGGAGACAATAGGATTTCTGTCGGGCAAGGTTACCCTCGTTTTCTAAAACCAATTTCCACCCCCATTAACAAAAAAAAAGTTGTGAGAGTAAATTTACAAGATCCTCGGGCAATCGTAATAATTCGGCGTTTGCCGAACGAAAAAGCGGCCGAATCAAGAAAAATGGCAGATACAAAAGTTGGCGGACTCGTCAAGAACAGGCGCCTCACGAAGTATAAAATATGACTATAAGACTGATAGATTGATTTCTCATTTGGGATCATATTTGAGTGTTTAAGACGACTGCCTGACGTTGGTTACTGACTCGTATGTGGCAAAATGACTTTGTTTGGTGGTCTTACAGACAAGTTCGTGTTTTTTGGAATATATTTAAATAAACGACAAACCAGTATTTCTTGTTTAGATGTAAGAAATGAGTTTTCATTTTCTGATAGTTAAATATGAATGAATAATGGTGCCGAATTATAACAATAGTATCCGAAAAGTTCCATCCTACTTTTTCTGGAAGTGAATACTGGTTTTGTTGGTTAAGTACGTATGGACTATTCTCCATCCACATTACCTCTAATTTTTATATATTTGTTATGAAATAATGCATCAGTAAATGTTACAACGAAGTTCGAACTACAAAAATTTAGACTAAAGGAATCATGATGAAACAACATGTATCCCCTTTCTCATAAACTTGTATATACATATATATAATTTCTTTTACTATTTCACCAACAATTTTCACTATAGGCTTTCTATAAATTGTGGTGGTAAAAAATTATGATATTAATAAGCAGGGATAAAAGGTGGTGATGAGTCATCTAACGAGAGGAAACTGAATTTTTATTGTATCGATACTGTTAAAATTCCAACAAACATTACAGCAAAAATTTATTAACTTTTTAATTAAATGAAATTAATTTAATTGATTGAGCTAGTTTTAGGAGTACGAGTCGATGAAGATATCTATAAATATTTTTGATTATAGTCGTTGTTGTTTTATGGGAAATTATTGATTGATAATTTTTTTGTATATTAACTAGGATAAAAGAGGATGACAAAGAAACACTGTATTGTTTACTCGTAAAGGAAGTATCTACTTACATTTAGAGATTTTTAGTTCAGCGACGAAGATTATTTTTAATGACAAAAAGCCACATTGTAACCCACAATCTAATAAACGACGAGTTAGATTAATAAAGATATGTAATTTTATCCATTAAAATCATTAATATTTCATTTTTTTCAGCTGAGCTGATAAGGTTGTAGCCGAGGTTGTTAATGGTCACAAGTCTTGGCGAATGACATATGAACTGGAGACTAAAACGTGCACCATGAACTAAATGTTTCTTTCTTTTAAAATGTGTGTGTTTACTTTTGTCTTCAATTAATCGATGACCGTCATTGCTGATAATAGTTTCTCTTTGTAAATCTATTGGGTATCGTTTGGAAAATATATGTTTTATACACAAACCAAATTGGCAATGCAATGTTATGGCAATGCAAACTTATTTTCGAAGCAGATGCCAAATGTTATCCGTATATTGTATGTAAGTATGTAGTAAGTAAGTAAGTATACATTATGTAGTAATACAAAATGTAGTAAGTAAGTAAGTCACAAGTGGATAACAAAACCGCGATGTGCTAGCTTCACAGCTTTATACACACTACACATCTGGCAATAACATCTAATTGTCTTTTTTAAATAAAAGTGGTTATTAAATATAATTTAATTTTTTATTAAAAATTTAAAATTAAAGAAGTTTATAAATTAAATGTTTTATAAATAATGATGTTTTACCAAGGCGTTTAAAAGTAGGTTTTCATCGCTGTCTTCGTCTAATTTCAGCATATTTTGCAGTATATTGTCGTTCTTTTTTCCCATTTCCATTAATTATTCTAGGGTCTAATCTATAACACGTTTTGATTTTTGTTTTGCTTCTTAAACAAATCAACTCTAGTTTCAACATCAATATCTACCGTCTTAATGGTGAGGTATTCCACCACGTTTGATACTATGTTTTCATCAATGCTGTAAACCATAAAAAATATGTTATTGATACAAACGATCCCAATTTTGAAAATAATTTTAATAAATTAAAACCTTGTATCAAAACTGTTGCTCGGGCTACTATTATCTCCTAAATCCATCTCATACTTATTCTTCGGTCCAAGAATAAAATTTAAATCTTCATAAAAAATCCAATCTGGTGGTACCACTTACCCTTTAAAAAAACATGAAATCAATATAGTGGTTTTAAAAATCTATAAAATATAAAATACCTACCAGATTTTGGTTTTCTTTTCCCAAGTTCCTGCTGTAAATTAGCCATTTTGTTTTTCACTTCTTTCCGAGATCTAACAAACCCGAATGCAATTATTTTTTCTCCTACTAGTGGGTAGATTTCGTTATGGGGCCGAGATTTTGAAAACATTTTTAAAATGTTTTCATTTTTCCAAATACTGATAAATCATTTGTTTTCGTTTATATGAAAATGTTCTTTAAATTTTTGTTCATTTACTAAAGACATTTTAGTAAAATAATAGTAATAAAAGTGGCGTGTGCAACGAAAATTGCTTTTAACCATTGTTTACTGTTTAGAGTCGTGTAATAACACTTAAGAATAATGAACAAACTGAAAACTTAAAAACTGTAGTCAGTTAGTGTTAGTATTAATGTCAGAAGCTGATTGCGATGTCCTGGATGAGGATGACGTGTAATATACAGCATCTCTCCTATTATCTGGTACCCGGTAATCTGGTAATGGTAATCTTTCCAAAAATGTAATATTGTTTGTTGAATACTTCTTTTTACCATGTATAAAGCCGCCTCACCGCAAACATTTCTAATGCTTAGAAGCTCATCCTCCATAAAATTGCAAAATCTTTTAATTGGGTCGTTACTTGTTGATTCTTTTGTATTTGCGATTTGGCCCATTTGCGTTATAGTTTTAGTTACTTGGGAAAGCACAGCATCAACGCTTGGTTTTCTTTTTTTTATTATGTTTCGGTCGTCAATATTTTCAACTTCAGTATTTGCTTCCACCTAAAACAAACATTAAAATTAATTAAAAAATTTGAACAAAAGAGGAATGGAAAAGTATCGCCAAGGATTTCGAGGAAAAATGGAATATTTTTAATACAATTGATGCAATGGATGGCAAGCATATTTGCATTTGTTATAGTAATCGCATTGGATCACATTTCTTTAATTATAACAATTATCATAGTATGGTATTGTTCGCGCTTTCTGATGCCAACTATAAGTTCATATATATAGATGTGGACACAAAGGGTAGAGTGGGCGACAGTGGAGTGTATTCAAAAAGTACACTTAAGAGGTGCCTTCATATACCAAATATACCAGATAGTAAAGTGCTTCCAAATACAAGCATTAATGCACTTTATGTTGTAATTGCTGATGATGATTTTCCTCTAAATTACAGAATATTGAAACCACATCCCTTGAAAGGCATTTCAACAGAAGGAAGAATCTGTAACTATAGATTTTCTCAAGGAGAGTTGTTGAAAGCAGTTTTGGAATTTTTTCCTACCAGATTCAGAGTTTTTCTTATGACCATAAATCTTTCTCCAGATAAAGTAAAAAAATAACACTGACAGCTTGTGCTCTACATAATATGTTAGTTGAAAAAAGAAAAAACTTATATACTCAACTAGAAGTATCAACTGACACTAACGATGGTGATACATATGTTAGTCCTCCTCGTGAAGGACAACGTGAGGAAATGCAACCTATCAGTAGGCAAACACAGATTTCAGGATGTCGTAGTGTCCTTGAAGTAAGGGATGACTTTAAAATATTTTATAACGGCCCCATAAAAATAAATAGAATAAATTTATCAAAATAAACATTTTGTACATTATACTATTCAACGTTCTACTATTATGCTTTTTAAACACAGACACCGAGAGTTTATTAGTTTTCGAATTGACAGTTAAAGTTAAAGTGCTGTATGTTCAATTAGTTGAGTTATCTCACGTAATATTTTCTTAATTTTATCGCTTAAATTTCTCATTATTTGTCAAAAACAACAAACAGTATTTTTAACATAAGCAAAAATAAAACAAAATTTTATTGCCACTTGGGACGGACATACCTAAAATCTTAAGTTAAAATCTTACTAGTGAGAAAACAACAAAATGACCATCCTGCCGATAAATTAATTTAAAAACTTTTATGAAAAGGACACACAAAAAAGTGAAATATTTAGAATCAACTGTAAAAGTAAAACAAATGTTGACGCGCGATAAATTACATACTTTTAGTTTTTCGGCCAAATATTGGGTCCGTAAAGTATTTCATTTTTTTTATATCATCTATGTTATATTCATAACCATTTAGTAACATAAATTCTGACATTTCTTTGTAAATTTCCAACTTTTGTTTCGGTTTTTATAGTCTGCATGACGAACATTATATAAAATTTCATTTCTTTCATACTCCGATATAAATAATTTTGTGGCTGCCACCGACGACCTGCTTTCATTCTTGAAAAGAAATGAACAAAAAAATAAATAATTTATTAATTTAATCTTAAACTAATTAATTTATAAACTTACATTTTTATTTTTAGGTAACATTTTCTTGAGTAATAAATAGTAAAAAAAATATATGTTTTTATAATTACTAATTTTTATAATCACAAATCACTCTTTGTTCAATTTGTCAACATGAATAAATTGTTTCCCGCTATTTGTGCAAAAAAACGACATGTCAAAAAATCGTAATCAAAATTGGATGAAAAGAGTATTTTGGACCAAGAAAATGGCAGAGTTTAGTTTATAGCTATCCCAGCAAACATTTGTTACTTTTGCGAATGTTTTGTGAGCGGCGATATGATCGAGCCGAAAACTTTGTGAACATCACTTGTGAGTGATTTCGTTATATGTCCTGCGAACGTTAACATCACGTAAACTGAAGCAATCTCCGAGCGTTCACAGTCTTTAAACGCGGATAAATAACATGCGAACGTTTGGCTACTCAATCCACACGTAAACGTTTTGTGATCGATCGCTGCTAGGTCGCAGTTGAACGAGTTGTGATCGAACGCTTGTAGGTCGCATTAGCATGGTTTGGGATCAAACACTGGTAGGTCGAACGTTAACATCACGTAAACTGAAGCAATCTTTAAACAGTTCACAGTCTTTAAACGCGGATAAATAACATGCGAACGTTTGGCTACTCAATCCACACGTAAACGTTTTGTGATCGATCGCTGCTAGGTCGCAGTTGAACGAGTTGTGATCGAACGCTTGTAGGTCGTATTAGAATGGTTTGGGATCAAACACAGGTAGGTCGCATGTTAATGGCTTGGGATCGAACACTGACAGGGCACAGCGCCTAATTTTATATTGATTTGCAAAAATAAAACAAATATGGGTTAATGCAGTATCAAAAATAAAATATTTTATTTCACTTAATATGTTAATAAATATAATGTAAAATAAACATAAATAAAATATAAAATAAAAATATAATTAAATTAATCTCATTTCAATCTCTGTCAAAAAAATTGTAATAATAATAATATAAATAAATAATGAGAAATATAAAAAAGTTGTTAATATTTACTCATACATTCGGTAACTTTAGTTTTTTTTTTAGTTTTTCGTCATTTCGACATTTTTCTTGCGTTTTTCTTTTGATAAAGTTTTTCACCGCTTTAGTAATGCCCTCTTTGCTCTTTCCAACCGGTCTTTTATAGCTTATGCACTGACATATTAATGTTAAAACTCCCTGTAATTCCTGGAAAGCTTTTTTATTGTTTTTTACTGGTCTACCTATATAATAATAATATATAATTAACAGTGGTTAATTTAATATAAACTTATAGAAATTAATGAGAACTATGTACCTAAAGCCAACCCAGTTTGTCCACTTCAATTGTACATCAAGAGAACATCATACGCTACCACATCTTCCATTATTAAACGAACTGATTTTGGTAATTCCATCGTAGTTAAAATTGTAGGTTGAAGGAGCAGTGTCTTTGGAAATACAAATACGTAAATAATTTGCATAAAAAATAAATAAATGCTTTAACAAATCATTAATTGTAAACTGAACTCACCATCTGGTTTAGGAAATCATCGTTAGCAAGATCTGTATTAAATTTTTGAAACCCGGCAAGAATTGAATTGAATTTCGGGTCAGCAGTTATTGTGTTTGCATATTGATTCGTGAATGTATTTAAATGTTTAATAGTAGATATTAGGTTTTGAGTTGTTGCTTGCAACACTTTGAGCATGGCTTTCACTTCCATTAGGTCGGCTTTAATTTGAACAACATCGTTTGATGAGAACACATTAATGTCTGAATTCATATCTTGTAGTATTTGATGTGTTGTTGTCATATTGTCGTTTAATGAGCTAGTTCTTGATATAGAAGATAATTGTCTTAGGTCTAAAAATTCGATATTATCGTATTCTTAACTTAATTCCGACATTGACAAAATCACTGGCTTCTATTTGAACAATCAAATCTATAATCTGCCATTATTAGTTTCATATAAACAATTTCGTTATTGCTTATTGTTGATTCTCGTTTTAATATAGCTTTTATGGATGTAATATTGTGATGAACAGTAGAAATTCCAAAAGAATTACATTCTGAGATACGATTACAAAATGTGGCTAGACAATCATTCTTTTTTTTTGTTAGGCATTTTATTTTATGCATACAATTTTTGTACATAAAAGCGTTAAAATTGTCTAGATGGCCATGCATTGCAACTTCCTGTGGTAAATGAATAAGATTGTGAACATTGTACACAATATGCTCATATATTTCAGAAACTCCATCAACAACTGAAATAACATTTTCTGAACATGTGGCGAAAGTTTTGCTTTAGATTTATCACACAGAATTGACAGAATTATGGAACCCAAATGAAGCATCAACAAATGATTGTACCATTCCTCTGGTAAATCATTTTTAAAGGCAACTGGAACTACATAAAGTAATATGCATAAAAGCAACTACATAAAGTAATATGGTTCTTAATTCGGTGCCTTTGAAATGGCCTAGTTCTGAGAGTGGACGAATTTTACGTTGAAACTCAGGCGGTTGTGTGGTACTAATTTTAACTAAACGATCATTAATGTTTTTAAGAGCAAAAGAAGGTAAACGGGTGCTCAATTTAAAGGAAAAAGGTAAACGGACGCTCATTGTTCCACATTTTTAATAGTTTTTTTATAACACCGAGACACAGGTGTTGAGGATTTATTTTCTATGGTGTTCAGGATTTATTCGGTTTCGAAAAGATGCATCTGTCCGCAGTGTTGCGTCTCAGTTAGGAAACGTCATTTTATTTTCCGTAAACAATCCTAATTGAACACATTTTCCACAACCAAAATAGCCAGTGTGACCTTTTTGAATGCCTTACCGTAGTGGGTATTCCCTGATAATATTAATCCTCAAAACTTTAAAATTAGCGTTCAAAAAATCCTAAAAGAAAATTGATCAAGACTCACAAATCTTAGTTCACTAGTTACCATCATATTTTCCGAAATTCAGAGCGGTAATCTATAATTTATTATTGTTAACACTAAACAATGGCTTACTTTAAATAAAAAAACTTAAATATGATCGGCTAGGGAGGGCTGGACCCAGGGATCCCCTTTGTTCATATATAATATCTCAAACATCGACTAATTTTCATAACCGTTTCCTTCAAATATAATCGCTCTAGTCATTTCTGAAGTAAGAAACTAATAAGCGAAGTACCTACGGTCATACAGATAGAGTGGAATTCCTTCTTCATTTATTAGTTTTCAGACAAAAGTATTTGCAATTTTGACTAAACTTGTGTTATAATTAATTTGACTACAGAAGCTTTCGCCCGCCTAGATTATTATTTTGTATGATATAAGATCTAAACATCTAAAACATGTGCCACATGGAATGACACACTTTCACCCTACATGGAGTTGTCGAAACATGTAGTTAGTTCTGCGTCACAACTTAAACGCAACACAGTTTTGTCTCAAGCAAAAATTCTGTAAAAAATTAAAATATTTCAATATATTTCATATATTCAACACATTTTTTAACAAATTCTCATACCATTCACGAACGGTTTTAAAAGATTACCAAAACCCTCTTTAATTACCGGCCTGATTATTGGAAAAAAGCTTCAAAGAAGCATTAGTGTATGATTTTGATGACTTTACACTTTACAGTGTAAATAGAATATAAATATTACAACATGAAAATTATAGACCGAGAGCCCGCGACGGCTAGACCTTCGTTATTTTATAAAAACTGAAAGTTTTTCTGCACATACCCCCCACTCAGATAGGAACGATTAGCGACATATGAAGTTTGGATCGTGGTGGCTTTGGCAGGGAGCAGGTAACAAAGGGGCCTCCAAAGTTTCGTGAAAGTATAAAAGGTAATTTTTTTATATATTCTTCGGGATAGTATTAGAAGTCACGTCACCCATTGCCAGACACTTACTATCGTGGTAACCCCCTGCCAGACACCCTTAAACTTTAATAAATTGATAATGCTTAAGGGTGTCTGGCAGGGGGCTATCACGATAGTAAGTGTCTGGCAATGGGTGTAGTGACTTCTAATACTACCCCGAAGAATATATAAAAAAATTACCTTTTAGACTTTAACGAAACTTTGAAGGCCCCTTTGTTACCTGCTCCCTGCCAAAGCCACCATGATCCAAACTTCATATGTCGCTAATCGTTCCTACCTCAGTAGGGGGTATGCGCAGAGAAACTTTCAGCTTCTATAAAATAACGAAGGTCTGGCCGTCGCGGGCTCTTAGTCTATTACTATAACTAAGGTTTACGAATTCGTTTTACGAAAAAACAAGCAGACTAGTCGGTTATAAGACGGTTTTGAAATGAGAGTACAAACTTATTAAACAAAAATTGTTTGAAGATTTACGAAAATTTAAAAAGAAGATAAAGAAAAACTGTTCAAATGAAAAAAGCAGTGATTGTTCGTGGTTTCACTTTGAAAAGTTAATCAAAGTTAATCTCTATGCGGCGAGAGATACATAAAAGAATAAGAACACGAGGGCAACTGAAAACGTTCCATGAAGCACAATTGTATACACAATAGTTAATTAAGAATGATCCCAATATATAATAAAACTTTTCGATAACAAAAACAAAACTTAAATGAGATCAATGTTGACCAAACAAAATATGTAAACAAAACATAAAGTTTATAAAAATTGAATAAACAAAAATTACAATAAACCAAATGAAAACACATAAAAATTTATCACCTTAGCATTTTAACCCTAATCCATATAATTTACACTATTTTCAGCTTATATTCTTTTTATATGATAATTACAATTCGTATGATGTTGTATTGATGCTTTCCATAAACTTAATGTGGAAAGTAAGCAAATCGAAAATGAAATCATTTTATAAGCTTAATTGACAAATATATAACAAACATCACCAGAAAAACGTTCACAGGTTCAACGTTCACAAGAAAATCGTATCTCGTTAGTCGTTATGACTAATAACTCCTAACTCCTAATTTTTTTGCCTCACCTGCGTGCTTAATTTAATAACCAATTTTCTTTTTTGAATTTCACCATAATTTGTTTTCTATGAAACCAATAAAACCATCTTAGAAAAAACCATAGAAACAAAACACAAAATTAATTAGATTTTAATCAATAATAATTACCAATAAAATATAAATTTATTTATTGAGAATTAAAAAACAAAATCGAATAAAATTGATTCTTAGTTTTAATTAAATTAAAATGACTTGATGAGTGAAAATTAGTAATTATTTAGTAAATTAATTTGTATATTCGATTAATTAAATCAGATATGTGATATTTGTGACATTGGTTATGAATATTTGGTTGCATTTAAATTGTTGTTGTCCAATTAAAATCATGTGGTATGGAAAATATTTGTTTGGGGTGGTTGTATTTGGGGATTTTGTTATTAATATAATCAATAAAACAATCGAGATTAATAATTTCATTTTTGTCTATCAATTATTTTTATTATAATGTTAGCGTTACATGTATAGATCGGTAGAAAAGTTTGCAGGCTTGCGTTTTTAAAACAATTTCTACGATTTCGGCAAACGAGACAAAATTGTTATCGAAGAATGGTTAGTGGGATGTAGTCTAGTTTCTGATGATAAGGTCGAATTGAAATTTGAAAAAATTGCTGGAACAAAACTAAAACAATAATCCAGCCAGGTAGTGGTACATTTCTTGATGCCGGTGCATCCATTTCATGACTACTAACTGTCGTACCGCAAGGAGGGATCAGTTTTTAATGATTTATGTGTTTTAAGGGATCCGTACTTTAAAAAAGTAAAAACGGTACCGTATTGGTGCGACTTCGGTGTCCGTCCGAATTTCTACATAATCAATTTATTCACAAACTATAAGTGCAATCAAGTTGAAATTTTCTACAGTTTTAAATGTGTTTTCCCACGCCTACTAATAACAAAAACAAATCAAATATTTGTTTTCATCTATATTTTATGAACATTGATAAGGAGATAGTAAAACAAAAGTTTTTTGGAAGGAATCTAGTTTGGTTTAGAAAAATCGAAAAAGATCAAAATATTTCAAAAAAATATTTCATTGATTTCTCGACTGCTTAGTTTTTTAGATATTGCCAAAAACGAGTGTTGTTTTTCCTGTCCCCCCAAACCTTAACTTCGAACATTACAAAAGAAAAATTTGAAAAATTCATAGTTATGGGAAATGTTGTAAAGATCGAACGAAAACTAAAGCGGTCGTCTCATCATTTCAAATGTTATTTTGAGGGGGTTGAGTTGAGAGTGGAAATTTTGAAAAAAAATTATTTTCGATTAGTTAAGGGCTTCGAATAATACACAAGAAAAAATTTGAAAAAATTCATGGTTATGGGAAATGTTGTAAAGATTGAAAGAAAACTATAGCAGTCGGCTCATCATTTCAAATTTTATTTTGAGGGAGTTGAGGGTGGAAATTTTGAAAAAAAATTATTTTTGTCCTTTTTGAGTGGTGTGTCATATAAAAGGCAAATTTTTTTCTAGTCCAAAACAATTTTAATTTTCAAAAGCGCAGTGTTTGAGTTATGTTCAAAAAATGTGAAAAAATTTTCCTGTCCCCTGCGGTCGGCTCATCATTTCAAATGTTGTTTTGAGGGGGTTGAGTGTGGAAAATTTGAAAAAAAATTATTTTTGACTATGTCGAGTCATATGAAAGGTGAATTTTTTTCTAGTCCAAAACAATTTTTTGTAGTTTTCGAAAACACCGTTTTTGATTTATTTGATTAAAATTCTAAACTTGTGTTTTTGTGAAGAAGATTCACGTAAAATAATCGTAGAAGATGATAAATTTTTCTACGTTGTAGCCATTTCCTATAGTAAAATATTGATTGAAACGAATTAGAGAAATGAACAAACAAGATCAGATTAGTTTAAAAAAGTGTAACAAGTCAGATGAACTCAACTTCAGCGAAAGGCGTTAGGTTGAAAAATTATGCGATAACATACCTGTTTGCTATTCGATAGATTATCGTTTAATATGGTTGCGTTGCAAATGTTCTCTGTGAAGTTGATCACTAATTACAAACATTTTTGAAATTTTTGAACTATTGAACTACGAAAATTGTTACAATCAAGTAACAATTCGTTGGCAATAATTTGACGACACTTTTTCCTCCAACTATTGTGATAGGTGACTTTAATGTTGGTTTCGAAAAAAGTCCCCAAAACTTGCTCTCAAACTAATATCTACAAAAAAATTTATAAAGAAAAATTCTTGAACCAACAACAGTTGAAACTACAACAATTGATAATATATTTTCCAATATAAATTTATAATTCCAATATAATTTATAATTTATAAGCTGCCTTTATTGAAGCTTTCTTTAGCCACCATAAACAACTTTGGGTAAAATGCAACCCAACATGAAACTATGCTAACAAAAACTGTTGTTTTCTCAAATATTATATACACGAAACCCTCAGCGAGCGAATTATATTCGCACTTGCCTGACTTTTTTTTTTAAATTTTGATTTATAGGTATGACAATACCCGCGTGCTCTAGTCCTTACTATTGGCAAATAAGTTAACGTGAAGTATCACATAGCATTGGAGATAGCAGTGAGATATTACTAGACAAGGTAATAGCTTAAGGGTGCTGGTGGATGAATTCTATTGTCAACGATCTTAGGGTTTGTATAAATAAAGAGAGAACATAACTATAAAATTGTGAGAGACAACAATTATGGTGGTAGCAAATCTGTCAAATTCAATTTCTCTTTTCTGTATTTTCAGATTTGTTTTTCAATGGTTATATTTACTACCATAAACTTTTTCATTAAATTATAAATTAAAAACAGGTGTATATTTAAAATGAAAAATCTTAAATGTTTTTTTATAGTTTAGCTAATTTTTTTAAATTTTAATTGACATTATAAATGACAATAATTACAGGAGTATTTAAATTTATTGAGTTACATATTTTCATTGATTATTTAAGTCAATTATTTTATGAACACAAGCAATATTTGCTAATGACACGAAGAAATATTTAAGTTATGTAATTATTCACAAAGTATATTATGAATATTTGTTGACAAACTTTTTTCGTTATGGACAAATTTATTTTTCATTGATGAAATTTCAAAAAACCATATTTGATTTGAAAAAACACTAAGACTGCGTTCCAGTTGATGCTAAATTGTAGTAAACGTGCTAAATCAATTTAGTAAACTTTGTTTGACTAAATCAATATTTTTTTCTAAATGATTGTGAAGAAATCGAACACATAAATTAAAATTAAGATTGGGTGATTTTGTTAAATCAAATTTAGATTTAGCAGTTTAGTACAATTTAGCAGCTAATTGGAACCCATTATTAATCATTTTTTTATCTTTCCTTTTGCGCAGCCACAGGGAGTGAGACATTATTATTTTTTGTGGCACTGCTTTTTCTTGCAAATTAAGAAAAACTCTATATTTGTAGGCACAAATCTACACACATATCTACGCGTTCAATTTCTCAGAAAGTGAAACAAACAAAAAACATACAATTTGACAGATGTTTATGCACGCTGAAAATTTGTTATAGTGATCGGTTGCTTAGAATAAACTAAACGCCGGGTGGATATTTATACAGCCCAAATCCTTATGAATTAACTTTTAACACCATGTTTTTATGTTCAAGAAAAATTAGGCGATATCCAAAACATTTTGTAGGGTGGCGTCTAATCAACTTAACCTCGCCTAGGATAAAGCGGGTTGGATTCCCAATCAGTTCAAAAAAAATTATTGAGTCGAAACTATAAAAGTGAAAAAAATTTGTAGGTAAAATACAACAAACAGTTGTCTGTTGAATTAACTCAAAGGGCATGTTGTTTGAATTTGGTTGTTTTATTAAACATATGTTAATTTCTAGTTACACACCGGTTTTCTAATTAACCGATGGTTAACCAATATACACATTATATGGGCTGATTGCTCATATACAACTAATCGATTGAATTGTACCATTAATAAATACAAGGAATAATGATTATAGGATTTCAATAACTGCTATACCATAAAATTTAACAAACCTTTTCTTGGTTGTAACTTGTAATGATTAAAAACAAAATCTTATTTACTTCAACAAATTTAATTTTTTTTCAGTATTAAAGCCATTGGACAGATTAGATCTCATTCCATAAATAAGCGGCAAATCATCCAATAAGTGTAATATGTGGCGTATTACTGTTTAACCCTTTTAACTTGTATGAAATCTAAAAAAATAAGCCTACTTTTTTCATACACTACTTTGAGTTACAGTTAATTGTTAAAATATATGAATAGTATCTCTTAACAGCAGCCAAATTTGTCGAATATCCTATAACTTTATAAATTTATTTCGTCATGAAAATTGTAATTAAAGTTAATTTTTTTGAATATAAGACAAAATATCTAAATGGTCAGTCCTGTAGCTAGATTCCGGTTGTATGGAATTATTTCGTGGAATGAGATTTCGTACTAAATGAGATTTTTGCATTCCGGTGCAGTCGAATGAGAAAATAAATTCCGCATTTGTGGGATGAACTGTCAAATTATCTCGTCAACAAATTTGTATATGAAATGAGTTTATTTGCTTTGAAATTTTGTATAGAAGCACAAAAATAGAGAAAAAAAGTCGGACAAGTGCGAATAAAATTCGCTCGCCAAGGGTTCCGTGAATGTAAAAGAACACAATATCAAAAAATAAATGACATAATGTTATGTTGTAAAGTCTTTATATCGCCAGACTATGGACGCATAACAGAATAAATGTTTAATCGTAAACGTCAATAGTAAATGTCAATCACATCTACATTGATCAAAAATGTTACTTGAGGTTAAATCTTATCCATAGCTGTTTATGTTAGCTAAAGAAAGATTTAACCAGTATTTTAATGGTCTAAATTGGGAATATTTGTTCTATAAATCAGCGTCGAAATATAGGGTGGTATACATACACTTAAAATAGCACTTTTTTTTCATCAATAACTAAAAAACTGTGCATCGCAGAATTCTAAAAAATGTTGCAATGTTTCTTAAATTAAGTGTTCTTTCAAATGACTCGTTTGGTTCCAAAAAAGTTTTTTTGCCCTCCCCACACCCATCCCCTAAACACACAGAAATATAATTATTTGAGAGTTCGCAAACATAGCAAACTTCCTGTCTCTATGAAAACGTAGGGGGGGGGGGGGCGGTCTGGAATTTGCACATTTTTTAGAATAACTCCGAAACTTTGTACCGCAAAATTCTAAAAAAAATTGCAATGTTTTGGAAATTTGGTGCTCTTTCAAATGATACCCCACTCGCTTGGGTCAAAAAAGTTGTTATTTACCCCCCTTATACCCATCCCCTAAACACACAGAAATATAATTATTTGAGAGTTCGCTATAATTTTCGTTTAAAATATAGCAAACTTCCTGTCTCTATGAATTTTTTCAATTTTTCCTGGCAATCAGTGTCGAAACGTAGGGGGGGGGGGGGGGGACGGTCTGGAATTTGCACATTTTTTAGAATAACTCAGAAACGGTGTACCGGAAAATTCTAAAAAAAATTGCAATGTTTTAGAAATTTGGTGTTCTTTCAAATGACACCCCACTCGCTTGGGTCAAAAAAGTTTTTTTTCACCCTTCCCCACCCCAATCCCTTAAAAACACAAAAATATAATTATTTGAGAGTTCGCTATATTTTTCGTTCAGAGTTTATCAAACTTCATGTCTCTGTGAATTTTTTCAAATTTTTCTGTTAATTAGGCTCGAAATGCAAGGGAGGGGACCAACTTTTTGTGTCACTTTATTGATAATAATTCAAAAACTATGCATTGCAAAATTCTAAAAAAATGGGAATATTTCAAAAATCAAGTGCTCTTTCAAATGACACCCCACATGACCTGGTTTTAAATGATGTTTTTACCCCTTAACATTCCCACCCCTTTAATAAATATAGTTATGAGTGTCTGCCACTTTTCTATATTTTTCATTAAAAACCTACTAAATTTTCTATCATTCCAAATATATTTCAAGATTTTCGATGAAGTAGGGTCGGAGTTAATCGGGGCAATAAAACATCCCGAAAACGTCATTTTTCAAAATTATACAAAAAATGGTGAGGTGTAAAATTCCAAAATATATTTTTAAATAATGCTGAAATAAAGCCCTTTCGGGCTATTATTTTGAAAACGTACATCGAAAAAAAAACAACTATTTTTTAAAAATCTGAAATTTTGATATTTTGTTGGTATTGACGAAAGGAAAAAAGTAATTTCTGCTTTTATTTTTTGTGTACTCTGAATCGGAGTTATGCGCGGTTGAATTTTGAGGCTTTTTCACGTAGTTTTTGGTAATGGTGGCAATGTTTTGTGAATAGGTGCCACAAATTTCATCCGACTTACGTATATTTTTGCAAGCAAAAAGGAAAATAATTGAATAATTGAAATAAGTAAGTTTAAAATTAATAACTTTTCTCTTTTCCGCTAGGCGGCGCGTAAAACCTTGTTTTACTTCAAAGCTCATATCTCAAAAAGTAGGCTTTTTTTTTTTTTGTTTTTCACAAATTTTAAAGTAAACATATGCAACTATGAAATTGAGAAATAAAAAGTCAGCAATTCAATATGGATTTTTTCTTACGATTTTTTAAAGTTTGGTATATGAAAAATTCACATGTGTTTTTTTATTAAGTTAATAATCCTGTACTAAATGTGGATCTAATAAATTAAACATTTCATATTTTAACACCTGCAATAAATTTGAACCATTTTTTGTGTATTTCTGATTGAGAAACAGGTTTTTATTCAGAATAAGAATTGGGGAGATCCCAATGATCGAAGATTTCGTTATAATTTCAACATCACCAACACTAACATTAGAAAAAAACATTAAAAAAATATTTTTCCTATAAACATTATAATTTAATCAATATTATAAATAAATACATTAAAAAATTAATTTATATATTTTTTTTTGCCTTTAAATTGAAATATTTATGATCATCAGAAAAAGAAAACATTTTGGCAATTATTTTATCGGGTGTAGTGTTATCCGGTAAAAAACAGTGGAATCCTTGAGTTCTTTGTTTTCTTCCAAGAACATTTCGTAGATGTCGGTGAGGGTCCATAACACCAACCGCTTTGATTTCTTAATTTTTGTCGATCCTTCTGTAATAGTAACAACATCTTTAAGGCCAGGCATTGTTCTACTAATTTACTCTGATAAGAAGTATGTTTGAATTTGTTTTACTATATTTTGTGACAAACTGTGCACTTGTTTGCTTTGAGGCCAACTGTAAGGACCTACTGTTTCCAACAGATCCATGGCGAATTCTACCAGTCGTCTTGATGCATTAAATTCATCCTGGATACGTTGATTTGACCAAAATTTACGTGGTAGAGTTGTCAACAAAAACACTTGTTTTGATTTACAGCTGGCATCTTTAAACTCTTTTTTAAGGTTCATAAGCCATGATGTATATTCACATTCCTCGTTTGGTGATAACACTTTAACTGAATCTACTTGAAATATTCTTTGACTTATTGCCGATGTGACACTTGCAATTTTTTTATAACTTCCTGTTGTAATATGATTTTGTTTGATAGGAGATTTGGCTAACCTTCCAAGAACATTGTTAATATCTTCTAAAATGTCATTAAGTAGTTCAGGAACTGGTGGAGATATAGTATCAACCGAAACTGGTGATGGATCAAAAGATGCTGGAGGTATTTGAATATTTTCGTTCGTTGGAACATTTTCAACATCCTGATTTATAGAAATAATTTCACTTTCGATAGTTTCCGAACATGAAAGCTGCTGTATAGAAAATATTAGTTGCATATGAATTTTTATTCATTTTAATAAAATAATTAAATTTACCTTATTTTTATAGATATTAGTGCGACATGTTTCACATATAAACTGGTCATCACGCAAAGTAAAATTTAGGGTCGCAGCTTTTTGAATAACAGCTGGTGTGACCAGTTTCACATTTTTTGATGTCCGCTGATGATTTTTGAGAACGTACAAGTTACAGCACAATTTGAAAGGCGTTTCTATTATTATCTTTTCTAAACGTTGTGTCTTCTAAATATTTTGGAATATAATTGATTATAAGGCAATCCAATCAATATATATATACCCTTGAAATAGTTTTGACATAGGTAGAATCAGGTAAAATTAGGTAGGTACAATTTAATATATTTTGATTGGATGCAAGTATAATTTGGTCAAAAATCGTTTGTGGGCGTCATTAGAAATTTTAAATGTTAAAATTATGAGCCTCTAATGAGATTTTAATTAGTAGGGGCTGAATAGACATTTTTTAAAATGAATAAACATTTTACACACCCTTTTAATAATTTAAATTCCTTTATTTTACCACTTAACTTAAATTAATTTTTAATAAGTTTTTAACCATTTAACCGCACAGAAAATGGTTCAAATTTATTGCAGGTGTTAAAATATGAAATGTTTAATTTATTAGATCCACATTTAGTACAGGATTATTAACTTAATGAAAAAACACATGTGAATTTTTCATATACCAAACTTTAAAAAATCGTAAGAAAAAATCCATATTGAATTGCTGACTTTTTATTTCTCAATTTCATAGTTGCATATGTTTACTTTAAAATTTGTGAAAAACAAAAAAAAAAAAAGCCTACTTTTTGAGATATGAGCTTTGAAGTAAACCAAGGTTTTACGCGCCGCCTAGCGGAAAAGAGAAAAGTTATTAATTTTAAACTTACTTATTTCAATTATTCAATTATTTTCCTTTTTACTTGCAAAAATATACGTAAGTCGGATGAAATTTGTGGCACCTATTCACAAAACATTGCCACCATTACCAAAAACTACGTGAAAAAGCCTCAAAATTCAACCGCGCATAACTCCGATTCAGAGTACACAAAAAATAAAAGCAGAAATTACTTTTTTCCTTTCGTCAATGCCAACAATATATCAAAATTTCAGATTTTTTAAAAATCAAAAATTTAAAAATCAACAAAAAAATGTACGTTTTCAAAATAATAGCCCTTTCATATGATACCCTACTCGTCTCGCTTAAAAAATGTATGTTTTCAATGGCTTTACATCGTACCTCCTTAAAACAAACACGAACACAACTTTATTTATTTTTAAACCCGCCATCTTGTGTGGATAGGTTAGTTTTATAAGCACCTCAAATTTTAAGTTCATCGGATTAATGCTTTACGAGATAATCGAAATAATGTGAAAAACACGTTGTACTCTTACCAATAGTGTTCCGTATAAAAGACGGGGCGTTTGTGGGCGAGATGGAGAAGTGGATAAGTCAACAACATCACTTACAAGGAAGTTAAGCAACACTGGGAAGGGTGCGAACTTAAACGGGGGACCGCTTGGGAACTTCACCAGAAAAAATATGGAAATATGATTGAATCACATTGAAGCAGGAATATCTCGCCCACGGTATGCTAGTATACCTTGTCCAGCAGCCCTGGAAACTGGCTAGGATTCGATGGCCCAATCACCCGTTAATCCGAAAGGTGAATCCGAAATTCAAATTATTAAAGAAACGCATACTAGAAAGAAACAAACCAAATCAAACCGGAATAATAAAATATCGACCCTTAGCTATCGTACCCGGACACGAGTAGGAAACTGGAACGTCAGAACTCTGATAGAAACATCGCGGTTAGCACAAGTTGAGAAAGTAATGAAAGAATATAAAAGGAGAGTTGGAAGACCACCCATGACATGGAAGAAAACGGTGCTAGCTGAAGCAAAACAAATTGGCAAGACATGGGGTGAACTGAAAGCGATTGCCCCCAACAGAGTTAGATGGTCCAGTCTAGTAGACGCCCTATGCTCCTAAATGGAGATAAAGGAAGAAAAAAAAAAAAAAAAAAAAAATAAAAAACGGAACCCTAAAAATGTCGAAAAAAGATTACGATAAATCAAAAAGAAATTTTAGTTGATTTGTGGCGATTTTTTCACATGTTTCCCCAAACACATTTTTGCTTTTAAGTTTATATAAATAAGTCATTTACTTACAGTTACATTATGTCAGTAGCAGGATAATTAGTTTAAATTAAAATTATAGTTATCTTTTAAATACATAATTAAATAATTATAGTAAATGTATATTGGATATTTGGATTCGGTTCGTCGACAGCTGTCCACTCAGCTGACTGTCTTTTGGATTCTGGTGTGTAATTGTGAAGCCATGTCTCATCCATTGTCACATATCTACGATAGAATTCCCTTTTATTGCGGTTTAATAGCGCCAAAGACTCCTCTGAAGCATCGATTCGTTGTTGTTTTTTGGCGACTGTGAGCTCACGCGGCAGCCAATTTGCACAGAGCCTTCGCATACCCAAATATTCGTGTAAAATGGTAAAAACACTACCATTTGCTACCTTTACAATGTCAGCTAGCTCATGCACCTTCAATTTGCGATCGTTCATAACCAATTTGTGGATTTTTTTGATGTTTTCTGGAATAACAGCCTTATTTGGGTGTCCACTGCGCTCTGCATCTTTTGTGCTGGTACGACCACATTTAAATTCAGCCATCCACTTCTCTACCATTTGTCTCGATGGAGCAGAGTTTGGATAATGTTTATCAAGCCATTGTTTGGTTTCCACTGTATTTTTTTTCATCAAAAAGCAATGCTTTATTAAAATTTGAAATTCACTTTTTTCCATTTTTTTTCAAAAACAAAAGTTGCTTCACACAAAATGCTATAACTCACGAATAAATAGTCAGATTGCTGTCAAATTTATACACGTATCGTTTGAAGGTTAGTACTAAATAAAAATCATATGGAAAAAATTCTAGTAACGCCATCTATGTGTCATCCTACGGACTTATTGAATGACCTAGTAAATAGCCTGTCAAGTTCAAGAAGTACAATATTCTGTAACAGTTCGTTTATGGTTTTGGAAGGTTTATCATTAAAAATTGAAATGGTTGAGTGTTCCATCGACATAGTTCCATCAACGTTCCATATTCTATAGACATTAAAAATCTAAATAATATCTATTTACTTTATTGTTCTAATCGTTATAAGGATTTCTTCAAAAACAGTTTCGTCAAACGTACAATACATGAACCACACTAAAGTACTTTCGCGATGTGTTTTTTTTTAACATCAATTCTCAACACCTCATGAAACACTATCAGTAGCTAGATTCTGGTTTGTATGGAATTATTTTGTGGAATGAAATTTTGTACTAACACTGTGTTCCAATTGATGCTAAATTGTACTAAACGTGCTAAATCAATTTAGTCTACTATTTTATTTGACCAAATTAAAATTTTGTTTCTAAATAATTATGAAGAAATTCATATGTTAAACAATATCTGATAATTTGATTACATTAATTTACATTAAATTTCGGTAATTTTGTGAAATAAAATTTAGATTTAGCAGTTTAGTACAATTTAGCAGCTAATTGGAACCCAGTCTAAATGAGATTTTTGCATTCCGGTGCAGTCGAATGAGAAAATAAATTCCGAATTTGTGGGATGAACTGTCAAATTATCTCGTCAACAAATTTGTATATGAAATGAGATTATTTGCTTTGAAATTTTGTATAGAAGCACAAAAATAGAGAAAAAATGTCGGAAAAAAGATTACGATAAATCAAAAAGATATTTTAGTTGATTTGTGGCGATTTTTGCATATGTTTCCCGAAACACATTTTTGCTTTTAAGTTTATATAAATAAGTCATTTACTTAGATTATGTCAGTAGCAGGATTAGTTTAAATTAAAATTATACTTATCTTTTACATACATAATTAAATAATTACAGTAAATGTATTTATCAATAAATGTTGTCTACTATTAATTGAATAGCCTGTCAAGTTCAAGAAGTACAATATTCTGTAACAGTTCGTTTATGGTTTTGGAAGGTTTATCATTAAAAATTGAAAATGGTTGAATGTTCCATCAACGTTCCATGTTCCATAGACATTAAAAATCTAAATAATTTTTATATACTCTATTGTTCTAATCGTTATAAGGATTTCTTCAACAACAGTTTCATCAAACGTACAATACCCCTGGTTAAACATTCCAATTGAAACCAATTGAAAAAAATTAATTGGATTAATCGGAATTCTGCATTGGGAATTTTCAATTAATTCCTATTCAAAAAATCTATTTCCAATACAATCCTATTAATTCCTGTTAAATATCTCTATTTTATTTTTCAACCGGAATCTATAGAAAATGTATATAATAGGAATTAATTGGAAATTTCCATTGCAGAATTCCGATTAATCCTATTCATTCCTATTAAATCTTTTCCAATTAAATCCTGTTAAATTTATAAGATTGTTTAATTTTTTTCCAAGTTTCTTTTTCCTATTGAATCTCTTAATTTCCGATTGAAATTCGATTGGAAATTTCCATTAGAATCCTACAGAATCTCTTTTCCTGTTAAATCCCATTCATTCCGATTGAATTTTAATTGGTAGATCGAAGTCTTCCTATTAAACCAATTCAATCCGATTTAAACCTATTGAAATTATATTGGATTTAATAGGATTCAATAGGTTTGAATTGGAATGTTTAACCAGGGACATGAAACACACTAAAGTACTTTCACGATGTGTTTCTTTTTAACATCAATTCTCAACACAACAAAGAATAATTAAATAATAATTTTACAGTTAAACTAACTAACGAGAGAAACACAAATAAAAAACAGTAAATAAACTGACAGATTAATTCTATTTGAAAAAATTTGTACTACTTTAGAACTTGTACTAAAAACGATATCTCGAAAAGAGAACGAGAATACCATTTAGTGGAATGGAATTATATAGTGAGAAATCAAAATTCGAGAAAAAAAAATAATTCCATTCCACTTCATTTTTTCTCACAGAACCAGAATCGAGGTACAGATCATCAAGTATTTTTAAAAAAATTGGTGCATTCAGTTTAGATATACTAAACATTTTGTTTTGTATGCTCCTCGCAGATTTGATAAGGCAGATTTATTTAATTTTAAAGAATAATTTTACAGTTAAACTAGCTAACGAGAGAAACACAAATAAAAACAAGTAAATAAACTGACAGATTGATTCCATTTTCAAAAATTTGTACTAGTTTAGAACTTGTACTAAAAACGATATCTCGAAAAGAGAACGAGAATACCAATTAGTGGAATGGAATTATTTAGTGAGAAATCAAAATTCGAGAAAAATAATAATTCCATTCCACTTCATTTTTTCTCACAGAACCATCGAGGTACAGAACTGGTGATAAAAATTAATAGCGTTTTCGTTTCTCGATTTAAGCCTGGCATTCACATACAACAGAAACAGAAACAGAATTTCATACAAATTTGACAGGAAAAAATTCTGTTTCTGTAAAATTTGTATGAAATTCTGTTTCTGTTTCTGTTGTATGTGGTTTCAAGCCTTAAGGTTTTGACCTCAGCGCGGCAAAACTCTTACAGTTTTGCATTTGTTTTTTTGCAGTTTTGCATTTATTTTTTCAGTTTTGCCAAAACCTCCTTAATCATAGCCCTACTGATTCACGCCATTTGCAATAAACAATGAACATTGCCATATGCAAAAAATTGGATTAGTGTTTTTGATTAAATTTTTTTGAATTTTTTTTATATGGAGTTTTATTTTTCCAGGCAGGCTTCTATACCGTGGGTTTTGGTTTTGCACTTAAAATACTTGAGAATCGAACAGAAAAAAGTTACCTATTTTAGATCTGTCAAATTTGTTTAACAAAATAAAGGAAAAAGAGTGCAAAAAAGTCACATTTTTTGTACAATCGAAAACGCTATAAGTACAACAATAACTGAATAACTAGAAAAGATTTTAAATTAAATTCACTTAAACATTTCATATCAGGTTTATGATTTTATGACAGTTCAAATGAGTAACATTATATATTTTAAAAATACGTATTAAAACACGATCCTTTTCGAATTAACTGTTTAACTCTAATTAAAACATTCGTTTACTTCTTAAATTATCAGTGTATAATAAACAACTTTGGGTTGTGGTTCTTTGTTCTCTCATCCATGGAAAAAAAATATCTACATCACAAATTTATTGGTTGGTGTAGATTCGTTTATTTCCCATTCCACTTTTATACCATATGAGTTAAGTAACTACTTTATTACATTTTGGTGGTATTTTAAATTCACCTGTCATTTTGGTTATTAATTTAGATTTTGTAACTTCTTTCATTGGTTCGTTTTGTTTTGTATTTCTTTTGATTAGTTTAGATTTGTATTGATACAATTGGTAGATAAAATGTTTGTTGTTTAGGTTGCTATGGAACTTTTCTGTGATAATCATTTTTATTTTGGTATCAATAAAATGAAGACGGTTGTGATTTACATATTTTTATTTTTTCGTTAGTTTCTTACTACAACTATGCCTTTTGTAACCAACACCATTGCGACTATTGAAGTGCTTCTGACTGGTTTTTATTAATATTTTACAATATTGCTGTTGCTTTTAATATATTACACAATTTTAACTGCTTATTAATTTATGTATGCTTTAATATCAATATTTGTAAAAATAGAATAAAATGAAAAAATAACAGTATAATTTTAACTACTAAATTTGAGAGATGATGCATCCAATTTCACTATCTGCAGCCAAATTCTGTAACTTTGAAGTTGTGAAGTGATAAGTTTTTTAATGAAAAGAAGAAGAAGAAGTTACAGAATTCGGCCGCTGTGCATGATTGGTGACCACATTTATCCAAAACAACGAAGTAAAACAAAATCAGTAAATCTCGTTGTTGGAATGCTTGTTCTTTACAGATGAGTGGACTATAGTTTCATATTTAATTATTTATATTGTACAAGAAAAACTCTATTTTTTAGTTATTTCCACTAATTTATTAACAATTTATTTTTATTTTTATTTAATTCATATTAACATTTTCCACCACAATGCTCTGACTTGTACAACGAATAATAGTCATAAAATTTGTTTTTATTTATTTTGTTTTTAAAGGAAAGGAAAGTATTCTTAGATCGTTAAAACAAACAAATTTATAATTCAGAGATATATGTATTGTGTTTACAAATTATTTTTTGTAACACATGCGTAAAAAATATTCAATTTTGTACTAGACTAGAATAAAAGAAAAAACTACTTTTCCGCACATATGACCACAATAGTACATTATGATGCTAGGACGTAAAGCTAAAGATTTTGGACGGATGTGGAGTTGCACCCACATTAAGTCCAAAATAGCTTACGTCCGTGCATCATATACTATTTTTTATTCGCCGCAAGCAAAATATTTAAAAAAATTTGTTTATTCTAATTTAAAATTATAAATTTGCATAAATTTTAAAATAAAAATATGTGGAACAAGTAACCTTTGACAAACTATTTGTTATTTTTTCCAAATTATTGTATAACCATGCCAACAAATGATAACAACTATTTTAATTGGATAATGAAATTTTGAATTTAAGGGTTGCTTTGATAAAAAATTCTATTTTTCATAGAATTTAAACAAATACAAATGCTTTTTACTTTTTTGGACGTAACTATGACAACAAAATAAATAGTTAAAAAGTGACACTTTAAGGCCGCAAATCACAGTAATAAAGTAACACTTTAATATGTAGGCGAATAAAAAATATTTTGTAAGTCTGGACCGTAACGCCGCCTGCATGTGAGATTTGTAGTTAAATCTATCCATATATCTATCTATATATAATATTTTTATAGCACTAAAATATCAATAGAATAATTTAAATAACTTTCCATATAGTAAAAACAACTTAAACACATTGCATCATTTGAATTGCAAGAAAAAACAATTTATTTAGGTTTTCAAACTTTACCATTTTGACAGCTCTTATTGGATTCCTATGTGTTATTTTAGTTGGATTCTTATGTTTATATTTCCGAGCTAGTATAATTTACAACTATTACAACGAAGATGGCGCACTTTAATTATTTAAAAAGCTTAAATTTGTTTATAACTTTGTTAAATAAATGATTAAATGAACAATTAAATAAGTATTTATAAATTTTACGCACTTGTTACAAAAAATAGTGTGTATTACTAGTGCAAATGCGTTTTCCAAACAAGAGTTACTTTGCCGCACGACCGCAGGGAGCACTAGTAATTCGCACTAGTAATACAATCTACTATTGATTTAAGTTTTATGCTGTGTCCAGACTAGTGTCACACTAGTATTTTTTGCCAAATCACTGACTTTTCTAAATTAATTGCTAGTGCTACTAGGTAGCTATTACTATTCATAGATGTCACTCGTTTCAAACGTCCAACCTGTGCCTGACCTCATATTTAAATTAGAATCTTTTTAAATGTCAAAATTTGTAAATATTGTCATAATGGAGGATGGTAATGAAATTGTATTTGGGAGCTTGTTTTTTTAAAATACTTACATCATACCGAATATTTTCTTTTGTATAAATTTGAATTATTTTCCATTTTTTTTTAAATTGTTTTTAAATATATTGACGTTTCAATGAATAGACAACTAAATTGAAAAGCAAGCTGACGAGAAGACTTTTCGTCCGCCGCCTGGTGGTCAATAGCGCAACTTGGGAATGAAATGAAAAGTCCCTGATTTAGCTCAAAAAGTTGGTGTGAGGCACACAGCATTAGTACTGACACTCCAACACTCGTTGATTAATCATCACGCTTCTTAAATCGGAATCGTAAAAAGGTTTTATCAAAATAAAATTAAAAAAGTCCAAGCGGCACGTATATCCGCTAGAAATAGGTAGATTTCGAGATCAGACAGTTTTGTGTGCCAGTAGAATCTGATGTATCAGATTAGTTTAAACAAAACAAACTAATTTCAAACAGATATCGAACAAATTTTAAAAAGAAAATTAGCTACCTACAAGCAAAATTATATCTATCCAATTTTGCAACAAACAAATATCAAATCTACCACAGAACATGTGTTTGACAATTTATGACACTTATTATCATATGTCGTGCAATTACTGCAAAATATCAAAATAGTTTATTTCTAAGAAAAAAAATTAATTCCTTCTACTCAAATCTTTTATTTTTTTGACTGTTATAAGGTTGACATTGACTGTTATAAGGTTTTTGGAAATTGTAGTTGGGGATTGTTGCAAACTTTTTTGTTGAAGCCAACAAGTAAAAAACCTCTAACTGCAGAGGTTTATATTTATAAGAAACGGATTAAAATGTTTCTACAGATTCTAAATTTATGAAGATTTAAAAGATATTAGTATCCAAACGGCCGTTATAACGGATTAAAAAAACCACTTTTTTTTCTAGTATAAAGCCTATAGTTCCTTAACCATGTGTCAGATTTTTCTGATTTACGAACTTGTCTAAGATATTAATAAAACACACATTTTTAAGAAAGGTTTTTTGATCTGGTTCCACCAATGCAACCGTGAGAGCGCCGGTTGATTCAAACGCGTTTTGTGTTTTACAAGCTTTTTTGTTGGAGCCGCTCACTCGGAAACCTCCAACTGCAGAGGTCTTTTTTTTGAAGGAAACTGATTGAAAAGGTTTCAAAAATTCTAAATTTATGAAGTTTTTAAAAATATTAGAATCCAAACGGCCGTTATAACGGATCTAAAAAACAGAGTTTTTTTTTAGTATAAAGCTTCTAGTTTCTTAACCATGTGTTGGATTGGGCTGATTTACGAACTTGTCCAAGATATTAATAAAACGCACCTTTTTAAAAAAGGTTTTTTGATCTGGCCTTATAAATGCGACCGTGAGAGTGCCAGTTGTTTAAAAAAAAAAATTTTTTTTGCAAACTTTTTTGTTGGAGCCACTGACTCAGGAACCTCTAACTGCAGAGGTCTATTTTTAAAACAAATTGATAAAAAAGATTCCAAAAATTCTAAATTTGTTAAATTTTTTGAAATTTTAGTATCCAAACGGCCGTTATAACGGTTTTAAAAATTCAATTTTTTTCAGAAAAAAGCCTCTAGTTTCTTAACCACGTGTCGGATTTTGCTGATTCACGAACTTGTCCAAGATATTATTAGACCACACAAGTACAGAAAATTTTTTTGATCTACCTCAACAAATGCGACCGTGAGAGTGCCGGTCGTTTTCGTTATATCTCATATCGTTTATATATATATATATATATATATATATATATATATATATATATATATATATATATATATATATATATATATATATATATATATATATATATATATATATATATATATATATATATATATATATATATACATATATATTATATATATATATATATATATATATATATATTATATATATATATATATATATATATATATATATATATATATATATATATATATATATATATATATATATATACTAGGTCATTCAATAAGTCCGTAGGATGACACATAGATGGCGTTACTAGAATTTTTTCCATATGATTTTTATTTAGTACTAACCTTCAAACGATACGTGTATAAATTTGACAGCAATCTGACTATTTATTCGAGAGTTATAGCATTTTGTGTGAAGCAACTTTTGTTTTTGAAAAAAAATGGAAAAAAAGTGAATTTCGAATTTTAATAAAGCATTGCTTTTTGATGAAAAAAAATACAGTGGAAACCAAACAATGGCTTGATAAACATTATCCAAACTCTGCTCCATCGAGACAAATGGTAGAGAATTGGATGGCTGAATTTAAATGTGGTCGTACCAGCACAAAAGATGCAGAGCGCAGTGGACGCCCAAATGAGGCTGTTATTCCAGAAAACATAAAAAATATCCACAAATTGGTTATGAACGATCGCAAATTGAAGGTGCACGAAATAGCTGACATTGTAAAGGTAGCAGATGGTAGTGTTTTTACCATTTTACATGAACATTTGGGTATGCGAAAGCTCTGTGCAAATTGGGTGCCGCGTGAGCTCACAGTCGACCAAAATCAACAACGAATCGATACTTCGGAGGAGTCTTTGGCACTGTTAAACCGCAATAAAAGGGAATTCTATCGTAGATATGTGACAATGGATGAGACATGGCTTCACAATTACACACCAGAATCCAAAAGACAGTCAGCTGAGTGGACAGCAGTCGACGAACCGAATCCAAAGCGAGCAAAGACGCAACAGTCGGCCGGTAAGGTGATGGCGTCTGTATTTTGGGATACGAACGGAATAATATTCATCGACTATCTCCAAAAAGGAACCACCATCAACAGCGAGTATTACTGTGAACTTTTGGATCGATTGAAGGCTGAAATCGCAAAGAAACGGCCACATTTGCAAAAGAAAAAAGTGTTGTTTCACCAAGATAATGCACCGTGTCACAGATCGATGAAAACGATGGCAAAATTGAATGAATTGGGCTTTGAATTGCTTACCCACCCACCATATTCTCCAGATTTAGCCCCCAGCGACTTTTTCCTGTTTTCAGATCTCAAGAGAATGCTTGTTGGAAAGAAATTTAAGTCCAATGATGAAGTAATCGCTGAAACTGAGGCCTATTTTGACGAGAAAGAGAAATCGTACTATAAAAGTGGTATAGAAAAGTTGGAAAATCGCAATACTCGTTGTATCGCCCTCGAAGGCAACTATGTTGAATAAAAAATCGAGTTTTGTCAAAATGTTGTTTTTTTCTTACTTATCCTACGGACTTATTGAACGACCTGTTATATATATATATATATATATATATATATATATATATATATATATATATATATATATATATATATATATATATATATATATATATATATATATATATATATATATAAACTTTTTTTTTTTTCTGTTTTTTCGTCTCCGCTTATCATATATAGTCGTTTGGCACAAAAATTTTTCCGAAATTCCGAGATGAAGCCCATAGCAATAGGTAGATTTTTATATGAAATCTACCTAAAATTATAAAAAAATTACAATGAGCGGTCACTGCACTCATCCGTTAAAATGGATACGTAAATAAACAAAATAATTAGTTCTGTGCAACAAAAAATTATCGAACCATTTATCAATTACCTTTATTCGCATTGAAAATACGATGTGGTCTGGTGAAAGGTAAACGTGTTTGTAATTGGTAAACGTTATCTTGTCATAAAGGCGGCATTTATCTAACATTGTTTTCCATACGTAATACAGAAATTAGAAAAAGCGAAAAATCGTCTGGATTTGGATCTGGATTTCATATTTGGATTTGAATTTTTTCACTCCATACCAATTGCTCCATGTTTATAAGTCCTATATTCGTCCCTGTATGGAATACTGTTGTCAAGTTTGGGGTGCTGCTTCTGTTTCCATTTTGGACCTCTTGGACTCTGTTCAAAAGCGGGGTATACGAATTGTGGGTGATCGAGCTTTGACATCAAAACTTGATTCCCTACAACATCGTCGCACTGTTGCTGACTCGTTGTTTTTTACAAATATCGTCATCAACAGTGCTCAGATGAAATCAGCGGCATCATGCCTCAAACTTATTCTTACCCCCGTTCCACTCGACAATTGGCTACCGCAATCAGTGAAACGGTAGAGATCCCGCGCTCTCATACTGGCAGATCGCAGAAAGACTTCTTTGTCCGAACTGCATACAAATGGAATAGTTTGCCGGAACACTTAGTCTCAGGTGGCTTCAACCCGCAGACGTTTAAAAAAAGCGTTAATCAACACCTTAGAACACCAGTTGTTGTGGTACCCGTCTTAGTCTTAAAAGGTATTTATGTGTTATTGTGATACATATTCTAAACCCTATTACATAACACTTTTCATTTTAAAAATAAAATAAAACATCGTCTAGTTTATTATCATTTAAATGAGAGGAAATAAAATATGAAAAAGACAAAAAAGGTTTATTCTCCACACAGATTGGGCTAAAAACGAATTAAAATTTTTACGAATTCAACGTTTTTTTTTAAATAAAATGCGTTCTGTAGTAAAAATTACGTTATGTTTTACTACACATAATAGTACATTATAGAACAAGGTTGAGAAGTAAGCTATTATTGACCGAGAACTTTTAGATCCTGAGGCGCGTAGCGCCGAGGGATATAATGTTCGAGGTCTATATTAGTCTTCTCAACCGAGGTATATATAGATTTTTTTAAATACTAACACTAATTATCATATTTGCTTTGATTAGATTTTGATATTAGTCATTTTCCATTTCATTTTTTAAATATCTTAAAATATCAAGTAGCCTGGAAGTTTAGTTTCATACAAATAAAACGAAATAAAGGAATGCAATTATTATTTGTTTGTGTTTTTTGTTCATTTCAAATAAAAATAAAGGAAAATTTGTCATTATTAACCTAGGTAATGTTTTGTTATTATTATTGACCTAGCTTGAGAAAAATGACTTCTCATTGGGGCATTCGAGTAAATAATGACGATTTCTCAACTCAGTAGTTAAAAAAATCCGTTTAAAACCTGAGTCGCACAACATCATGCGTTCTGGGGTTTTATGAACGCAAACTCTTTTTGTTTTGTTGTTTATGATTTTTTAAAGAATAACAATATAAAATAACAATACATAATAACAATATAAAAAATCTTATCACATAGCAAAATAAGAGATAGGCCAACATTAATGATAGGATGGAAATTAAAAACAAATAAAAGTGGGAAGCGATTATTTTTTTAAATCTAAGATATCAGCTCAGTTAGGTGACCTCACTACTATTGCCAGCGACATATATTATCCTAAACCAATACATTTAAATGTTAAAACAAAGTGTAAGTAAGTAACACTAACTTCTATCCACAATGAATTTTTTAAAACCACCTTCTTCCTTATCAAAATACGAGTCGACCTAATAAATAACAATAAACTTTACAGACAAAACAATAAAGTTAGCTCTTAAAACAACAATTGTTACATTGAAAACTATATATTGTAGGTAATTGTCTACAAAAGTGTTTTGCTGTTGATAATTCTGCCTGCTATCAATATAAATTTAAAACTAGAATACATTTTATGTTTTTCAACTTTAACTTGTACATAAAACAAGGAAACCATACATACAATTTAGTGATGGACGTTGTACAATATTGTAGCCAGGAAAATTCTAGTTTGACTTCTATTTCCATAATTGTGAAAATGCAAACATTTCATATTAAAAACTTAAACAGTGTCCTTAATACTAAAATCAAAACTCAAGAGGTCGATGTAACTTATTAACAACACATCTAATACAAAGAGGAAAACAATAAAATCCGTATATGGTCTATGATAGCAAGCTAAAATTTAGTAGGGCGGGCATGTAACATGTTGATAGGATGAAAAATTGAATAAATAATTTTTAGTATAATAAATGAAAATTCTTAATAATTTTAGATCCGTTTTGTATGATTTTGCTCTACTACGAAATTAAATTGTCATGTAAATAGTCTCACATACCACCCATCATGTTTGATAAATGAGTTATCATTTTTTTTAAGGAAATCTCGTATTTTATTGGTAAATAACTGTTTGTTTTGGTTTTATGTTTATTTTCTTTACTTTCATTCGTGAAACGAAACTTTTAGTTTTCTTTGCTTATAACCCGTTTACAAATATTTTTTTTACCCGATAAGACAAAGCTAAGGGGCCGAACCCACACCACAGCTTTTGGGGTTTGGGCCAAGCTTAACATTTTCAAACGGCCCAAGTTTGGACCAAGTTTGAACTGATGTCCTGGAGCCACGTCTGACATACCTGACTTTGGCCAAGTCTTGTAAATAAGATATGGGCCAGGTCTACCAAGCCCATTTTTTCCCAGACCACCTTAAAATGTGTAGACTTGTGAATAACGAGTAAAATAATAAACTGAATCTTGGTTCAGTCTATAGGCATTTACAACTGGTCCAGATTGAAACCAAAGTCAACTAGCCAAGGCTTGGAACGCCAATACGGGCTCAAGATTGGTTCGTTGTTTAATATTGGCAGTTCCTACCCGTGAATTGCCATCTTAAAATAACGACAACATAAATCGACAATGATCGATGTGCCCGAAAAGTTGATTATTATCTTCTCACACTAATTGAAAAACTTTTTTATAAGTCTCATGATATCCATAATCACTTCATTATTGTATGCTGTAGTTTGAAAAGGAAACTTAAAAAAATGCAAAAAATTGCAAAAAAAAATGTTTACCAGAAGTGAAAAATCGGAAGTTATGATGCAAAACTGTTATGAACTGTACGAAATGCTTTTAGCTAATAAAACGTTATATAACACCATTTTTACAAAATTAAAAGATAAAATACCCATTAATCTTCAATTGAATTTTGTTTATCAAGCAGATTGTGGATGCGGTAAATCATATATAGGCCAAACAAAACAATATCTAAGTAAACGTGTCGAACAACATCTCAACGACGCAAAACAACAAATCGACAATATGAGCACACTATCAAGTCACAAAAAAAGCTGTCATGCTAATCTACCTCTTCAAAATTTTAAAATTTTGGATATAGAATCAAATTTAAAGAAACGTAGAATTTTAGAAATGATTCGTATTAAACAAAATAAAAATTGTATGAACATACAAAAGGATACAGATTTTTATTTTTTGTTTGTTTTGAATCTTTGTTTGAAATGTTTTATATGTTTGTTTGAAATGTATTTGTTTTGTTTTGAATGTTTTATAAAGATAGTTAGTTTTGAAATATAGAGTTGGCTAATTGGTTAGCCGAGTGAGTTGGATAGTGAGTGAACTGGGAACTTGAGTATTTGTTTTATAGTTTTAACGTGAGCCAGAAAGAAGCCAATAAAATTATGCCAAATTAATTTAAAACTTATTAATTAGTGTAATCGAATTTTGTTTAGTTCTAGTTTTGGTTATCCATTAATAAAAGGTGAAAGTTATTATAGAATCAGTTTAAGATTCAAGAATAAAAAAAATCACAAGTTAATAATAAATTGTTACACAAATACCAGTTTGTAAAAATTGTTTTTGTTAATAAAAATATCCAGTGTAAAATGGTTTTTGTTTTTGTATTTCGATTCCCGTGTTCCAAGTTATTGGAAATAAAATAAATAATGAAGTTACCGTTCAAGGTCTATATGGAGCGTTAATATGTATTGGCTGATAGCACATTTAGGTTTCATTGTAAAAACTGTGCTAACATCATTATAGACCAGGTAGTCAAATAGAGTTTTGGTGCCTGAATTTTATTGTGTACCTATCCACCTGGAGTGGATTATTTATATCTAAAGCAATCCTATCAAGCTTCCAAGTATCCGATAGGGGTCTTCTGGATAGTCAAGATATAAGGTAACATAGAACATTTTATTATTAAGGTTATAATTGAAAAAGAAACCAAAGTTAATGAATATGAATTGTTATAGTAAATAATTAGGGGATTGTTGTGATATGGGGACTTATCACTCTGGGTGGTGGGAGAAACTGGGTGGTGATGTAGGAGACACACACAGAGATTGATTTGTTTTGTTTTTTTTTATTTTCTTGTATGTAGAGGTTGGTCACTAGAGTTCACGCCAGCTTGAACTAGCAGCGGGTGAATGTATCTATATGTTGTGTGCCCAACCAACTGGTAAACCTTTACGGTCTACCAGACCTCCTATATTACAACTTTGTCTACGACATTCAATAAACATAAAATGCTTGTTTTAAATTTGTGTAAATACAGCGCCATTTTGCAAAAATACAAAAATTACTTAGTTTTTGTTGGTTTGTTCGTTTGATTTCACAACGATTAGGAAATATTTACTTTTTCTTAATTACTTAAATTTGAAATAATGATGAAAAGACAAAACAATTATGAAACGGACTCCTTTTCGTATTTGAAAATTGTAATAGTATGATCAAAACCGTTAGAAAAACAAGTTTTTCGGCAAACGTCTGTAAAACTGCCGCTTGTTAGAAAGTTTGTCTTACTCTTTTGACATATTTATAATTAAGGCGGCTGTAAAGTAACTCCATTTTTTCCTTTTTTTACGGTGGCAGTAAAGTAACTTTTATATTTTTACGGCGGCAGGAAAAGTGTTTCCATTTTTCCCATATTTGTACGGCAGCAGCAAAGGAAACATAACACAAGATTATGAATTTGTTCAAAACAGGTAACCTTTGACCAAAATATTTTTTAAATAACATTAAAATTATTGTTAAATTGACCGAATGTAGTTTTTTAAAGTTATTGCTACTGTCTTTTCCTCTTTCGTGCTCGAATTGGTTTTTTTTGACAGGCAGTGCTAAAAATCATATAATAGTGGTTTTTCGATCATTTTTTTTATTATAATTTTATTCCTGTGAAATAAAATAAAGAAATACAAAAACTACTATTTGAGTATTTCTCTTGCAATATGAGATAACAGCTTCATCATAAAAGATCGTGTGACGTCATTACGAAGATTTTTTTTAGTTATTTATAGTTTTTGTTGTTTTAATAAAATTTAGAATGCATTCAGGGAATTTTTTAAAAAGTTATTTATAGTTTGTTGTTTGTTTGCATAGTTTGTTGTTGTTTTAATTAAATCTGTGTTTTAGGTAGATTTCATATAAAAATCTACCTATTGTAACGTGCTTCATCTCGGAATTTCGGAAAAATTTTAGTGCCAAACGACTATATATGATAAGCGGAGACGGAAAATCAAAATAAAAAAAAAATTTATATATATATATATATATATATAACGATATGAGGTATAACAGAATTATCCGGCACTCTCACGGTCGCACTTTTCGACCTACACCAAAAATATTTTGTGTGTATATTACGGCAAACAATCTCTTGGACAAGTTCGCGAACTGGCCATATCGGGGTACCATTTAAGCGGCTAGAGCCTTAAAAGTCGAATAATCTAAGACGTTATAACTTCCGTTTGAATCATAATGGTTAAATAAAATTGATAAATATTGAATATTTAAACTATTTTTTATCATTTTTTGCAAAATGAAAACCTCAGCGCAAAAGGTTCCTGAAAAATCAGCTGTTTTAAAAATGTACTGAACTTTGTTGTCCTCGATATAGATGAAAATAACCAAGCTTACAAATGAAAACCTTCCAAAACATAAATACGTAGATAAATCTATCCAAAACTTAAAAAATAAATTGTTTAAGTTCAGAGGTTGAGACCCTGGGTCGGTTAAAACAAAAACAAACGCAAACGTCCATGTCTTCATCATTTTTGAGTTTCTTTTGCTTAAACTCATATTTTCTTTTAGATTAACTTTTCAACTATAATCTCAGAAATTTTCAGCTTTCTGTCCCTAAAGGCTCCAATTTTATAAGCTTAAACAAAAAACCTTTTACATATCTTACAAAGCCTAATATATGTGAAAATTAAAAAAATGAAAATTTATATAAAATTAATATTGAATTTTGTTTTAGTTTTGTTGATATTTACTTGCAAATACTATTCGAACAAATTGATAGATCTTTGTGCGATAGGCGTTCAAAAGGATCTATATATGAAAAACATTTTAGGGAGCTATTATATAATTTACCAACCGAATAATTAGTTAGTGTTAATTAAACAGTAAAATTAAGCATGTAAATTCCTATAAAAATAACAGATATGTATAAACTTTAGTAAAACATGTGTTAATATCACACAGCGTTTAAAAAAATTCATATTTAATAACATAAAACCATAATGATCACCCCCAAATCTAATTAACCAAATTTTTGTTCTTCATGGTTATTTAGATATTGTCTATATAAAAGAAAAATTGCGAAAATTGCATTTGTATGCAATTTTTCAATTTATTTGTATTGTTTTTATTTTGAATTTTTGTTTTGTATTCAAATTGCATATAGAACCAATTACGTATGTTATTAGGAATTTTGTTTTGTTTTACGTAGATTTCATATATTAGGTAGATTTCATATATGCCAAACGACTATATATGTAAAGCGGAGACGGAAAAACAAAACAAAAATTATACATATATATATATATAACGATATGAGGTATAACGGAATTTAGCGGCACTCTCACGGTCGCATTTTTCGACTTAGACCAAAATTTTTTTCTGAGCGTATTGCGGCAAACAATTTCTTGGATAAGTTCGACAACTGGCCATATCCGGGTACAGGTTAAGAGTCTAGAGCCTTGAAACTGTCAAAGACAAAGCGTTATAACGGCCGTTTGGGGCAAATTATGTAAACAAATTTATAAATATTAATTATTTGAACATATTTCTATCATTTTTTAAAAAGCCAGATATCTGCAATAAAAGGTTCTTTAGCTATCTGCAATAAACTGTGTGAAGTACAACGGCATTTTGCGGCACTTTCACGGTCGCATTTTTTCACTTACGCTAAAAATATTTTCTGGGTATGTTGCGGCAAACAGTTTCCTGAATATGTTTGACAATTGGCCATATCGGGGTACAGGTTAAGTGCTTAGAGCCCAAAAACTGTTTAAAATAATGTTTATTTTTAAATTTTGTTTAATACTTCTGTTTTTAATTAGTGTTTTTTATAAAGTAATCTGATAAATCCGATTCTAATTGCACACATAACTGTCTGATCCCGAAATCTACCTATTTCTAGCGGATATACCTGCCGCTCGGACTTTTTTCAATTCAATTAGTCACAATATATGTAATATGTTTTAGTTTTGCTTTTGAACGTATATAAGTAAAAACATGCTATATATTATGCTTAATATATAGTAATTAATTTACTTCACAAACAAACTTAAATCGTTTAAAGCAAGAACATGAGAAATCTCAAAGATAATTTTTTAAATGATTATAGTTGTGTTTTGTATGTAATAGTACGTTCATATTACGATGAAATCAAGCTCGAAATCATCTAAAATCCAAGTTTTCAAAAAACCGTTCACATTATTATTAATATGATTAAGCATGACATTTATTTGTAAATTATCAAAAAATAAGCAAAATTTTTAAATGAATATGTTATGTTAGAAATATCCAAACCAATTTGTCTGTTTTTCTATTATTTTTGAGTCAAAACTTTCAATTACCAAAAACAAATTCTTTTGTATGACTCAAAATATTATTAAAATTTTACAATAGTCATGTTTTTATTTGGAATTAAAACAAAATATTTGCTTTATTAAATGTCACTTTAGAAATAGGGATGCAATTTTTTTTCGAAGATCGAAAATTCAGGGGTGCTTAGTGATTTTAAATAGATTTCATTGAAATCATCTTTCAACATGATTTGGATTTTGTATACAAAAATTAACCAAAACAAGCTGATAATCCAGCTGAAATCATAAATAGTTTGAAATCATGGTAATGTGAACGTAGTATAAGCCAATATAAATGTTTGAAATGCTTTTCTTCTCTCCCCTTTGTAGCACTATTATAGCAGAAGTCAGACCCAGAAAATTGTTCTATAGAACAGCAAACATAAAAGCATAGAAAAGTATAGATTTTTAACAATTTTTAAAAACAATGTAGGCTGCAAACATATTATTGGGACAAAAAACAGTTTGTGTTATAATATGCATTTTTGAACATTTAATAATTTAAACCGATTTAATAAAATGATGTTTAAAAAACTCAGTACAAAATTTCGTTGTCATTGTCGATGTAGAGGGTTGTAAGAAATGTTCAGGGTTCAACGCGGACCCTATATTTATTTTTTATTAATTTTTTTATAGAACATAAAAATTATTTCTTTGGAATTTTTTGTATTAAATTTCTAGATATTACGATGTATGTATTCATAGGATGAGAGAATATTTCGTCAACACTTAAGTCAACATTCTAATCAACATCCTAAGTTACGAGTGTAAAGTCATTATTGATTGTTGGCAATCAATGCGAAACCTAATATCTGACGCATGGTCAATTCAATGGTATATTTTTGGTTAGGAAATAGAGACAACTTTAGAAGAATTTTTAATTTGGAAGGGTTTTTTGTGAACAATTAAGCTTTAGTATATATTAGAAATCACTTGAATTCTGCAATTCGAAATAACTTTTCATTTTCTCTAAAATTCCTTTAGAAAATTTTTTGTGTTTCGTGCCATAATGACTTTACACTCGTGACTTAGGATGTTGATTAGAATGTTGACTTTAGTGTTGACGAAATATTCTCTTATCCTATGAATTCATACATCGTAATATTTAGAAATTTAGTACAAAAAATCCCAAAGAAATACAATTTGCAATATGTAATCATAGATGAAAGAAAGATTCAACTTAAGTAAATATTAAAAATGATGAAGTTTCAATTTAGAAATTATCTGAACATGAAAAATAAAATATGGTACGTCATTGCCGCTCTGGCTAAGTTGTGTAACACACGGGATTTGAACATACGTCTCTGATGAAGGTGAGTTCGAATCCTGGCACGAAACACAAAAAATTTTTCTAAGGGAATTTTAGAGAAAATGAAAAATTGAATTGCAAAATTCAAGTGATTTCCAATATGTACTTAAGCTTAATTGTTTACAAAAAACCCTTCCAAATAAAAATCATTCCATTTTATTCATAAAAATTCCGTTTACGGCATTTTTCGATAATGTAGTCTAATTATTTAATGACATTAATTACTTATATGACAGATAGTTTGTTTTCCATCATTATTTCTGCATAGTTTCATTTTATGTAAATAAAATAAAGAAAAACAAAAGCTGCTATTTCATTATTTTATTAATACATATTATTATTTCCAGCCATTTGTGATTGATCGTATAAAAATTTATAGTATGTACACTTCACGATGGTTTTTTTGTAGAATTATAGCTAAGCAGCAGGTGCACACAGAATAGATTAGAAGAGGTTGGATTATGATGGATAGTACTTAGTAATTATATCAAAGCCTGATGAAAAGGCAAAGAGTGTATTGGCGTGCGGGGAAAGGGGGGGGCGCAGCCCGCGGGATACCCCTAGTTTGTTATATTTGTTAATTAAATTGCATAACTATTACAACAAAAAATAACAAATATTTTGATTGAATTATGAAATTTTGAAATGAAAGTTGCTTTTTAATCTAAAAAAAAATTTATTTTTTATAAATTTATACAAATTTAAATATTTTTTACTTTTTTGAGCTTAATAAATTTTGACGATAATAGATCTTATTTTATGTATATAAAAATTTTGATATATTAATTTCATATTTATAAAAAATTTAAACGTTTGCCGAAAATATTGTGTATTTCGTTTATAATTGTCGGTCTAACACAAAAAGTAGCACTTTAGCTCCTAGTTAATAATATACTATTATGGTTTATTTTGAATCAATCAATTAATTATTGTCAATTTATCGTCGTTGCTTTTCAATTTAAAATATTAGTATTGTAATGAAGTTTCGTTGGGCAATTATTCGAATCTTCTGTAGGATCTGCTCGGTTTTTTTCTGTACAAAGGAGTAGTTTTTATCGATGTTTCAATATAATCAGTTCTGCATCAATAATTTTAAGAGCCAAATTCACAATACCATATGCAAGTATTGCATTATCAACATCCATTACGAGTTCTTACGCCTTAATGAAGTTCATATCCAGAATGATTTCATCAACGATGTCCGCTACTAGTACTTCATGCTGGAAGTGTTTCTTCTCTATTCTTTTCTCTGTTGTTGTTGTTGTTAGCATTTGGTAAGGTTTTGCTGGTTGTAATTTTCATTTCATTAAATATGTACGGACAGTTGTGTTGTGCCTGCTGCACGTGTACCCAAAGAGCCAAAGCCGTATTTTTGATTACGTTGGTTTTGATGCAAAAGTATACTTTAGAGTATATCACAATCTTTTTCTCGAATTCTATAATACAACCTTTTAAACTTAATAAAACCAACACATCAATAGCTTCAAAATATTTAAGCTATTAAATTCAGTAATGAATCCCAAATCTTAAACAACCGATCAATTTCAAGCAAAATCAATCTAAAAACTTCAACCAAAAATTATAAAAGAAACTTAGTACACAAAAACCTAATTTGTTTTGCTCATATCAAATTATACTTCATTACAAATTACCCCCAACCCACACAAATTTATTAAAGCTTGAATATGTTTTTAGTTTTTCTTTATTTTTAGCTTTTAATGGGGTTACCAAAAACGCGCTGCCTAATACACTTGTCCGTTACAAACACAAACAACGCAAAAATTATGAGAAGAAAAACTTTTTTCTTGAATCTCATGCTAAAAATTTATTTTTCATATCTACATCTTTTTTCGTTTATAGGAGGAGAGTTACGGTGATAAGTTGATAAGTCAGTCATTTTTGCCAATAATGGTCAATCGTAGTAATATTTTGTCAGCTACTTTGCAGGTGCTGTATTTTCAAACGTCGGTTGTCGGTTTTTCAGTAGCTGAAGAAGTTTAATGTTTAGTTATTCCCTGTTGCTTCTAACCAATTTCTTTATTCCCTAGCCATCGTACACACAAACGAATCATAAGAAAAAAAATGATTATTAATAATTCGGATTGCGAAATAATTGTAGGATAAATTGTGATAACTATTAATGAAATGAAGGATGAAAGTTAAATTGTAATTAAGCAAAAATAATTAGAAAATTTAGATTGAATTAGCAGTTTTTCGATTAAGATTTCAGATGTTCATTGAATGATAATTTTAGATTTGTAATGATTTTGGATTTAGTTTACTTAACAAATTATAAACTTAATGTTGAAGTTCAATATTAGTTTGTAATAAGTTTATGGATGGATCAGTTTTTATTGATTTGTATTCTTTTTTATCTACGGGTGAACAACCCCGCAAACTTCAGTCTCTATTGACATATGAGTTAACATGAGATATCACATATCACTGGGAATAGCAATGATATAGCAAAGACTAACCAAGGGGATGCTCTTTTTAAATTTCAATAATTTTTACAGACGTTTTGGACTTTTTCAAATAATTTTTGTTTTCATATATAATGTTGTTTTAAATTTGATATTTTGTCGGAAGTAACTCTAGAAGGCATATTAACTACTTAGTGGTAGGTAATAATTGCTTCCCTGTAATGCTGTAAAAAGAGCAAACTATCAGAACAGTCCTTGTCACTTACACCCTACTCCTACTCTATGTAACTCCTCATCAATCATTAAATCAAATTAAATCAAGAATGTAAACATTTTTCAAAAGTATCATAATTTATAGCCACATTAATAACCACTACCAAACTCATTTTAATTTAATTATAAACAAAAAGACAGAAATGATTCTTTGTAAATATAGTTTGCATATACTGTCATTAGTTCTACGTTGCTTTTGTGTTCTTTTGTGTGTTGGTTCTTCTCGTTTGAATTGCTCAATTATAAGAGACAGAAATTTCTCAATTTTATAGGAGCAATTATTATCATCATTTTCAGCTTCAGTATTGTATATTAACATAATTATAGTTATTACAACAAAGGATGCTTTTTGCACACTTCCACAAGAAAAGAAATAAAAAAAGTCCGAGCGGCAGTATGTCCGCTAGAAATAGGTAGATTTCGAGATCAGTTTTGTGTACAAGTAGAATCTGATGTATCAGACTAGTTTAAACAAAACAAACTAATTACAAACAGATATCGAACAAATTTTAAAAAGAAAATTAGCTACATATAAGCAAAACTACATCTATGCAATTTTGCAACAAACAAATATCAAATCTACCACAGAACATATGTGTGACAACACTATATGAAAAACACACGGCAAACCTACTCTATGTCGTGCAATTACTGCAAAATATCAAAATAGTTTATTTCTAAGAAAAAAAATATTTCTTCTATTCAAATCTTTTTATTTTTTTCATTGATTGTTATAAGGTTTTTGCAAATTGTTGTTGTTGGGGATTGTTACAAAATTTTTGTTGAAGCCGACAAGTCAAAAACCTCTAACTACAGATTTTTATATTTAAAATAAAAGGCTTAAACTGTTTCCACAGATTCTAAATTTATGAAGTTTTTAAAAATGTTAAAGCCTTTTAAAGCCTTTAGTTTCTTAACCATGAGTCGGATTTTGCTGATTTTCGAACTTGTCCAAGATATTAATAAAACACACATTTTAAGAAACATTTTTTTGATCTGGCTTCACAAATGCGACCATGGGAGTGCCGGGTGTTTCAAAAGCATTTTGTGTTTTACAAACTGTTTTGTTGGAGCCGCTCACTCAGGAACTTTTAAATGCAGAGGTGTATTTTTAAAAGAAATTAATAAAAAATATTCCAAAGATTCTAAATTTATGAAGTTTTTAAAAATAATAGTATCATAGTATCATTAGTAAAACGGCCGTTATTAGTAGCATTAGTATCATTAGTAAAACGGCTGTTATAACGGATTTGAGAAACCATTTTTTTCTAGTATAAAACCTCTAGTTTCTTTACCATGAGTTGGATTTGGCTGATTTACGAACTTGCCGAAGATATTCATAAAACACACATTTTTTAAAAAGTTTTATTGATCTGGCTCCACAAATGCAAGAAACCTCCAACTGCAGAGGTCTATTTTTTAAAAGATAAAAAAGGTTTCAAAGATTCTCAATTTACGGAGATTTTAAACATATTAGTATCCAAACGGCCGCTATAACGGATCTAAAAAAGTTTATTTTCTAGTATAAAGCCTCTAGTTTCTTAACCATGTGTCGGATTTTGCTGATTTACGAACATGTCCAAGATATAAATAAAACACACATTTTTAAAAAAGTTTTTTGATCTGGCTCTACAAATGCGACCGTGAGAGTGCCGGCTGTTTCAAAAAAAAAATTTTTAGCAATCTTTTTTGTTGGAGCCGTTCACTCAGGAACTCCTAACTGTAGGGGTCTATTTGTAGAATAAATTGATAAAAAAGATTCCAAAGATCATAAATTTGTTAATTTTTAGCATCCAAACGGCCATTATATTGGTTTTAAAATTCAATTTTTTTTAGAAAAAAACCTGTAGTTTCTTAACCACGCGTCCGATTTTGCTGATTCACGAATTTGTCCAGCATATTAATAGAACACACATGTACAGAAAAATTTTTTGATCTTGCTCAACAAATGCGACCGTGAGAGTGCTGGTCGTTTTCGTTATATCTCCTATCTTATATATATATATATATATATATATATATATATATATATATATATATATATATATATATATATATATATATATATATATATATATATATATATATATATATATATATATATATATATATATATATATATATATATATATATATATAAATATATATATATATATATATATATATATATATATATATATATATATATATATATATATATATATATATATATATATACATATATATATATATATATATATATATATATATATATATATATATATATATATATATATATATATATATATATCTGTAGGTGGGAGGTAAACTACACCAAGTCCGATTTTTTCAAAATACGTTTTTTTATACTGTTAGAATCAGGATTTTGTTCTCTACCGAGAGGTTAATAGCACTGAGTCCTAACTAGTGTAGTTTTCGAGATAGAACAATTTTAAATAGTCCAAGTCCATAGTAATTAGTCCATTTTCAAACAGTTTTTTGGCTTTCCTGTAAAATTTTAAAAATGTGACTTGGTGTAGTTTACCTCCCACCTACAGATATATATATATATATATATATATATATATATATATATATATATATATATATATATATATATATATATATATATATATATATATATATATATATATATATATATATATATATATATATATATATGTATATATATATATATATATATATATATATATATATATATATATATATATATATATATATATTAGACTGGTCGTTAAAAACTAAATTTTCCGAGACGCCCCCCAGAAAAATTCTTTGTGGTCAAAAAACCATAACGGCTTTATTTTTTTTTTTTAAAGTGAAAAGAACACGTGCCGCAAAATCATCGAAGTTTATTTTTTGATAAAATTGTTAATATCTCATAAAATATGCAGATGTCAAAAAAAATCACATAGTCATTTTTGCAGGAAATTTAATTCTCTACAAAAAAGGTCCAAGTCATTTTTTTCCTAAAACCTATATATCTGATTATATTTTGAAATAAAACTTGAAATTCTTCGAAACTCGTAAGACCAAATGATGAAAATTTCTACGAAAAAGTACTAATTTTGATTTTTTTTGTCACGATTATTTTTTTTATACATTTCATTCTATAGCATAAGAAGAAAATTAGGAATTTTTCGTCATCTTTATTTTTTATGTTTTTAAAAATTACGAAAACTTACAAGTTCATTTTCAAAATATCATGAGAACTATACGTTTTCGGGAAAAAATGACATGCACCTTTTTTGTAGAGAATTAAATTTCCTACAAAAATGATTATGTGATTTTTTTTGACATCTGCATATTTTATGAGATATTTGAAAAAATCTACGAATTTTTCAAAAAATCAACTTCAACGATTTTGCGGCACGTGTTCTTTTGATTTAAAAAAAAAAAAAATAATGCCGTTGTGGTTTTTTGACCTCAAAGAATTTTTCTAGGGGGCGTCTCGGAAAATTTAGTTTTTAACGACCAGTCTAATATATATATATATATATATGTATATATATATATATATATATATATATATATATATATATACATATATATATATATATATATATATATATATATATATATATATATATATATATATATATATATATATATATATATATATATATATATATATATATATCAGTGGCGTGCAGTGGGTTTCGATAGACGGTAAGCAGATTATATAAAAAACAGAACATTTTTTAATTTATACCCACATGATAGTTCTTCCATTGTATTGATTGCATGACGTGATAAGGCTTTGGCAGATCAGTCTGCACTAATATCTGTAAAAGCTAAGAGTCTTTCAAAAACTTCTTCTGTTTTAGTTACAAATCGTCCTATTGTTGACAATTGCGACTTATAAGATATATCTGATGTTTTATCAAGAAGTATGGCAATAAATAAACAAACTTTGATTTCTAAAAAAATTGAGTTTTTTAGATCAAACCCTATTGATTCACTCAAATCATTTTGTATATGACTAAAAATGCCTAAAAATACTTTGGATTCCTATAAAAATATATCCAATTCTTGATCATATATTGATAACACTTTCAACATTATAACACTACCGAATAATTTGAAAAAATTGATTGATTAATATAATATGGCTTGGTGTTTACTAACGGCATTAAAAAAATTATTTAAATTATGATAACCATCGTAGGTTTAAATACCCTTTTCTTTAGAAAATAAAATAAACATTTAAAAAAAAAATGAAACAGACTTCAGAAACAATAAAAGAGACACAAAAAAGTGAAAAATGTTTCAATTGTGGCTTTTAGAGACAGAAATACATATAAATTTTGATTAATTTAATTTAATTATACTTAACTACAAAAAATTACACTTTTAAACAAAGTGGTATATTATAAAACTTATATTTTATTATAATTATTATAGTTGTTGTAATAGTTATTATATTATAAGATTTATTTGTAGTACAAAACTGTTAGCAATCGATGAGATGTGTTCGATGAGATGTGACTTCGAACATTTTGTATTGAAAATAAATTTCATAATATAAAAGCTAGTATAAAAAAATAACTTTTACAATATAATATCTTTGTTTAAAAGCGTAATTTTTTGTATGTAACTAACTATAATTAAATTAAATTAATCAAAATTTATACGTATTTTCGTCTCTAAAAGGCACAATTGAGTTATTTTCCACTTTTTGTGCCTCTTTTGTTTTTTCTGAAGTCGGTTTTATTTTTTTAAAAAAGTTTATTTATTATTTCATTTTGTGTAGTCATAAAATCAAAAGGCGGCTAAGAAAGTGTTTTTGAAGTAATAACTTAAAATCGCGGCAAGCATTCATCGATGAAAATCTAACAAACATGGTTTTATCATATTTTTGAAAAAGGGGATATTTTCTGTCATATAAAGGAATTTAGGACTATTTAGGCATCTATATCAATTAAATACAACTCAAACCGTCCAAATAGATCCAAATAGATTAAACTGTTTCAAAAAAATCGACGAAAATACATGAAAAATAAAGTTTTTTTTCAATTTCCTGAACAACGACCGTTTTCCACGTAATATAAAAAATATGGGACCACCTGGGCATCTATCTTAATAGAATACATTTAAACCATCCAAATCAAGTGAGCTGTTTTCGATAAACCGGCGAAAATACATAAAAAAATATAGTTTTTCCAATTTTCTGAAAATAGTACATTTTGCTATACAAGAGATGAAAACGCTGCTTTTTCGTGAGTGAAAATTTGTTCACGAGAGCCGTTAACGTCCAGTTGGACAATTTCACGAACGCAAAATGTTTTTATCTCGCGTAGGAAATACACTTTTTTCTATGATAGTAAATACATAAACGATATTTCTTAGAATTTATTAAATTAGAAATCGACAAAATAACATTCAAAATTCATATTCTATTTTTACATATGGTTGCTTTGTTTTAAAATTATATGAAAATACCATAGCAACTACAATTTGTTATTCTTTTTACAATAGAGGGAAAAAGCCTATTTTCACAGGGGATTAAGCCTGCTTGAAAGTAAAATTTTTCTCTGCTATCATAGAAAAACGGTATTTTTCACGTCATAAAAAAATGGACCACTTGGGAGTCTACCTTAACAGAATACAATTTAAATCATCCAAATCGAATGAACCGTTTTCAAGAAACATACATAAAAAACCTTCAATGAAAGATCCAATAATCTCATAATTTAAATCACTGGAAACTATATTATTTAATGGTTGCACCATTTTAATAAACGAAATATTACACCCATTAAAACTATAAATAAATAATGTTATTAATTTTAATAACACAACAAATAGATTAAAAATAATTTCAATCTTATCAGGAAAAAACTAACAAACCATTTTCTTTATATTCGCTCATAAGACATAACCAAAAAACTTGTGTTCAAAATGTACAAAATGTGAAATGACAAAAGGAAAAAAAAGAAAAAACTTTAAAAGCAGAATTATCTTCTGCTTATTTTCACACATTTTATTGGGACTTTAATTGTTTGTTTTTCAATACAACTTCTAAGGAATACATAGCGATTGAAAGCAGAAATTTTGCTGATGACTATAGAACAAAGAATAGATAAAATTAGCCAAAAAACAAAATTTTTTAATATTTCATTTAAATGTGCATTTTAGATTTGGAGTGTTGAAAATTCAAAAAGGCTGACATGTAAATACAGATTTTTGGAATATTAGAATAATCGTTAATAAATAAATGATATTATTAATCAATTTAGAATGTTTTTATATTCTTTAATTAATTTAAATTTTTGTTAAGAAGACTATTTTAAATTTTCTTTGGGTAAGCAGGTATGACCCTGCTTTCTTCGTACCGCCCGCCAGTGATATATATATATATATATATATATATATATATATATATATATATATATATATATATATATATATATATATATATATATATATTTATATATATATATATATATATATATATATATATATATATATATATATATATATATATATATATATATATATATATATATATATATATATATATATGTGTTAGGGCGGGTCGATTTAAAAATTGCCCAAGCGACAAGGAAAATCGTATTAATATAAGTAATTAATTTATATATCAAAATAAGAAATTTTGCCCAAGGAACCATACCTCTAAAATGAATTCTGATGTTCCCCTTTTTGACCCGAAGTTCTAATTTTGAAAAATCCCACTTTGACCCATTTAGAGTGCCCCAATCGAGTCCAATTGTATGACCGACCCCCACTAACTTTGGAGGGCCGATACCCATGCTAGTGGCACACACTGGACACCCCCTGGGGGGTTTCCCATACAAAAATTGCAAAAATTTTAATTTTTTGGCACTTAAAATGAAAAAAATCAGCGATATGGCTATGTTTTTTTATTTTTGGAGTTTATTTTTCTTTTTAGAAATTTATTAAGTCAGAAGATATGTAAATGAAAAAATGAATTGAACTTAGTAATAGAAAAGACACGAAAAAAAATTATTGTTTGAAGTCTTTTTTGCTTTCAAATCTGGGCAATTTTGCACGACTCTCTTATGTCGTCCCCATAACAGCCTCTACATTTCCGGTATAACTCGTTTGGAAACGCTAGCTAGCAATTGAACGGGTCGTTCCGTTCCTTGTATGTGTGATGGAATTTTCGGATCATTGAACGGTGGATCATCTTGATTTAAATATTCTTACAATGTATCGTACGGAATGCTTCGCGTGAATGGTGGTTCAAATACGTTATTTATATCATTCAAATTGATCATTTCCGTGTAATCTGTGCAATAAAAGTTTATATCTGGTTTTTTATAAACTCTAAGTTCCGTTGGGTCTTCAACATCGGCTCGATAGCGTAGAATTTTCTTGCTAGCACAGTCGCGCTTTTCTTTCCTATCATCAAACAACATTGATAACAAGATATTTTCCGAATGTGCATAATATGAATTACCATTAATTACTTGATTGACAATACTGCGTAAAGGAGTTTCTAGAAATCATGACCAACTAATGAACTTGAAAAATAATGTACTACCGTACACGACAGAGCTGTAATACATATAATCACATATAATCGTAATATTCTAGCGGCCTTGGTGAGTCAGCGAGAATGTACAATTTTCCCTGGTTTGATGCTAGCCAGATCCACCGAAACCACGCCGCTAGAAATTGCATGGGCCATGTCGTATAAGTACTTCGAATCGGTGGAAAATACGTGATTTTCTGCAACAGGAGGCATATTTTCCAACGCAATTTTAACGAAAACCGTCCACCACCTGAAAATATATAATAATTAAATATATATATATAAATTATATATAAATACCTCAGACAAGTTTAAAAAATCAAAACTTACAATAAAAACTTACAAGAAAAGATTTCGATCAAATCTCTCCGAGGTCATATTCCTCTTATATTGTTTATACATGTAACATATATGGCAATATTTTGACCATGTGTATGATACGCTTTGATTGCCATACAATCAATAATGACTTTACACTCGTGACTTAGAATGTTGAATTAAAAGAAATATTCTCATCCTATGAATTCAAACATTGTAATGTAATGTCTAGAAGTTTAATACAAAAAACATCCAAAACTAAGTCATTTTAAGTCAGCATTTTCTACAATTTCTAGATGTAAGAATCATTCAAAGTCTAAACGTTGAAGTCTAAACCTCCCTCTAAACTAACAAATAATAAAATAAAAACAATTCTAACCTCACCATTATGAACGTTTTTTGATTTGGCAGCCGCTCAAAATAAAACCTGGAACTAAAACCAGTTTCTCTTGCGTTTTTAATTTTTATGCTCTTATTTCTTATGCTGAATTCTTACCCTGAAAAAGCTTTTTAGGTAGATTTCATATAAAAATCTACCTATTGCAATGTACCTCATCTCGGAATTTCGGAAAAATTTTGGTGCCAAACGACTATTTATGATAAGCGGAGACGGAAAATCGAAAAAAAAATTATTTTTATATTCTAGACCATTTTTTTAAAAATTATTTTGGAACGGGTCATTCGTAATAAAAAACCTCTGATGTTCTATCATAATTTATTAAATTTACTTCAAAAAAGAGACTTTCCTTCTTTATTTGATCAAACGACTACGTTTCGGAGCTTTTATGGCTCCATTTTCAAGTCCTTTAAACTTTAAAGTTAAAAAGATACATTGTTATTAATTTTAACGTTTTTTAAAAAATTAACTAATTGGTGAAGATCTACAAACACATCATTTTGATTTACAATGATAACATTAAATGACTGTACTATAACATAAAATAAAAATTCTTGACAGTTTAAACACAGGAAAAATAAAATTATAAAAAAGTTTTAAGAATTAAAATATCTGTGAAAACATTGCTTTTGCATATTCTAAATTAACATTTTGGATCAATGGAAAAAACAAAAAAACCTTTTTCTTCTCGATTAGCACAAAAACCTTTACAAAATTAAAAACGTATTGAAAAAATGTTTGTATTATTAAGATTAAACTACTAATAAATTAATTTTTATGGTTTGTATAAATATATTTTTGTTTTTTCTAGTAACACATTAAACTAGAATCTTAGACGTACCAATTGTATATTTAAAAAAGTCCAAGCGGCACGTATATCCGCTAGAAATAGGTAGATTTCGAGATCAGACAGTTTTGTGTGCCAATAGAATCTGATGTATCAGATTAGTTTAAACAACACAAACTAATTTAAAACAGATATCCAACAAATTTTAAAAAGAAAATTAGCTACATATAAGCAAAACTATATCTATCCAATTTTGCAACAAATAAATAACAAATCTACCACAGAACATGTGTTAGACAATTTATGACACAAACCTACGCTATATCATATGTCGTCCAATTACTGCAAAATATCAAAATAGTTTATTTCTAAGAAAAAAATTAATTCCTTCTATTCAAACCTTTTTATTTTTTTTTCATTGACTGTTATAAGGTTTTTGGAAATTGTAGTTATGGATTATTGCAAACTTTTTTGTTGAAGCCGACAAGTCAAAAACCTCTAACTGCAGAGGTTTATATTTATAAGAAACAGATTAAAATGTTTCCACAGATTCTAAATTTATGAAGTTTTTAAAAATATTAGTATCCAAACGGCCGTTATAACGGATTAAAAAAACGAATTTTTTTTCTAGTATAAAGCCTCTAGTTATTTAACCATGTGCCAGAGTTTTCTGATTTACGAACTTGTCCAAGATATTAATAAAACACACATGTTTACGGAAGATTTTTTTGATCTGGCTCCACAAATGCGACCGTGAAAGTGCCGGTTGATTCAAACGCATTTTGTGTTTTACAAGCTTTTTTGTTGGAGCCGCTCACTCAGAAACCTCCAACTGCGGAGGTCTTTTTTTTTAAAGAAACTGATTAAAAAGGTTTCAAAAATTCTAAATTTATGAAGTTTTTAAAAATATTACAATCTAAGCGGCCGTTATAACGGATCTAAAAAACAGAGTTTTTTTCTAGTATAAAGCCTCTAGTTTCTTAACCATGTGTCGGATTTGGCTGATTTACAAACTTGTTCAAGATATTTTTTTTTTTTTAATAAAATGTGTTGTGTAATAGGGTTTAGAATATGTGTCACAACAACACATAAATACCTTTTAAGACCTAGGTCTAGACCTGGGTCCCACAACAACTGGCGTTCTAAGGTGTAGATTAACGCTTTTTTTAAACATCTGTGGGTTGAAGCCACCTGAGACTAAGTGTTCCGGCAAACTATTCCATTTGTACGCAGTTCGGACAAAAAAGTCTTTCTGCGATCTGCCAGTATGACAGCGCGGAATCTTTACCGTTTTACCGATTGCGGCAGCCGATTGCCGAGTGGAACGGGGGTAAGAATAAGTTTGAGGCATGATGCCGCTGATTTCATCTGAGCACTGCTGATGACGATATTTGTAAAAAACAACGAAGTCAGCAACAGTGCGACGATGTTGTAGGGAATCAAGTTTTGATGTCAAAGTTCGATCACCTACAATTCGTATAGCTCGCTTTTAAACAGAGTCCAAGAGGGCCAAGATGGAAACAGAGGCAGCACCCCAAACTTGACAGCAGTACTCCATACAGGGACGAATATAGGACTTATAAACATGGAGCAATTGGTATGGAGTGAAAAATTTTTTGCATCTATTTAGATGCGCTTTTGCGCTTTTTGCCATCGCCATTACATGATCGTTCCAGAGTAGGTCAATTGAAACTGAGACACCCAATAAACGAATGTTTTTACATTCACCTATTGGTTCATCACACATACTAAATAAAATATCTTTGGGGGACTCGGTCTTTAATCTGGAAACAATCAACAGCTGTGTTTTGGTAGAGTTGAAATTTACAAGGTTTTTGTCACCCCACCAATAAAACGCACAATTTTAGAAAAGGTTTTTTGATCTGGCTTTACAAATGCGACCGTGAGAGGGCCGGTTGTTTCAAAAAAAATTTTTGCAAACTCTTTTGTTGGAGCCGCCTACTCAGGAACCTCTAACTGCAGAGGTCTTTTTTTAAAACAAATTGATAAAAAAGATTCCAAAAATTCTAAATTTGTTAACTTTTTAAAATATTAGTATCCAAACGGCCGTTATAACGGTTTTAAAAAATCAATTTTTTTTAGAAAAAAGGCTCTAGTTCCACGTGTCGGATTTTGCTGATTCACGAACTCGTCTGAGATATTGATAGAACACACATGTACAGAAAATTTTTTTGATCCACCTCAACAAATGCGACCGTGAGAGTGCCGGTCGTTTTCGTTATATCTCATATCGTTTATATATATATATATATATATATATATATATATATATATATATATATATATATATATATATATATATATATATATATATATATATATATATATATATATATATATATATATATAATATATATATATATATATATATATATATATATATATATATATATATATATATATTTATATATATATATATATAACAACCATATATATATATTTGAAACAACCGGCCCTCTCACGGTTGCATTTGTAAAGCCAGATCAAAAAACCTTTTCTAAAATTGTGCGTTTTATTGGTGGGGTGACAAAAACCTTGTCAATTTCAACTCTACCAAAACACAGCTGTTGATTGTTTCCAGATTAAAGACCGACTTCCCCAAAGATATTTTATTTAGTATGTGTGATGAACCAATAGGTGGATGTAAAAACATTCGTTTATTGGGTGTCTCAGTTTCAATTGACCTACTCTGGAACGATCGTGTAATGGCGATGGCAAAAAGCGCGTCTAAGAAACTCAGCCTCCTAAATAGATGCAAAAAAATGTTTCACTCCATACCAATTGCTTAATGTTTATAAGCCCTATATTCGTCCCTGTATGGAGTACTGCTGTCAAGTTTGTGGTGCTGGCTCTGTTTCCATATTGGCCCTCTTGGACTCTGTTCAAAAGCGAGCTATACGAATTGTAGGTGATCGAACTTTGACATCAAAACTTGATTCCCTACAACATCGTCGCACTGTTGCTGACCTCGTTGTTTTTTACAAATATCGTCATCAGCAGTGCTCAGATGAAATCAGCGGCATCATGCCTCAAACTTATTCTTACCCCCGTTCCACTCGGCAATCGGCTGCCGCAACCGGTGAAACGGTAAAGATCCCGCGCTGTCATACTGGTAGATCGCAGACTTCTTTGTCCGAACTGCGTACAAATGGAATAGTTTGCCGGAACACTTAGTCTCAGGTGGCTTCAACCCACAGATGTTTAAAAAAAGCGTTAATCTACACCTTAGACCGCTTAGATTGTAATATTTTTAAAAACTTCATAAATTTAGAATTTTTGAAACCTTTTTAATCAGTTTCTTTAAAAAAAAAAGACCTCCGCAGTTGGAGGTTTCTGAGTGAGCGGCTCCAACAAAAAAGCTTGTAAAACACAAAATGCGTTTGAATCAACCGGCACTTTCACGGTCGCATTTGTGGAGCCAGATCAAAAAAACCTTCCGTAAACATGTGTGTTTTATTAATATCTTGGACAAGTTCGTAAATCAGAAAACTCTGGCACATGGTTAAATAACTAGAGGCTTTATACTAGAAAAAAAAATCGTTTTTTTAATCCGTTATAACGGCCGTTTGGATACTAATATTTTTAAAAACTTCATAAATTTAGAATCTGTGGAAACATTTTAATCTGTTTCTTATAAATATAAACCTCTGCAGTTAGAGGTTTTTGACTTGTCGGCTTCAACAAAAAAGTTTGCAATAATCCATAACTACAATTTCCAAAAACCTTATAACAGTCAATGAAAAAAAAATAAAAAGGTTTGAATAGAAGGAATTAATTTTTTTTCTTAGAAATAAACTATTTTGATATTTTGCAGTAATTGGACGACATATGATATAGCGTAGGTTTGTGTCATAAATTGTCAAACACATGTTCTGTGGTAGATTTGATATTTGTTTGTTGCAAAATTGGATAGATATAGTTTTGCTTATATGTAGCTAATTTTCTTTTTAAAATTTGTTGGATATCTGTTTTAAATTAGTTTGTGTTGTTTCAACTAATCTGATACATCAGATTCTATTGGCACACAAAACTGTCTGATCTCGAAATCTACCTATTTCTAGCGGATATACTTGCCGCTTGGACTTTTTTAAATAAACAATTGGTACGTCTAAGATTCTAGTTTAATGTGTTACTAGAAAAAACAAAAATATATTAACACAAACCATAAAAATTAATTTATTAGTAGTTTAATCTTAATAATACAAACATTTTTTCAATACGTTTTAGGTAGATTTCATATAAAAATCTACCTATTGCAATGGGCTTCATCTCGGAATTTCGGAAAAATTTTGATGCCAAACGACTATTTGTGATAAGCGGAGATGGAAAAACAAAAAAAAAAAAAAATTATATATATATATATATATATATATATATATATATATATATATATATATATATATATATATATATATATATATATATATAACGATATGAGGTATAACGGAATTTAGCGGCACTCTCACGGTCGCATTTTTTGACCTACACCAAAATAATTTTCTGTGTATGTTACGGCAAATAATGTCTTGGACAAGTTCGTGAACTGGCCATATCCGGGTACCGGTTAAGCGGCTAGAGCCTAAAAAGTCGAATAATCTAGGGCGCTATAACTTCCGTTTGAATAATAATATTTTAATAAAATTTAAAAATATTGAATATTTGAACCTTTTTTTATCATTTTTATCCAGATGACTACTTTGGCGTTTCAGGTTTCTCAAAAATCAGCTGTTTTAAAAATTTACTAAACTTTGCTGCCCTTGATCTAGCTGAAATGGCCAAGCTCATAGTTGAAAACTTTTTTTCACGTACTTAAAATATAAATCTTTCCAAAATTTTCAAAAATAATAGTTTAAGTCTAACGGTTGAGACCCTACGGCTGTTGAAATAAAAACAAACGCAAAAGGCAATGCTTTCATCATGTTTCAGTTTATGTTATTTAAATTCATCTTAGCTTTTAAACATACTTTTCAGCTATAGCCTCAAAAAATTTCAGCTTTCTAACCCAAAAGGTTCCATTTTTATAAGCATTATAATGCAACCCTTACAAGAAAAATATCAACCCATTTAATACCATAGAAAAATTATCAAAATCTCTTTTGTTTTTATTTTTTTTACTAAGTAACTGTTTGAAAAAAGATTAAATAAGAACAAAAAAACACAACAACAAAAGATGATTTTGAAATAAAATTGTTTGATAATGTTATAAATTATGTGTGATGGTATAATTGTAGTTGTGACGTAGTTCATTTGATCTTTGGTGGATTTAATATGTTATTAAAAGTAGTTTAAACCAACTTAAATAAAACTGTTCCGAAATTGTGTTGATGGCGTTAGTTCGGATAATGTATTTAATTTGGTTCGATAATTTTTTTGAATTATTCTGTTTCTACTTATATTTTTTATTTAAACTAATCTGACTTATCTAATTTTATTTGGACACAAAACCGTCTGACCCCGAAATCTACCTATTTCTAGCGGATATACCTGCCGCTGGGATTTTTAATTTTGTAAAGGTTTTTGTGCTAATCGAGAAGAAAAAGGTTTTTTTGTTTTTTCCATTGATCCAAAATGTTAATTTAGAATATGCAAAAGCAATGTTTTCACAGATATTTTAATTCTTAAAACTTTTTTATAATTTTATTTTTCCTGTTTTTAAACTGTCAAGAATTTTTATTTTATGTTATAGTACAGTCATTTAATGTTATCATTGTAAATCAAAATGATGTGTTTGTAGATCTTCACCAATTAGTTAATTTTTTAAAAAACGTTAAAATTAATAACAATGTATCTTTTCAACTTTAAAGTTTAAAGGACTTGAAAATGGAGCCATAAAAGCTCCGAAACGTAGTCGTTTGATCAAATAAAGAAGGAAAGTCTCTTTTTTGAAGTAAATTTAATAAATTATGATAGAACATCAGAGGTTTTTTATTACGAATGACCCGTTCCAAAATAATTTTTAAAAAAATGGTCTAGAATATAAAAATAATTTTTTTTTCGATTTTCCGTCTCCGCTTATCATAAATAGTCGTTTGGCACCAAAATTTTTCCGAAATTCCGAGATGAGGTACATTACAATAGGTAGATTTTTATATGAAATCTACCTAAAAAGCTTTTTCAGGGTAAGAATTCAGCATAAGAAATAAGAGCATAAAAATTAAAAACGCAAGAGAAACTGGTTTTAGTTCCAGGTTTTATTTTGAGCGGCTGCCAAATCAAAAGACGTACATAATGGTGAGGTTAGAATTGTTTTTATTTTATTATTTGTTAGTTTAGAGGGAGGTTTAGACTTCAACGTTTAGACTTTGAATGATTCTTACATCTAGAAATTGTAAAAAATGCTGACTTAAAATGACTTAGTTTTGGATGTTTTTTGTATTAAACTTCTAGACATTACATTACAATGATTGAATTCATAGGATGAGAATATTTCTTTTAATGCAACATTCTAAGTCACAAGTGTGAAGTCATTATTGATTGTATGGCAATCAAAGCGTATCATACACATAGTCAAAATATTGCCATATATGTTACATGTATAAACAATATAAGAGGAATATGACCTCGGAGAGATTTGATCGAAATCTTTTCTTGTAAGTTTTTATTTTGCTCATAAAGTTCTTCCGTAAATTCTTTTATTTTAAAATATATCTTAAGTGCAAGGAGTGAATAACAAAAACTAAAGCTTGCATGATTTTATTTTTAATATTTACTGAATAAAACAAAACCAAAATAATTAAATCAAAACGAAAAACGGATTATTGGCAAATTAAATAATTTGGTTTTATTAGTTTAATCTTGCATATTGAATTAAATCATTGAAGTTATACCAAATTTTTGCTTAAGTTTAGCTTTCGACCACTGTGGTCATATTCAATAAAACGGCTCAATAAAATTAGATAATGATGAAGTTGGTGAAGACACCTATTTGCTTGGTATTTCTCTATTGTGCTTATGATGAATTTCTTTATGATAGCACGTTCCCTATTGTGTGTGTCTGAGAAAAACGAATTCAGCTATTCTTTTTCAAACTCCTACTCAACCCAATTAATATAACTGTTTGTAATTTTCTTCAAATATTTCAATCTTAATTTAAAAGTTTGTAGTCTATTGCTCCGAAAGTGTACAATAAAAAATAAATGGATTTTGATAAAAATAGAACAACAAAAAAGTAAATATTCTTTTAAATTAAATCTATAAAGTTTCTTGTGGTTGGCTATCGATTTAACCAATTTAACTCATTTTCTTTTCGTTTCTTTGATTTTTTTTGCTTTATCCGATATGTAATTTGCTATTTCTGTTATATGTAGTTATTATTTTTATTTGGCTTTTAGTTTATGACTTAATTTATAGTAAAATTTGTAATTTATGTCTTTGTTATAATTAATTTGAAAATAATTTTTTATGTTAAATTGATATCCATTCGGTTTAGAAAATGATTTAAGAGAAATGTTTTATTAAATGTTTGAAATACTAACGCCCAACTTTTAAATACCTTCGCCTCGGTGGTGTTGTGAATAGCGTGTCTGCCAACGGATTCGAATTGTGGGACTGATCGAATCCTAGTCCTATATGTTACAGACATACAAGAGAAATGGAGTTTTTAAACTTAAAATGAGTTTTAATCTGAGAAATTCATTTCTATCTTCTTCTAAATTTTCGTTATTTCTATGATTTTGTAAAACATTTTTATTATTAACTATTTTAACTATTTTATTATAAAATTGATCTGAAATTGATGATCGGATTCGCACGTACAGCTCTAGCAAAAGTTTTTAACTAAATTAAATAAAGGTACTGACTAGTTTTTTTAATTATTCTTGCTGGTAGCCACTTGGCATAATCTCTAAAATGATCTATACATGACTGTTGCACTTAACTTAAGCATTTTACATAAAACATACCAGTTTTTCTCTTTTTTACATGTTTTTAATTATTATTCTTATTTTCATGTCTAGCAACATATTTTTCAGTTATTGTAGGATTAATTAAATTTAAAAGTGTTTTAGGTTTGTAATCAAGTAATAATTCCGCTGGTGATTTTGAAGGGACTGCTGATGGTTTGTTATTGTAATCAAAAACTAACCGATTTACTTTTTGTGGGATTGAAATTTTTTACATTCGGCAAACCAACAAATATTTTTTTAAGAAAGGCTTCACTGTCTGTACTCCTCGTTCAGCTTGAGATTCAGGCAAAACTTCTAATTGCTGAGAGGCTCCGGTTAAACCCGTCACACAAAATACACTGTTTGTCGGGTTTCAAGGGCGGGATCGTAGCGTTGCAATCGTTTAATCGTAGCATTGCAATCCATTCAAAGTATAATTTTTCTTTTACTTTTTTGAGCTGGGAGAACAGGAGAGGCCAATAGGAATCTTTAACTGTGACTAAAATATTTTTCGCATTAAAGCGATCGATTTTGATTTCCATGATTTTAATGCTTTCATCTGAAGAAAATTTTGCAGACATTTATTCTGTTTTTAAATTTTGAAAGAATTTATTATACCTTATCTAGACTAATAATTGGTTGACGATCCCGAAATCTACTTCAAATAGCATGGGTGTATTATTTACAATAATTTGTACCAGTTTAGATTTTGGACAGCACCAGATTCAATTTCTTGATCCAATTGAAGCTTACAATATTCAAAACATTTTATTTCCAAAGCTGTGGTAAAGTTAGCTTATGCGTGATCGTCGACAATATTTTCTTTTAAAGTATGACAATAATAAACAATAAATAAACAATAAACTCTATCACATAACAAAATATGACAGTTCAATATTCCATGATAGGATAAGGGAAAATAAAACGCAAGAGTAAAAGGCAAATTTTTTAGAAAAATTTACACGAACTAAACTAAAAATGGGTTTGCCAATAATCTAGCTAGGGGCATATTTCTTGATCATGATACGTACTGTCATACTCTATGATTAAAGCCTATTTATAGAGTTATCTATAAAGACTCGTTTCTTTGAGCAAACAATAACGTGTGATTATCAGTTGTAATTTCCCAAGGGCGGTGATAATTCGAAATAATTTTTTGCCAAAATTTTCGAAATCAAATTTCGACCTACGGCCTCGTGCTATTATCAATACCATTTGCTTAAGGAATTTTCCAAAAAATTATGAGAATTTATCAACGAACGAGGGGAATTCGTTCAGAATATTGTTTGCCATTTTTCATTTCTTTATTTATTTTTTATGAATTATACGTTGACCTACTGGGATATCAATGAATTATTTCAAAAATTATTTGATAATTTAATATCGCAGTAGGCCAGACCTATAACTATTTGTTATTAGTATAATTCAAAATTCAAATATTATTGGTAAAATTAAATGATGTTATTACATATTAGAGAATTTCATTGGGTTGAATTAAAATAAAACTAAGGCAAAAAAATTTCAGTAGCAATTTTCCAAGGACGGCGACAATTCGAAAAAATATTTTTCGAAAATTTCGAATGCAAGTATATTGATAATAGCACGAGGCCGTAGGCTGGCAAACAAAATTAATATTATCGAAAATTGAATTAAACAAACAACAAAAAAATATTGTAAATGGCAGAAAAAAGATTTTGCGAAAATTTTGAAAGTTCTATTGGTCGGGGGCGTAGCCCGATGGCTATTGTCAATGCCACTTACATGAGGAATTTTCCAAAATATTATGAGAATTTATCATCTGTCGAGGGGAATTTGTTTAGAAAAATGTTTGCTAACTAATGATAACCAATCTAATTTTTTATTTCTTTGTGTTTTTTTATGTTTTATGCAATATACGTCCATTGTTTTTATTTATTCTGGCTTACTATAAATCCTTTGAGGCGTCAAACAAAATTAATACTATAGAAAATTGAAAATAAACAAACAACCAGAAAAATATTATAAATGGCAGATACAATATCTTCACTAGGAAAATTATTAACAAAAATTAACAACTTCACTAGGAAAAAAACTAGGTTTCGTCAAGAAATATTATTTTCAGACCTTTATTAATTTATAATTCTATTAATTTATATTTCTGAACAAAAAATAAAATATTCGTGATAATTGTCCGTACTGATAATAATTGAGCTATAGAATGATAAAAAGTGTTATATTCCTATTATTATTGTAATTCAAATTGAATGATGCCATTACATTTTAGAGAATTTCATTGGGTTAAATTCAAATAAAAGTAAAGCCAAAAAATTCAATGAATACTCCATAACTAAGATAGAAGATGCTATCGTTGGAGGAATAAAGTGCATCCCTAAGATATAACCTTGGTTAGTGACATTTCACTCCTGACTTTATCTAGTGATATTTGATATCTCACTTTAACTCGTATGTCAATAGCAGGAACTGCTAATTCCTGATGCAGATCCTTCCATGCGGGAAAATTTAGTTTGAATTTTTGGTTATATTTAAAACGAATTTCAAAACATGTTCCTACATGCAACAAACAATCTTTAAAAAAAATATTGTATTCCGCATTTGAAACGCCATATTTAAACAAATATTTCGAATTTCTACACCATTTCTAAATAAATTGTCCCAAATTTATGAGAAAAACTTTACAAATTATTATTTTCCTTTTTTCCTTGTAAATAAATAAAAATAATAAATTTACTCTTACTCTGTTTTTGTTTTTTTTTCTCTCATTTTATTCTATTTTCAATCAAATGAAAGTGAACATTCGACCGGCATTAAAAAACAAGGTTGAATGAATCCAATAGTAGTTTGGGTTAGATGGCATATTAGTATTTTATGTGCAATGGTTCTTGAACTAAATGAAAACTTAAATTTATTAATAGAAAATAAAAGAAAATAGAATGAAATTAAAATTATTAAAGGATTTAGGAAAAGAAAGTTACTTCTAAGAAATGTATTTCTTTTTGGTGCATTTTATATTTGATTTATGTGCATGTTTTTTTTTTTTTTAAAGGCGTTCATGCTCCATGTAGGAGCGTTGCCAGGTTGATCAGCTTTGAATATTCACCACGGTCATTCGCAACAGCGACATAATTACCATGGCAGCCGATTTTTTTAAGGTCGTTTATTACGTCAGTCTCCCATTGTAGTCGTGGTCTACCTCGCGGTCGCCCACTCCCTGGGGTACTAACGTACATTTTTCTAATCATTCCAGACTGTGAATCGGCTCATAGAACATGCCCAAACCAAACCAAGCAATCCTATCCTATCCTATCCTGTGCATGTTAGTTCATGTTATTACCCGGAAAAATTAGAGAGATCGAATGAGATCTATAGATATTTTTTCAGATCTTAACAAATCAAAATTTTAAATCCAAATAGATTCTTGTAGATCTGTGACAATATTACTCGGCTCTCTCAACGTATTTCATATTATTTATTTTAATAAAATGTGATGGGTAAATACATAATGTGTTGGGCAATACATAATTCCTAACTTGAAAACAAAAACAGATATGGTTGTAACGCTAACAATTATTTTAATGTGATTTAAAAATTTGTAAGGAAATTTGTTTGATATTAGAATTTTGGATCATAATAAAAACTAAAAGGCCTACAATGGAAATCCAATCCATTTGACTATTCGATAAATCCTTTCACAAAAAAATTAAAATTTTAGAATTGTTTTTTAAAAAAAATCCATGTACATACACATGTGTTTTACGATCCTAACGTTTTTCTAATCAAAATAGCGGAAATCTTCTTTGCGATCTCAACTTTTTGCTCACCAGGTAAAATTAAAACTAATAAATTTTTGGATTCTGAAAAATTCATGTTTAAGGTTGTATTCAATATATTCAATATATATATGTTCAATAATAGTACATTATGATGCTAGGACGTAAAGCTAAAGATTTTGGACGGATGTGGAGTTTGCAAATCGAGGCGCTAGCCGAGATTTGCACCCACATTAAGTCCAAAATAGCTTACGTCTGTGCATCATATACTATTTTTTATTCGCCGCAAGCAAAATATTTTAAGAAAAGTTGTTTATTCTAAATTAAAATTATAAATTTTCATAAATTTTAAAATAAAAATATGTGGAACAAGTAACCTTTGACAAAATATTTATTATTTCTTCCAAATTATTGTGTAGCTATGACAACAAATGATAACAACTATTTTAATTGGATAATGAAATTTTGAATTTGAGGGTTGCTTTGATAAAAATTTTTATTTTTCATGGAATTTAAACAAATACAAATGCTTTTTACTTTTTTGGACGTAGCTATGACAACAAAATAAATAGTTGAAAAGTGATACTTTAAAGCCGCAAATCACGGTAATAAAGTAACACTTTAATATGTAGGCGAATAAAAAAATATTAAAAGTTATAAACCTCTTATTTTCTTGTATTTATGACAGTTTATCACCACAAAAAACGTTATCAAAATTTCGTTTCAAACATTTCAAACTTCTTAAGATAAATATAAGATTAAAGTTTTATTACAAAAATAAATTAAATATATGTGTCTCTGTGTCATTGAAATAAAATAAAACAATATACTCTTTCTGGCTATAATATAAGAAACTCAAAGAAATATTATGTATGAATTAGTATTTGTCATCGAAATATTCTCGAAAAGTCTCAACAATTTTCTGACTAGTCATTTACATAGCATAGATTATGTGTTTAATCAACTCAAGTACTGCATTTCTTCCGTTATTAACAGAGTGCACGATCCTTTGACTATGTTTGCTAGTTCCATGGTTAGTAATTATGTTCCTGCATTTTTCTCGGGGAAATTTAATGTAAAATTAGTAAGTGTTCTCTTGTTTTCATAAAAATTTGTCTTAAAACATCTAATTATTCAACCAGTTGTTCTTACCTTAAAGTTTAAATTTTAAAGATATACCAATATTATTTGGACAAACCACTTAAGACGTATCAACCTATTATCCTACCACATAGCCTACAGACAAAACACAGCACAATTTTCAACTACACGAATTATGTACATAATTACCATAATCAATCACCTCTGGGAACAATGTCAAATTATTTATTATTTGTAAATTAATTATTGTAATAATTGTCACATTGTTCCGTTTCCTACACATTTCAAACGAAATTTTAAAAACTTTTTAGTTTTAATTTAAAAATCAATTAAATAAATTACTTGAATAATAATTAGATAAATAACATTACCAAAACATCCTAAAACAACATCTTCAGAATATCTTTTCCATCATTTTATTAGTTGTACTAACAAATTTTCTTTTGTTATTTTTTTGTTTCGGATAATTAATCTTCGCGTTTTCATCCTTAAAAAATATAAAATTTAACGGTAAATAACCCTTTATTTATTCAAACAAATAGAAGTCTTTAGACTTTACCCTTTTCGCAAAGAAAAACAAAATATTTAACTGTTGCGAAGATATGAGTGAAATGTTATTTGCTTAAGGACACATATTTCTAATACAAGATTTTGTTGAGTTTGATTCAACTACATAATGGGAGTAAAGAATTATAAGTCAATAGAACTGATTTTATTTATTAGCGAATTCCTTTTTTGTGGGCTTACCGCTTATACCTACATATACCTTTGACGCACGAATAAGCTTTGCACGTAACTCGACTTGCTGTTGGTCACTTATGTGAAGAAAGTTTTATAAATAAGTAACCAAGTATTTCAAATATTTTTTCTATGATAGCGTATGAAAAATCTATTTTTCTACGATCGTGCAAAAAGTGACTATTTTTTGCACTATGTAATGTGCCAAAAGTTTAATTTTTCGCTCTTGTGCAAAAATTATTTTTTTGATCGTAGAAAAAATGATGTGTGCAACACATGCAAAAAGCATATTTGATGCACTCAGCATGGTTGAAGCTCTCGACTTCGTCTCGGGCTGCAAACTTCATGTATTGTGCAACAAATATGCACTTGTTGCACTAGTTACACAAATAACTATTTCATAACGCTTAATGCCCTGTGAAAATGGGTTCTTTTTCACTAGTGTAAAAAGAATAACAAATTGTAGTTGCTATGGTTTTTCATATAATTTTACAAAGTTTTTTAAACAACAACCATGCAAAAATAGAATAAGAATTTTGAATGTTATGTTGTCGATTTCTAATTTTATAATTTATAATAAATATCGATTATATATATAGAAAAAAATGCATTTCCTACGCGAGATAAAAACGTTTTTCGTTCGTAAACATGTCTAAATAAAGTAAACAAATGTTTACTCACGAAAAAAACAATGTTTTCATCTCTTGTAGAAAAATATACTATTTTGGTCTCCTTGTAGATATTAACTGTTTTTTAGCTCATGAATTTTTCTAGATAAATTTATTTTTAATTTTTGTTTTATGGGAACATTTATTAAAAATAACATAGAATTCACCTATAACAACATTTGGGGGCCAAAGTGTCGTCAAATTGTTCGCAACGAGTGCATGGTTAAGAAAATCAATCGATTTTTGTACTGAACGTTTAGGCCCATAGAATTACAGATTGTACGTGTTGCTGTCGGTTGCAGGTCGGCATTTTTTTAATCTCTGATGGAGGGTACTCACATAATGGATCTGCCGAGTCCACTCGTCCGGAACCTGGGGACTGGAGTTATTCAACAAATTCGCCGGGAAATTTTTTTTGCTTCATTGTAAGCGATATAACTCGTAAATGGTGCACTTTAAGATACTGGTGCCATGGAACGTTCTTGTTCCTTAAATGTTTTTCTATAACTTAAAATAAATAAAAAATAACTTTTTTGCAAATTTTTGCAAAAAACTGCGAAAAAATGTCTAAAAAACGATACTTTTCAATTGAATTTAGTTATTTGCAAATAATTGTTTATAATATAATTGACCCCTCTATCTTGTAGCTAAAACCTCAACAAAAAAAATAAGCTTTGGGACGTTTCATTCGGCTTAATAGTTTATGCAATGTCTGAAAAAAGTTGGGCTTTGGGCAGGCCGCAATTAGATAATTGTGTTGTCTATACCCATATTCAATATTAACAACAATTACAGCGGTTCAAAAAAAGGCGAAAATTCCTTCCAAAACACAATTTCTTCCAAAATTCCTTCCAAAAGACAACAACACGTAACACCTATCTTTTTCCGTTATATGGGCCTAGTTGGTGACAGACAGTTTTCAAACTTTGTTTCTTGAATTTTTCGTTAGGTTTAATTTTACTAAATATTCTTCTAAGATTATTTCACGCGAAAATTCTTACAGAGACACACTATTTTAATTATAAAGCAAAAACTGTGCGATCGAAAATTACAAAAATATAAAAATCACCTTGTAACGACTGACTATTCCGAATATTTCTCTAAAAGTAAGAATATTCATATACAAAGATTTTCGCTAATAATTTGACAATTTGTTTCAACTCGGGCTTTTTTTCTAGAAGGAAACAGGCATAAAAGTTTTTATGTATGCTACGGGTTGGTCAATAATGTTTTAACGTTTTTTTTACTTCATTGCCCTCAATATTAATTAGTAATACCTGTTTGTCTACATAGAAATTTTTAGTCATAATGTTATATAGAATACAGTTTTGTTCATTTGTAAATAATAAGAATGATTGGAGGGGAATATTTTCTCGTTTCAATAAATTTTTTGTTCTAATGATAAATGGAGGGAGAAATTATTAATTTATATATTGTAACGACTCTTCGTTGGTTCTTTTAGATTATTGAGCAAACACGACAGTAAAAGACAGATCGTTAGTTAACAAAATCTCAAACTTTATTTATCAACCAGTTACAGCAACTTCCGATTTTAATTACGATGAATTCCAGGGTCTCCAATTTATGTACGATAAACTTCACCGCTTTTCCACAATTCGAATCAATAATATTCGGAATCGTAAAATCTGTATTTACTATTCCACTAAGTTCAGATTCTTTCACTATTAGTACCCAGGCTCAAGTACCACCGATTATTCCTTATACTTGCGAATATTTATAAGCACTTTTAATTGCAAAAGTAAAACTGATCATCTGATATTTTGTTCGCTTATTTATATCGAAAAATAAATAAATCGAAACTTCTATAATCCACTAGAAATCAATATTACGTACATAGTCCGTACATCTTGAATAGGCCACACCTATTTTCATTCATACTTGCATTTGTATTAGCGAACTCAAATTTAATTTATGCAAAATGTATTTGTTAAAGGGAGTTAACTTTTAATTCATCTTTGCCATAGAATGTAGAAAACATTTAGGCGGAACGTATTGGTTATTTATGATTGAATTAAATTAACCCATTCTGGACGAAGTTTATTACAATATGATGAAAGAGACAGTAAAAAAGAAACAAAACACTGAAAAATTTTACATATATTCTCAATTATATCGATCAAAAGATCATTATGTTAATTAAAATCATTAGTGCAGGTTATTGTGATAAAGAAAAAAATGTATATTTATATTTATTTGTTTATATTAAATTTCTTAAAATTGATTTATTGTCAAAATTGGTGTTTTTTTATTATTCTAACAGTGTTAAGTTTTCGTTGCCTGTTAAAAAAGTTTTGTGTATTAAAAAGTTTAACTATAGCATCAATTTTTAAAATCATACAAATAACTTAAATAAATTTCAACATTATAAATCTATTATACATAACATTTTTTGTATTTTTAAATTGAGCGTTTTTGTATTAGAAAACGGCTTCGAAGATAGCGAAACCATTGTTTTACCATTCCGGTTATTGGAACCAATTAAATCGATAGTGGCTGGGCAAAATGCAACGAAAGTAATTGAATTGGATGTCCGAGGTTTTGTTCAAAAAGGTGAAAATAACTCGTCTAAAGTTCTTCGTATGAAGGTAAACGAGAAGTTGCATGAAAATAATATATTTATCTTAATTTGAATGTTATCGCATACAAATTCGTCGTCAATGTTTAAACATGATAGATTTATTTCAACGCGAAACATATATGTACAAATTAGTGTTTGAGGAAGTTTTAATATTACAAAACACAACAGTAAACCGTTGTAATGACATCACGTTTTTTTTTATTGGGACATCAAGAGATGATTTAACTACAAATATTATATATATGATTGTCTGCTGGTTCATCTTTTGATTTTGTTCATTTTTAGAGTGATTAACATTGTGTATTGCATTTTATAAAGCGTCTATGGATGACGCTTCAGATTTTTAGATAAATGCAATTTGTGACAGCCTACAATCAACATTTGTTCCACAGGACTGGTTTTGGAAGACAACAATAAATTAATGTAAGCCTTTTGTATTTTGACTTATAAAATTTTTGTTAATTTATTTTTGTTCTGTTTAATTATTTTCGAAAGAGTATTCTTATATACTTTTTTTAAAATTTTCTGTGATAAATAAGAGATTTTTAGGGTCAGGGATTCCGATATATTTTTACAAAAGTCCAATCTCTATAACCTATCACTCGAGTCTTCAAAGTCAAAAATAATTTTTTTCGAAAATTTTATTCTCAACGCCCTCCAAATAACATTTAAAATGATGAGCCAACTATATAATTTTAATTTGAGAAAATTATAGTTTTCATTCAATCTTTACCACATATCCTATAAACGTTTTTCAATTCTTTTAATTTATTATGTTTGGATATAGTAGAGTACAGGAATAATACACACGTTTCTAATAACACAAGAACTAAGTCGATAATTCATTGAAATTTTTTTTCGAAATATTTTGATCTTTATGAAATTTTTTGTTATCTACACAATTGTCGATCGATCTAGTTTCGAACCAATAACAAAATTATTAACTTAAAAAAGTTTATCATGCTCATCAGGACTACCGTATTCCCCCGAACATAAGAACTGGTTCTTTTGTTCGAATAGAAAAATGCTGGTCCTTCTATTCGTTTAGAAGAACCGGTTCTTTTATTCAAAATAATTTCACCAACATCATCCTATTTTTCAATATTTGACATCTACGATATATATATACAATTAATTGAAATTAATTGTCTGAATTAATGTATAATTTTAATATTAATAAATTAATATGTGATACATATTTTATATGAAATTTATTGTTTAGAAATTATTTACATTAATTCCTAATTTGTTTAACATCAGCAGTTTTATTGAATAAAACTTTTTCTAATTGAAGGTTCATAAAATTAAAGGTTCTTGTAATCGAAGGTTCTTCTATTTGACCAACATTAAAATTTTGGCTAAATATTTTGTTTCCCTAATAGAAGAACCGGTTCTTATGTTCGGGGGGAGACGGTAGCCGACTAGATCTAGTGTGGATAGCCAAAAATTTTATAAATTGTACATCATGTATTGTTTAGATTCGGTCTTATCATGATGGGATAACTTTCCAATCGGAGTGATGTTATATCACAACCAATTCATTGAATTAATTATTTTGATCTTCTTCGATTTTTCTAATAAGAATTGATTCCTTAAAAAAACTTTTGTTTTACTATCTACTTATCATATGTACATAGAGTATATATTGTCACGTTTTTCAACCTTACTTAAAATCGGTCTTACTCTCAATTCGATTAACTTATTTGAAAAATCTCCTTCTGGATTCGATCACTGATTAATAAGCAAAACCACCAGGTTTTATCAAGTCTTCAACATCGCTATTGTTTTACAACAACAGCAAAACAATACTGCTATCACTATTCCGGATCAAGAATATTCCTTCAACAGTTTCAGAAACTCCAACGGTTGATTGTAGAAATTGCCAGTATGTGTGTGATACAGTGTAACACAGTGTCCAAAATAAAACACAAAATATTTCTCTTAAATAACACTTAAAACTTTATTCACAATTAAATTTCACTTCACGTAATCGCATTCCACTTAAACTGAAAAAAATACTAATTCTCGTTCTGCAAAAGAAATTCCTTATATACAATTTTGCTTAGTTTCTCAAATATTTTAGCTAGGTAAGTCCTGTTTTACAAAGAAAGCTCCAGACATTCTGATGAAATGTTTGTCAGTTTTTTAAATATATTTTATTTCATGTGTTTATTTTTATTATTTTGTTTTTTGTTCTGTCCCTTTTTCTTGGAAACAATGTGACGTTGATTTTTTTTTTTTTTTATTTTTACTTTTATTTGGTTTGGACATGCCTTAAATCTTAAGACATTTGTTTTTTTCAGTCCATATCATCAATAGTTATAATGTATTTCTTTGTATACCATGATGACCTATAGTGAGGCGGTCGAAACACGTATCTTTCTCTACGGCATGAGTCTGACCAATACGAAATTATGTCTGTCATGTCGCAGAGGAAGACAAAGCTCTGCCGCTCTTCACCACACCTCATGTTATACAATTTTATTTTCATTTATTTATATACAGTCAACCCTCCTACAACGCGACAGATACGTTCTAAGGAAATGTCGCGTAATAGGAAATCGCGTTGTGAGAGACATGAACTCTATAGAAAAAAAGGGGTTAGGTTCCAAGTATAAAAAACTAGATTTAAATTAATAAAATGAAACTTCAATGAGTTAATATTTAAGATTTTTTTAGAAATGCTTCAATGAAGTTGTAATAAATGAATAAAAATCAACAAAATAATTCATGTTTTTAAAAATTAAGGCCTAAATAAAAATTCAAATTTATAAAACTTAAAATATAAAAACAAATGTTGATGCATATTATTTATGCAAATTCCTCATTCATTCTTCTACAATTCTTGCTGGTGCTATATCCAGAATCTGTACTACTAGAACAAGGAATAGGTTCGTTAGCTCTTGCAATCATTTTCGGCTTGGTCAAAATCAGTTATTAAGGATTGTTTTCTTTTTGTAAGTAATTCTTTATAAATTTCGTCATAAGCAGACTGGCAGTTTTCTAAATTTCTTTTAAATTTTTGAGGTCTTTCCTCCAGTGGATCAATCTCTTAAAAAAGTTTGTGCGTGGAGTCCCTCCGCGCGGAAGAAGTGAAACTTCGTAATGTGGAAATAAAAACATATTCCATTCTTTTAAAAGTCATTAATTATTAGTGAACTCATACTGTTCATATTCTTTAAGACAAACTTTATTAACATTGCTTACAATTCACAATTGATCGCATCTTTTAATTATCAATTTCGAGTGGAGAAATTTCCAAATCTATGACGTTGACAATGGGATTATGATAACTAAAGTAAGATACGAAATGGTTGAATTCTATTTTTTCAATATTTCTTGGAAAAACTGCATTTTTTTCTCGTTTAAAATATTTTAATTTAAAATGATAAGAAAATGAGTCTTCTATCAGGAGTCTTCTATCAAATAAGTTGAAAATGGGTTTTTTGATAGAAGACTCCTGATAGAAGACTCCTGATATTGTCAGATGTCAGGTTATTGTTTAAATATCATAAAGTTATATGAAATAAGAAAATAAGTCTTCTATCAGGAGTCGTCTATCAAAATAAGTTGCAGATGGGTTTTTTTTATAGAAGACTCCTGATATAAGACTCCTGATATTGTCAGATGTCAGGTTATTGTTTAAATATCATAAAGTTATATGAAAAAAAGAAGCGTTAAAGGTTTTTAACGCAACATTTTTTGGAAGTCGCATTAGAAGTTTTACTTCAATAATTCGTTAACTGCTTCGCCATATCTAAACCTTTTATAGTAAATTTCTAGGATTTATCTTCATCATTTGATACATTTTCAGAATTACTTTCTTCAATCAGCAGTGTATTACTGACTATTGCAACCAAATCTGCTTCGTTTATTTCATCCTCCGTAATTAATTCTTGTATATCGCCCAATGTTATTTCATCGAACTCATCGCGTTCGATAGCGTGAGCAATATTCAGTATTTTTCCAAAAACATCCTGAGATGGCTCAACACCACTTCTTTGATTTACCATTTCCGGTAATAATACTTTACAACAAGTATTTAACGTGGAATGGCGCATTCCTTTAATTGACGCAGCAACAATTTCAACACAATCCGAAATCAAGAACTGATTTCAAACATCGCTGATTGGTATTATTTGTGGTGTCTATTTTGTCTTAAATTAATTGAAACAACTTACGGATATAAATTGATTTGAAATTCGCTATGATCCCTTGATCCAAAATCATTAAATAAATTAGCAGTCATACATGTCCTTTTATTGGCCCACCAATACAGGAACGCTGTTTTTGTTACGCCTTTTTAACGCTCGTGGATTTAACGATCGGTTGCTCCATGGTGCTATTGCCTCCTGGTCTAACTTGTGCTTCCTTGCACGTGTGTTAACGATTCAGGTGTGCAACGGGTCACGTAAAATAATTGGCAAATGGGCTGGATCAATGATGTGTGATCTGTGATTTTGATGTTCCGTGCCGATGATTAGCTTGGCTCCAGGTACTTTTTGCCTTGCCCAATGAAATTTCTTTTCATTCTAAATTTACTTTAACATGTAAAATAAACACATTTTGGTATTTAAAGAAAACAACCAATGTCAAATTTTAAACATTTCGAGAAAAATGATATGTTTTAAAGTAAATTTTTTTAATCGCGTTGTAGGAAAAAAAATCGCATTGTGAGAAAAAATGCCTCAATTTAAGAAGCGCGTTGTAGCGAAAACGCGTTATAGAAGTGTCGCGTTGTAGGAGGGTTTACTGTAATTCAATTCTGTGATATTGTATATGGTACCTTTATATAATTCAATTTTAGTGATATTATGTAATATTATATTTCAATTTTATATAAAACAATTGGTGTAAAGTTAAGCTTTACAGAATATGTTGTTATGTATGTAGATACTATGTAAGTCTAATGTTAACTAGATAAAAAGATTAATACAAATGAATTTATGAAAGTTTTAGCCTGTGAAATTAATAAATTATACAATTATAATTAAATAAAATTAGCGGGAGTGCAGGTAAGAGTCAATACTTGCTCTGTGTATGTTTTGCGGGGCTCAAACAGTTAAATCCCCCACCCAATCCGGTTCCAGCTCGGCGGTGCCATTTTCGAACTTGCAATTGATTGACAATTCAATAACTATCTTTAAAAATTAAGATTGGAATCGTTCAGGAACTTAATGAGAGTGTGGTATTAGTTAAAATTACCGTCACTTAGCATGTTTTGCAAAGGTTTATTTAAGAGTAAATTGTGTTTGTGTCTAATAGTGTCAAATTTCTTGCATTTTTCTATACAATGTGTAGCATCGTCTAGTACACCACAGTCATCGCATAGGTTGTTGTCTATTTGTTTGATTAGCTTTAAGAATTTTTTATCGAAGATATGATTGGTTCTGAGGCGGATTAATGTTTTGATGTTGCCTGCATTCCAGGTGGATTTTCTAAACCATTTATTAGGACTGGTGATCCCTTTGATGTTGGCTCTGTGAGTGGCTCCGATTGTTGAGGTTCTTTTCAAAAATTCTTTGTTCCAAATATCGTACAGATGTTCTTTAAGACTTCTCAAGCAGTCCTCCCTAGTCGATTCTAAATGTAAATCTTCTCCTGAGGAGGCTCCTGCTTTAGCAGCGGAGTCGGCTTTTTCGTTTCCGTGTATTCCTATGTGGCTTGGTATCCAGAAAATGTGTATTTTGATGTTGCCGGAGGCAATCATATTTAATATCTTATTTTCGTATAGTTTGCCATTATTACTATGTAGAGTTGTTATAATTGACGAACACGCACTTAGGGAATCAGTGATGATGTTAAGGGTATCTGAAGTTTGGTTAATGTCGGCTTCTATAGCTAGTTTGATGGCGATTGTTTCTAGCGTTTTTATTGACAAATTTTCGGTAACCTTGAATGATTTGGAGCTGTTGTTACTCATGACATGTAATCCAATTCCCTTGCCTTCTGCTGCTATGGAGGCATCTGTGAATATGACTCTATTGGGATTTAGGTTGTTGATCAACTCAGAAGCCAGTGAGTAGGCTTCTGTGATGTGGGTGGACGATTTGAGTATTCTTTGTTTGAGGCGAATGTTAATTTTGAGTTTTTCTTCCAGTGATTCTGCGTTCTAGTACTTCGTTTCTTTTGACGCTAGATTGTATAATAGTGATTGTAGTTGTTCGTATGTACTTGCGAGTACGCTGTAACCCTTTCCCAGTAGAATGTCCTTAAAGATGTCTGAGTTGAGAAATTTGTGTTTTATACAGTATCTACCTATGGATAGTTCTAATCTTAATTTGATTGGAAGTTCCCCAGCTTCGGCTATAATGGCCGTAATTGGAGTACTTGGAGTTAAACCCAAACATATTCTCAAACTTTTATTAATAGTTTTTTGAATTGTTTGTTGATGAAAGCTGTTGATGATGAGCATATCACTGTAGTTAATACGGCTCTGAATAATTGCGTTGTGTATATTTATAAGAGTTGCTGGATGTACCCCTCCCTTTTTCCTTCCCAGGATCTTTAAAAAGTTGATGTTGTTGTTACACGCTTCATAACAATAGCGGACTCAATGGATCTCCCTGTGGCAATACTATACTAGTTTTGGAACTCAATTTGATGGTGTCACAATCTATGATGGTGTTTCTGTTGATTAACGATTGATAAAGCCAGCTGATGATATCTTCTGGAAGATCTAATTCTTTTAGAATTTGGATAAGAATATTAATGTTGACGTTATCAAAGGCTTTTTCAATATCAGCCGGGATGATGGTAGAGATTAGACCTCTTTTTTGGTTGTTTTCTATGATACCCAGTAATTTTACCACGACGTCCTTAGTGGATCTATTGGATCTAAAGCCATATGTGCTTTCAGGTAGGATGTTACTGTTATTTAGACTAGTTTCAATTCTGTTCTTTAAGAGTTTATTCAAAATTTTGTGAAAAACGTTAAGTAGTTGGATAGGACGATAGTTTTCTACCAGGTTAGGATCTCTACCTGGTTTTAGTATGGGGATGATTTTGATGTTTTTCCATTCCTCGGGATAAATTTGTTTGTACCATAATTTGTTTAGATGATCTGTTATGGTATTAATGTGGTTGTCGGGCAGTTCTTTAAGAAGTTTGAAGGAGATTCTGTTGATACCTGGAAGTGTGTTATTACTTTTGTTAATTATGTCTCTGATTTCCTTTGCCTGAAACTCGTCGAGGAACGGATGAACATTGTAGAATACAATTTTATCTGCGCTTTCTACGACACTTTCTTTGATGTTGTTTGTAAGGAAAGTGGAGGCGTTCGAACTGATATTGAATAGGTGCTGTTTGTTGGAGAATGGTTTTCTGATAGCATTGATTTTTTTCCAAATATCTTTGTAGCTATTACCTGGGTTAATATCAGCCAAATATTTGTTGAAACTTAATCTTTTTCGTTGTTTAATTTCCCTTTTCAGGGTAGCGGTGGCTTTGTTAAGTTCTATTTTGTAGATTGAATTATTCTTGTTTTTATTGTAAACTTTTAGTTTGCCCTTTTTAATGTTCCAGAGTCTGAACATTTTTTCCGTCCACCAAACTTTCGGTACATCGTCGATTATATTGATAATATCCTCCTCATAATCTAAAAAGTCAAGGGTATGCTTAGGGTTAAGTTTAGTACACTGTTTTACACAATTTTTGAAATTTATGATGGATTTGGTCATGACAGTTTCTTTGATGTGGTTGTTGATGTGCGTCAGAGTAGGGAAATGGTCGGAATTACCGACTATGGACATGTCTGCATGCCAGGTGGATTTATGAGCTATGTCTTGGGAAGCTAAAGTGATGTCTAAGGCCGAAATAGAAACGTTGTTACCCCTTCTCGTGCCATCTCCGTTGTTGAGAATGTTAAGATTTGAGTTTAAAAATAAATTGGCCATCCTGTCTCCTTTTTTGTTGTATTTACAGTTGTTGTCCCCTAAGCTGTGTCTGGCATTGAAGTCTCCCATTATAATTAGATTGTTGGTGTTGTTGAAATCATCCAGTAGTTTACCTAGTTTGTTTATTATCGTGGTTATGGGTATGTTGGGTGGGATATAAATTTCTACTATTTTGAGGTTATTGTTGAATTTATCTAATAAATTAATTTCTATAGTTTCTATTGGCAGATATTTGTTGTCCGTAACAATTTTCCCTGTTATTAGTAGTTTGTTGATCAAAAAACCCACTCCTCCATAGCCGTCAGATCTATTGTTCAGGTGGAGGTTGTAATTGGAGAATTTGATTTTGTCTTTGTTGCATGTCCATGTTTCGCCCAGACCACATGCATCTATTTTATTGTTGAAGAGATAAATTTCAAGTTCGTCTTTATTGGGTTTTAGGCTTCTAATGTTTATATGTGTTAATTTCATGAATGTATAAAACAACAATGTAGACTCCTTGGAGTCCCTGGTATGCAGTCGTTGGGTGCGATTCTATAGTGTGACTGACCAGTGGACTGAACTGAAATGTGTCTGTATGTACATGAATTGGACCGAATGTCCTATAATAGTATGTTAACTTCAATATATATTTACAATTAGTAAATTTGATATTTCCATAGGAACTGGTTAAGTGGTTCGCATATGTGTGATACCAGATTGAATTCAGGGAGAGTCTGTTTGTTAGTGTGCAGATGCAGAAGAATATATTTGAAAGGATAATAATTTCATTGAAATCCATATGAGTAGGATGAGTAAATGATGACCTCACAGGTGAGGTGTAAGTACACTTGTAATCGTAATCGTAGGAGAATGACCAGACTGAATTCAGGGGTAGTCTGTTTAAATGTAGAGTGATAAAAGTAGGAAGCCGGACTAGATTCAGGGAAAGTCTGTGTGGTAGTATACTGGTGCAAAAGAATATACTTATAGAGAAAATAAATTCGTTAAAATCCATGTACGTAGAATTAATAGATGATGAGCTCACTGAAGAGGTATAAAAGCCCTGAAAAACGTAATCGTAAATGTAAGACCAGACTGAGTTCAAGGATAGTCTGTTAAAATATGTGGTGATGATAATAAAAGTATATAAAGTTAAATTAAAAACCGTAGAATTCATTGTTGTAGAGCAGATTTCCTGAGAACTTGCGTGGGGAGATTGTGACTTGGATTGTTATGATTTATCCTTGGTTGTAGATGTACTGGAGTTTTGATCTTTATTAAGTGTTTTGGTGAGTATGTAATCAATTTCATTTGCCAACTCTCCTAATTTGATAATGGGAGTGTCATAACCGACGTCCTGAACTGGAATTTTGGTTAAAGTTTGAATGCAGTCCTTTAAGCTAAGGTTAATTTCTGCTATGTATTTAAAGTCTTCTAAAAATAAGTTTATTTTTTGGTCTACTTCCTCTCTTACTTCATTTTTGAGGGTTAGTAGATCTTTTTTGAGTTTCTTTATATCCAATGTTTCTTGGTTTTCGTGTTTTTTTGTTTTCTTGTTGGTTTCTTTAAGGGCGCCAACTTCCACCTTTAGACCTTTTATGATGTCTAGTAGTTCTGTTTCCGTTTTTTTTTTCTTCCATTAACTTTTTGTTGACGTTTTTGGATATTTCTAATTCTTTTTGAAGATCAGCCATTTGTTTGATTATTTTTTCGTTGTCTTCTTTCAGAGATTTGATGCTATCTGTATCCTTTTTCATGATTTCAATTTCTTTTAGCAATGCATTCTTTTCCTGATCTAATTCAGTCTTCTTCCAGACGTTGTTTAAATTGATCGGAAGTGCAGGAAAGTTAAAGTGATCTGCAGTCTCAGTGTGATTTTTAATGTAGTCTTTGGCCTCCGTGAAACTGAGTTTTTTGGTTGCCATCCAGAATTTGATTTCCTTTTGTTGTTTATATTCTGTGCAATTAACGTCATTTGCTGGATGCGGTCCTTTGCAATGAAAGCATGAACTATTTTCCTTACAATCAGTGGTGGAGTGATTGGTGTTGCCGCAGTTGAGGCAGTTTTCATTACCTTGACAGACTTTTACGTGGTGTCCATATCTTAGGCATTTTGTGCATATGAGCGGATTGGGAATATAGTGCCGAATAGGTCTTTTAACTTGGAACAAGTTGACGTTATCAGGAAGTAGGTTGGCTCTAAATTTAATTTTGATAGCTGTCGTAGGTTCTGGTTTGTTAGTATCATGATTCCATTTATGAACTCTGTCAATTTCTATGATTTTGTATTTCTCTATGAGGTCTTCTTTTATGGAATCGATTTCCATGTCTAAAGGTATTCTGTAAATTATGCCAATTGATTCTATGGTTGTTCTCAAGATATGAATGTTTATCTTTAAAATTTCTTTGAGTTCTTTATCTTTAATGATTTTGTTGGCAGTATTAATATCTCTAGTGACGATTTTGATTTTATTGTTATTATACTGTTCAATTTTTAAAATGACTCCGAAATTTTTTTCTTTTATCTTTTTTGCAAACGAGAGATCGCTTATATTGTTTTTTTCCGCGATCAATATGTAAGGACCTGAATCGCCCGGAAGATAAGAATTAATTAGAGTGTTATTGTCCAATAACGATTCTGTTTTTGCAGTTTTAGTATTGATAGAGGATCTAGATGTTAGGATCTTTCTTTTCATTGCCATTGTGTTTTCTTCCATATCTTGATCAAGCGGCTGGAGTGGATTATAAGTCGAATCAATTTTGTCTTTGTGGTTTTTTACTGTTATGGACATAATGTCTATTTGTCTTGATGTGAAGGTATGGATGTGCGAGTTTGGAATAGTGAAATGAAAGAAATGAGGTAAGATTCGCACCAATCCCACTGCCTATACTGAGGATTTCAATAAACTATCTAAGTAGATAATCTTATATATTTGATTTAAATATATGTATGAATGATTAATATAAAGAAAAAATAATTGGAGAGCAACCTAAAAATAAGAGTACTAAAGAATTTCCTATATGAGTCCAATTGAGATAATCGACCACACCTTAAATCAAAAATATTTGTTGATGTATTTATTATTACGAGTAAATTAAAACAAATAAACAATTCAATGTGAAGAGGATTAGTATTAATATCAATTAAAATTGGATGTAGTAAAGAAACTTGTTGTATTACGAATTCAAAATCAACGATATACTAGTTCCAATAGGATTCCGATATCAACATTAAAACTTCGACCACACCCTAAAGTGATGAATCAGATTGGTTGAGGGAATTCACTTGTTCACTATATTGTTTAATTCTGCTTTTTTATTATATTAACAAAATAACACTGAACTACAGAGCAAGTATGAAAATTGACTCTTACCTGAGCAATACAACTTGTGTTTGTATAGTTTAATAGTTGATCCTGTCCAAAGCAATTCTTAGTTGTTAGTTGATAGAATGTTCTGTGTGTGTTGGGATTGTGGTTATATATTGCAAATTCGATGGTACCCAGGTGAGCAGAGAGGATTGTTTTGACATTGAGCCAAGCTTGTTTTAAGGTCGAACAATGTTGGAACAAGCTTTAAAATAAACTTGGTTGAATTTTGTTTTAACCTTAAATGAAAACCACGTACCATTATTATTTTTAGACATTGGAACAATATTTAAATACAATGCTGGCCCAATACAACCCAGGTAAGGACAAAGGATTGTTTTTACATTGAGTCAAGCTTGTTTTAAGGTTGAACAACGTTGAGACAAGCTTTAAAATAAAATTGGTTGAATGTTGTTTTAACCTTAGATGATAACCACGTACCATTATTATTTGTTCACATTGGATCAATATTTAAATACAATGCTGGACCAATTCTAAAACAAATAAATCGAATTCATTGCTTTTTAATTTTTTTTTGCAATGTATAATACATTATATGTGTTGTTATGGTTTTCCATATTATTTACTGTTTGTGCGCTTTTGTCACTTTGAATTAAAATGTAATATTTAAAAATATACTTTTTGAATTTGTTTATTTTTAATTTTAAATTTTATTTTATTAATAATCATATAAACTTCCTTATAGTAACAATTTGAATTTGATTTTTTATTTTAATGAATATCGATTTCGACTTACGTCATCCTCAGTTCTTAAACTATTATTACAATCTTTGCTTAAACTAATGTCTTATATATATACTATTTCAACTGCTATTTTTTATTATTATGCCATATATTTTATTAGTTTTAGTGTTGCTTTCATTATTTAAAATGTTGTTATTGTTTTTATGTTTATATATTTCTATTTCTTCCTATCTATCTAGATGTTGTCCTTTTCTTTTTCTATGTAATATTGTTAAATTTGTGGTGATATTGGTATATTTGTGTTTTTCTATTTTTAAATGTTGGGCATATCTAGATTTTGGATCACTTTTATTAATTTCACTGGTGTGTTCAATAAATCTTTTTGTGGAGGACCGCCCGTTTGACCTATATAAAATTTGCTGCAGTCATCACAGGCAATTTTATAAACACCTGTGTCTAAGGTTTGGGTTTTTTGGTTTATAGGTAATTTTCTATTTTATTTTTATTTTTTGTAAGCTGCAATATATCCATATATTTTTAAAGTTTTTTGCATTATTTTAAAGGTTGTTTTATTATATGTTACGCCTATGTATTTTTTTCCTGCTAAGTTTTTTTTATTCCTCAGTATTAGGGTTTGCAAATTTTTCTTGTTTTTATGTTTTCTATTTAATGTGTCAATTTTTTCGTTTTTATATCCGTTTTTACTGGCTATGTATTTTATATTATTTAATTCGTCTTGATAATTTTCTGCATTCATTGGTATATTGTTCAATCTATTGATCATCTGGTTGTATGCAGCTAGTTTATGTTGGAATGGATGATGTGATTTAAAATTTATTGTTTGATCCGTTTGGGTTGGTTTACGGATGAAATAATAAATGGAATCAGTAAAAAATGATATGGAAAGCACGATAAAAAAGAAAAGTGAAATGATATTAAAAAAGTTAAAAGAATCAAAACTAATAGAAATGGGAACTCATCTTAATAACATAATAAATTAATACAGACCGCCACAATATTGCAGCTTACAAAAAACAAAAATAAAATAGAAAATTACCTAAAAACCAAAAAAACCCAAACCTTAGACAAAGAGACAAAGGTGTTTATAAAATTGCCTGTGATGGACTGTAGTAAATTTTATATAGGTCAAACGGGCGGTCCTTCACAAAAAGATTTATTGAACACACCAGTGAAATTAATAAAAGTGATCCAAAATCCAGATATGCCCAACATTTGAAAATAGAAAATCACAAATATACCAATATCAACAGAAATTTAACCATATTACATAAAAAAAGAAAAGGACAACATCTAGATAGATAGGAAGAAATAGAAATATATAAACATAAAAACAATAACAACATTTTAAATGATAAAATCAACACTAAAACTAACAAAATATATGACATAATAATAAAAAATAGCAGTTTAAATGGTATATAAGACATTAGTTTAAGCAAAGATTGTAATAATAATTTAAGAACTGAGGATGACGTAAGTCGAAATCGATATTCATTAAAATAAAAAATCAAATTCAAATTGTTACTCTAAGGAAATGTATATGATTATTAATAAAATAAAATAAAATAAATTAACATATTAAAAAGTATATTTTTAAATATTGCTTGTATAATGCAGTATACTTGTATAATGCTTGTATAATACAATATTTTAATGTATAATGCAGTATAATCCTTAGCTAGCTATCTTTGGTTACAGTCTGTGCCAGTTGTAAATGCCTAGACTGAACCAAGCTTCAGTTTATTATGTTACGCATTATTTACTAGTCTAATGTAGTGTAAACATGTGCAAGTCATTTTAAGCTTTTCTCTAATTTTATAAATGTTACTCTTTCAACAACTTTTTTCCACACATTTAAAGGAGGTCTAGAAAAAAAATTGGTTTCGTAGATCTAGCACAAGTCTTATTTGCCAGACATGGCCCAAGGACATCAGTTTAAACTTGGCACAAACTTGGGCCGTTTGAAAATATTAAGTCTGGCCAAAACCCCGAAAGCTGTTGCTTGGCGCAGGTCTGGGCCCTTAGCCTTTTATTACCCGGGTATTGTAGTGGAATTTCCTCATATATTGTAAATTTGTTGGTTACAGTCCATCATTGCACAAATGCTGAAATTATATAACGATTACAATAAATTTGTTTCAACATTGAACCAAGCTTGGCCCAAAACTAAATATAGTAGTCAAAAGATACAATTTACATTTATTTATTTTAACCATTGGCTTAGTATGACAAAATGTATCAGACTAAGGCTTGGCCATGCCTTGATAATCATTTCTTAGTTTTCCAAGCTTGGGCCAAGCTTGGCCCATTCGATAAGCCTTGGTATTTCTAACCTGGGTAGTGTAACTTCTGCTAGTTGTAATATTGTTGTAGTGATTTATGCTGTACCAATCTTGAATTGATATCAATGGCCGTCTTAATGATGATATTTCCTTATGTTGTCTTAATTGCAGGTTAAACTTAATTACTCGATATTTCCAAATTTATGGAGCTGTAATGAATTTGTTGTAGTATGTGGAAACTATAGGTTGATGTTCACTATCGAATTTTGTGGTAAGATATCTCGATCGTAGTGAATTCTTCTCTTAAATGGAATAACACGTTGTGGTTGATTGTGCTGTTCAATCATGAATTGATATTAAAATTGATGTTTATGGCAGCAATCGTGATGAAATTCCTTTAACAATCTTTACTTCATGTTTGATCTTGTATGTTTAATATTTTTATTTTGTATTTTAGTTTTAAGATAATGGTAATTCGTTTGTGAGTGCTACTCATTGTATATATAAAGCACGAAGTATGTTTGTGAATACAACACGTTGTGACGCGTATTCGAAGAATCTTCTAGAATTTTTAAGGTTGGAATTCTCGCTGTATTTCTGTTGACTTGGATTCTGCACATTTTACTTGTAATTGGTTAACTATTTGTTTTTACGTACTGCTGTTGTTTGTAATTATGATTGTAATTTAAAATTCGTGCAAAATGCTTTAATTAGCGCACAATATTAATTTTGGCATGGCGTCCATAGGCCTGAACGTATGCTGTAATTAATATGTTTAGATTGATTTGTGTTAAATATCAGTTTAATTGCTGATTGTGTATAAGTTTTATTACAATCTTGATTTTCACTAGTTTTCACTTTTAATTTTAATTTGTGAATTAATATTTTAGCACTTCAATATTTTTAGCAAAATTACATCTGTACTAGACAGTGATCGAACAATGAATGTGACGTTGATTTGAGTTTAAAAATATTGTATAGACTATTATAGGAGAAATTGAAGTTGAATACAATTTTGTTTTGTATTTCATTGCGATTATGTAGTATCGTAACTATATGAAAACAAAAATTTGCAATTTTTTACAAAATAAATTTGGCTCCAGCAACACTTTAGAACGCATGTTGTTGTGGACCCTTGGTCTTAAATGGTTTTTATGTGTGTGGTGATAAGTTGCATAAAAGCTTATTAACTCACTCACAAGTTCTATTTTTGGGTTCAAAACATTGGAGTATGTGTCGAAAAGCAGGACACAAATTGAAAAATAGCCATAACGGTACCAAAAATAATAACTGATGCAATATACGCTCTAGGGTCATCGGGAAAATACGTCACGTTTAGACATTTGTTTGGGATTGACAGAACAAAAGTTGTTGAGATCACACTAGGAGTGTGTGAAGCAATTAATACAATGCAGTCACTTTATATTAATAGATATCCGCCAATCGACAATAAAATAATAGAAAATATTAAAGGTTTCGAAAATACACGGGGGTTTCCTTAGTGCAATGCAGTAATAGGTTGATATATTTTGTAAACTTTTATTTCTTACTTAAATTATTTCTTTATAATAGTTGGATGGAATATAGAAATTTATCCACCTGAGGATAAAGCCGCTGACTATAAGGGGTGGTATTCTACCGTTTATCTTCGCGCCTGTAGACAACAGGCTAATTTCCTTTTGCTCCTAAGGATTATATATTTATTTTTAAATTTATTATAAGTACCGCTTTATTTATGTAAATATTGGCTCACCAGGTCAAAACAACGATCGTTTAATATAATAGAACAATGTGGAAGTACCTGTCCTCCTTATTGGTGATTTCCCTTTTTCTTTGTTTAATTAAACCATACCCTTATCATATAGTGTGCGTAGTAATACGGCTTTTAAATTAATTAAAGCATTGAGAAGGAAAATGAGAAAATGATATTGGTCACAAAAAGGCTAGGTTCAGAAGGATTGGAAAAAGAATGGAGGTTCACATATTCAATACAAATACCATAATAAAAGTTTGGTGTATCCTCCACAACATCTGTAATGAGGGGAATGACAAATTTAATGACAGTTCAAGTAATTAAATTTTATCAGTTCGGACGACGAACAAATTTCTAGTGCTAGGGGTATTAGGTGAACCTTAGCAGAATTTGTGTTTAGAAATGAATAAATTTACAGAAATTCAAAACATATAAATTATAAACATTTATTCAAAAATTAATTTTGTTTAATTCAATAAATTCATTTAAAATAATACATAAAATAAAAATATGCTTGTTTCAAGATAATCACAATTACATAAATAAGACTTCAATTGTTATAAATAAAAATCCTTCTTATTTTGTTAAAGACCTAATAAAAGCTTCTGTAGTTTAAGATTTTTCTCTGCTAAAACTAACTATCTTACGGCAATTTTGTTGGCCTGCTTTTACTGCCTAATACTCTCTTTGAGTTATTGCGAACTCAGTTCAAGATATTTTTGCTCCCTTTGCTTCACTCGTCTTCGATTTTGTTACATTTTTGAATTTCAGTAAAATATTTTGTTGGATGTTTACCATTTTTAATTTTTGTTTCTTTGTGCCTGCAGGATGGATTTGGAAATTGGAAGGCGATGAAAATGAATTTTTTTTCCATTTTATCACTCGACGTAGTAGAAGTCAAGTTAAGGTACTCGACTTCTACATAAATTGAATCTTTAATCTGAAAATAGATATTTTTTTTAATTTCCCATTTTTATAACTGTTTGTAATAAACAATAGAAATTGAGTACAATTCAATGATTAGAAAATATTTTATTTTTTTTTCAACGATATTATCTGTCAAAATTTTTTCTTTTAAATGTTTAAAAAATAGTACTATCTCACTTACACGTTTTTTCTCTTTTTGGAATTACACGACCCAGGTAGTACGTAATCGATTTTTAATAGATATGGTATCGATTACATGTAATCATATAATCGAAACATGTTTCGATGTAGTTTCGATACTGTATCGATTACATTTAGAACAACGTGTTCGCCCTAGTAAGCGAATATGTGATCGATACCAAATCAAAACTGTAGTCGATACCAAATCGAAACAAGTAAACGAAACTTAATCGAAACCTGTTTCGATACAAAACCGAAACTACTAGTGGCAATGTAATCGAAAGTTTAGAGTTATTTTTTGTGTTAATTTAAAATATTAATTTTGATTTTAAATCAGTGTTGCAAAACGTTACTCGTAACGTAACGCAAAAACGAAATAACGAAATGAAATAGCGTTATGAGTAATAATTACGTTCATAACGTTTTAAAAATTAAACTACGTTACAATAACGTAAATCGTAACTATAACTCAATATTTTATTTCGTTTTTCGGGTGACTTTTTTTATAATTATGTATATGAAAACAACTCTTTATCAATTTTTGCGGACGCTTAAACTACAGATTTTGGTAGTTCTAATGCCCGATTTATAGTCGGTAACGTTAACTTAACGTTAACTTTAACTTAACCGTAACTTAAGACATCTAAAAAGTTTGATTTATAGTCGGTAAGAAATTACGTATTCATTGACGTTTGATCTGATATTAATTATGGTTTTGTAATCAATGTTACAAATCAATCAATTCTTTAAAAGTAATAAACTGATTTTAAAATCAAAATTTAAAATAATAAAATTCGAAACATATGTACATTTGATACAAAATTTAAAAATAAAAAAATTTATTTTCATATTAATTTTCTGCTAATATTTGGCTTTAAAGTCGCTCTTTTTATATCCTTTGCATTTTTTAAAAATAAAATTTTATTTTTATGGACACTTGCAATTAAATATTACTTTTCTTCAGTTTTTATACCAAACGTCAGAAATCCTTAACAAAATCTTTAAGATAGAATGAAATGAACTTTACGTTAAGTTAACGTTAAGTTTGCGTTAACGACTATAAATGCTCTAGTGCATTTTCATACATTTGTACTTTACGTTAAGTTTAAGTTACCGACTATAAATCGGGCATAAAATTTTGTACAATTTTAAGTTTATTTTAAATAATTTCAAGTCTGTAGTAGCCGTTTTGCATCACAGGTGTTTTGAATAATTTTAAGAAAGAATATTTTTATGCTGGCCGAGAAATCAATCTGAAGATCTATTAAAAGCAACTCTAATAGTTATAAACAAACTATCAGATTTGTGAAAACTCCTGATAAGATTGCTTAGTTTTGGTAAAAATTAATTATTTTTAACATGAAATGATTTCAAAATATTCGTCGGAGTGACGTGAATAATCCATTGTATAATTCTTTAATTTTAATTACGTCAGTTACATATCTACGCCCGTCGATGATCTCCACGAGATCAAAACTATAGTAGTGTGAATTATAAAAAATATATATACTTAAAAATTTTAAAATTATTGTTTTTTAATTATTTTTTATATATAACAATAGTGAATAATAAAAGGTGTCGTTATTAAAATTAAAGAATTTGAAATGAGTCAAATTTTATAGTTACGTTATTTTAAAATTAAATTGTAATGTTTAAAACTAATCTGTTAAACATTACATTTAATTTTAAAATAACGTAATTATAACGTTATAACATAATAAAATATAATATTTTTCTGTTTCATAACGAAATAACGTACCGAAAAAATAAATATACTGTTATAAAAACGAAACGCATAACGTTACGATTTTTTTTTTCGTTTTGCAACACTGTTTTAAATATTATAATTTTTATTAATAATTTATTTATTATAATATAAAACACATTTTACATATTTTTATTAAATATAATTACAAAAACTTAAAACTATACATGTGAATGTGAACCTGAAATGAGAAAAAATGCCATTAAAAGAAATAGTTTTTAGAATTATAGTTATATATATAAAAATGTGAACCTGAAATGAGAAAAAATATCATTAAAAGAAATAGTTTATAGAAATATAGATGTATATGGGCTATTATTTTGAAAACGTACATTTTTTTGTTGATTTTTAAATTTTTGATTTTTAAAAAATCTGAAATTTTGATATGTTGTTGGCATTGACAAAAGGAAAAAAGTAATTTCTGCTTTTATTTTTTGTGTACTCGGAATCGGAGTTATGCGCGGTTGAATTTTGAGGCTTTTTCACGTAGTTTTTGGTAATGGTGGCAATGTTTTGTGAATAGGTGCCACAAATTTCATCCGACTTACGTATATTTTTGCAAGTAAAAAGGAAAATAATTGAATAATTGAAATAAGTAAGTTTAAAATTAATAACTTTTCTCTTTTCCGCTAGGCGGCGCGTAAAACCTTGGTTTACTTCAAAGCTCATATCTCAAAAAGTAGGCTTTTTTTTTTTTTGTTTTTCACAAATTTTAAAGTAAACATATGCAGCTATGAAATTGAGAAATAAAAAGTCAGCAATTCAATATGGATTTTTTCTTACGATTTTTTAAAGTTTGGTATTTGAAAAATTCACATGTGTTTTTTTATTAAGTTAATAATCCTGTACTAAATGTGGATCTAATAAATTAAACATTTCATATTTTAACACCTGCAATAAATTTGAACCATTTTCTGTGCGGCTAAATGGTTAAAAACTTATTAAAAATTAATTTAAGTTAAGTGGTAAAATAAAGGAATTTAAATTATTAAAAGGGTGTGTAAAATGTTTATTCATTTTAAAAAATGTCTATTCAGCCCCTTTTTACTAATTAAAATCTCATTAGAGACTCATAATTTTAACATTTAAAATTCTAATGACGCCCACAAACGGTTTTTGACCAAATTATACTTGCATCCAATCAAAATATATTAAATTGTGCCTACCTAATTTTGCCTGATTCTACTTATGTCAAAACTATTTCAAGGGTATATATATATATTGATTGGATTGCCTTATAATCAATTATATTCCAAAATATTTAGAAGACATAACGTTTAGAAAAGATAATAATAGAAATGCCTTTCAAATTGTGCTGTAACTTGTACGGTCTCAAAAATCATCAGCGGACATCAAAAAATGTGAAACTGGTCCAGCTGTTATTCAAAAAGCTGCGACCCTAAATTTTACTTTGCGTGATGACCAGTTTATATGTGAAACATGTCGCACTTATATCTATAAAAATAAGGTAAATTTAATTATTTTATTAAAATGAATAAAAATACATATGCAACTAATATTTTCTATACAGCAGCTTTCATGTTCGGAAGCTATTGATAGTGAAATTATTTCTATAAATCAGGATGTTGAAAATGTTCCAACGAACAAAAATATTCAAATACCTCCAGCATCTTTAGATCCATCACCAGTTTCGGTTGATACTATATCTCCACCAGTTCCTGAACTACTTAATGACATTTTAGAAGATATTAACAATGTTCTTGGAAGGTTAGCCGAATCTCCTATCAAACAAAATCATATTACAACAGGAAGTTATAAAAAAATTGCAAGTGTCACATCGGCAATAAGTCAAAGAATATTTCAAGTAGATTCAGTTAAAGTGTTATCACCAAACGAGGAATGTGAATATACATCATGGCTTATGAACCTTAAAAAAGAGTTTAAAGATGCCAGCTGTAAATCAAAATCAGTGTTTTTGTTGACAACTCTACCACGTAAATTTTGGTCAAATCAACGTATCCAGGATGAATTTAATGCATCAAGACGACTGGTAGAATTCGCCATGGATCTGTTGGAAACAGTAGGTCCTTACAGTTGGCCTCAAAGCAAACAAGTCCACAGTTTGTCACAAAATATAGTAAAACAAATTCAAACATACTTCTTATCAGAGGAAATTAGTAGAACAATGCCTGGCCTTAAAGATGTTGTTACTATTACAGAAGGATCGACAAAAATTAAGAAATCAAAGCGGTTGGTGTTATGGAACCTCACCGACATCTACGAAATGTTCTTGGAAGAAAACAAAGAACTCAAGGATTCCACTGTTTTTTACCGGATAACACTACACCCGATAAAATAATTGCCAAAATGTTTTCTTTTTCTGATGATCATAAATATTTCAATTTAAAGGCAAAAAAAAATATATAAATTAATTTTTTAATGTATTTATTTATAATATTGATTAAATTATAATGTTTATAGGAAAAATATTTTTTTAATGTTTTTTTCTAATGTTGATGTGATGTGGTGATGTTGAAATTATAACAAAATCTTCGATCATTGGGATCTCCAATTCTTATTCTGAATAAAAACCTGTTTCTCAATCGGAAATACACAAAAAATGGTTCAAATTTATTGCAGGTGTTAAAATATGAAATGTTTAATTTATTAGATCCACATTTAGTACAGGATTATTAACTTAATAAAAAAACACATGTGAATTTTTCATATACCAAACTTTAAAAAATCGTAAGAAAAAATCCATATTGAATTGCTGACTTTTTATTTCTCAATTTCATAGCTGCATATGTTTACTTTAAAATTTGTGAAAAACAAAAAAAAAAAAAGCCTACTTTTTGAGATATGAGCTTTGAAGTAAACCAAGGTTTTACGCGCCGCCTAGCGGAAAAGAGAAAAGTTATTAATTTTAAACTTACTTATTTCAATTATTCAATTATTTTCCTTTTTACTTGCAAAAATATACGTAAGTCGGATGAAATTTGTGGCACCTATTCACAAAACATTGCCACCATTACCAAAAACTACGTGAAAAAGCCTCAAAATTCAACCGCGCATAACTCCGATTCCGAGTACACAAAAAATAAAAGCAGAAATTACTTTTTTCCTTTCGTCAATACCAACAAAATATCAAAATTTCAGATTTTTAAAAAATAGTTGTTTTTTTTTCGATGTACGTTTTCAAAATAATAGCCCATATATCAAATCAATAAATTCAAATTACAGGTTATGTTATATGATGAAAATAAAATTAAAATAATTCTACAGAATACATATTTTCTCATATTTATAACATTAAAATGTACTTACTGTTGAAATATATTATATTATTCACAAAACTTTATATTTGTTTAATTTATCAACAAATACATATGTTACGCGCGACTATATGTAAATGAAAGATATGTGCAATTTTAAATGTCAAATCGCCATATTTTTTAATTAGAGTGAGGTGACAATATACATTATAGGTATGCCTCTTTTCTCCAATTCGAAACTATCGATTACAAAACGATTTCGATTGCAGTTTCTTGCCTGGGGATTATCGTACAAGATTACAAAGGTTAATTTTATCCAGTTATGAAACACGATGATCTTGAAAGCATTCTAATAGACTTTTTTCCCGAAATATTTTGAAAGCTCAAACCAGCTGTTTTAATTTGATAATCAAAATTTATTGATTTTCTTTGCAAATTTGCTTATTTTGATTGCTATTTAAAGTGTTTTAAAAGTGAATATGTATTTCATAACAATAATTAATAGATTGTTAATTGTGTTAGGGATACTGAAATAATTAAAATATGGAAATTAAATCAATCTTCAGATAAATATTATTATTATTAATATTCATTTCTTTCGGTTTATTTACAAAAATAATTTACAAAAACTAACAATATCAAATATATACAATCATAAAATATAAAGAATCAGTAATTTTAGTTCACAATATCAAGAATACAATCACTAAATATAAATATTCCGTTAAATTAGCACAGCTCAATCAACAAGTCTTTATCAAAAACAATCGACTTCAAAAACAATCGAGAGTAAAGCCGCAATTAGACTATTGCAGAACTCTGCAATATTTCTGCAATAGTCGTGCAATGGTAGTGTGTAAAATATTCATTGCAGAAAAGTTTGGCAATGAACTCATTACAAAACATTGCAATGAGTCATTGTAATGTTTTGCAATGAGTTCATTGCCAAACTTTTCTGCAATGAATATTTTACACACTACCATTGCAGAAATATTGCAGAGTTCTGCAATAGTCTAAATGCGGCTTAAGACATCTATGTATAACTAAATTAATAATATACCCTTTACAGAAATACTTTTAACTAGAATCAAGTGAATAAAATACAAAAAATTCAGACTACAACGATGCAACACCAATGCACCCTTTACAAGCAGCAGCAGCAATCCAAATCTCAGATTATTTGAACAAATTAGGCAGAGTCGAAAAATATGCGAACAGCTTTAGAGCAACCCTTCAGTGATGTCAAAACCTTCAAGTCTAATGCAGTTGTAAACATTTGGTCAGTGGACCCACAACTGAGAAGCCTGTAGATT
>OY856186.1:296872265-297200455 GCA_963693315.1 Diogma glabrata | reverse complement strand
GAAATGGCTAGTGTACAGTCAGTTCCAAAAAAGGTACGAAAACGGATCCAACAAATTACAAACCCATATCAAACTGGTCGATTGTAGCTAAAATACTTGAAAAAAAAACATTAATTTTAAAAATATGAAGTTCTTAGTTAACTGGTCAAAAATACTTAAAGACAATGCGGTTTTCACCGGAAGAAAGCGTGACGAAAAATTTACTTTTTTTGTCAAACATATCTGGAACGAGTCACTTGAAAATCATAGTGAAACTTTCAGTGCTGTTTAATTGATATAGTCATAACATTTGACAAAGTATAGCTCAACAATCTTATATGCAAATTGAGATGCTATGAATTAGACGAGCAAATTACTTAGAGTTTAGATCTTTATATCTGAGCGTAAATTTCAAGTCAATGTCGACGGTTTTTCATTAGATATATTTTCAACTAAGCAGGCCTTATTCAAAGTTCTATTCTATCCCCAACTCCTGCTCTTATCTATATTGACTTGTTGCACTCAACGATTCATTAAATCCATAGTTTTGCTAATGATGCACGCTTAATGCTTCTCCTGAAATACCTAATATATACTCAGCGTTTAATGACACTAGGTCAAATGTGATAGAATCATTAAACATTGATTTAAAAACATTAATGGAATCGGCTATTGCTAAAAATGTTAAGTACGCGAGCAAAACTCAAGTTTGCTATTTTTCTAGGTTATCAACATCTAATCTATTTCCATTAAAGTTTGATTCTTGAAGAAAAATGATCTTGAAGAGAAAGAATTCGTTAGACTTCTACGAGTTGAGATTAAAAATAATATTAAGTGGAATTCTTATATTTTTAGCCTAACTAAGAAAGTTGTTCAAAAACCAATATTTTTGGGTCGTTTAGTTAGGTTTTTAATAGCTTCTTTTAATGGAGAAGTGATGTAATCGCCCCTGCATGGATTATTGTTGTTACATATGGAATGTACCATACAGGTCTTGATTGATTCTATACAACAGAGGGCTGTTAAATTGATCAGCAATTCAAATCTTACTAATGAGCTTGATTCCTGGTATGTCGCTGATTTGACGGTATTTTACATTATGGATAAACGGGCTTCTATCTAAATCAAATCGATTTTACCTAAGCCTGCAAACTTGACACGTAACACCAGAGTATCAATAAGAGTATAATAAGATAAAATAATTTTCTTCCTCCAAACTTTAAGATTAGCGTTAAAAAATCTTCAAAGAAAATTGATCAATTGTACATAGTACATACTTCTAGGAATAGAAGTTGAAAACAATATGAAATGAAATTCTCATATTTTTAAGCTAGCTAAGAACGCTGTTAAAAAATTGAGGTTTCTGGAACGTAAGTTTCGTAAGTTTTTCAATAGCGAACAGCTTCTTTTAATCATTTATACTCTCTGCATGGAGTATTGTTCTCACAAATGGGGTGTATCTGATTTTAGTAGCTTGAAGTAAATTGAGTTTGCTCAGCGCAGAGCTGTTAAACTAATTAGCAACTCAACTCTTATTAATGAGTTAGATTCCTTGCAACACAGAAGGAATGTTGCTGATCTGAGAATTTTTTATTAATACATTGTGGATAAACAAACTTCCACTGAGATAAAATCAATTTTACCTGAACTAGCAACCTATCGCGTAACACCAGAGTAAATTTTGTAGCCCATCCTTTTACACTTCATATAAAAAGGTTCAGAAGTGTTGCTTTTCAGCGTGATTTTTTCAGAAGAGTCTCTCATCTATGGAACTTCTTATAGAAACTTAATTTATTCAAACTTAATCCTAATCCCTAGTTGGATATGGTATCTTCGGATATTAAGAGACGTTAATTTATAACTTATTATAATTAACACTAAGCATACCTAACTTTGTATATAGAAAAAAAAATTTATATATATATATATATATATATATATATATACATATATATCTATGTATATATATATATATATATATATATATATATATATATATATATATATATATATATATATATATATATATATATATATATATATCTATTTATATATATATATATATATATATATATATATATATATATATATATATATATATATATATATATATATATATATATATATATATATATATATATATATATATATATATATATATATATATATATATATATATTTATATATATATATATATATATATATATATATATATATATATATATATATATATATATATATATATATATATATATATATATATATATATATATATATTTATATATATATATATATATATATATATATATATATATATATATATATATATATATATATATATATATATATATATATATATATAAATATATATATATATATATATATATATATATATATATATATATATATATATATATATATATATATATATATATATATATATATATATATATATATATATATATATATATATATATATATATATGCATATATATATATATATATATATATATATATATATATAATATATATATATATATATATATATATATATATATATATATATATATATATAAATATATATATATATATATATATATATATATATATATATATATATATATAAATATATATATATATATATATATATATATATATATATATATATATATATATATATATATATATATATACATATATATATATATATATATTTAACGATATGAGGTATATCGGAATTATCCGGCACTCTCACGGTCGCAATTTTCGATCTACACCAAAAATATTTTCTGTGTATGTTGCGGCAAACAATTTCTTGGACAAGTTGGTGAACTGGTCATATCGGGGTACCGTTTAAGCGGCTAGAGTCTTAAAAGTCGAATAATCTAAGGCGTTATAACTTCCGTTTTAAACATACAGTTTAAATAAAATTGATAAATATTGAATATTTTAACCTTTTTTTTATCATTTTTTGTGAGATGACAACCTTGGCATCTAGGGTTCTTGAAAAATCAGCTGTTTTAAAAATTTACTAAACTTTGTTGTCCTTGATCTAGATGAAAATGACCAAGCTCAAAAATGAAAACTTTCAGAAACGTAGATACCAACTGCTTATACTCAATGATTCTGCACCATGGCGAGTCATTGGCGCCATAAAACCAATGCAACTCAAGCGTCTGTTCTCCATGTTAGGGGCGGCTTGGAGCGGGCGTCTGTCTTGGATCAAGCGGCTCGCTATATAAATGTGTAGAAAGCGTCTGTTCTCCATGTTAGGGGCGGCTTTCAGTGGGCGTCTGTCTTGGATCAAGCGGCTCGCTATATAAACGTGTAAAAAGGTTGTTTCTGGTGACCTTAAGATGCAGAACGAACCCATTCACGAAAATTTGGGTTGGGCGAAGGGCTAACACCCCATTTCCGTAAAAAAATTATTGTCATGAATTCTGTACACAGGCCTCGGAATATCTCGGATTCATTATTGGAACGACCTCGGAAACTGTACCCGGACTACGATTTAAAAATGGGAACCTGGAACGTGCTTAGCCTCAGAAGACCAGGAGATCTCCTAAAACTCACTCAACAAGTCAAGAGCTACACACTGGATATAGTGGCATTACAAGAACTAAGATGGCCAGGCAGTGGAATCCATGAAACAGCGAAAGGATACACTCTGTATTATTGCGGTCATCAAAACGGAGGAGAATTTGGAGTTGGCTTTCTTATACACCGTCGCGTGAATCAGCATGTTATCGACTTCTGCCCTATTAATATGCGGTTATGCACACTGAGAATCCGCACGCAAAAATTCAATGTAACGATCGTCAATGTTCATGCACCTACTGAAGATAAAGCAGATGATATTAAAGACCTGTTCTTCCTAGAACTCGAGGAAGTCATCAATAACATCCCGCGGCACGATATAAAAATCGTGGTAGGTGACTTTAATGCTCAAATCGGTAGGATTGCAGAACTTAAAACACATATCGGCCCTAACAGCTTGCATCATACCAGCAACAATAACGGTTTTCGCGCAGCCGAGCTGGCTATGATGTATGATCTAGTAATTTCCAGCACTTTCTTCCCTCACAAGAGAATTCACAAGGCAACGTGGAAATCAAATGACGGAAGAACGGAAAATCAAATCGATCACGTCATGATCTCTAAGAGACACTCTACAAGTATAACTGACGTTCGATCATACAGAGGTGCTGATATGGACACCGATCATATGCTTGTCATCTTTAAGTACAAGTGCAAGTTGTCATCCACATTTAACAGACAAGCAAAAAAGACCGTGCGCTGGAATGTCGAAGCATTTAAACATCCGGAAACGCTGAATAGATATCAGGAAATAATAACACAAAACATAGAAGAGCATGACATCTCTTCTGAGATGCCATTAAACATACAAGAAGAATGGCAAACGCTTCAATCAACCATTATAGCCGCAGCACAAACTACAATCGGAAAACGACCACCGAAATCACACAACGAATGGTTTGACGACGAGTGCCGCCAATCCGTTGAAAATAAACAAAAACTGCGAGAAAAATGGTTAACAAGGAACACCCGAAGCTCCCAAGCTGATTATCTATGCGCCAGGAAAGCCTCAGCAAAACTTCTACGTAAAAAGAAACGCGAACACATGAAGAGCTGCATCGAAAACATCAACCAACATGCGGCCAACGGAAATTCAAAAGAGTGCTTTGCCAATGCACGAAATCTGACCAAAGATTTCCACCCAAGATCTACAGCCATCAAAAATGTAAATAATGAACTTACAACAAGTGAACGTGATGTGCTGGCAGTGTGGCGATCCCACTTTCAAGACCTACTGAATAGGACGAACGAAGTTCATCCTATTCGAGCAATTGCTCCATCAACTGAAGAGATTTTTGTCCCTTACCCAGCAATAGAAGAAGTGGAAGCTGCCATTAAAAAACTGAAAAATGGCAAATCACCAGGTTTCGATGGAATTCCCGCAGAACTTCTGAAAAATGGAGGAGCAGCTCTGGTCTCACGTATATACGATCTGATTCTTGCAATCTGGGACCAAGAAGAACTACCTGATGAATGGAAAACAGCTCTCATTGTTCCGCTACATAAGAAAGGTGACCGTTTAAAGTGTGAAAATTATCGTGGCATCGCACTGTTGAACACTGCATATAAAATACTAGCTAATGTTGTACTTGCTCGACTCATCCCGTTCGCCGAATCTATCATCGGTGACTATCAGTGTGGTTTTCGTCCCAACCGCTCAACCACAGATCAATGTTTTACATTAAGGATGATTCTGGAAAAATGTTGGGAGTACAACATCAGCATTCACCAGCTCTACGTTGATTTCAGGCAAGCATACGATAGTATCATCCGCGACAACCTCTGGTCCGCACTCATATGCCTTGGTATCCCAGAGAAACTTGTTTCTCTGTGTAAACTCACAACATCGGGATCAAATTGTAGAATAGTAATCGAAGGGTCAGTTTCTGATCCTTTCGATATAACATCAGGTGTTCGACAAGGTGATGCACTCGCGCCCGTACTATTTAATTTGGCGCTGGAGTACGCGATAAGAAAAAGCCGAATTGAGACACAAAACTGCATATATAACAAATCTAGTCAAGTTCTTGGCTACGCAGATGATATTGTGCTTCTCGGACGTAGAACAAGCGATATTAAGGATAGTCTCTCTCAGCTTGAAAGAAATGCTAAACGGCTTGGATTATGCATCAACACCAGCAAAACTAAAGTGTTAACAACATCTAAGAACATACCTCCCGGAAATCTGGATACTGGCGACTATGAAGTGGAACGCGTGGAAAACTTCAAATACCTCGGGTCTGTAATAACATCGTCAAATGACATGCAGGCAGATATCAAAGCCCGTGTCTCTGCCGCATACAGAGTTTTCTACGCATACTCAAAACTTCTGCGATCAAAACATCTTTCGCGGTCGTGTAAACTCACACTTTACAAAGCATTGATACGACCTGTGCTTACATTTGGAAGTGAAAGCTGGACACTGACTTCCTCCGATTGTAGAATTCTATCAACATTCGAGAGGAAAGTCATACGAACAATTTATGGTCCATGTAAAGTTGCTGAAAATCAGTATAGAATCCGAATGAATCATGAAATCAGACAGCTTCTTGGAGGCTGCGATGTAATCGGATTCATTAAATCCAACCGGATTAGATGGTTTGGTCATGTAGAAAGGGCTCCATTGGAAAGAATGATAAAAAAAGCGTCCCAACAACAACCAGCTGGTGTTCGTCGAAGAGGAAGACCTAGACAACGCTGGCGTGATGACATCATCCAAGACCTTCGTGATATAGGATGTCGAAACTGGGGTCAACTGGTCATGGAACGAGATGATTGGAAGCTGGTGGCACAGACGGCAAAATCCCTTCATGGGATGTAAACGCCAGAGAGAGAGAGAGAGAGAGATACCAACTTATATCTATCCAAAACTTAAAAAATAAATTGTTTAAGTTCAGAGGTTGAGAACCGGTGGCTATTAAAACGAAAACAAACGCAAACGGCCTTGCTTTCATCATTTTCGAGTCTATTTTGATTAAACTAATACTAGCTTTTAATTCAACTTTTCAACTATAACATCAGAAATTTTCAGCTTTCTAACCCTAGAAGTTCCAATGCAATTAACATTATACTAACTCAATGCAAGCCCCTAAAACGCTATATAATTACAAACAAATCCCAAAAATATCCCAATTAAATAAAATTTCTTTTGTTTTAGGTAGATTTCATATAATTTTTTTTGTTTTTATTTTTTTTTTCGCAAAAAGTTAAAAAATTTGTTTTGAATGTTTGTTGTTGTTGTTTTGAAGATTTATTATTGTTTTGAATTAGGGAATAATTTCTTTGGAATATTTGAAAGTGGTTTAGTTGAAATAAATATATGTATATTGATTACATATTTACAATTGATAGATATTTGTATTATATTTCAGGTGTAAAAGTTGTTTGATGTTGTTGTTGATTATAAATTATAGTATGGCAGTTGTGATGTAGTTAGAACGTTAATCCACCAAAGGATTTAATTTGATATTAAGGAGTTTTAACCAAATTAAACAAAACTATTCGAAATTGCATTGACAAAGTAGTTTCTGTTTATGTGTTTAGTTCGGTTGTTTGATAAATTTTTTGGATTTTCTGTTTCTAGTTAAATTTTTTATTTAAACTAATCTGACATATCCAATTCTATTTGTACACAAAGCTGTCTGGTCCCGAAATCTACCTATTTCTAGCGGATATAGGTGCCGCTTGGACTTTTTTTTCTTTCGATTTGTTGCTGTAAAAAATGATTGAACATTAATGGTTTAAACATGATTGACACCCATGCGGTATGTATCCACTCACTACACAAGCATGTTTTCACTACACAAACAGCCATACAATCACAGATTGGCGATATGCTTGTTTTACAAGCGGTATGCTTGTTAAGGATGCTTGCAAGTGCATGAGGCCCTTAAAAGAACCACAATACATATTTCGATTCTTTTACACTGATATAATAATCAGACAAAATAACAATAGTAAAATATGGAGGGGCTGAAATCTCACAGCTCTGAGATATCAAGACTTCGGTCTGGGTTAAGGATTTTGATATAGTTTTCGGCAAAAAACTTTTATGAGGACATGGTTTTTAGTTTTGGGCAGCGATGTATATCAAACATAACTCTTTGTTAAAGTACAAGTATTTTTATCTCTGTTTAAAAATTTATTACAAAACTAACGCGAAACATCAATACGTTGCCGGAAAATTATAATCCAAATTCCAAAAATATTGTTAAACTAAAGAAAATCAAACTTTTTTCAAAATTCCAAAAATATTCCAAAAATTGGAATAAAATCAAATATTTAAACTTTTTCTAAATTCCAATAATAATCCAAAAATTCTTAAAAATTCAAACTTTTTCCAAAATTCTAAAAATATTGCAAAAATTATTACAAAATCAAAAATTGAAATTTTTTTTTGACAAACTTATAATGCCATAATTCTCTATAATTATAATAAAATTTCATTTCAAACAAACAATTTTATTTTTTTTCAAAAAATTGGGTAAAAAATAAATAAAAATCTTTCTTTTGACACACTTGACAACATTTTTTGACAAACTTATAATGCAGTAAGCTAGTTTTTGGTCTCACATACCCAATCCCTACCATCAAGATTTCTCCAAATTTAATGTTCCTACTCGTAATCACTTAAAATGAACGCTTTTTAAGCCAAAAATATGAAAACTTGCTATTTTTGACACACATAATGATTTTTTGACTTCCGGTACAGTTATCGAACACAACGTCCTTTCGGACCTGTCCCTTGAGTATACCTATTTTTAGAAAAAAAATTTGAAATCCCTCCAGCGGTTTTCCCTGTAGCGTAGGTAATGACGGACGGCCGGCCGGCCGGCAGACAGTCACACATTTTTTTTTTGATTTTTAGAATCAGTAGGTCCTAAAACGTCGAGAAATGCCAAAAAAAGTGGGGGTAAGAATTTCACTTTTGGCTCATGAATGTAATACTTAGGTCTTTCAGACCAGTAAAACAATTCGAAAATTGTGATGAAGTCAAAATTAATACATAATATTTCATCTTCTATTGGAAGTATGTATGGTTGCCATTTATCAAAACCTATCTAAAAGTGATCTAAATACTTCTAACTCGTTTTTCTTGTCAGTTTTTCAATGGAAAAATAAATTAGTCTATCATGTGTAAATTGTAATGATTGAAAGTTATATTATATATACGATTAAAAATTATGTGTGTCAATACCGCATATTTCATCCAATATTCCACATACATATGTAGTAAAGTACATATTGTCAGAATCTAATTGTATGTTGATGATTGAAAGATATAAATTCGGAAAAACCAAAGTAATAACGTGTGACTTGTGAGTGTGTGACCGTTTTAGAAATACATAAGTACATTTTAGATGCATACTCAATAGACGAATATCATTAATAATTTACAGTTGTTTCGTTATTTTTAAACCATGATCGGTATTGTTCTTTCATTTTGATCTTATGTATTATGTAAACAAATCTAAAAGATAATCTTAACCGGTTGTTTTTTGTAAAATTTTGTGAAAAAATGTTGTTCTGTCTTAATTTCTCTTTAAAGTTTAACAAGACGCAAGAAACTAGTTTTTTGTATCTTCAACCTCTTTTTCATATTATGATGATTTGTTTTTGTTTTGAATGTAACATTTTTTGTTTCATTTATTTAATTTCGGTATGTAGTAATGTTTATAAACAAGACTAAATTCGATTCTATTATCTAAAAGTGCCTGTAGGCGATCAAACATTCTCTCAAGCATCTCAAGCATTACCTGTTTGAGCATTTACGAGATTACTTTAACATCCTTGTCAAACCAATTACGTTTATGACATGCTAGACCAAAATTTTGATTGCTGGCAGTTTACAAAAAAAATATTTATGAATAACCTTCATTTTAAATTATTATTGAAAAATATATTTTGCTACAAGAGATAAAACCACCGTTTTTTTCGTTAGTTAATATTTGTCCACGAGACTTGCGCCAAGTGGAGCATATTCATGATGATTATTAAAATTTAAAACGACGACGTAAAGCAGCCCATACACTTTACAACATGTTTTGCAACTTGGTTTATAAACTTGGTTGCATGTTTACCATACATTATTCAACGTGTCAACTTGGTTTATATAAACCTACCATTGTAAATGTCGATTTCTATGGTTATTTTAATAAACTCTTCCATACACAGTCCAATATGTTGCACAAGCACAACCATTAGCACCGCCTTAAAATCAAAACGTTTTGATTTTACCCCAACCGATTCGACAACCGTCAAATTGGTTGACAAACTTCACCACACACTATAAAACACAACCAAGTTGTAAAACATCTTGTAAAGTGCATAACATTCAAAATTCCCATTGTATTTAAACATGATTACTGTGATTTAAAAATTTTGTAAAATAAAAAGAAAATATCATAGCAACTACAATTTGTTATTTAGTAAAAGTGATTTTACACTACATAATAATGACTTTTCATATACCATCGTAGAAAAAATTTATAAATTTTTTTACAGCCCCGCGTACTCCAATCCCTACTGTTGACATACGAGTTAACGTGAGATATCACATACCACTGGAAATAGCAGTGAGATACTAGCCAAGGTGATAGCTTAAAGGTGTTGGTGAATGAACTCTATTCAGTCTACGGTAGCACCCTCAATCTTAGCTATGAAGTATTCCTTGATTATGGCACGTTATTGCTTGCTCAAAGAATCGTGCCCTTATATAACTCTTTGTGTGGGCTTTAATCATTGAGGGAGACATTGTCATATGATCAAGAAATATGCCAGTAACTGGATTATTCGCAACCCCATTTTAGTTTAATTGCTGCAAATTTTTTGAAAAAATTTACTTTCATTCCTTATTTTATTTTTTCTATTCTATGATGAAATATTGGCCTATGTCATATTTTATATCTGATAGTATTTAGTGTTATGTTATACATTCTTTACAAAAAGTTTAAAAAAAAACAAATATTTGCGTCCATCAACACCTTAGAAAGCATGTTCTTGTGACACCTTGGTCTTAAAAGGTTTTATGTGTTGTTGTGACACATATTGTAATTCATACTACACAACGCATTTTATTAAAGAAATGATTTTAAAATAAAGTATTTAAAAAAGATTTTTGAAAACAAAAATTGTAATGCAGAAAAGTTAATAAAAGCTGATAAAAACTTTGACTGTGTACGGTATCATTTTATTAATGCCTGATAAACATTAAGATTGCTCGACAAGAAAGTTTAATCGTCTACCTTAGTTAGTTAGGATCAGAGCCGATAGGGCGGACTTATTTTATCTTATCAAAATAGCACTGAGGCTAAATTGGGCAATATATGATTCCTAAAAAAGTTGACCGTGAAATGCCTTGTTACGGTTTACCACCGTATATACACCTGTTCATGAACAAAACATTCCTGAACAAAATGCTATCCAGAAACAAAAAGTATTATATTCCATATTAAAAATAAACTTCAATTTCGTAAAATACCGTAGATCGCGAAAAGCTTTTAAAAACAATGGCAACAGATTGTCATAATTTAAAGAATTTTTAAATATCATTAAAAAATATCACATTCAATTTAATTAAACTAATAATAATTAATTATAAGTGAAGTGAATTAAACTGAATTTATTATAGCATAAAAAATTATGACTAATCACTAAATTATATTGGATTTTGTAAGTCTATTGTTATTTAATTTTTCTTGCTTTTTGAACTCAAGTTTGGATATACTTTTAAAAGCTTTCAATATAATTACGACTTGCATATTTCGTACTTAAATAGTATACATACATACGTTATTTGTATTTTGCATTCGATAAACCAGTTTTTTGTTTATATACAAAACTGTTTAAAAAATAATATTTGATTACAGTAGTACGAGCATAATTCGTTCCAGAATCTTCAGAACTTTTCCCCTCGTTGTGCGAGTCATATTTTAAAATTTGTATTGCTCGCTATGCGAACTGCTCGTTATGAAAGGAGGTCGTTAAGCGAGATTTTTTTTTTTTTTTTTTTTAAGGCGTTCATGCTCCGTGTAGGAGCGTTGCCAGGTTAATCAGCTTTGAATATTCACCACGGTCATTCGCAACAGCGACATAATTACCATGGCAGCCGATTTTTTTAAGGTCGTTTATTACGTCAGTCTCCCATTGTAGTCGTGGTCTACCTCGCGGTCTACCACTCCCTGGGGTACTAACGTACATTTTTCTAATCATTCCAGACTGTGAATCGGCTCGTAGAACATGCCCAAACCAAGCAATCTTATTAGAACGGATACAACCTATTATATCAGGACCCTCAAGAAGGTCTCTGATCTCAAAGTTATACCGGGTTCTATACTCTCAATCGTCTGTCTTAAGTGGACCAAAAATTTAGCGTAGGATCTTACGCTCAAATACAGATAAATGTGATTCGTCATTTTGTGTAAGGGTCCACGTTTGTGACCCATACATCACAACCGGTCTAATCAATGTCTTGTATAACTTGAGCTTGGTGTTAGTTGATACATACGGTGATCCAAGGAGAGGTTTAATTGAGTAGAAAATTCGATTACCTGCAGCGATTCGAGCTTTAATATCTGTAAGTATGCTGTTGTTTGAGTCAAACATTGATCCCAAATATTTAAAAGATTCAACTCCCTCAATTCGTTCATCGCCGCACATCAAATCTTTCTTCTCAGCCTCTCTTGAAACATTCATATGTTTGGTTTTATTGTAGTTAATTTGCAGACCAATTTTCCTAGCACCACTCTCAAGCGACTTGAAAGTCTCACTCATAACAGCTTCACTTCGGCCGAGGATGACAACATCATCAGCGTAAGCAATCATCTGTACTGAGTTTATTGACAAGATATTGTTATTAGTCGGTAGTTTCTTTTGACGGCACACATATTCCAAGGCTAGATTAAAAAGTATAAGAGAGATAGCATCACCTTGTCTTAAACCGGAGTCGACTTTAAAAAGCTTTGATATTTCGTTCTCTACTCGTACACAGCATTGAGAGTTCTGTACTGTCATTTTGCATAGTGATACCATTTTACCAGGAATTCCCATTGACACCAGAGCAGACCATAGAGTCTCTCGTTCGAGAGAGTCGTAGGCCTGCCTGAAATCAATGAAAAGTTGGTGCACAGGTATGTTGAACTCTCGACACTTTTCCAAAATCATCCTTATCGAGAAAAGTGCATCGGTGGTACCTCGGCCCCGCCGGAAACCACACTGATATTCTCCAAACAGTTGTTCAGCAAAAGGATTGATTTTGGATAGCAAAATGTAGGAAAAGATCTTATATGCTGTGCAGAGGAGGGCGATTCCTCTGTAGTTTGCACATTGTAGGCGATTACCTTTTTTATGGATTGGTATCAGCATAGCTGTGTTCCAGTCCTGTGGCATGGTTTCAGTCCTCCAGATCATTTGAACAAGTTCAAATAATCTTAAGGATAGAGTTTCGCCACCATGTACAATCATTTCGGATGTTATATCGTCGATACCAGGTGCTTTATTGCATTTTAATTTCGACAGCGCCGCATCGAATTCCTCTCTGGTGGGTTCTTCTACATGTACCTTTGACGCACGAATAAGCTTAGCTCGTCGCCCGACTTGTTGCTGGCCACTTAAGTTGAGCAGATTCTCAAAATAAGCGGCCCAAGTATCTAAAATATTTTTAAGGTCTACTTGTAGCTCCCCATCTTCGTTTTGAATAGCAGTCGATCTAGTTTGAGGGCCCTTCTTTAAGGTTTTAACCTGTTGAAAGAAGTTACGCGATTGATGTTCCTTATTGAAGCTTTCAATCTCCTCACACTGTCTCTTCCACCATTCTCTCTTCGTTCGTCTACATAGCTTTGTAACGGCTTGTCTTGCCAGTTTATAATTCTCCTTCGTGGACCTGGTGTTGCGTCCTTGTAGACACTTCAGATAGCAATCTCTTTTGTATTGAATAGCATCAAGGCATGCTTGATCCATCCATGGCTTCTGGGAGTGGTTCTGTGGTCGTCCAAGTATTCCCTCAGCAGCGCTTAAAACAGCATCTTTGAGCAAATACCATGACTTATCGACGTCTCCATTAATGGTTTCTGATTTCTCCAATGTTTCGGCAATATGGATTTGATATCTCTCTTCTGTTTCAGCATTCTTTAATGATGAGATGTTAAAACGTTTCCGTTGATTGAATTTTGGAATGCCTGGATTTGGGAAGTGGAACCTTATCGTTGCACATACAAGAAAGTGGTCACTTCCAATGTATGCACCTCTAAAGGATCGCACATCCAGAACGCTCGAAAAGAAACGTGTTGTTACTAGAACGTGATCAATTTGATTTCGAGTATTTCCATTCGGTGAGACCCAAGTCTGCTTATGAATCGATCGATGCGGAAAGAACGAACTGGCAATTCTCAAATTATTTGATAATGCAAACTCAGTCATTCTCTCACCATTATCATTCGAATTCAAATGCAGGCTGTTGGGACCCACCACATTTCCATAAGAGATATCTCTTCCAACCTGTCCATTAAAGTCACCAAGAACCATAATGAAGTCGCGTGTTGGTGTTTGTTTCATAACCTCTTCCAGTGCTATGTAGAAATTATCCTTCTCGTCGACGGTCTTAGCTTCAGTTGGTACGAGATTTTACTGTATTTTAATTTAAAATCGCAAATACTTCTGTTGTGACATGACAACAAATAAAATTTTCAAAAATTTGTATGTACACATATACAGTAGCATCCCCACTACAATTCCCAGTGAACACAAGACGTAAATATGACATCACGTAAACGTCATATATATGTGATGTTGTTGTTACGTAAATTTGACATAAAACTGACACTCGTCATGACTATATACTGTTATTATTTATATGATGCTTCACTGATCTTAAATTTGACTTTGATATGATGTCATAATTTGGACTTATATGTGACCTTATTATGATTTTGTTAAATTTCACTAGAAGTATATCCATTTCAATTGAATATAGTTTGAAAATTTTGCTTATAGTTAGTTATTGCTTCCTAGCATGTTATAGAATAGTAGGTAATTAATGACTGACGGGTAAGTGTTTTTGTTATTAAATTTGTTTTTTAAGTAAAAAAAAGAATACACCACAAAAAAAATTTATATAACTATGATATCAACTTTATATCATAATAACGTCACGAATATCTCCACAGACATCACATTTATGTCATAGTTATATCATTATTGTCATGTCATGTTCTTACGTAAATAAGTGTGAAATAATGATATACATATAACTAATATATGACCCAGATCTTACATAAGATGTGACTTAGCGTGATGTCATTTTGATGTCACAATGACGTACCTAAATGTGTTTTCTGGGCAATGATGGAACATTTTTTTTAAAGTTTTTTGATCAACCACGCTTAAGTAACTTTGCATGTATGTAGGTGTTTTTATAATCAATTTCAACATATGTAGATAGATCTTATTTTAATGTCGACATATTTTTCAAATTAGACAAACCTAAATTTTTCGATTATGTTTTAGAAGTGATAACCTTCTGAACTATAACTTATTTACAGTTTTCGATAAATTAATTTGACTTTCTGAGGGAAAAAATTTGTTTTGTTTTCAAAAAACTATAATAAGAAAAAAATTTTGCACGAGTTGTATATAATGTTCACTTCCGCTCCCTCATTTGCGGAAGCGGATTGCATCTTTTACTCCCTAGGGAGTAAAAAATAACAAACCATGACAACAATGAAAGTTTTCATGAAAACAGAAATTTTTTACAAATTTGTATAAAAACCGACGACTATGATGAACATTAAAAATTATACTTTTCGTTCTCTTTAGATTATATTTAGTTTTTAATATCATAATTATATTGTGTTCGTGCAATTTGCAAAAAATAGTTTATACACCTCGGGAGAGAGCATGGGGAAGAAAACATGCATTTCTCTCCCTTGGTGTATAATCTATTAAAGATAACATTCAAAAAATTAGAAAATTTAAAATAATATTTGATTTAATTTTTTGTCTAACTCTTTAATAGTTTAAGGCTACAAAGAGAGAGGAAGCTTTGAGCGATGCTGTGCGCAAAGCGTTGCTGAAATCGTAGATAGCTAAACAACTGCACGCGTATATAATCAAATGAGAGTGTGCACAGTAAAGCGAAGCTGCTTGCTCCCCATTCTCTTGTAATACTTTCAATTCAGTAGTAGAATAATAAGCACACCATGATTTATTACCATCATTTAAGTTGTATCAAATTTTGATGTTTCTTGATGGTTTTATTATTTAGGTTGTCGATTTTAACATTCAACTTAATTCGAACTGTCCAGTCTTCAAGTAGGAGTAGTAGTAATCAATTTGAGCTTTTTGTTGATATGATTTGCTAAAGTTTAACTTTAATTTGAAAGGGTGAAGTTGTCCGTCAATGTTGACAACACAAGAGGATTAAATGTCAATCTTAACTTTGTATTTTGAAAATTTGAAACATGATTTAAATCCTTTTAGAGGGAACGATTGCACGAGCTTTGGTTCTGGATAAAAAAAAATATTAATTAATTGATAATCGTTGAACTTGAATTCTCATTCTAGATTAAGTATCGTGTGTTTATATATGATACGGGTGTGTCACCATATGATATTCCGAAAGATTTTTTGCCCTATCATCGTTGCATTTTGCTACATCATCGTTAATATACATCAATTTATTTCATAACTGATCTGAAAAAACAGATTCTTATGTCAAATTTATCTTTGTATGGCTACAATAAAAAATGTCTTACATATAGTTCTACAACAGACGATGAACAGGCTGGTCTTTTTACTCATTATCATAAATACAGCTAATAGACCAGTCTACCAAAGTTCTTAGCATACCTGGTTCAAAGAGTAACTTATTTGATTTGTTTTTGCCAAATGATCTGTATTTATTTTTTTAGCAAAAAAGAGCTGTGTAATAAAAATTACAAAATGAAACTGTATCTTGATACATTTTAAGACCCAGATCCGGAAACAATATGCATTCTAGAGTGACGCTGCATGCTGGGTTTTAATCTTGGCGGGTTGAAGCCACCCAAAACTATTGATTTCGATAATAGTCTGGGAGCCCGCCGACATAAACAGCAACTCATAAATACTCTTCTATAATTTTTTGTGTGGCTTAATTATGCCTAGTCTACCACTTTTTTTTCTCTATCATAATTTTCTTAGCCGCGGCTTTTTCTCTCCAGTAATTTTTAAACTTGTCAATATCGTATTAAGCTAAAAATTTATATATACTCTATTTTTAAAAAATTTAATGCCAAGAGAAATTCATGAATCGCGAGAGAAAAAACTTGTCCGACAAAAATTTCGGTACGTTAAGGGTGTCTACCGAGTGAAACATGTAATAATAACAATTTCGAAAAATTTATGGATAACCACCTGATTTTTATGAAAAATGCTTCAACAAAGTATGTAAAATCACATCCTTACATCGTCCGACAAGACAGATTTGCCAATTTTCCAGTCCGACAAGCGGACATTGACATTTTCACGGCGACCTAAAATTTATTCATAACAATTTCCGCTTTCGATTTTTTGCTGTTAAATGAAGCTTACAACGAGGTGAACAAGTTGTCCGACAGTAAAATATTACCATTTTCATAAAAATCGAACAAATTGTTATTTTTCAATTGAAAATTCACGAAGGATTACAGTATTTGCGTTTGTGAGCGTAAATACAGCATACTTCCACATAACCAGCTGTTTTTTATAGGATTACTAAAAAAAAGTATGTAGAATCCAATTGTTTAATTGTCGGACACGATATATTCTCCGAATTTCCAGTCCGACGCATGGAAATTATAGATTTTATGAAGCTTAAAATTTTTTGATGAAATTCTTTTTGATCTTTTTTATTTATATTTTATAATTGCTCTTAAGGATGTAAATAACATATATGAAATCAAATATGCCCAAAATACATGTGCAGAAAGTCTGCACGCAGTGCTGCATGCATATCTGCATCTAAAATAGATGTGCAGAATTTTTATATAATTGACGTGCAGAATTTTCGTAGCAATGACAGTATTAATTTCGTAATAATGACTTTTATGTATTATGAAATAGTTATAAGTGAAAGTTGTCGCAATTTAAAGAAAACTGGCTTTTTTAATTAAAAGATAGAAGAAAATAATTGAATCGTTGTCTGTAAAAACGTTTATTTCTAAATTAAAATTTAAGTTCAAATTACATATACCACTGTTTACGATAATCCTTTCCCAAAAATTTATTTATCAACAATATTAGTTTTAATTATTTTATAATTTGGATTATTTACAATATTTGAATATCTTTATAAACAAATAATCATTACAAAAATAATTTTATTTTCAAAAAATTTCATTCATTTTTATTTGAGTTATTAAAAACATAATTCATTTTCAAACAAAATGTCAAAATAATCGATTTTTATCTGAGTTTTCAAGTAGTTTTTGTTTTTTTTTTATTGTGGTAGCACTGCCTCTGTGCAGCGAAATTAGAATTAGAGATATCTTGCAGAATTTTTCTGCATGCAGAATTTACATGTAATTGCTCTCATATAACAACACATGTTCTAATTGCGCTGCATGCAGAATTCTGCACATGTATTTGGACCAATATTTACGTCGGATTGTAAAATATATTACAGAATAAACGTTCCTGCATAGATTGGAATCAAAAAATTTAGATCTCACCGACAATTTTCCCGAAATAATCAATGTGAAAGTTTTCATTCACTCTATGTTATATTCAACGGAAGTATCAAAATTTGATAGAAAAATTAAAAATTCAGAATGTTCTTGCAAAGACATCCGAAAAAAAACTTACGTTCAGTTTCTCTGTGCGATTTATGATTTTTTGAGCCAAAAAACAGCGGTGTCATCGGCAATCAGACGTAAATATTTAATTTAAAAATTTATAAAATCTTCTGCGTACACCGGAAAGCTATCCGCTGAAGTATACCTTATCCAGTAACTGGTTATTTTTTAATCTTACGGAAAGTTCTTGGCGTGGCCCCTATGGTCACACCCCCATCCCACTAGTTTTAGGTAGATTTGATATAAAAATCTACCTATTGCAATGGGCTTCATCTCGGAATTTCGGAAAAATTTTTGTGCCAAACGACTATATATGATAAGCGGAGACAAAAAAACAAAAAAAAAAAATTTATATATATATATATATATACATATATATATATATATATATATATATATATATATATATATATATATATATATATATATATATATATATATATATATATATATATATATATATATATATATATATATATATATATATATATATATATATATATATATATATATATATATATATATGTATATATATATAATATATATATATATATATATATATATATATATATATATATATATATATATATATATATATATATATATATATATAAACGATATGAGATATAACGAAAACGACCGGCACTCTCACGATCGCATTTGTTGAGGTAGATCAAAAAAATGTCTGTACTTGTGTGTTCTAATAATATCTTGAACAAGTTCGTGAATCAGCAAAATCCGACACGTGGTTAAGAAACTAGAGGCTTTTTTCTGAAAAAAATTGATTTTTCAAAACCTTTATAACGGCCGTTTGGATATTAATATTTCAAAAAAATTAACAAATTTAGAATCTTTGGAATTTTTTATATCAATTTGTTTTAAAAATAGACCTCTGCAATTTTTGCAAAAAATATTTTTTTGAAACAACCGGCACTCTCACGGTCGCATTTGTAAAGCCAGATCAAAACACCTTTTCTAAAAATGTGCGTTTTGTTATTATCTTGGACAAGCTCCTAAATCAGCCCAATCCAACACATGGTTAAGAAGCTAGAGACTTTATACTAGAGAAAAAACTCTGTTTTTTAGATCCGTTATAACGGCCGTTGGGATTCTAACATTTTTAAAATCTTCATAAATTTAAAATCTTTAAAACCTTTTTAATCAGTTTCTTTCAAAAAAAAGACCTCTGCAGTTGGAGGTTTCTGAATGAGCGGCTCCAACAAAAAAGCTTGTAAAACACAAAATGCGTTTGAATCAAGCGGCGCTCTCACGGTTGCATTTGTGAAGCCAGATCAAAAAACCTTTCTTAAAAATGTGTGTTTTATTAAAATCTTGGACAAGTTCGTAAATCAGAAAAATCTGACACATGGTTAAGGAACTAGAGGCTTTATACTAGAAAAAAAGTGTTTTTTTTAATCCGTTATAACGGCCGTTTGGATACTAATATTTTTAAAATCTTCATAAATTTAAAATTTGTAAAAACATTTTAATCCGTTTCTTATAAATATAAACCTCTGCAATTAGAGGTTTTTGACTTGTTGGCTTCAACAAAAAAGTTTGCAACAATCCCCAACTACAATTTCCAAAAACCTTATAACAGTCAATGTCAACCTTATAACAGTCAAAAAAATAAAAGATTTGAATAGAAAAAATTAATTTTTTTTTCTTAGAAATAAACTATTTTGATATTTTGCAGTAATTGCACGACATATGATATAGAGTAGGTTTGTGTCATAAATTGTCACTCACATGTTCTGTGGTAGATTTGATATTTGTTTGTTGCAAAATTGGATAGATATAGTTTTGCTTATAGGTAGCTAATTTTCTTTTTAAAATTTGTTCGATATCTGTTTGAAATTAGTTTGTTTTGTTTAAACTAATCTGATACATCAGATTCTACACAAAACTGTCTGATCTCGAAATCTACCTATTTCTAGCGGATATACGTGCCGCTTGTACTTTTTTTAATGAAATTGTTAATAAAATGTTCCTATTATTAGTTTAATACATGTTATTAACTATTCACATTCCTTACCATTCATTTATTATTGTAATTAATGAGACTAAAATTATTTATGAACTTGGAAAAAATAAAGTATTGAAATGATGTTGTCGATCGATGTTTTTTTGTCGGACTATTGATTTGGCACGAAATATTTGTCCGCCACTTGTACTAAAGGGTAAGTTCTGCTCTATAATAGGTAAATTTCTTTTTGTCCGACGGTTATGAATAAATTTTAGGTCGCCGTGAAAATGTCAATGTCCGCTTGTCGGACTGCAAAATTGGCAAAACTGTCTTGTCGGACGATGTGAGGACGTGATTTTACATACCTGGTTAAAGCATTTTTCATAAAAATCAGGTGGTTATCCATAAATTTTTCGAAATTGTTATTATTACATGTTTCACTCGGTAGACACCCTTAACGTACCGAAATTTTTGTCGGACAAGTTTTTTCTCTTGCGATTCATGAATTTCTCTTGGTATTAAATTTTTTAAAAATAGAGTATATATACATTTTTAGCTTAATACGATATTGACAAGTTTAAAAATTACTGGAGAGAAAAAGCCGCGGCTAAGAAAATTATGATAGAGAAAAAAAAGTGGTAGACTAGGCGTAATTAAGCCACACAAAAAATTATAGAAGAGTATTTATGAGTTGCTGTTTATGTCGGCGGGCTCCTAGACTATAAATCATTGAATTTATACGTTAGGACATAAAAGTCCCACTGCATGTTGTCGATATGACAGTGTGAGATCTCGATAGCTTGGCTGTTTGTAATAACCGACTAACAAGTATAACAGGAAAAGGAATATATCGGAGAAATGATTCTTTCGGTTTCATCTAAGCCCTGTTGGTGACAATATTTATAAAAAACTATGCAATCAATAACAGTCCTACGATCTTGTGGGGAAGCTAAACGCTCTAAAAACTCTATGTTTCGACATGCTATAGTACTAATTTCAATTAAGACAGCTAAAATTTTTATTATTAGTATTTTTAATACAAACAACAGTTATATCTAAGCGTCGTCAAAAGACAATAAAATACATAATCCTAGACATAATTCGCAAAGATCTAAAATTGATGTAAGCCTTGAAATTATAATGACCAAATAGGCACGCACCAAAATCCTAATCGATAATTTGTTGTAAAATTTTTATTAAAGAAAAATACATGTTTTGCAAATAACGCACTTAAACGATACGTATAACCGAAAAAAATAGATTGCCGAATTTTGTTCCCATTCTCTACAAAAACCTAAACTTAAAAGTGCTCAAAATCAGTTAAAATCTCGAGGTGTTGATTTGTATTGCAATATAATTATAAAAGCCTTGACTTTCAGTGAACAATGGACCAAGTTTTGAACTCAAGCTTTTTATATATGTATACGATATGCAATCAATCTTATCACTATTTAATCATTATATGTTATCTAATCAGTACTTTATGTATTTAATTGAATTGAATGAAAATTTAAAAAAAAAACAAAAGATCAGTACAAAGTCTTATCTCAATTCTAGTTTTGGATCGAACTGGCATCTTCCTAGTCAGAGTCAGTATATGACAAACCACTTATTACCCTTCGAAAACCGACGAGAAAATATTCGTTTTTGAACGATCGACCTACTATCACAGTTGTGTTGTATCAACTTTATAGTATCTGTTCTATATTAGTTTTACTCTACGAACACGTTTTACCATTCTTCAGATTTGAACTGATTTGACATTGAATAAAGAACAATATGGGTCTATGAATATGGGATACACATCCCAACTGGTAAAGATTGGCCACTACGCCGGTTTTAATTTAAAGTTTAATTACTATCTTTATCTAAAGGATAGCAATGAATCTATTATTATATAGCTTAGAACTGAATATATAAGCCATACTAGAACTGAATATATTCAATTTTTTTCGTAAAATGTGTTGTGTAATAGGAATTACAATATGTGTCACAACAACTACCTTTTAAGACCTACAATGAACATATGAAGACCTACAAGACAACATGTGTTCCACAACAACTTCTGTGTATTGAAGGCACGTTGTATTGAATAAAAAACTTTTTTGGCAAGCATTTCTTTCTAATATCTAAGAGTCCAAACTTTTTATCTGTACGACAATATTTTTAATAGTACGACAAAAATAATATTTTAAAGATTGTTCTATTTCTTTGAAAGATATTTATTTATATCTATTTAAAACACAACCTAGAAAATTGTCATAGTTGAAAAACGAATTTTAAAAGTATGTTTTACGGATGATTAATTACAATTAAATAAATTTGACAATTTAAATCACTAAATAAGGTCTCGATAAAGTCCAATAAAAACGCTTCATTTACTATTTTTTCACAAATCAAAATGAATTATGTCGATTATTTTTCTCTGGTGGGAGGAATAGCAAATTATAGTGACAATTTTCTGTCTAATTAATATATTATTTTAAAACAATGTCTGACACTCACTGCTAGATCGTTTTATCTGCCAAAATGTTAAAAAAACATTTTATTAAGGTAACAAGATTAAGGTAATAAACAATTATTCGCAAGTATTTAATAAATGTTGTATGAAATAATGTTACTATTTCTGTTCGTTAAATTGTCGGTTGTAATACCACGAGTCATTGAAATTTTTTCGAAAATTTTTTGATTTTACGAATTAAATTATTTAGCAACACTGCGAATCAAAGCGCACAATAAACCACGAGTCCGAAGGACGAGTGGTTTAAGTAGTTGTTTGATTGAGCAGTGTTGCTTAAAAATAATTTAATGAGTAAAATTGAAAAATTTTAGACAAAAATTTCAATGCAGAGTGGTATTTAATGAGATAATTTTTTTTAAATTATAATTTTGTTTAAAAGATAATAATTATTAGTTTCTAAATAAAGTTTTTTCTACAAATTATTCAGCTTATAAAAAATTATGTAAAATTGCAAATAATAAAAATGTCCGTTTTCATTCATAAATGATTGCATGTTTATGTTTATTTGTCAAAAATAAATTACAAATTTATAGAATTTATGCGCCTACTAAGATAAAATTATATTTCATTTTGTTAGAAGAGAAAATGACAACAAAGAATTTTCATAACGACAAAGCAAAATTATCGACGACAAGAATTGCCGACAGTAAAAACAAAGCCTACTGTTTAAATATCATAGTTTGTATGAATGAAAAATAAAATTTCTGACAGCAAAAAAAATTATCTGCTAAATACAACTCGTCGCCAAATTATTAGTCGATTATTTTTCAACATTACCACTCATGCCATTTGAGGTTAAAAATTTTCCTCGTGCGCTACGCGCACTCTGGAAATTATGATTTAACCTCAAATGACATTCGTAGTAATGATTATGAAAAATAATCGACTATTATTTGACGACTCGTGATATTATTTATGATTATGTTAACATTTGACAAAAATTTTATATTTTTTGTGGCATTATCGTTTAATTCTATATTTATTATTAATTAACAAATGAATTTAATTGTAATTAATTATCGATAAATCTTACCTTTATAATTCATTTTTCTAATATGTAAGTCACAAGGAAAATTTTTTAGGTTATATCTTTCAAAAAAATACAATATAATTAACCTTGAAGATATTATTTTTGTCGTACGATCAAAATTATTGCCGTACAGTACAGATAAAAACTACTAGCAAATATTATTATAACTGAACCGACAATTCGGCACTTAAAAAATCGCTAAACCGATTAACCTTCGCGTGAACGGATATTTTTAGCGACTGATATGAACAATATCTACCCCTGTAGATATTACATAAATCATAATATCAACAAACGTAACTGTGTATTTATTTTACTTTTGTGTAAGCATACAATAAAAGCATATATTTAAAAATAAAGTTACTTGTTTTTCACATTGACCAGTAAAAATGTTCATATAAAACTCAAGGAAAAAAATATCTACCCGGGTAGATATTGTTTTCTTGCGTAAAAAACCATAAAAATCCAAAATAAATGTTAAAAGGAAGTCCAAAATATTTTGTTCTCAGATTTTGCGAAATCAATTTAAAAATTAGTCACATAGCTGAACAGGCATGATGATTGGTTAAAAACTCATAAAGTTATTGAATTACAAAAACCGTGATATCTACCCGGGTAGATACTGTTCACGTGAAGGTTAAACAAATTATTTCGCCATGCGACATAAATTTAGGGTTGTCACCTTTTTGAACGCCAAATATTTGCAAAAAATTGTCGGTCCAATAGGCTCATATTTTAAGCATTGAACCTATAAAAAATTCACCCAAAATTTTAGCTTATTAGATCAAACATGTGAACGTTGTGAACCGAGTTTGTCTCCCATTTAATTAACATAGGAAAAACGATGTTTTGCTAAAAAATGAGTAACTGTTATAACATTTTTTCCAATTGCTGATAGCAGCAATCTAGAGAAATAAATTTCCTTCAAAAAGTTTTTCCATATTCTTTTTCATAACAGCTATTCATTTTTGCGCAAAAGTTCGCTTTTCTTATGTTAATTAAATAAGAGAAAAACTAGGTTTACGTCTTTCACAGGCTTGATCTATAGGAAGCTGAAATTTGAGGAGACGTTTTTGTAGGTCCAATTCTTAAAATAAAAATAAAATTAAAATAAACAAAATACACCCTAATGTATATTTACAAAAGCAATGGATAAGTTACCATTACCTGGTTTTAAAATTATAATTCAGACTGAAATTTGAATGAAACCTCAGTTCATTCATGAATAATTCTTCTTTTTCGATTTTATGTTAGATTCGAACTCAGACTCATCAGTACCACTGATTCGAATTCATTAATGACATTAACAAATGCGTTCCATTGAATAGGAAAGTTGTTCAAATTTACTTTTATTTACCATACCCCGAACAAATTGTGTTTATATTTGACTTATTTTTAAGTTTTTGGCGTTCTATTGGCGATCTACTTATAATATTTGAGCAGCTAATGTGTTCCAACGAAACGTATATACCAAGTATACACTTAAAAATTTATTGAAAGAAACTCATGCCTACGAATTGGAAAACTCATTTAAAATAATTTCAAAAATCTATTAACATTTCGTTTTAGTAAATTATAGTTCAAAGTAGATTTTTATTTTTGAAAAATGTTTCAAAAACACGTATTTTTTTGTTTTTAAATGCCCTAGAAAAAGTATAATGCCTTTACTCCCCAAAATGATCATTTTCCGCTCGTATTTCAATCCGCTCTTGCTCTAAATTTCATACTCGATTGAAATGAGTGTCATTTTGGCATCGTTATACAATATACTAATTTCAATCACAAGTTTTTATTTTATCATCAATTTCATTTCAGGCATTTTGTTTGCATTCTGCTTTTGAAAGGTCCGAAGAATCCTTAACAAATCAAATTTTAAAGTTGATGTCGCTCAAATACATTCGCGGTTAATTTTATTTTTGTTGGAGTAGAGTAAATTATATCCTCGCACTGTATTTGACTGTGTCTGATGGTATGAATTCATGCCATGGATTGACATGTAAATAATTATAAGATTTTTTATTCTTGAGCATTATTTTATTTGATATATAAAAGCCGCTTTCCAATCGAGTGAATTGCTGAAGGAAATGAGTGTAGCCAATTGGTCTAAAATTCAGAAAAATAGAGCAAAAACAACAGAAACAGCAATTTTTTTACATTTAAAAAATACATAACCAAAATCGAAAATTTAAACACAAACAAATATGTACCGTACCGATTTAATTTCTTATTATTTTTAACGTTTGACCACAATCCTTAAATAAAAAAATATGAATATGTTGAACTGATGAACCTATTTTTTCCTTCACTTTATTGAATTCAATTCAGTTCTGTACTTCTGTAGTAGCTCAGTTTACGTTCAGTGTAAACTGAATATTACCGTTGGAACATGCCAATTCCGGAATACAATTCAGTTTAATTGAATCATTCAGCAATTAACTCGATTGGAAAGTGAAATAAATTTTATAAATCTTAAAGTTAGTATCTTGCTTTAAATTCTTCAAAATTCCTCAAAAATAATTGTAAAAATAACATTTTGTGCAGTTGGTGTACTTACACTTACGGATTAAATAAATGATTTTGAAAAAAAAACAACAAATAGGATTTGTTAAAAAACTATAAAAATTGTGTAAAATTCTGAAATATTGACAGTCAATATGTCAATACACATCAATATTTTTTATGATATTGATCCGATCTTTCAAATATTGAGCACATAAATTATTATAGTGATTCCTCCTATATACATTGGCTGTGGCCCATTTCTCGATGAAATTGAAATTGAATCTGCAAATCGACTAAAAAATTTCAATTTACTCTGCTATCCTACTTGAGTAAATTTTGACAGATTGTGTTGAAATTCAAATAAAATTTGTTTTTCAATAATTATTTTTTCGTAATTTAATTTTGTGGAAGAAAATAAAGCAAAACAAAAACTAATATTTCAGCGAGAAACGTCAAAATTTCAATTTCATCGGCATTTTTGAGAAATGGGCCACGGCCATTGTTTACTAAAAATTCATTATCTCCATTATCATAATATCATGATAACATTTATTTTTCCCAGACATGATATTGGATCGAAATACATTATCGTGATGGAAAATATCATAGTGGAGAGGTCTCGTCAAAAATCACCCGAATAATTTACGGATAGCTAAATTTGTTAATTGTTGTGTAATGTACTTACACACACACACACACACACACACACACACACACACACACACACACACACACACACACACACACACACACACACACACACACACACACACACACACACACACACACACACACACACACACACACACACACACACACACACACACACACACACACACACACACACACACACACACACACACACACACACACACTTCAAGCTGCACGAGCGATATCGAGGTCATGCGCACTATAGGAACGCCAGTAGTGCGATATGCACTAGTAGCACAATATTCTATTATCAATTGTATCATAAGATGATGATTAATTTTTTTTCTTCAAGGTTTTTTTTATATAAATAAACAATGTAAAAATTGAGATTTGAATAATGTGGATTTATGCTTCTCTCAGTATGGAAGAGATTAGGCGTTGTTTTTAAGTGAATGAGATATGTGGGATAATATAAATGCCTCATTATGTTAAAATCGGTTATAGACATTTTTAATAGCTCTCTTGTAACACATTATAGATGTTTATTTTGAAAGTTTTGAGTAAACAAACTACATTTTTTATTTTATTTCTAGTCAACACATTTTTGTTCTGTTCATAATGTACATCTTATTTGATTTTATTTTTTTTTATTTAACATGCATGAAAATGTAAAGCATTATTATGGTAATATCAATATAACATCATTAAAAAATGCTAACAATTGGGTAAATGTATTAAAAATAAAACTATTTGCAAGATAAATGGTTTTAAATAAAACACAAAACATTATTTCAATCATGCTCGGGAGTATTTTTCAATTTTTCAAATCATCTGCAAAAAATTGACGACTTGGAAGTAAGCACAAAGCACCACAATAAATCGATCTCTCACTGTCCTTGTACTATCCGATGTACAATACAACATCCTTTTAATTAAAAAAATCGTCATTGGAAATATTCACGAAAATCAATTGTCAGTAAAACTACACCATGGTCAGTATGTGGGAGGTTTATCAAATACTTATTTGCAATTTATGTTGCAGTATAAATTATTTTTTTAACCAAATACAACCTCCAAGGTTCTATGTCTTAATTTTAGATAGAATTTCAAAGAAGAAACGTGACATATTCATGATAAGTTAGTTCAAATTAAATTGTCTACTACTGTGGTCAACGTTTATTATTGTTTTATGCAATTTTATGTTTCCTTGAAAAAATTTTTGTAAGAATTAGTCCATGTAATAAATTTACCAACATCAAAACGGAATTACGCTTGTTTAACATTTTTCTTTTATAAAATTATGGAGTCGGTGTTGTCTTAATTGTCCACAAACTAAACATTCTACATTGAATTAATACTAGCCAGACCTACCATCCTTTAATTCATTGTATTGTATGATATGCAAACGTATTTACATATTGCAGTTTATTATGAAAAACTGGGATAGGCTTTTTAGTTAGTGATTCATGTAATCAAAATTAGGGTTTAAACATAATGGTGACGGTTTTGTCGGAAGCAATTTCCTTTGACATTATTTTGATTAGTTGTAAACCATAAAATTAAAGTAAATGATTAAATTATGTATTAAGAAATTTTTTAATAGTGAGTGAAACCCAATCAAATTTTGGGAAAAAATAACAAAGATTATGACTTGTGAAACAGGAAGGAAACACAAAATCTCTTAATGTGTGAACTTTTCTGTTTTTTTCATCCACTCTACATTTAAGAGCTTTCCATCATTTTTGTGCTCAAAATTTCTGTAGATGAACGTTTGTTTCTTTATTTTCTTCGCACTTTGCCAGTTGGATCGAGGTTCAGATTCAAATTTTGATGCTTGATTTGCTTACGATGCAGATAACAAGTGCGCTCGGGAGAGAAAAATGCACTCTTCTCTTTTATGTAACTTTTGTGTTTTTTGCGTAACAATTACTCTTTAAAAAAAATACCAATAGACTTCATTTTTCCAATTTTTTAAATCCACTTGACCAGATCAATGTTAAATTAAATAACAAAGTCAAATCGGTATAAATTCATAATCTTTGTACAAAATCAAAGTTTTGCTATTTATTACATTCAACATTTCCCCCTTTCAAAAATTAAATAATAATATTATGTCCTCGAAGGTAGGTTGATCGATTGCTGAGTTTGTTAAACTAAAAGAAATAATATAAAATGGTTTTAAACGAATTATGTTATTAATTTGGAAATTGTCGCGCTGACTCATACCATAACAATTGTGTTCATTATTTAACCTCCACGATTTCCTATTGGATTTGTAATCAAGTTATGTTTTTAAGTTAATTAACCAACTTAAAATTTTTTAAAATGTTTTATGTTTTTGGTTTATTACTTTATTTAATTGAAAATTACTTTATTGCGATATAGCATTTGCTTAAGTTTAATGTTTTTAAGGTAAAGGCATTTAATATTAAGACAATTTGTCCCGTACTTTTTTCCATAAGGAAGGGCTAAGCTTATATTATACCTACATGTTCATCAACAAAAAAGCATAACACTGTGTAATTAATTCTTTATTCGGTTTTACCCATCCTAACATAATAACAAATTGTTTATTGAATATATTTTATTTGCTATCAATTAATAGTATTTATTTATCTAGAACGAAAAGTGAAACTTTAAAGTACGAGCTAGTTGTTTACTACCGTGTTTCTCAAACGTAGGTCCGCGGACCATTACTGGTCCGCAGAAAAATTTTATTGGTCCGTGAATTTTTTTTATATTTGTTACCAGAGTTTACAATTTTATTTTATCGAGTGCTTTTCACTCCTCAAAATAAAACGATTTTTATTTAAATAATTATGTAGGTCAATTTATTAGCTTCAACTTTAACAAATATTCTTTTAAAAATATTGCAATTAAAATATTTAAAAGCAATTTATTTTGAAAACATATCCAATGAAAAATTAGGAAAAAATTAAGTTTCGCAACAAAAATCTATAGAATTATGAAGAAACGCAAAGCTTACTATTTTTAAATGAAATTTAAAGCAAACAAATAACTTTAATATCTGTCTCTTAAGAAGAAAATTTTAATTTTTTTGAGTCAATTTTATATTTATTTATGCAGAAAAATAAAATTAGTAGTTTTTCGTTATCCTTTTTATTTATTTAACAATATGTACTTGCATAATTGAACAAACCATGCAGCAAAATAGTTTACTTTTCATTTTTAATACGAAGGAAAGCATCAAATTTAAAACAAAAATTAACAGGCTGATTCTGAGTTAAGAGGTCTTAGTTATGATTATTTTTGTTATGACAATTTTTTTTAAGAGGAATATCTTAATTGCGATTCTGTGAAGGTCATCATCAAAAACCTCATAATAATTCTACTAATATTTTGGAGATCTTTCAAACGGCTATTTTTGTATAAATAAAATTATTATAAAATGTCATATTTTCTTTTTAAATAATTTAAATACAATTAAAATTATTACTTAGAATTATGACAATATTATATAGTAGTTTTTTGTAAAAATCAAGTTTGTTTTGAAAAATTTTTGAAGATATTAATAATTTTTGTTTGTGAAAATATTCAACCGCCATTTTAATGTATGTCAATCTCAAAATGTATTTTATTTTATAATAATTTATATACAATTTATTAATTGTATATAAAAACCATATTTATTATTATTATTTATTTTGGACAAATAAAACAACATGAAACTTTGATATTGAAAATATGAAATCTTCAATCGCCATTTTATTTAATATCATTATCATGATATATTTTGCTTTATAATTTTGATACAAACTTAAATAAAATATAATAATTATTATAAATTTTATAAGAATTACATAAATAATTCATAATTATTATTTTATCCTTTATTAATATAATTTTTCATAGAATAATTCCAATAAAAATATATGAAACGTAAAATTGTGATGCTTAAGATGACCTGACCATGTTTGATGGTCTTAAGTTAAGAGGTTATTTTTTGACATCTCACAGTTGTGACAACATACAGAATCGAATTTAAGATGTTTTAGTCATAGCTAAGAGCAAAATCTTTGCTATGACTATTTTTACATCTGTGAGGGTATGTCAGAATCAGCCTGTAAATTTGAGGGTATGTAGTTCTAAGAAAATAATTGTCATACGCAGAGAAATTTTATCAAACGAATCTATGAAACCTGCAAAATTAATACGCCATTTACAAACAAAACATTCGCATCTACAAAATAAGCCACGTGAATTTTTTGAACGCAAAAGTACTGAATTTAAAAACCAAAAATTATCTTTCAATAAATTTCTTCTTACCAATAAATCTGTTGTAAAAGCATCATGCTTAGTTGCTTTACGAACTGTCAAGTGCAAAAAGGTTTATTCTATTGCCGAAGATTTAATAAAACCGTGCTTAATAGACGTGTGTTCTGAAATCCTAGGTGCAAACGCTGCTGATAAAATGAAAACTTTGCCGCTCTCTAACGATACTGTTGAACGTAGAATTGCTGAACTAGCAACTGATGTTGAACACCAATTAATTCAGAAAGTAAGCAAATCATTTTTTGTTATTCAACTCGATACTCGATACTCGATACAGACTAATAAAGCAATACTGTTATGTTTTATTCGTTATATTGATTACGAAATTTATGATGTCAAGGAAGATTTTTTTTGTTGTGTGGAGCTTCTTAATAATACAACTAGTTCAGAAATATTTAAAGTAATTGATAATTATATTGTAAAGAATTCAATTACTTGGAAACGCTGTATTGGATTATGCACTGATGGAGCGGCAAGTATGACTAGTAAACATTCAGTAGTAGAAAAGAAAATTAAAAAGGTAGCAGACGACAACCTGATTTTCACTCATTGTATTATACATCGAGAGCATTCAGCTGCTAAAAAATTGTCTGTTGAATTGAACACAGTTCTTATTCAATCGATAAAAATAATAAATTTCATCAAAAGTAATGTACTTAATTCCAGATTGTTTTCAATATTATGCAAAGAAATGGGATCTGAACATGAAAATTTATTGATTCATGCAGAAGTTCGATGGTTGTCAAGAGCAAAAGTTTTAACAAGACTTTATACGAGTTAAGAAATGAAGTAGAAGCATTGATAGAAACCAAAAAATCGGAATTAAGAAATGTTTTGCTCGACAACAAATGGGTTGCAAAACTGGCTTACTTATCCGATATATTTTCATTAATAAACGAATTAAATTTAACTTTGCCAGGGAACAATACCACAACTTTTGACATGTGGAATAAAATAGAGGCATTTAAAAAAAGGTTGCAATTATGGTGCAAGCGGGTAAACGAAAATAATTTCGATATGTTTCATTCATTCGCAGAATATGTTAATGAAGTGAATATCAATTCAAACAATTTAAAAACTATTGTTTTTGAACACTTAACAGCCCTTAATTGTTCATTTAATCATTACTATCCAATAGAAGAAGATCTACGGAGAGGAAATATGTGGATTTTAAATCCGTTTATTGATCAATCCGAAAACACTCACACTTTGTTAAAATTTGTATGAAATTACAAAATTTGTAAGTTTGGTGAAATAGGGTACTGGTTGTAAGAAATTTTTATGTTTATTAAAATATTAAAAAGGAACATTTTTCGATACAATGTCGTTATTACTTTTTATGAAATATGTAATATTTTTTAAACTACTTAAAGAAAAAGTACTTTTTAAAATATTCAAATATATTGTTGTTTTGAACACGAAGAAAACTACAGTGAAAACTTTTTAGATAACTGGTATAAACATACCTATAAAAAAACCTGCACTTTTGCCCATCTAACATTAACTATTTCCCATGGTCCGCAATAAAATCTTAAAATATTTATTGGTCCGTAGCATGAAATCAGTTGAGAAACACTGGTTTACTATGAGTAACTTTAAAAACACTTTTCGTTTGAGGTAAATATAAAGTTTTATTTCATACTGGAAATTTTATTAAAATAAAAAGAAATGAGTTTTAAATATTGCTCAAAAAGTTGAACTTTATCGTCTTAGGACTTTATAAAATTTTATAAAGTCCTAGGACGTTAAAGTTCAACGTTTATGGTACAAAAAGTTGAACTTTAACGTCCTAGGACTTTAAATTTTATAAAGTCCTAGGACAATAAAGTTCAACTTTTTGTACCATAAATAATCCGAAAAATGTCGTTAATTAGATTTTTTTTTTTTTTTTTTTTTTTTTTTTAAGGCGTTCCTGCTCCATGTAGGAGCGTTGCCAGGTTGATCAGCTTTGAATATTCACCACGGTCATTCGCAACAGCGACATAATTACCATGGCAGCCGATTTTTTTAAGGTCGTTTATTACGTCAGTCTCCCATTGTAGTCGTGGTCTACCTCGCGGTCTACCACTCCCTGGGGTACTAACGTACATTTTTCTAATCATTCCAGACTGTGAATCGGCTCGTAGAACATGCCCAAACCAAGCAATCCTATTAGAACGGATACAACCTATTATATCAGGACCCTCAAGAAGGTCTCTGATCTCAAAGTTATACCGGGTTCTATACTCTCCATCGTCTGTCTTAAGTGGACCAAAAATGTAGCGTAGGATCTTACGCTCAAATACAGATAAATGCGATTCGTCATTTTGTGTAAGGGTCCACGTTTGTGACCCATACATCACAACCGCTCTAATCAATGTCTTGTATAACTTGAGCTTGGTGTTAGTTGATACATATGGTGATCCAAGGAGAGGTTTAATTGAGTAGAAAGTTCGATTACCTGCAGCGATTCGAGCTTTTATATCTGTAAGTATGCTGTTGTTTGAGTCAAGCATTGATCCCAAATATTTAAAAGATTCAACTCCCTCAATTCGTTCATCGCCGCACATCAAATCTTTCTTCTCAGCCTCCCTTGAAACATTCATATGTTTGGTTTTATTGTAGTTAATTTGCAGACCAATTTTTCTAGCACCACTCTCAAGCGACTTGAAAGTCTCACTCATAACAGCTTCACTTCGGCCGAGGATGACAACATCATCAGCGTAAGCAATCATCTGTACTGAATTTATTGACAAGACATTGTTATTAGTCGGTAGTTTCTTTTGACGGCACACATATTCCAAGGCTAAATTAAAAAGTATAGGAGAGATAGCATCACCTTGTCTTAAACCGGAGTCGACTTTAAAAAACTTTGATATTTCGTTCTCTACTCGTACACAGCATTGAGAGTTCTGTACTGTCATTTTGCATAGTGATGATACCAGTTTACCAGGAATTCCCATTGACACCAGAGCAGACCATAAAGTCTCTCGTTCGAGAGAGTCGTAGGCCTGCCTGAAATCAATGAAAAGTTGGTGCACAGGTATGTTGAACTTTCGACACTTTTCCAAAATCATCCTTATCGAGAAAAGTGCATCGGTGGTACCTCGGCCCCGCCGGAAACCACACTGATATTCTCCAAACAGTTGTTCAGCAAAAGGATTGATTTTGGATAGCAAAATGTAAGAAAAGATTTTATATGCTGTGCAAAGAGAGCGATTCCTCTGTAGTTTGCACATTGTAGGCGATTACCTTTTTTATGGATTGGTATCAGCATAGCTGTGTTCCAGTCCTGTGGCATGGTTTCAGTCCTCCAGATCATTTGAACAAGTTCAAACAATCTTAAGGATAGAGTTTCGCCACCATGTACAATCATTTCGGATGTTATATCGTCGATACCAGGTGCTTTATTGCGTTTTAATTTAGACAGCGCCGCTTCGAATTCCTCTTTGGTTGGTTCGTCTACATGTACCTTTGACGCACGAATAAGCTTTGCTCGTCGCCCGACTTGTTGCTGGTCACTTAAGTTGAGAAGATTCTCAAAATAAGTGGCCCAAGTATCTAAAATATTTTTAAGGTCTACTTGTAGCTCCCCATCTTCGTTTTGAATAGCAGTCGATCTAGTTTGAGAGCCCTTCTTTAAGGTTTTAACCTGTTGAAAGAAGTTACGCGATTGATGTTCCTTATTGAAGCTTTCAATCTCCTCACACTGTCTCTTCCACCATTCTCTCTTCGTTCGTCTACATAGCTTTGTAACGGCTTGTCTTGCCAGTTTATAGTTCTCCTTCGTGGACCTGGTAATCGTTAATTAGATATCAGTATGAAATAAAACTATTTTATCCACGACTAACTACTAAAGAATATATGCTCAACATGCGTATGTCTTCCATTGTAATTGTATTCATTCCACAACTAGTGAGTTTGATTAAAATTCTTTAACAGCTCTATAGTTTATTAAATATTACCCTAACAAATTAAACAACAAACTTGTTTTGTTTTTCGCTATCTTTGATGTTTTTATTTCAATATGGCGATACAAATTGTTGCATGAAAACTGGAAACTAAACGAAATATTTTACAGTCGTGGATAAAATAGCATCTTGTATTCGCTTAGGATGATGGCAATTCTTCACTCGGATGATTCCCTCCACTCGCTACGCTCGTTTCGGGAAACTTCGTCCTCGTGAAAAATTGCCTTCATTCTAAGCTCATACAAGAATAGTAGATTCTTAAAAAAATATAAAACAATTTTCTCTTACTAGTTTCGTAATCATCTTCAGAGAGAAAATTTGCAACTGTTGTAGATTTTCTCTCTGAAGATGATTACGAAACTAGTAAGAGAAAATTGTTTTATATTTTTTTAAGAAATAAAGTTATCTCAATAGTTTTACAATAAAGGAAATCTAAATTCAAATCAGTGTTTGTATTTGTGTGTTTTAGGTAGATTTCATATAAAAATCTACCTATTGCAATGGACTTCATCCCGGAATTTCGGAAAAATTTTGGTGCCAAACGACTATATATGATAAGCGGAGACAAAAAAACAAAAAAAAAAAAAAATTATATATATATATATATATATATATATATATATATATATATATATATATATATATATATATATATATATATATATATATATATATATATATATATGTATATATATATATATAAACGATATGAGATATAACGAAAACGACCGGCATTCTCACGGTCGCATTTGTTGAGGTAGATCAAAAAAATTTTCTGTACTTATGTGTTTTAATAATATCTTGGACAAGTTCGTGAATCAGCAAAATCCGACACGTGGTTAAGAAACTAGAGGCTTTTTTCTGAAAAAAATTGATTTTTTAAAACCGTTATAACGGTCGTTTGGATACTAATATTTCAAAAAATTTAACAAATTTAGAATCTTTGGAATCTTTTTTATCAATTTGTTTTAAAACTAGACCTCTGCAGTTAGAGGTTCCTGAGTGAGCGGCTCCAACAAAAAATGTTGCAAAAAAAAATTTTTCTTTGAAACAACCGGCACTCTCACGGGCGCATTTATAAGGCCAGATCAAAAAACCTTTTCTAAAAATGTGCGTTTTGTTAATATCTTAGACAAGTTCGTAAATCAGCCCAATCCAACACATGGTTAAGAAACTAGAGGCTTTATACTAGAAAAAAACTCTGTTTTTTAGATCCGTTATAACGGCCGTTTGGATTCTAATATTTTTAAAAACTTCATAAATTTAGAATCTTTAAAACCTTTTAAAATAGTTTCTTTCAAAAAAAAGACCAGGCAGTTGGAGGTTTCTGAGTGAGCGGCTCCAACAAAAAAGCTTGTAAAACACAAAATGCTTTTGAATCAACCGGCGCTCTCACGGTTGCATTTGTGGAGCCAGATAAAAAAACCTTTCTTAAAAATGTGTGTTTTATTAATATCTTGGACAAATTCGTAAATCAGAAAAATCTGACACATGGTTAAGGAACTATAGGCTTTATACTAGAAAAAAAGTGTTTTTTTTAATCCGTTATAACGGCCGTTTGGATACTAATATTTTTAAAATCTTCATAAATTTAAAATCTGTGAAAACATTTTAATCCGTTTCTTATAAATATCAACCTCTGCAGTTAGAGGTTTTTGATTTGTTGGCTTCAACAAAAAAGTTTGCAACAATCCCCAACTACAATTTCCAAAAACCTTATAACAGTCAATGTCAACCTTATAACAGTCAAAAAATAAAAGATTTGAATAGAAGAAATTAATTTTTTTTTCTTAGAAATAAAATATTTTGATATTTTGCAGTAATTGCACGACATATGATATAGAGTAGGTTTGTGTCATAAATTGTCACACACATGTTCTGTGGTAGATTTGATATTTGTTTGTTGCAAAATTGGATAGATATAATTTTGCTTGTAGATAGCTAATTTTCTTTTTAAAATTTGTTCGATATCTGTTTGAAATTAGTTTGTTTTGTTTAAACTAATCTGATACATCAGATTCTATTGGCACACAAAACTGTCTGATCTCGAAATCTACCTATTTCTAGCGGATATACGTGCCGCTTGGACTTTTTTTTTTGTTTTTGCTGTATGGAGTTGAAGTGACGATATGTTTTAAAAAATTGTGTGGAATCAATAAGGCCGTTTGCCAACATTAATTAACAAATAATTTGAGATTCCACTGCACTCCGAACCAAAATTATAATTTTTGAATGTTTAATTGTGTATTTTATTTTGGAGCAAAAGTTTAGAATCCGATCGGACGCGAGCGAGCATTGCAAATTTACGATGAATTATTTTACAATTTATAGAAAAAAAACATAAAACGAATAAGATGAAAAGACAATAATTACTTCGGTCTGAAAGACCTAAGTATTACTTTCATGAGCCAAAAGTGAAATTCATACCCCCACTTTTTTTTGGCATTTCTCGACGTTTTAGGACCTACTGATTCTAAAAAAGCAAAAAAAATGTGTGTCTGTCTGCCGGCCGGCCGCCGTCATTACCTACGCTGCAGGGAAAACTACTGGAGGGCTTTTAAAATTTTGTTTTTACTAAAAATAGGTATACCCAAGGGACGCTGTGTTCGATAACTGTACCGGAAGTGTGTCCGGTAAAATAGCAAATTTTCATATTTTTGGCTTAAAAAACATCCATTTTAAGTGATTACGAGTAGGAACATTAAATTTGGAGAAATCTTGATGGTAGGGATTGGTATGTGAGATCAAAAACTAGATTATTGCATTATAAGTTTGTCAAAAAAATGTTGTCAAGTGTGTCAAAAGAAAGATTTTTATTTATTTTTTTACCCAAATTTTGGAAAAAAATAAAATTGTTTGTTTGAAATGAAATTTTATTATTACTATAGAGAATTATGGCATTATAAATTTGTCAAAAAAATAATGTCAAGTGTGTCAAAAAATGATTTCATTTATTTTTTTAGCCAATTTTTTGGAAAAAAAAAACATAGCTGTTTTTTATGACGTAAATGTAATTGAAAATAAAATTGGACATGGAAATTTTTTAATTTGTTTTAGTTTATGAAATATTTTTGGAATTTTGAAAAATGTTTGTATTTTTGATTTGGTTGGTAATAATTTTTGCAATATTTTTAGAATTTTGGAAAAAATTTCGATTTTTGATTTTGTAAGAATTTTTGGAATATTTTTGGAATTTTGAAAAATTTTAAATTTTTGATTTTATTATAATTTTTGGAATTTTGAAAAAAGTTTCAATTTTTGATTTTGTAATAATTTTTGGAATATTTTTAAAATTTCAAAAAAAAGTTTGATTTTATTATAATTCATACAATATTTTTGGAATTTTGAAAGAAATATGAATTTATGATTTTGTGATATTTTCTCGAATCGCTAAATGGAAGGTTTTTGAATAGTTTGCTGAAAATGAAATTGGACATGGACATTTTTGAATTTGTTAGAATTTTTGCAATATTTTTAGAGTTTTGAAAAAAGTTTGAGTTTTTGAATTTTTAAGAATTTTTGGAATATTATTAAAATTTAGAAAAAATTTAAATATTTGATTTTATTCCAATTTTTGAAATATTTTAAGAATTTTGAAAAAAAAAAATTTTAATTTTATATATGTTTTAAGAATTTTGAAAAATGTTTCAATTTTTGAATTTTTCTAATTTTTGAAATATTTTAAGAATTTTTGGAATATTATTAGAATTTAGAAAAAGTTTTAACTTTTGATTTTATTCTAATTTTTGAAATATTTTAAGAATTTAAAAAAAAAATAAAATTTTATATATACATATTTTTAGAATTTTGAAAAAGTTTCAATTTTTGATTCTGTAAAAATTTTTAGAATATTTTTGGAAATTCGGAAAATTTTAAATTTGTGATTTTATTATAATTTTTATAATTTTGGAAAAATTTACAAATTTTGATTTTGTTATAATTTTTGCAATATTTTTAGAATTTTTGAAAAAAGTTTTAATCTCTGATTTAGTAATAGTTTTTGAAATATTTTTAGAATTTTGGTTGAAAAAAGTATGAATTTTTTATTTTACAATATTTTTGGAATTTTGAAAGAAATATGAATTTGTGATTTTGAAATATTTTCTCGAAACGGTAAATGGAGAGGTTTTTGAGTAGTTTGCTGATTGTATAATCTTTTCACAAAATTATGTTAGTATATGATCTGTCATAATTTTCAACACCATGTCCTCATAAAAGTTTTTTGCCGAAAACTAGATCAAAATCTTTAACCAAGACCGAAGTCTTGATATCTCAAAGCTGTGAGATTTCAGCCTCTCCATATTTTATTGTTATTTTTTTGTACAATTATTTCCATAAAATTAAATATTTTTCAATTTGAATAAACATTTAATCATGTGGTAATTTGATAATGGAATGACCTACATCAAAGACATCAAATTTTGCACTAATGACAAACCGAAAAAAAATCATTTAAAAAACTAATGTTTTTCACATTGGGAATTCAATTCAAATGAAATCATAGCAAGCATTTGACGAGAGAAGAACATGCGTACTATTTTGAATTTGTTGTGTTTTATATAATTTTAAATGAGGGTGAAAATGTTTTTGTTGGTTTTTTAACAAAATACAATCAAAATGTTTATAAAATACAATCAAAAACATTTATTTTAGAATTCAATTCAATCCAAACAAACAAATAAATAATTTTATTGTGTTGCATAATTTTACCGTCAAAAACCTTTGCGAAACAAAATAAAATTATCAGCTGCTTATTTTATTCTGTAAAGACAACATATACTATTATGGTTGCAAAAAGCAAAAATAAAACCTATTTTTATAGTTGTCGGAAGGATAAATTAAATTTTAATATAATCAATTATATTGTTGACCTCCTTGTTCAACTTATAAGGTGTGAGTGAGGTGATTGTTTCTTTTTAAGAAAATATATATTTTTGTGTATTTTTTTATATATCCTTGTTAGACCATCCTATAAAATTCGGTGTGAATTTCAATTCAAAAATATATGCATTTGTGGTGTCTTACAAAAAAAGAGTGATTTAAAGCTAGTGTTTTTGTCTCTGTTTTCATTAACCAAACCATTCGATTACTTTTACTTAGTGGTAAATGCTGATGTTGTACTTTCAGTATTTTCTAAGTTCATCCAAAAATAATCATACTCAATGTGAAAGAGTGATCTATGGTTGAATAATTAAGGTAAAACCACACTTATGGTCAGAGATAATGATATATTCGACCAAATTAAAAAGTCTTACAAGTCCAACATTTGCGAGTATTTTGTATGTATATGTATATACGAACCAAAAAAACTAGTTCGTTGAGTTATTAATCGATTAACAATCAATCGTTTATTGATAATTTATCGAATTCCTAAGATATGTATTGGAGCTATCACATTTAATTGTAAATCAAATTTGTTTAATTTTTTAATTCGGTTGTTGTTGATTTTCTTACCCCAGAAAATATGCCGAAAAAATTTCATTTATTTTTTAAACTTCAAAAACCAAAAATCCAAACAATTATCATTCTTAAATAACGAATCGATACGTTAATTTCAATGGTACTATAACTTCATTAGATTACGATCCAGTAATTAAGATGCTCGTTTTAAGGTGCATATTACCCGTTTTGCTCGTCAACCGGTTAATACAAATAGCTGAATTGTGGAGATCGCTGAACGTCATAGTGATAAAAGGCAAAGGAACTGCTTCGTCCGTACATAGTACAAATGGAATGTTTTACCCCAATCAATAGTCTCGAGTGCCTTCAATCTACAAAGGCTTAAAAAGGCGTTCATCAACACCTCAGAAGTTCTGATTGCATATGTTGTTGTAGGATATAGATCTGAAAAGGTATCCATGTGTTGTTGTGACACATATTGTAATTTCTATTCCACAAAACCTATTCCTATTAAATACCCCCATTCTAAATGACACAGTTTTTGGTTAATTAATTTAAAGCATTTTATTATTCGTTTTTATTACGATAAAATCACAACGATTATAGCATGCTAATGACTTAATTACATATCAACAAATGGCATGAAAATCTAATCCATTTCAGCAATTACCACATTTAGGCTTGTGTTTAGAAATTGGTATTTTTCTATTATTAAGAAAAACATCGCTCTACATTTCTCTTCAAATTTCTTCCAAATTATTTTGCAAATAGTGAAATGTTTTGTACGTGATTCTAGCAACAAATGATCATAGCAACCTGAAATTTACTAGTAAGATTTAAGAGCGCTTTCCACACTTGTATGTATGCAGTGCAAAACATCACTTCTTCGTTTCTTACCTCTTTGCCTTTAAATTTAACTAAATTGTGGTTGCCATAAGTGCTGTTTGTTCAATTAAATATTTTGTGCGGAACGAGTTGTTCCATCACAGCAAACCAACACAAAGAAAAAAACAATTTTTTGTTTCAAAAACCGGTTTCATTTGCAATTTGTATTTGCGAAATGAGAATAATTTTAAACATATATAAAAAAAAGTGCAACAACCTATTATAACTACACTTTCGCAGCCTCCAATGAATGGCAGTGTACTGTATGTTAGATTGAATATTTGAAGAACGATGATGACATTATTGGCTGCAGCATTACTTTTTTTATTATTGAACATTGAGTATTTTCCTTAAAATATTTTGACAGATAAAATAGTTGATTTTAAAGCCGGGAGCCAAAACTGAATTTTTGTTAATACAAAATCGTCAGTTTTTGTATGAAAAGTGTTAAAAAATAAACTGAAAATTTATCTAGGAATTGTCAATTACATTTAAACAAGTAGTAAGTATAAACTGGTTAAAAATATTCCATAAATTTATGTTAAATCGATGTTTTTGGTTCCCCGCAGTGTTGTTTAGTTACTGGAAAATCTTCAGTTTTATTTATGATAAATGCCAAAAAATGATTTAAAATAGTTAAATAATAAACTAAACTACAAATTAATAATAATATTAATACAAGTAGTGTGTATAAATTGGTGAAATATATTCAATAAATTTATGTTAAAATCAATGTTATATTGCTGTATGTAATCTGTCGTTACGTCGTTATATTTCTGTATGTAATCTGTCGTTACGTCGCTATATTCTGTCTAATGATAATTAGAAATCAGTAATTATGTATTAAAATTAACTGCAAAACCAATAATAATGCAAATATATTAAAAACAATTTAAATACAACACAAAACGATCTTGATTTGCAAGAAATAACAATTATTTAAGGTTTTCGAAATACAAATCAGCTGATCACATATGTCAAGTTTTTTTCGGGAAAAAATGTGTACTACAAACAAAAAACATTGACTTTAGCATAAATTTATTGAATATATTTAACAAATTTATATATACCCTTGTATTAATACTATTATTAACCCGTAGTTTAGTTTATTATCTAACTAGTTTAAACTGTTTTTTGACTCTTTTCATACACAAAACTGAAGATTTTCCAGTAACTAAACATCACTACTGGCAACCAAAAACATTGATTTAACACAAATTTATTGAGTTTTTTAACCAGTTTATACATAATACTTTTATAAATGTTATTAACAATTCCTAGCTACATTTTTAAATTATTTTTTAACACTTTTCATACAAAAACTGAAGATTTTGTATTAACATTAATTCACTATTGGTCCCCGGATATTTGTAAGTATTTTTAATATTTCATTTTGACGTTTAAGTAAAAAGGTCAATAGACAAACTCATCATTTTAGTAATCTTGACTCATGAACTCGTTTAAATTAAATACAAAATCCAAGCCTAGCACGGCAGTAACATAATTAACAGGGGCTGAATAACAGCTATCAGCATATATAATTAAATATGATCTTTGATGTGTAAAAACTTAAAGTACAACGATCAGCCTAGCACGGCATTAACATAATTAATATTAGCTCAATAACCATATATCGGCATATAAAATTGAAGATGATTTTTGATAGGTAATATTTGAAGTACAAACAATCAGCCTAGCACGACATTAACATAATTAACAGTGGTTAGATAACCAGATAACAGCATATATCATTGAATATGTTGTGTAAAAACTTGAAGTGCAAACAATCAGCCTAGCACGTCATTACCATAATTATTAGTAGCTTAATAACCAGCTATCAGCATATATAATTGACTATGATTTTTGATGTGTAAAAACTTGAAGTACAAACAATCAGCATGAGCACGGCATTAACATAATTAATAGTAGTTGGATAACCAGATATCAGCATATATAATTAAATATGATGTGTAAAAACTTGAAGTGCAACACGAACAGCCTAGCACGGCATTAGCATAATTAATTAATAGTAGCTAAATAACCAGATATCAGCATATATAATTGAATATGATTTTTGATGTGTAAAACTTGAAGTGCAAACGATCAGCCTAGCACGGCATTCCCTTAATTATCACGGCGACTGTATGATAGAAAATAAAGAAAACAATGACTTAATACTTAACAATGTATGAATATCATTAATGACCTCTACAATAATGCACGTTACACTACCACGTCACTTCCGCCCAGAGGTAAAAATATTTATATGTACATATATGACGACGGAAACAATAGTTAGAAAGAAGAATTCTACATCACCATTTTGAGTATATCCAATAGCGAATTCTACTAAAATGTAGCAGCCATATAAATTCCGCCTAGTACTTCAATGTTTGGTAAAAAAAACATGAATGATTACACCAATTGTGCCGACTCACTTTTGTTGATTGTATAATAAACTACTCAAGACTCACTTTTTAACAATTTTACTTTATTTTAACAAACTTCTTATTTCGACTAAGTTACTGGGTGTTTACATACTACACAATAACAATAAAACATTCACAACATAAGATAGCACATTGTAGTTGTGTCGAAAAAAGACAGGAACAAAAATATAATAAAAATTAATTTACTAACTAGTATGCTACACGAAAATAAACGAAATAAAATTTAGGTAAAATTACCCTAAATTTTATTTCGTCGCCTTAATAATGAAACAACGTATGCTATTTATACGTTGTTTTTATATTATAGGTGCGCTGCATTCCCCATAAGGGTATCTTTGAATTGGCGTTTTTACATTTTCGAATTATTTTATGACTGGGGGTAAGAATTAATAAATTATAAATTAACGTCCATGCAAATGCATGCGCACATCAAACTTTAAACTCAAATATCTCGAAACTATACTTTTGAGTATACGTCATTTCATTATTAAAGCGACGATTTCGTTTATTCTCGTTTTCGATTGATTGACAAAATGATTGTAGGTCTGTAGCATACTTTAATATTTTTTACTGTTTGCCTTGCCGATTGAAAACGAAAAACTGCGATTTGAGACCCTTATCAATCAATAGTCGTGTTCAATTTGACTGAAGCAACTGAAACAACTGAAAAATTATATGCAATAATTGTTGTTGTTTTTTCATGGCAATTGATAACAAATAGGAACCAAATTAGCATATTAAAAGACGCAAGTTGCAGTTTTAATTAAATAAAATTGGACTTATTTATTTAATATATTAGATTAATTAATTTAACAATTTTTTTGAAACTTGAAATCATAGTACCAGAAGGCTCTGGCGTAAACGAAACTGCGTAATTTATATTAAATAAAATTAACTTAAATGTTTACAAAACATTTTAAAAAATTTCAATATGAGTAATAACTTCTCGACTAGAAATTAGATCAGTATAGGGTCCGATCCGGATCAGGATTGCCTGAAGACTGATCAGGGATGAATCAGGCCCCCTGATGCGGACATGATTAAAAATCGTCACGCCATATATGATCCGTACAGGATCCGTTTAAATGATCCATGCCGAATCCATTTCAAAGATCCATTCCGAATCCATTTCAAAGATCCATTCCGGATCCATTTAAAAGATCTATTCCGGAAAGATCCATGCCGGATCCATTCAACAACATGTCCGGTCTGGTAAAGAGATCCATACCAGATCCGTTCAAAGGTTTATAATTAATTTTGCTCTTAAATATTAATTTGACATTAAATAAATGAAAAAAATATTACCATTTTTCCTTAATTTTATTCATACCCGAGCAGAAATTTGTAGGGCTCAAGTAAGGCCCTGATCAGGTTTGCCCTAACCCGGATCTACAGATGTAAAAGTAATATTACCCATGGTAAAATTTCCGGTAAAATTGGTAATATTACGTAATATTACTTAGGCTTGGTAAAATTGCAATAAAATTTGAGTTATCTTTATTTAATAAAAATTATAGTACGAGATCCGACTGCAGGATTAGTGCGCTCATCGATTTTTTGCTAAAACCAAATTTTTATGTATATTTATAATTAGGAGAATATATATCTACCAGGTTGCCTATCAAAATTTGGCCGCCAGTATTTTTAATTAAATTATTTTTAATTGATTTTTGGGAAAAAATTTCGTTCATTTGTTTTTTAAATAAAATGTCGTCTACATCACGGCAAATTACATAACGATTCTAAAAAATCACGGTTGCCGTTGCGCACCTGGCCGCACCTCTTCGCAGCCAGGCGTAAACAGGTATGATTTCGATACATTTATACGTTCATAACGTACATTGATTAATTCTATATCAAATTAATGCTAATTTTTTTCTATTTATTATCATATATGGTTGCCTAATTAAATCCGGCCGCAAATAAGGGTTGCTGGCTGTTAAAGATGATAAATATTTAAGGTAGAGTAAAAGAGAGTTAAATCAATATTAATTTTATGGGAACATTCCTAGTTTACCCCCCCAAATAAATTTACGTTTTTTTTTTCAGATAAATAGAAAGATTAGGTGCTCTGCATCCTAATTATGAAAAAAAAAAATTTGCGGAAATGAGGGGATCAAAAGTTATAAGGGATAACACTTTCAATTTTACATTGGTCCGTTGGACGCGGAGGCGACGTGGGAAGGGGGGAGGGGGGTATCGCACGGGGGGGGGGGGGGGGTGGGGGTGCGGTGCTATTTTTGATCGAAGTTGTGCAAGGTCGCAGAAGCGAGTCAAAAAAAAACATCAAAAATCAAATCAAGTTACTTCTAAAAACTCAAAGGGGTCCCCAAGGTATTTTTTTTAATTTCAATATTTTAGTGTGTGATAAAATATAAATAAATAATAAATAAAAATAAGGAAAAAAAGAAAAAAAAAACTAAAAAAAAACCAAAGGGGGGACCAAGGTAAAATTGAAAGTTTAATCCTTTATAACTTTTGACTCCCTCATTTCCGCAAATTTTTTTTTTCATAATTAGGATGCAGAGGACCTAATCTTTCTATTTATCTGAAAAAAAACGCAGATTTATTTGGGAGGATAAACTTGGATTCTACCATTTTTTGTTGTAATTTTTAAATTTGTCATTTTGAAAAGGAAGACAATTTTTTTGGAGTATTTATTAAGTCGTGTCTATTACTCCCCGGTGGTTGAGAACACTAACATTCGACGCATGCGCAATGGCTTAAGAGCGTCGCACAGCTGGCAATCGCTATCCTCGTCTGACAAATGATGTTACGCGCTAGCTCTCTTTCACTCTACCTTAAATATTTATCATCTTTAACAGCCAGCAACCCTTATTTGCGGCCGGATTTAATTAGGCAACCATATATGGTAATAAATAGAAAAAAATTAGCTTTAATTTGATATAGAATTAATCAATGTACGTTATGAACGTATAAATGTATCGAAATTATATTATTATTATTATTATTTATTTCAATGTAAGTAAGCTGAAAGCTTTTATCATACCTGTTTACACCTGGCTGCGACGAGGTGCGGCCAGGTGCGCAATGGCAACCGTGAATTTTTAGAATCTTTATATAAATTGCCGTGATGTAGACGATATTTTATTTAAAAAACAAGTGAACGAAATTTTTTCCCAAAAATCAATTAAAAATAATTTAATTAAAAATACTGGCGGCCAAATTTTGATAGGCAACCTGGTAGATATATATTCTCCTAATTATAAATATACATAAAAATTTGGTTTTAGCAAAAAATCGATGAGCGCACTAATCCTGCAGCCGGATCTTAGACTATTACTGTTTGTGCTCTTTTGTTGACACGCGCGCCGTATAATTGAAAATTACGTGCATATTGTTGTGAGAATATACCAGCTTATCGATCGATTTGCAGTTCAACATCCATATATGTAGGTAATTTTAACGTCTTAATTTAGAGTACTTAAGGCAAACATTTATTTTGTCTACTGGTGTCGATCGTCGGGTTGGAATGGGTAGATTTTTCACCTACACAGTAAAAAATTTTCGTTGAAAATTACATGAAATTTCAAGTGGGCAAATTTGCCGACACTTTTCACGTAAAATTGCATTCCACATAAAATTTACATAATCATATAATATTCAATTTTTGAAACCTTAAATTTACTTTTTAAGTAATGTATTAGTTTAAATGAAAATATATGTAATATTTCGAGAATAACCAAATTATACGAAACAAAGTTTGTACATTTACATTAAAATCAATTTAATTTGACATACTTGAAGTAAAAATCAATTAAAATTCACATAACTTTTAATGTAAACTTAAGAGAAAAACTGAGAGGAATTGAATATGGAAATGTAGGGACAAATAGTTGTAAATTATTTAATTTAAAAGCAGTTTAGAGAAAATTGTTTCTTTTATTAATAATTAAAAAAATTTACATTTTTTAAACATCAGTAATAAAATAATATTTCATGCATACCGTTCTTAAGAACTATGTCATATTTAGGGAAATAAGTTCTGTAATTAAAAGAAAGAAAATTGCTTATATAAACAATAAAATTTTAGCAATGGTTTAATAAAATTCAAATAAAATAATTTATAATTAAATGTTTTTGTTTTTCGAAGATATAAGTATGTAATAAAAAAATATTTCAAATTAAAATTTGTTTGAAAAACAATAATTCACATTTAAGTTACATAAAAATTTCATAAACTACTATATTAAAAAAAAATTAATAAATTAATTCATTAAATTATTTTAAAATTTTTTTTAAAAATTAACAACTTTTGATTTAAAGTTCATTTTGTTCTTCTTCGAACGAGAGAATGTCATATCAATATCAAAATCTTTTTGGACCACTTCTAGTATCTGCCATAACTCTGTCGGATATTTTATGTTTAACACAAAATAGGCTTCCATTATGATAAGTAGTGCAGTCTTTATGCAATTGCATTTTGTGTCAATCAATGTTCCCTCCACAAAACAACAAATTTTATTTTTTTCGTCTTGTTCTGAAATTAATATAAAATAAATATACTGAAATTTATACCAAAATTTAAAATAAAATAGTTTTTAAACTGTTTGTTTTTGACTAAATTATAAACAAAAGTCAAAACCAACGTTCGTTAGTTCTCTTGAAAAACTCTTGACTCTTCTTAAGTTCAATTAGACTGGATTCCAATTAATGGTAAATAGTACTAAACTTACTAAATCAAACTAGTCCAATATTTATTAGACTAAATCCAAATTTTGTTTTCAAATAAACGTGAGGAAGTTTATAATTCTGTCATTTTGTGATAATTTAAATACATTAATTTTAAATAAAGTTTTATGAAATTAAATTTAGATTTAGCAGTTTTGTACAATCTAGCAGCGGATTGGATTACAGTGTTAGATTGTTATTTTGTATTTCCAGTGTTCGATTGTAATTTTTTTATTTTACTTTTTATTTAAAACTTAAACACAATTTTTTTAATTTTAAACACTTTTATACACTTTTTTTATAATCACAAGATAACATCGTATCTCATCGAAAACTCAAATACAATTAACAACATGTGTTTGTAAAATAATATTTATTTTTCTATTGTTTCAATAAATTACAATACTCACAATATTTTACATGAAATATACTTTAAATTTAAATCCAAAATCACAACTGCATGAAAGGGTGTGTAATTTTCTTACTCTTTTCGGTTAATTTTCAATTATAGTTGAAAAATTCACGATTACACAATTTTACATGAAAAAAGAATTAAAAATGTTGAAATATGAAAATTTTATAGAACAAAATTAAATTTCCGTGAAATATCTAACGAAAAATTTGTTGAAAATTCAATTTTTTTTTTACTGTGTAGTAGCAATAACGCAGCTACGTTGGATGAGGCAAAAGTTAAAGCTATATCATTTCAGGAACAAATGCTGCCATAAAGAACGTTTCTCCTACCCTGTTATTGACAGTTTTCTGATTATCCGTGTTAATCACCCTCAAATGTCACTCGTGTAGTAATTTTGTTCACATTGCAATTTTACATTTAACGATCAGCAACAACAGATCCGCAACGCAACGAATTATTATCAATGCTTCGTTGTACATTTTTGCTGCAAAACGCACGTTCATATTTAAATATTCCTTGCGTTTTTTTAAGGCAAATATCTGCAGCAATTTCCGATTTATATTTTTCCATGAACGAGAAAGGAACGCATGAATTAGATTTCGATGTGACGTGTTGCACGCGTAATAAATACATTTATCCCAGTGTCGGGCGTGGCAAATATTGTACGCGAAAAGTGACAATTGCCGTTGACAATTCTCAATTGCAGGAAAAGCGTTGAATTGGGATAATTTTCTAACCACATGCGATGAAAGAAGCTTGATTGGGTTCTATTGCGTATAGTCTAAATAAAGTAAGTTTCATTGAAAATGCTTGGTTATCTGTCAGTTAGTTCCTTGTATTTGAGCCATAGAAATGCATTTCTATCCTTCTATTCGATGTGTAATATCTAATCAGTTTCGAGGTCGGTAGTGTTTTCAAAAACGCATTATTTTACATAACAGTGAAGAAATCAGTTGTCGTTGAAGCCAGTGTGTTCAAGATTTGTTGAATTTTTTCAGCTTCGAAAATAGCGTGCAGTCTGTTTTCTAGATGTCCTGCTAAAAGAACAACAGCTGATCTTCGTTCATGTTTGGATGGGGCATAAATGAATTTGCCATTGTTGCATATGTATCTGCCGGTATTTAATACTCTGCGAGTGAGGATATTTACACTCGATAATAATATATTTAATCTGCATTTTATGTTTTTATAAACTAAAAATGATTGTGATAGTCATCAATTTTGAATTAAATGAAATTGCAACTATATTTAAATGTTTGGAAAAAGTTTTATATTTTACCAATATTACCAATTTTACCAATCTTACCAATTTTACCAATCTTACCGGTAATTTTACGGTAAAATTACCACAAATATATTTTACCGGTAAATTTACATCTGTACCCGGATCAGGCATTGGTAGGGCTGTCTGGTTGTGTAAACGCTTTTGATTGGGATTACCGGATCAGACCCTGATTGGGATAATCGGATCAGGCCCAGATTGGGATATCCTGACCAGACCCTGATATATATTTATATATTATATACATAAATTAATCAAATTAAAATAAAAACATTACAATGGAAAAAATTAAAACATACATATCACCTTAATGACTATTATTATAGTCGTTCAGCTGAGAAGCTACAACTAAAATATACATGAAACGATTTTAGCTATATATTTCCAAAATGGATAATACTCTAGTGAATTTTAACCCATTTAAATTTCAGCTAGCGGTCGAATACGAAAAACCTGATCAGGGCCGGATATATTGAGATAAGGTTAACCCTAAAAGGGTATTCTAAATCAGGCCCACATCAGATTGCCCTAATAGGGATTGCACTTGTAGGACTGACCAGGCCCTGATCACGCCCTGACTGTATTCAGGTTTTCTCTAACTAATTTCTGCTCGGGTAATTTCAAGTACACTTCAAATGCTTATATATTTAAACAGTAAGTTATACCATTAATAACGAATTTATTGTTTAATGAGCAATACTATATACAGAATAGATCAGGTAAACAACTAAATTTTGTATTATTATCCAGTTCAGGACATCGGATATGATGAGTTTTTTTCGATCAGACACTGATCGTAAGACTGGATCAACGAATAAAGTACTGCACGCTGATCAGTTACTGATCAGATAGCCTGATCAACGGATAAAGTACTGCACGCTGATCAGTAACTGATCAGATAGCCGGATCAAGGGAAACGGTACTGTACGCTGATCAGGAACTGATCAGATGGCCGGATCAAGGGAAACGATACTGCACGCTGATCAGGAACTGATCAGATGGCCGTATTACGGAAAATCTGATCCGGATATGATCATAATCCGGGTTCCCTGAACTAATTTCCAGTCGGGTTCTAGTATAAATAATTAATTGTTTTATATTGAAATGATATTTTTACTTGTTTTTACTTAAAGGACCTAATGAATTTAGAATTAAATTTTTATTTTATTTTCAAGCTCTATTATAAAGACTACCTCTATTTTCTATTGACAAATAGTGGTAAGGGTTGAAAGTTGCTAAGAGGTGTCAGGAGTTCGGTTTGTACGAAGGGTTTAGTATTTACTTCATGAAAGGTGAAAGGGTGTATGTTTACTTCTAGCTGGAGAAGTAAAGGAAAACCAATACAAAACATAAATGCGATGTCGTAAACAACAAAATATATTATCACTATACATTAGATGCTTGAGTTTAATTCCAGCTAATCCGATGCGTTTTTGTAGATAAAATGAAACGATTTATCAAAAAAACATTGAACAAGCCATGATACAAGCGATGTATCAACACAATTTTTTGATGCATTTGCAATCTAGTGATCTAACCTCAGAATTTAACGAAGTAAAATTTTTGAATCTCCGCCAAGACAGACTAAAATTATTCATGGTATTATACTCCGCATAACATAAAAGTCCAAAAATGAAATTTTAAATTGTTTTCATAAATATAAACTTCGAGTTAGTGGAGCATTAAAACGAAAAAATGTATAATATTTATTTTTTTTAGCCCAAAAAACTTATCCCAATCCTAAAAATATATTCGCAAATACATTTGCGTTTCTATTCGCATAATTCTTTATCCCTGTTTTAAACTAAACCATTAGAATATAAAGCTCAGTATCCTGCTCGAGCGAAGCTAAAAATTGCATATAAATTTGACGTGAAATTTAGCTCTTAAGGCCGTGTGTCAATACAGCTAAATCTAAAACTTATTTTTCTTACCATATGATAAAAAAAAATTAGCTTATGTTGAATTTATTACCAATTTTGCTGTGTCAATTGGCTAAATCTAAACTGTGACATATCGAAATAATTGTCTTTGCTTTTAACAAAAAAAATTGATAATTGTTTTGGAAATGAAGCAATAATCCTTTTTTGTTGCGGTTCCATCACAAATGAAATGTATTAATTTAATAAAAAATACCTTTTAATTGAATGTAAGTTCAATTCAAAACAATACACAAAAAAAATCATTTTTGTTTTAGATTGACTTGTCAAAAAATATACTAGGTCTAGGGCAGGCTAATTTTTTAATTTTTTTTTGTGGTGAATATAAAATAAACGTCAAAAATTAGTTTTAGACTTCAAAAAATTAGATTTAGCTGTATTGACACACGGCCTAAAAAATAAAATAAAAAATTTTGCTAATGAGTTCGCTGATCAGTATGCTGCTCGACGCGGAAATAATTTCAAAATAATAGTTTGCGCATTGTAATATAGATGGCTCTACTACAATGTCCACACAGTTTTCGCAGCAAATTAAATGCACGAGACATTAAATTGAACGCTAAATTTTGACATTTTTATTGTATTTAGTAATTATGCGTTTAAAGTAATTTTGTGTTTAAAGTAAATGTGCGTTTGTAAAAAAAATTATCCTTTTTTAGTTTTCAAAATGTATTTTGAAGCCGAATATTTAGATCATTCGTATTTTGAAAACGTTTTCGAGAGTGCCAATAACGAAATAAATAATGATGCTCTTGAGGTTGAGCGTGTAGATCAAATCAAAAGGAAAAAAAGACTGAAAATGGGTTAATGGCTAAAATGTCAGAAAACTGTCAAAACTTATCTCTACACAAATGTCTACATACAATTTTTAGCTTCAGTTTTATCTGTATTTTTGTGGAGACCTTGTTAAAATTTAGCTTCGCTCGAGCAGAATACTGAGCATAAAGAATAAACAAAACAGAATAAAAATAAACGGAAACATTTTAATAATTCTCTCACTGTTTTCATTTGTTATGAAATGAGAATACAAAAGAACACGAACATATAAAAACACTCGTTATATGGGAAACGTTTTTTTCAAAGCAGGCTACAGACCTGCAATCAAATTGTTAATCAATTGAAAACGAAAATAAACGAAATAAAATTTAGGGGATTTTTACACTAAATTTTATTTCGTTTTCGAATTGATTGACAAATTGATTAAAGGTCTGTAGCCTGCTTTAGCGAAGAACGTTCTTTTATGCACGACTACTAAAGAATATATGCTTTACATGTGTATGCCTTCCATTGTAATTTTATACATTCTATCACTTGAAGAAGAATGTGACGCAATCGTTACATTCTACAACAGTTATATAGTTTATTAAATCTTATATATTAATACGCTAACTTTGTACTTTGTACAGCCTAAGGCTTTTTTATTCGAATTTTCACTCATTCCAAATTTTTACTGCTAACTGATATTAGTGTAACCTAGATCTGAGAGATTTTTGGGATTTTTCGGATCATAAATAAAAAAGTTATAGACTTTATAGAAGTTAATATTATAGAAGTTAATATCAAAAGTTATAGAAGTTATAATTTAAATGTATTTTTGAATTCAACTGCCTCTCCTCAAATCAAATCAAATGGATCAAATGGGATCGTCCAAGTCTTTCTTTGTTTATAGTATTTTATATTTTTTTTCAGTTTATGCAATGATTTGGTAGAGTATAGACGTTATTTTTCTTTGTTTTTTTCGACAATTTTGTAATGTGTGTGTTTGGTATGATAGTTTGAGAGATTGTTAGAATTTTTATTATAGTATTTTATATTTTCTTTTCAGTTTTGCTGTGAATGAATGTTGTGAATGAAGAAATGAATGATGATTTAGAATTGAATGTGGTGAATGATGAAATAGAAATTTCCTTAGTTGTTTGAAACAAATTTTCAGATATTTTCGAAGCAAATATTTTTGAAACAAATTTTCAAATTTTTTTTTATATTTCCAAATATAAATATTTTTAATTGTCCATACAATACAAATTTTATTCATATTGAATTACTTTAAGAACACCTTATATTCGTATGCGTAGTATTAGTAAAAATATTCTAATCAAATTTCAGTGTATTTACAAACGTAGATGGAATTTCATTTTAGTCTTCTTATGCCTTCGTTAAAAAAGTTATTATATACGAAAAACTTTTTATATACATATGCATTATAAGTTTACATACAAGTAAAAAAAACACGAAACAAATGAAATTTAAAACTTAACTTAATTTTCTTATTTTTATATTTTCAAATATAAATATTTTTAGTTGTCCATACAATACAAATTGTATTCATATTGAATTACTTTAAGAACACCTTATATTCGTATGCGTAGTATTAGTAAAAATATTCTAATCAAAATTCAGTGTATAGAGTTTTTTCTTTAAACTTCAAATCGTTGTATTGCTGCATGGATTGCTGCATGGAATCTGTCAAATGATAGTTAGAAGTGAGTAATTGTGTATTAAATTTTACTGCAAAAATAATAATAATGCAAATATAGTAAAAAACAACTTAAAGACAACGCAAAACAATCTTGATTTGCAAGAAATAACAATTTTTTAAAGTTTTCGAAATCCAAATCAGCTGATCACATATGTCAAGTATTTTTCGGGAAATAGGTCTATTTACAAACGTAGATGGAATTTAATTTTAGTCTTCTTATGTCTTCGTACATGGAAGGTTTTCGATATTATTTTGATATTATTTCGATTATTTTGTTATTTGATATTATTTCGATATTATTTTGATATTATTTCGATTATTTTGTTATTTGATATTATTTCGATATTATTTTGATAATGTTTCGATATTATTTATTTCGATGCCAAGACCACGTCGTAAACGTTTGGAAGTGAGTGGTAGATCGAGTCGTCGGAATAAAAGAGATTATATGCGTAATAATGTTGATTTTATGAATGATGAAATGAATAGTAATAATGATGGAATGAATGCTGAAGCTGATGTAGGAATGAATGTTGTGAATTATGAAGTGAATGTTGATGATATGAATGGTGTCATGAACGGTGTCATGAATGGTGTCATGAATGGTGAAATGAATGGTGTTATGAATGGCGTTAATGGTGAAATGAATGTTGTGAATGAAGAAATGAATGATGATTTAGAATTGAATGTGGTGAATGATGAAATAGAAATTCCCTTTGTAATTTTGAGGGATTCGTTCAAGTGTGCTTTGAATGTGATGCCAGGTAACTTTGATTCGTATGTTTCTGGTGCTTTGGATATGAGTTGTCGTTTTTGTCATGCCAAACATTTTGCAAGAGAAGTTACTTCAAATAATAATTACTAGGAGGGCCCGGCGTGCTTCGCTACGCTTATAAATAAAGTTTTTGCGTAGACATTTTGTTGACGTAGAAGCAATGAAAAATTTGAATAGAAGAAATTAATATTTTTTCTTAGACATAAACTATTTTGATATTTTGTAGTAATTGCACGACATATGATATAGAGTAGGTTTGCCGTGTGTTTTTCATATAGTGTCATACATTGTCACATATATGTCCTGTGGTAGATTTGATATTTGTTTGTTGCAAAATTGCATAATGTGTAGTTTTGCTTATATATAGCTAATTTTCTTTTTAAAAATTTGTTCGATATCTGTTTGTAAGTTGTTTGTTTTGTTTAAACTAATCTGACACATCAGATTCTACTTGTACACAAAACTGTCTAATCTCGAAATCTACCTATTTCTAGCAGACATCCTGCCGCTCGGACTTTTTTATCTACAAAGATTATACAATTACAAAAACTCTGAAAACTTAATTAGTTCCAAATAAATAAATTCATCAAGCTCAAATCTGTTACGATAAGAATTCTAACTTCCGATTTAACTATTCACTTTCATAATAAAACTAAAAATATAGATTTTGTAAAGATTATAAACTAAATTTAAATGTTATCAAAATGTATGAAAAAAAACAAAATTACAATAATTATATTTTTTATTATTAAACTTGTTATCCAATAAAGTTTTATAATTAAAACAATTTTAATAAAATCAAATTATTTTATGAAATTTTTCGAATTAACACTTTCCTATTTTGTTAGAGAAATTTTGCTTTTTATTTTTTGTGTTAAAAATCCCAAGTTACAGTGAAATCTTGATAAATAAATTTAGAATAATGTAAAAAAATTGTTACGAATGTCAAACATGATTGTGAATAGATTTTTAAGCTCAATATAAATCTTCGTTATAAATAACATCTACTTCGGAGTTCTTGAATGAGCCATTATAATTTTATTGTATGAGCCATTATAATTTTATTTGTTTACAAACTTCAACTTTTCATTCAGTTTGATAAGCAACACTTAAAAATTTAAAAAATAAAACAATAAATTTAAAATTTTCAAATGATTTTTTATTTTATCTTACACTCCTATGTAGTTTCAACATTCAAAATATCAACGACAGGTGTGATTTTGCAACTTCCACACCTGTCAATGATATTTTGAATATTGAAACTAGGAGTGTAAAATAACTTAAACAATCATTTGAAAATTTGAAATTTATTGTTTTATTTTTTAAATTTTTAAGTGTTGCTTATCAAATTGAATGAAAAGTTGCAGTTTGTAAACAAATATACAATAAAATTATAAATCTTCGGTTTTCAATTATATCGCTGGCATAGACGCTGGCATAGAGCAACAATGGGTTATCTTAAAATTTTGAAATTTTCTGATTTTATGTGCATTATGTTACAAAATACATTCACTAATTATACTGCATTATCAAGAAAATCTTAAAATAAAAACTAATTTTATCATCTACACCAAATATGTTGTTGGTTTGTAATGGTATGTAATACATGTTTCTAAAATTAAGTGAAAACTTAATTATAGATTAAAAGCTCAAAATTTTGAGTCGGAAATCGCACAAATTCTATACAAAGAAGCATAGCTTATGTATGATTAAACATGGATGGCAATCATGATGAATAAACTAATTAAAAATGATGAAACTTAGCCGATAGTGATTTGCAAACGGCAACAATGCGCATTAATACCAATGAATTTACTTAGTTTTCCGCAGGACGATTTGTAAAATTTAAAATTGTTGATCTATGGGATTGACAACCCCGCGTACTTTAGTCCCTGCTATTTCCATATGAGTTATCTTGAGATATCGTATACCACTGGCAATAGCAGTGAAATCTCATTAGCCAAAGTGATATCTTAGGGGTTCTGGCGGATGAAGTTTTTTCAATCAACTATACCATCCCATGTGAAACCCAGAATAATTTTAATGATTTTAATTTAAAAATTCTGAAATTTTAATTTGCAATGCTACAATAATTGGAAGATACAAAAAAACACAGCTATTTCACAGTTTTAAGTTTTCACTTCTGTCGGCATTCCTCAAGACTGCCTTCTGTTTTTTTTTATCTACGAGTGTGACAAACCCGTGTACATACTTCATTTCATACTTTTGAGTGTTGACATATGAATTAACGTGAGATATCACATACAATAGCAGTGAGATATCACTAGCCAAAGTGATATCTTGAGACAAAAAAATAAAATAAAATCTATTGTGTTTTCATCAATTCGTTTTATTTTTTTTTCAATGAATTTTAAAATAATTCAATTTAAACTAGTATTTGTAAAACAGACCTTTAAACACTTACACCAAAAAATACTATTATTGTGTTGCACTGATAAAAAAATCTTGGCGCAACAAATTAAAAAAAAGCTGTTCATTTCATTAATTTAGGGCTAATAACGCCAACAATTATAACTGTAAATGTTAGATATCTCTTCTAATTCCTACCTAATATAGGAGTTTCCTAAGTTGAAAAAATGGTTATTGTTTTGAATAAATAAATAAGCTTGAATTGTATGAAATTGCTTAACAACAAAAAGATTTATTTATTTTGATAATGAAATTTGACAAAATTTAAGCAGACATCGTTCGAGTTGAAAAACTTTATCACAATTTCTTCAACAAGTTGCTTATAGGAAACAACGCATACGGCATTGGTTCTTTACGTTTATAAAATATGAAAAAAAAATCGTAACTATTGAAGGTTGCTATTTTCATGGTGTTTTTGAAACTACAAAGTTTATCAAGTTTTAAAGTATGTGAGCAATCTAACTTAAGCAGCTTTGTAAATCCTTTGAATTGTATCAATTCGAAATCAGTTTTGGGTTCCTCTCAATTAAACCCACAGCTTTTTACATTGAAACTACATTTTTCTCTTTATACGAGTTTCGGTTGGTATTCAAACACAGTTTAACTTTCTGCAGTCTGAATAGTTCATAATTGACAAAAAGCCTTTGGATTGGTGTTTGCTTCTAGAATCTAGAGTAAAGAGTTAGAGCAATTTAGGCTCCGAACTGCGTACAAATGGAATAGTTTGCCGGAACACTTAGTCTCAGGTGGCTTCAACCCACAGATGTTTAAAAAAAGCGTTAATCTACACCTCAGAACGCCAGTTGTTGTGGGACCCAGGTCTAGACCTAGGTCTTAAAAGGTATTTATGTGTTGTTGTGACACATATTCTAAACCCTATTACACAACACATTTTATTAAAAAAAAAAAAAAAAGTAACATTTACCATAATCAGCAAACTTACGCCTAAAAATGTACTAACTGTACAAGCTGCAGCAATTATTAAGTTACAGAAAAAACTTTGTTTTTTATCTCAAAACCTATATTTGAGTTAATAAACTGGATTTAGATTTTAGACATTTTCAATTATATAACAATAATTTTGTCTGAGAAGCTTTTTCAAGAGACGCTCAAAAAAGGTTTCGAATTGCAAAAATTCTCATGATTTACAATTTACATGTTACTTAAGCTTAATTGCGAACACCAAATGATAATCTAGGGAGCGAGATTAAAATATATGTCCAAAAGTTGTTAAATAATTATAATTGTTTTGTAATCGTGACACTTCAAATTTAGTTTTAAATAACCTCGAGAGAGTGATTTTGTTTTTATTTTTTTCAATTTAATTATCATTTCATAAAATGACTATTTTAGTGTCAATTTAGTTAATTAATCACTGAGTCATTGAATTAAACATTTAATGTTGTTGAAAATGAAATGTTTGAAAAAATATTAATAGACTTTAACTATTTAGTACAAGGTAAATTATTATTTGTATCTTAAATTAAAAAAAAAACTAATTATTAAGTTTGCACCTAGCGCATGAGAAAACATTATTTAATCGAAATAAACAATTGAATTGTTCAGCGTTTATTTTATTTGAAAAATAGAAAAATTTATTTTTTTTAAAATTTAAAATATTTAAATGTTAAATCAAACAATAAACTACTTAATAGAGTAAGATATTTCTGGCTTTAGTCTAAACTGATATAATTATATTAAATCATATAATGTTATCGTTTAACACATAATCTCTTAATTATAGAAGACTTATTTCTGTCATCTTGGCGTAAAAAGAACAATACCGAATGAAAAATTTATAATATTTTATTCTCGTCAAAAAACGTTTTAAATTCAAGCATAATATTTACTCCCTACCGTTGGAGGTATGCAGAAACTGTGTGAAGAACAACTTAAACAAGCACCGTGTGGAATATCTGGTATTCTTTATGACCACTTCAATTTCGTAGTAGAATGCGTTTCAGAATTTTGCAACCTAGATGTTGCTGCTAATATTGCTGCTGATTACTAGCTTGTTCTTACCGTTTGGTCAAGCTCAATGCTTTGGAAAACTGTGTTGATAGCCATACTAATTCTTGAAGAATATTTAGATAAACAGCCTCTTATTTATAATCTATACTACAAGATTTATGAAAAGCAACCACTCTATTTCGGTCACAAAGGCACTTTAGTGCGAGTGCACTGTAGCATTTTAGTATGTTAAAAATTTAACAGTTTCTCGAATTTAATCGCAATTTTGACCACGATTAACTCTGAGTGCTGTTGAACTCAGATTTAGAGTTTTCGATATCTCAATACTTTGCTCTACATTGACAAATCATTGTATGTTAATTTTACCAGATTATATGTTTGCTTCCCTTTCCATATGTTCTAAAAAATATAAATAAAATTAATTAAAAAAAATGTTCAGTGTTCATAGCAATACTTTTAACTTTATGTTCGGGGTAATTCAAAACAAATGTTGCATTCAACCAACAGACTTATTATTATTATATTAATGCATTAATTGACCGCTAAGATTAAATAGGTTAAAAACACATTTATGTGTTGTGCTTATGGATACATTATTCATTAACTACTTTGTAAAATTGTTAAGTGGTTCCATCATTATTAACTATTATTAGAATTAGTTCTTAACATTTAAGGAAACCCGACGCCGTTAATATAATTCGCAATTGACTTACTATTTTTTCTATTTCTCGTCTCTATAAATATTATTTTTAAATAATAAAATATAGTTTTAATTAATTCGTTTGATTTTGAATAATTTATTCTACTTTTGACCAAATTCTGTACTTTGACAATCTAACTAAACCTTTATTACACAACAAACAAAAATGTTAATTATTAACGTCCTTTTTCTGGGTCACCTAGAAATAGAACAAAGTAGTATTAGTATATTAACGCGATAGTATCGTTGAAAATGAAAAACCTAACATTTTCGATTAATTGACCTAAAATAATAAATTGCTTTCAATATTTAAATTTTCATAAGAAATTTTATCAAATAATTTTATTCATATTATCATATTATTATTTTATGAGAGGTTTGCGTTTTGAAAACGTTGATTTGAGTTGCTGTTATTCATTATTTAACCGTGTTATTATAGGGACTTGATTTACAATAAAAACTATAAGGGGTTGTTTTAAAAAGTATTGGTTGATATGGTTACACTGGCACAACTAACCGTGGAGCATAATCAAATTTTATTTGTTTTGACACTTCGTAATCGTAAAATGTATTTGACGGGATACGCCACTATCTCGTGTTCAAACGAAAATTCAACTGAAATTCTTTTCATCTATCAGTACATTAGAACCCACTCCTTGGTTTGTCATGCCTAGCATGATCTAGCTCTTCACCACAATGATGACCTTAATTTAGGGTTACCAACTGAGTATTTTTCACCCGGAGACTCAGGGTTTGCCGGCAAACCTCCGGGCTCAGGGTTTGGAAGGCAAATCTCCGGGCGAAGTAATAATTACATAAAAAATAAAAACATGTCAAATTTCTTTCAATTCAAATAAAATAAACAGAATTCGTTTGAAAACAATAAAAACGAAACTCTGTGTATTAGAAAACGGCCGGCCGAGTTTAGTTTTGCAATGAGTATTTTGGTTATTTATGTTGGTTCATTGGATATTTTGTTTTTCCATATTACGTATAAGCTAATTGATGTTTTATGTTTATATTGGGTTAATTTCAGGGTTGTGCCGTAGACAAAATAGATTACTTTACATGCATAGATTACGCATAGATTACGTGTAAATTACGCGAGATATTTTCGTGTAATCTATAAGGTAAACTATAATGTAATCTATTTAAATGATATGTGAATTCTAAAATTTTTTAGCAATAAATTAACTTTTTTTCAAGATCGCAAGACCTTGTTTTTGACAATTTTATTGACATATTAGACAATATTATTGACAATATTATATCATATCTTTTAAGATTTTCAGTTGGGATAATACAATATTTCCACATATTTCTTCTTAAATCAAAATTAATAGATTACGCCAAATTTACATAGATGACATAGATTACATGTAATGTTATCTATTTTAGATTACGCGTAAAGGAACAACCCTGGTTAATTTTAATAGTTTTTTGTTGTTAATTTTGAATGGTTTTGACATTTGAATTTAATTAGTTGCCCATATAAAACTGTGCGTATGTTAATTTTACTATTAAATAATAAATATCAGTCAAATAAAAATAATCCCAAACAAAACAATTACAATAAAAGAAAATGTTATTACGTCTCGTTCAATAACGAATGGTTGAAAAATCAAAACTATGAGGGGCTCGAAAAAGTTAACGAGTTTACAGGAAAATGCAGATTATGCTGTATTAATTTCATTATAAAGCATGATGGAGATTAAATTAAGTTAAATTTTTTTCATATATAAAATACACAAGCCACGAAAAAGCGTAGCCATAGGAAAGAAGAGCATACAGAAGAGAAAGAAGAGAATACAAAAAGGTATAAAAAATCAAAAAAGACTATAATAAACGAAACAAATATACGAAATTTTTTGAATTTCTTCAAAACCCCCGATATAGAATAGTTCAGTCCTTTTAGCATAAAAAAGGTGTCAACCTCGTAATGAGAGATAATAAGCTGAATTTTCGTATATACCTTCATTTTGGCATTCTAAAAGTTGTCTCAAAAGTCTCATCAAATCTCGTGTCTGCATCGTAAGTTATTCAAGGTCAAACGTAAAAAAAAGCAGTTGTTCGCGGTTATCTCGGTTTTTATTGCTCCAATTATGTTAGCATCATTAACAGAAATTGTAGAGCATAAAATTTGCGACCAATTTTATTGGAAACATTTTTTCATGCGCTCAACCGTTTTTGATATAGAAGGTGGTGAGCGCACAGCGCTCAGCCATACGTACTATAATGCAAAGTCAACCGTGAATATTACCTTGAATTTTGAATAATTGTCGTTTATTCTCGTTTCCGATATTGGCAACGACGGACGTAAAATTTTGAAAATTATTGCAGATTTGTGTTTTATTTGTGAGAAACCACTTGCAGAAGATGATTTTGATAATGTGATGCGTGGTGTGAAAACATAAAAAACTACAAGTATCGATTGAAAAGATGGTCACATAGACTTCTTAAATATTTTAGCTTCTGTGAATGTGCATGTTGTGTGTCGAAAATTGTACATCAGTAAAAATTCCCTGCGGTATCGAAACGACGCTTAGAATGAGATCAACCTTTATTATCACCCTGTGTACCTCGTAAAAATGGAATGAAGTGTTCGATTTAAAAAAAACTGTGTTTATTTTGTGGTTAAACAGCTGATATAGTAGCAGATGCAAGATATAAATAAACTACTTCACGCCCTCTATCTCAAAAACGGCTGAGCGCATAAGAAATTCTTTTAAATAAAATTTGTTGCAAATTTTATGCTCTACAATTTTTATGATACATGTTAACGTCATTGGAGCAATAGAAACCGAGATAATCGCGAACAACTGTTTTTTGTTACCTTTGATCTTGAATTACTGACGACGCAGACACGAGATTTGATGAGACTTTTGAGGCAACTTTTAGAACGCCAAAATGAAGGTATATATACGAAAATTCAGCTTATTATCTCTCATGATCGCTTAAATGACTGCACTAAAGCCTAACTCATTTTTTAGCACAAACAATATCGTGAACTTGTAGCGCAATTTGTAAAATAAAACTCAATATAAAAAAAAATCAAAAAATCGCCATAACGCCCACTGGAAAAATAAAATTCCATATAAAAAAAATTCAAAAGCATTTAATCAAAAACACTAATACAATTTTTTGCATATGGCAATGTTCATTGTTTATTGCAAATGGCTTGAATCAGTAGGGCTATGATTGAGGTTTTGATTTCTTCCAAATTTTATTCTCATTTTAATTTCAATTTATTGCTTTGCTTGTGGATAGACGTATTATTTTGGATTGTGATTTTATTTCAGGCTTAAAAAAATATTTGTTCTAAAATTTGCGCAAATGCACAGGGGTCCCCTAGTTTAATTATATTTTTGTATAATATAAAATCTCCGGGTCGCGTGCTTTCAAGAATTGGTAACCCTACCTTAATTACTTGCCTGTGCTCGGCTATTTCGTTTTGAACCATCTTCCAACACTGAAAGAAAAAATCTGGTCACTGGTCTTTTGTGTCAAACGAATGTTCCCTCTCATATTGTCATCAAATTCGGTTGTCTTGTCTTAAAAAACAAAATATGAAGACACAACACCTTATTTAATAGCAACATGACTCACCACATTTCTGATATCACAGTTGGTTTGGTTATAAAAGCTATAAAAATATAAAGCTATAAAAAGTATAATTTAGTTTATGAACTAAGACATTTTTCCTGCGAAATCACTCACTCTTTTGTTAAAACAAACAATGTATTTGGCTCTAATTAACTTAAACTTGAGATATTGAGCAAATCTTTGTTACTCTTGAAGTAAAAGCAGTTAAATTATTTAAATTTTTATATGAATTGCTAGCTGGGTATATTTATTGCCATCTATGTATAATATAATATACTAACATTATATGAACTGCTTATTGGGTAATAGAAATATATTATTTTTATGATGTAGTAGAATCAGACTTGAATTAACCTTTGTAATGAAAATAATAATAAATGTAAATTCTTTTTTTTAAATATATATATTCTGTGTTATTACTGGTTACATTACTACAAATCAGAAGTGGGATACGAATGTAAGAACATAATTTTCGATAAACTTTCCGAAATAAAAGGTATCAATTTTATAATACGAATTGTATGTACGAAATAAATAAAATGTATGAAAACGGAATGGAAAATTTGGAAGAAACCACATGGCGTGACAACCGCATTCCACCGCATCTTCCACCGCACCTTCCGCCGCTTCATATAACCAATAGTTTAATGCAATCAAGATTGATAACACCGGAACAAATAAAACAACGTGTTATTGATTCCGATAATTTTGGAGACACTACACTCGCTCCACCGATGACAACTTTTGAGAAATCAACCGTACACTTTCAACCACGTGCTAGTCCGGAAAACCTCCTTCAATACTCGCCGGTATATCAACCGAGTTATGGAAATTTTCAACACATGTCACCTGGAAGTTTTGAGGTTAGGTGTCAACCTCAACCAACGAAGCCGATTAATAGTTTCACAAACACGAGATCTACCAATCATCAACCAAACGTAAGTCAAATGAATCCTATTAATAATGAAGTGCTTTCTCTCCACAGAGAGATACAAAATTTAATTCAGTAAAATCAATTGCTATTAAGTCAACGAAATAATCAACGCTATAGAATGTTTCACCCAAGCGAAATCGATCAAATACTACCAGAATTTGATCCGGATAATAAAAATGGAATAAGTGCAATTCAGTGGATTGGAAAATTAGAAAACCTAAAGTGGCAACACGATTGGACCGACTACGAAGCAACTTTTTATGGGACAACACGGCTGCGAGGATCAGCACAAGTGTATTTTAATAATATACGCAGAATTAATCCTAACAATTTTCAGGAATTTTGTTTCGAAATAAAAAGAAAATTCCAACATTTTCACAATGAAATGGATGTCTTTCGACGGATGAAGAATCGAAAGAAAAAACCAAATGAATCATATGCAAAATTCATATACGACATCATGGCGATTGCAAATCAAGCAGGATTTTCAGACGAAGCAGTTATGGAGTGCATAATCGAAAATTTAAATTGTCCAAGAATTGCTGAGAAAATTGCCGTAAAACCTTATAAAAATATTGAGGAATTGCTATTCGTATTACAACGATTAGAAAATGTTCCATTGAACTATAGTAACAACAAAATGGATACACCGAAATCAACAATCAGCAACAGTAACAACAATATTACCGATTCCTTCATTAATACGCAAAGATGTTTCAATTGTAACCAAACAGGTCATCGCAGTTTAAATTGCACAGCACCGCAAAGAAAACCACGTTGTACATTGTGTCAAAGAACGGGACACACCGAAGCTAATTGCTATAAAAATAAAAATATATCAAAAACCATCAGTCTCATATATTCCGATGAATTAAGGATCCCTACTCAAATCAACAATAATGAAATTATAGATGCTATATTAGACACTGGATCTCCTATTAATATAATAAAGATGTCTCGAGTCCCAATGGACATTACGATAGGTAAATCCGATGGGAAATCATTTACTGGTGTTAATAATTCTAAGTTAAGTATTATAGGTATAATTAAGTTAAATTGTCTAATTTATAATGTAAATTTTTATCTAAAATTCTATATCGTGCCGGACGACGCAATCATCTACGACTGCCTGCTGGGACGGGAATTTTTAAGAAGTAATTCTCAGGTGAGTGGTTTTATTTTATCTGGGGCAGATTGTGGTAACGTTCAACTGAAAATGTCACATGTTAGATATAAAAACGGTAAAAACGAATCCGACATGAATTTTAACGATTTAAAATTTAACGATTCTTTGTATGTAAAAGAAAATATTGATAATTCGCAAAATATTTTAGCACTTTTTAACGAAACACTTTCTATCAATTACGAACCAACAACGAATACTAAGGATTACGATATTGGACCGTTTTTCCAAAATCCTAGTAAAGATAATGCATTAGAGACAAAATGTTTAAATATTATTACGTCTTTTGAAAGCAAAACGAAAAACGTAGAACCGAAAGTTAAACACGAACTAAAAATCTCATTAACCGCCGATAAAACGTTTAATTGTACACCACGTAGGATGTCTTTTAAAGAAAAGGAAACCGTTGATGGAATAATTTCAGGGTTATTGAATGACCAAATAATTAGAAAAAGTAATAGCGAGTATGCAAGCCGAATAGTTTTAGTAGACAAGAAAAATGGTAAAAAGCGTTTGTGCGTAGACTTTAGGGAATTAAATAAAATCACGGTAAAAGATCGATTTCCGCTTCCACGAATCGATGACTGTTTAGATAAATTGGAAGGAAAAATATGTTTTAGCTTGATTGATTTAAAAAATGGTTTTCACCATATACCCATTGAGAAAAATTCCATAAAATACACCGCTTTTGTAACGCCTGATGGACAATATGAGTACTTAAAAACTCCTTTTGGTCTGTGCAATGCACCGGCTGTTTTTCAACGTTTCACTAATCAGGTTTTCCATCACCTTATCCAAAAGGGAAACGTAATTGTTTATATTGATGATATTTTAATTGCAACACGTACGATTGACGAACATTTTGAAACATTAAATGAAGTGTTTCAATTAATGCATGAAAATTGCTTGGAAATACAACCGCTTAAATGTGTATTTTTTAAAGCAAGTCTTGAATTTCTTGGATACGACATTTCCATGGATGGCATACGACCATCAAAACGACACACCGAAGCAATAATAGAATATCCTATTCCGAAAAACATACACGAAGTACACCGTTTTGTAGGACTTGCTAGTTTCTTTAGGAAATTCATTCTAAACTTTTCCATTATTGCGAAACCTCTATACGATTTAATTAAAAAAGACGCTGTTTTTAAAATTCAAGAGGCAGAAGTAGAGGCATTTCGAACGTTGCAATCAAAGTTATCCTCATCTCCGTTGTTAAAAATCTATAAACAAGAATTAGAAACAGAGCTTCATACTGACGCGAGCAAAATAGGTTTTGGTGCAATCCTTCTGCAAAGGCAGACCGATGGAGAATTGCATCCCGTAGCCTACTTTAGCAAAAGAACAACCGAAACGGAAAGCCGAAAGCATTCCTTCGAATTAGAAGCACTAGCCGTTATCTATGCCGTTAAGAGATTTCATGTTTACCTACATGGTATTCGATTTAATATAGTTACCGATTGCCTATCTTTCAAACAAACGTTATCTAAAAAAGATTCAAATAGTCAAGTAATGAGATGGTCAATATTTTTGGAAAATTATAACTACACCATTGTGCAACGTGATGGCACGAAAATGAAGCATGTTGATGCACTTAGTCGTGCGCCAGGTATATGTACAATAACAGAGTGTACTTTCCTAGAAACGTTAGCATCATTTCAAATGACCGGTGAAACGATTAGGACAATTAAAGAGTCCTTATACGATAATAATGATAACGATTTTTATACTATTCGCGATAATCTTTTATACCGCAAATATAAAGATAAATTGCTATTGTATGTACCACAAATTCTGGAAAATAGTGTAATACGTCAAAGCCATGAATATGGTCATTTTGGAACCAATCGGACGGTTGAGTTTTTACTTAGATCATTTTGGTTTCCAAAATTAAAAGAAAAAGTGGAAACTTTCATTAGAACTTGTCTAAAATGCTTATACTTTCAACCGAAAGATGGGAAGAAAGAAGGATTTTTGCATATTTATGACAAATTCGATAAACCCTTCCATACATACCATATAGACCATCTGGGACCTTTTGCCGAAACAAAAAGTCATTATAAATATATATTGGTAGTTGTGGATAGTTTTACAAAATTCACGAAATTTTATCCTACGAAAACGACGAATTCCCGAGAAGTTGTTAAACACTTGAAAAGTCATTTTCATAGTTTTAGTACCCCGATCAGATTAATCGCTGATCGAGGATCATGTTTTCGTTCAAAAGAATTTAAAAGCTTTATAAGTTCGCATGATATTAGCCTAGTGTTAACCGCTACAGATTCCGCTCAATCTAACGGACAAGTTGAGAGGCAAAATAGGACCGTTCTTCCTATGCTTGCGAAAATGGTAAATGTAGATTTAAATAAGGATTGGGATAAATCTCTTATAGATTGTGAATTTGCTTTTAATAATTCACTAAATCGTTCAATTCAAACAACACCTTCTATGGCACTTTTTGGTGTAAACCAAGTAAAAGAAAACGACAACATGTTACGATTTATAGACATGTTAAATAACGAATCACGAAATTTAGAACGTATACGCCACGAAATTGTTAACAATACGCGCATTTTACAAGAGAAAAATAAAGATTATTTTGATAACCGTCGTAAAGTTGCTCATATTTATAAAGTTGGCGATATTGTTTTTGTTAAAAATAAAATAACGGAAGCTGGAGTTAATCAGAAACTGACTCCAAAGTTTAAAGGGCCTTATACTGTTACAAGGGTGCTACCGAACGAAAGATATGTTATTGAAGATATACCGGGACAAAAATTATCTAACATTCCTTACCACAGTGTCTGCGCTCCATTTAATTTGAAACCACTGACCTTGGCAACCGGGTCGATTGCTAAGTCAGATATGGCCGAATGAAGTAAAAGCAGTTAAATTATTTAAATTTTTATATGAATTGCTAGCTGGGTATATTTATTGCCATCTATGTATAATATAATATACTAACATTATATGAACTGCTTATTGGGTAATAGAAATATATTATTTTTATGATGTAGTAGAATCAGACTTGAATTAACCTTTGTAATGAAAATAATAATAAATGTAAATTCTTTTTTTTAAATATATATATTCTGTGTTATTACTGGTTACATTACTACACTCTAAATAAAATTTCTTAAAGTTTCGGTATAAACACACTTTTCGTGTTGTGTGGTCCTCTAAAAATGATCTTTAAAGCGCATTATCATTAAAAACACCACTTCTTCCACCACCAATAATTTACAATAAAATATTAAAGCCAGCATGTACAAAACAGCACCATATACAAAACAAAGTTGGGAGCTATACAGATATTTCAAAACAGAAACCTGCAAAATGGAATGTCAGTTAAAAAAATAAAAAGCAAACATCAATGACAACATGATAAGAAGATATATATATACCTTGAGGATTTCATGCAGTGAGCAATTAAACTCAAACAACTAATGGTCCAAATACATGTGCAGAATTCTGCATGCAGCGAAATTAGAACATGTGTTGTTATATGAGAGCAATTACATGTAAATTCTGCATGCAAAAAAATTCTGCAAGATATCTCTAATTCTAATTTCGCTGCACAGAGGCAGTGCTACCACAATAAAAAAACAAAAACTACTTGAAAACTCAGATAAAAATGGATGATTTTGACATTTTGTTTGAATTATATTTTTTATAACTCAAATAAAAATGAATGATATTTTTTTGAAAATGAAATTATTTTCGTAATAATTATTTGTTTATAAAGATATTTAAATATTCTAAATAATCCAAATTATAAAATCATTAAAACTAATATTGTTAATAAATAAATTTTTGGGAAAGGATTAACGGAAACAGTGGTATATGTAAATTGAACTTAAATTTTAATTTAGACATAAACGTTGTTACAGGCAACGATTCAATTATTTTCGTCTATCTTTTAATTAAAAAGACAGTTTTCTTTAAATTGCGACAACTTTTACTTATAACTATTTCATAATAGGTAAGAACACGAACTGACATTGTTACGAAAATTCTGCACGTCAAATATATAAAAAATCTGCACATCTATATTAGATGCAGATATGCATGCAGCACTGCGTGCAGACTTTCTGCACATGTATTTTGGGCATAAGAAAATAATTTGAATTTGTTTTTCAATTTTAAAGTATATTTGGATTTTTCTCAGAGAAAATCTTCACTTATCTTTTGCGTGTTTCGAAGTGTATTTATTTATTTATTTATTGAAATATGCCATCGAAGCCTGTAACGACAGACACGCTTATCAACTACGCCACTAAAGCGATGACTATTATGAGGTTGATATATACACCTGTTTATTTATTTAGCGTATGGTCCTTGTTGTGACACACCAAAAATAAAAATAAAACTTAAAATAGGTAGATTTTACTATGAAATCTACCTAAAACAAAACATGAATACATATTAAATGAGCTTACAATCGATTTGATTGCGCGTCTTTTAGTTAAAAAGTAAAATATTTGAACATTGGGCAGTACATTCGAACATTAGATGTTTACATCGAGTGAGTCTATCCAAGCACTACATCGGGAGTTGCCAAATGGATGTCTGAGATGCCGCCATTATATCGTCGAATTGGACACACAGTTGCAATGTGTTTTATGGTTTGTTGTGGAGCTCCGCAGTCACACTGAGGGGACTCCGAAATGCCCCACTTGTAGAAAGAATCAGCACAACGTCCATGATTCGTTCTTATTCGGTTTAGTGTAGTCCAAGTATGACGTGGCAGATCGAAACCAGGTTGAGTGGAAGTCGGGTTAGTAATGGAAAGGCCAGATGTGTTGTAATGATTCCAGGAGGTGTCCCAGGCATCCAAGATATTAAAATTAGTTGCCAGCAGGTTGCAGGTAGGCACTTTTATGTGGAGGCTTTCTTAACGTCTGAGTGCAGGTGGAGCGATATTGCTTAACACAGGGAGCCAAGGTAAAGGAGTGGACCTGATAGTACCACTTATAGTACGCATCGTGACATGCACCTGGCAGTCAACTTTTTGAGTATGTGTGCTATTCAACCAGACTGGTGCGCCGTACTCAGCCACTGAGTAAACCAGACTTAGAGCAGTTGTGCGGAGGGTAGCTGGAGTAGCACTCCATGTCGAGCCTGCCAGTTTGTGCAATATATTGTTTCTCGTTTTAAGTTTTTTTGACGTATTCTCTAGGTGAAGTTTGAAAGACAGAGTTCTATCGAGAGTAATGCCCAAGTACTTTGGCTGTTGATTGTATTTAATAATTCTAAGATTTGAAAATTAAAAACGCACCTTTTTCTCAGCCTGTTTATTTTATTTTATTTTTTAATTTTTATTTAATAAAATATTTTAAATTGTTAACACAATATTTCGCCAAATTGTGGCATTATCAAGTGTATTTTTAAAAAATATTTCACAATATTGCAGTTTGATGCATCCGTTGTTCAATTTAATGGTTATTTGATGAAAATGGTTAAATTTTTTTAAAAAAAATTTAAAATGCGGCAACATAAAATATTTTAATTACCTCAATAACTGTTGATTCTTGAAAATTTTTTGTTTCTGATTATTTTGCATTTCACACAAAATGTCAAGCTATTTAGAATGCAGTGGTACATAAATCTACCTTGCCGTAATTTTAGTTCTCTTTTGTTCCGAAAAGCGCAAACATTTATATTTCTAATTGTTTTTATTAAATACGACGTTTAATTTTTTAAATACAGGAAAATATTTTTCTCGAGAAAAATAAAAATTTTCTCGAGAAATAGAGATTAGATTTTTGTTAAATTTCTCGAAAAATTCTCGAGAAATATTTCTCGAGAAGAAACACTAAATTCGCACCGATCTTGAATGATCAGATCCCAGTTCAACAAGCTGGTTTCCGTCCCAATCGCAGTTGCACTGACCAATTGCTCGCTTTAACATCATATATCGAAGCTGGATATCAAAAACAATTAAAAACAGGCGCAGTATTCATCGATCTCACTGCAGCATATGACACGGTCTGGCAAATTGGGATTATATATAAGCTGTTCAATGCAATGCCTTGTAGTACCATCTCACGTTTAATTAACAACATGCTAAGTAATCGTGTATTCAAAGTTCATCTAAATAATTCCTGTAGTAGGTCCAAAATGCTTAACAATGGTTTGCCACATGGTTCCGTCCTGGCGCCATTACTTTTTAATTTGTACATTCATGACATTCCTGACACAACATCAAAGAAATTTGGTTACGCTGATGATTGGACCCTGGCCACTCAAAACAAAGACATCAATTAGATATCAACAAAGACAGTCTTGGAAGATTTGCTCTCAACTGACCTGGCGATAATGAATGACTATTTTCGAACGTGGAGCTTATTTCCTAATCTAAGTAAAACCGAGAGTTCTTGTTTCCACAAGTGGAAAAAGTAGTCCTGCGCATAAAAGATGTGTTCAAATCAAAAGTGATATTAAAAAAATCGATAAATTCATGTAAAGGCGGTGCCCGTCTCAATTGGTTTCTGTTGATGGGGTTTCTTTTCACAGAATTACAAAAAGTAGCTTTATTCGATAAATATTTTTCTGAAAAATCCTTCAGATGTAAAGGAACAAGTCATTAAATTTGTTGAAACTAAAAGCTTGAGTTACTAAATAAAATTAATTCAATAGTAACAAAAAGTTTGTACATCCCTATACGAATGGACTAGCGTCAACAACAAAAGATTTATGGATGTTTACATATATTGTAATATCAATGAATTGGATAATTTGGACTTAATTCCTGCAAATGGAAGTTGTTCGAAATTATTAGATTTATTATTTACAATTAAAAAATTGTTTAATTTAATATGCATAGTTAAAAAATCAGTGTAAAGATACATTGGTTTCTAATTTGACGTTATAAACGAAGAATTCTAAGAAAATATGTTTCTCGAGATTTCTCGAGAAATAAATATTTCTCCTTTTCTTTCTCGAGAAATTTAAAAGTCGAGAAATCAGAAATACTAGGTGCGATACGGTTGTATATGAGTCGTTCTAGCAATTTATAGCTTCCTGGTTCATTGGATGGTTTACCTGGCTTAAGTATCGCTATCACTTTCGTAGTCTTAAAATGTTTTGGAAAATTGCCGGTTTCTAGGATATTTGAGAAAAATTTAGTTAGCCATTGTTTTACATTTTTTCTAGCATTTCTAAGAAATTCTGGAAAAATACCATCGTAGCCAGCTGCTTTTCCGTTTTTTGTTTGGGATAGAGCTGAATCTAGTTCTTCGCTACTAAAAGAATTCGCATACTTTGATGGAGACGAGAAATTGCGCTTCATTTCTCTTAACTTTTGTTTAATTGTTCTCTTATGAAGGGGATTAATTGAAGAACGAGACATGTTTACGATATGATTTGCAATGTCCTCTGGATTTATTTCATTGTTGGCACGAGTAATTGAGTTTGCACCACCCAGCTGTTTGTTTTCATGTTTTCAACAGCGTTAATCCACTTTTGCTTCCTCGCGGCGTCCAGTGAGTATATTAAGTCGCCAGCTACGTCTGCCTCACCACTACTAAGGTACTCCTCATATAATATATCGCTCTCTCTCTACTCCAGCCAGGAATGTGTTCTTCAATGAAGCCTCTTGGGATGCATTTCTTAGCAGTTGAGATGATGGCTCCAACGAACCTATCGTAATTTTTAGGAATGGGTTGGATCCAGCGAATCATGGATGCAATGATTCAGACCTATATTTAGCTCAATCAGCTTTGTTAAAATTCCATCTAGGTTGAGGAGTAGAGTTAACGAGTGGGATTTGGATATCTACCTCAAGAATTACTGGACGATGTTGAGAGCGTGGAAAACCTTGTAAGCTTGTTCTAGCTTGTTTTTCGCACACCCCATGTACACCTGTTAATGGTTCTTACAAGAGCTTCATTGCATATTTGGCTGGAAATCTTGTTGTATGGATTGCGCCATATTCTGTGAAGAATACAGTATAAAATTTTAAGTTTTGATAATGTTTTAAACCGTTATAATGACCGTTGGGATACAAATTTATTTACAAATATAATAAATTTAGAATTATTGAACATATTTTTATCAATTTATTTAAAACTAGCAGGACCCGGCGGACGTTGCTACGCCTATAAAAAAGTTTGTGTGCAGAAAATAATAATAATCAGAATAATATCATTTATAAATTCAGACTTATATACTAATCTAAAACCAGTCAAATCACTTCATTTGTTAACATATTTGCATATATTTTACCGATTTCTTTAAATAACCTACATGGTTTGTTTGTTTTTGAAATTAATGGGGACGCCTATTTTTCTTAATAAGTAAAACACTTTCAACCTGTAGCTTTGATATTATTGTTCATAATCCTATTCTTCAATTCAACGGTTCCATTGCAAAAACTTGCTGCATCATTGTTTCTAAAAAGAGGAAAAGAAACGCCCATTTTATATATTTTGAACATGTATAACATATATATATATCTAAAGCAAATGAAATATGTATATATACCAAACCAAGAACATGTTTGTTGTAAATTAGAAATATTATTTGCAACGTAATGTGTTGGATGCATATAATTGTATGTATATAATAAATATATAAATGTATATAATTTTCATCTAAATGAATTTGTTTGTCACATTATACTTTAATTTTCCATTGGAATGGTAATTCTGTTTTGCGGAAAAAAAAATCGATCAAAGATACCTGAATAAAAGTTGAATAAAATTCAAGTATAAAATATAATATACATTTAGGCATACATTTAACCATTAGGAAAATTAAAATTATTAATTATAAAAAATCTAAATTAAATTTTAAAATTTCGGCTCCGAGGTGCATTAGTACCTGTTAATGGCCTTCTCCTGACAAAATTTCAGACTCCTGTGTGCTACAGATTTCGCTGGAGAGCGCACGCAGACAGACAAACACTTTATTTTATTATTATATTATATATTATATAAATATATAAATATATATTATAAAAGAAGATATAGACCTCCGTCGATAGAGGTTTCTGAGTAATCGGCTTCAACAAAAAAGTTTGCACAAAACAATATGCTTTTAATTATTTTATGATTATAATAGTCGTTTGCATCAAAATTTAAAAAAGAAATTGTAATAAAGAATATTTGGAGTAGTCCCTTTAAACCATCTGTAGCCCCTTTAAACCATCTGTTGCCCCTTTAAACTATCTGTAGCCCCTTTAAACCACCAACAACAGCCATTAAACAATTTTTGTTGCATTTTAGTATGTCATAAGTCATAACTTGCATGTATGTTGCATGTATGAAGAAATTAAATTGTTTTAGAAATAAAATATTATGATATTTCGAAGTTATTGCATGACATATGATATGGGCTTGGCTTTCAGTGTGTTTGTCACACAGATATTCTGTGATAGATTTGAGATTTTGTTCGTAAAATCGTTCTAAAATTGCAAAGATGTAGTTTTGCTTATAAATAATTTGTTTTTAGGTAGATTTCATATAAAAATCTATCTGTTGCAATGGTTGTCATTTCGGATTTTCGAAAAAAATTTGATGCCGAATGACTATATATAATAAGCGGATACGGAAAATCGCTATAAAAAAAATTTATATATATGAGATATAACGATAATGAGATATAGCGAAAACGACTGGCACTCATCTGTTGAGCTAGATCAAAAAGCTTTCTGTACGTGTGTGTTCTATATTTTAACATTAAAATTATTAAAAAATTAGCTTTCGTTTTAAATTAATATTATTTTATTACATACTATCATTTTTTTTATGAAATAATTTGCAATTATAAGATGTATAACTCAAAATTCGCAGGAGGGATCGATTTTGATCGATTATGATCAATGTTGATCTACGGGTCTGACTACCCTGCGTACTCCAGTCCCTGCCATTGATATATGAGTTAGCGTGAGATATCACATTGCAAAGGCAAGAGATGTCATTAGCCAAGATGATATCTTAGGGTGCTGGCGGACGAACTTTAATTAGTCAACAGCAGCACTTCCATTCTTAGCTGGGCAGCGTTCCGTAGTGGTACCGCTCATTAGCTCTTTCAAGGAATCAGACCAACACGTAATTATTTGTGGGCTTTGTGCCCCGATTGAGGTGGTGAGCGGTGCGTCTGGGGTGCGCTGCATCAGCTATATTATTGGCAATTAGTTTTGTTTTGTTTTCTGCAAATTTCTTACAATTTGTTTTTCACTTATTATTTTGTTATTATTTCTTCATCTTATCACAAAATATTGGCATATGTCATATTTTATTGTATGACAGGATTTTTTACTTAGTTATCCATTTTAAAATAAAACATAAAAATATAAAATAAATCTTTTGATATATATAAATATATGGCAGTACAACCGAAAAGATATAAGTCTGCAAGTGGTAATGCAAATTTGCGCAATCCTCCCGCCCATAAAGCGGCACGTCCACGGTATTTGCAGGGACAACACATATATATGAATTAATAAAAAATTTTAAAATACATGTTCAAAACATCTGCGGATTGAGCGCTAACCATGACTACGTGCAACATCATCTTGAGCACGACAAACCGAACATTCTATTCCTTACAGAAACACAAGTTTCTGAAAATTTTCTCTTTATAGAATCGCTTAATTCCAAAGATAGGCTCGAATCAGCTTTCAAACTCCATCAGGGCGTATGTGCATTCATTCATTAGAGTGTTGCGTATACACGCTTTCCAAATTGTACAAAATACAATGGTTTTAAAGATTTGTGTTCCAGAAATGACTTTTTTTACAATAGCTTTATACCGGTCCCCCAACAAACGTAACCCAAACTTTTTTAATTTACTGACAAAAATTGTGGACAAGATTAGAGCAAAGTCCCCTAATTGTGAAGTTATGGTTACCGGTGACTTCAACGTCCACAACAAATCATGGTTGGAATTCTCCAAATCGACCGACGATGGTGACAATAGTGGAAAACTGGCAGAAACTTTTGCCGCGTCTCAGGGCCAATTCCAAATTGTTAAAACCCCGACTTTCACTCCCCGTAATGGCGGTGTTAATAGTTTTCTTTTAGATCTCTATCTTACCACAATGCCAGATATTACGAGTGTCGATGTCGCGAAAGGTAGTATTGGAAATTCTGATCGTTATTTAATTTCAAGTTATCAAAACTGATTTACTTAAAAGTTAAAACTACAGCTCCCAAACCCCGTAAAATATTTCACTACTCAAAAATGGATAAGAGTAGGTCTTCAAAATTTTTTCCATGGTTTCCCTTTCGACCGTCATTGTTTTTACACTGACAATGTAAATATTTCTGCTCAAAACTTTACAGAAAACACTCAATTCGCTATCAATAAATTTGTCCCTTTCTCCATAGTAAAACCCAAACAAAAATACTTGTATTCGAAAGCTGCCAAAACGGCACTTAGAAACAAACGTAGATCATTTAATATTTGGATTCATAACAAAACTCCCACTAATCGATCCCAATATCTAAAGGCCACAAAAATATCTAACCAGATTATCTCAAACGAAAACTCTGAAATTGACAGAGCGAAAGCCTCAAAACTTACGTCTATGTCTGTTTCTGACAAGAGTTTCTACAGTGCCATTAATTCTTTAAATTCTGGTACAAAATTTTCTATTCCCCCTATTATTGATGGTGATTTAATCGTCAATGATCCCGCAAGAAAAGCTAACTTGTTCGCTGAACGCTTTGCTCTGAACTCCATGTTTTGGAAACTCCTAAAGAAATACCCAAATCCAGTCTTCAGGAGTTAATATGAAAGAGCTTTACTTCAAACCCAAAATAGTCGCTAAACTTTTAAAGGGGTTAAACATCAACAAAGCCTCAGGAATGGACAATATTCCACCCATTATTTTAAAAACCTTTTCCAAAGAACTTGCACCAACTTTGACTAAAATATTCTACCAATCCTATAAATCTGGAATATTTCCCTCGTGCTGGAAGTTGGCAAATGTCCAGCCCGTCCCCAAAAAGGGTTCAAAATCCGATATCTCAAATTATAGGCCAATAGCTTTACTATCGGTCCTATCCAAAGTCTACGAGCATTATATTAATACACACATTTCAAAATTTCTGGAAGTAAATCATTTAATATCCGACAGCCAATACGGTTTTCGAAACAAAAGATCAAATACCGATCTATTAAACTATGTAGCGCATTGTTGGAACAGCATACTTGATAAAGGTGGTGAAACATACGTTATCGCTTTAGACATCTCCAAGGCATTCGATCGAGTCTGGCATGCCAACTTAATCAACAAGCTCGTTGCGTATGGTTTCCATCCCAATGTTGTGAAGCTGATTCAAAATTTTCTATCCAACCGATACATTTCGGTCTCCTTAGACAGATTTTCTTCTGAGTCTAAACAAATTAACGCTGGTGTACCTCAAGGCTCAGTATTGTCCCCAATCCTATTTTTGATTTATATCAACGAATTGTTGAAAATCACCAGCAACCCAATAAATAGTTTTGCAGATGATAGTACTCTGCACAAGTCGTTCGAGCCCCTTCCTTCAAAAGGTAAAATGCACGAACGAATTAATCCCGCTCGGAGAGACGCTGCCATAAACGTGAATAAAGACCTAAAAAAAGTCGCCGATTGGAGTGACCAAAACCTGGTCAATTTCAACTCAAACACAGCTGTTGATTGTTTCCAGATCAAAGACCGAGTTCCCCAAAGATATTTTATTCAGTATGTGTGATGAACCAATAGGTGAATGTAAAAACATTCGTTTATTGGGTGTCACAGTTTCAAATGACCTACTCTGGAACGATCATGTAATGGCGTGGCAAAAAGCGCGTCTAAAAAACTCGTCCTCCTAAATAGATGCAAAAAATTTTTCACCCATACCAATTGCTCCATGTTTATAAGTCCTATATTCGTCCCTGCAGGGCTATACGAATTGTGGGTGATCGAGCTTTGACATCAAAACTTGATTCCCTACAACATCGTCGCACTGTTGCTGACCTCGTTGTTTTTTACAAATATCGTCATCAACAGTGCTCAGATGAAATCAGCGGCATCATGCCTCAAACTTATTCTTACCCCCAACCAGTGAAACGGTCGAGATCTCGCGCTGTCATACTGGCAGATCGCGAAAAGACTTCTTTGTCCGAACTGCATACAAATGGAATAGTTTGCCAGAACCCTTAGTCTCAGGTAAAAAAAGCGTTCATCACCTTGGAACGCCAGTTGTTGTTGGACCTAGGTTTGACCTAGGTGTTAAAAGGTATTTATGTGTTGTTGTGACACATATTCTAAATTACACAACACTTTTTATTTAAAAAAAAAAAAAAAAATTAGCAATATGGTTACCACATTCCACCGCTCACAATTCCTCTGAACGTTTATACCACAGATAGTATAAAACTATTGCGTGGGATAACCAAATGGATAGATATAGTTGAAGACTAAAAAAGAACTAAACAAAAATTAACATGTTTTTTGATAAATATCATGTTTTTTGCCTAATACTTTGTCTGCACCTGCAGATACTAAGTCATAAATACGTTTGCCTATAGATGGCAGTCTCGTTTAATAGTTACAAGGCAAATCCTCTTGCCAGTTCTAGCGTTGGTTAGAACTGAACTTCTGAACATCGAAAGCATTAGCAAGGGTATTGAGTTTAATTTGAAACAAACCTTTCAAAACCGAAAGCGGAAACTCTACTGAAATTTAACAGTTTTATTCCCCTTATGCAGAGATCTTTAAAAACACTTTAAAAAGATTTTGAATTTTTTTTAAGCTTGAACGTTTTTAAATCTTTTTCATGTATTTTAGTGTAGTTAATTTTAAGTTAAGGTAAGGTTTTAGATTTATGTATAAAGATAAGGCACACCATCGACAGTTTTTCCAATGATGCCCCTAATTTATATTTTATCTATATCATTAGGTACTACTATTTTGGTTTACTAACTTTTTATCAGAAATACGTTTACATTCTTTTTAACTTTTATAATTGTGACCATAAAATTTTGTTTTAAAACACAACTCATGAATATGCTAATTTTAGTTTCCAGTGAAGATATTATCAATGAACAACACCCAATACGTGTGTGAGTAGTAGAGTAGTAAAACGTAATTCCGATTAATAAGATAAAACGCATTTCTTAAGATTTCATTTTTAAAGCTTTTTAAAATAGATATTTCGCAATGACTAAAACTTTATAATTTCCATTGTCGTCAGTATTCTGATTAACTTACAGGTAAATTTTATTTTATTGTTACAGTATTACATAAAGACGAAGACTGGATCGTTAAAATGAAAATGATTCACAACTGTCGCATTTTGTGTTCTTATGATTGATAGTGATCTACAAAATCTTATGGCATGCCTTATAATTACCAATAAACTAAATAAAACATGTGACCTTAGTTTCATTTAACAATTATACAACATTTTCATTCAGCAATGTTTAAAGAAAACTCACTACTAACCGACCTTCGAGATAAATTTACAAATTTCTTACTTTATGTAGAATTTACGAATTATGTTCATACTTACAACGGTCAACGTCATAAAAATTATAACTAATATTTTACAATGTACAAACAAATTTACGAGTCTTAAGAGTAAGACCAATATTATAATTAGTTTTAAATGACTTATTTCGTTGTAAAATGAACCAATACAAAATTGTAAAAATAGTTTCTTTCAAAAATTCAATGTCATACAATATAAGCACTATGAGGTCATTAAATTCCTGTTAATTTTATATATATAAAAAATTTGATAAATTCTGTTTTGTTTTTGATTTGGCTGTGTATTTTACATAAACAATCAAAAAATAATTTGAATATTTTTTTTTGTATTTTCAAAACTTTGCTTCACAGTTGATTAAAGATGGTGATAGTGAACGGTCGAAATATTATTTTATAGTCTAGTCTAGTGAATCCAGATTATTTATTAACGGTTTTAAAACCATTTTGGAATATTTATATTATTTATTTATATAAGGTAATTAAATTTTTGATTCTTGATTTGTTGAATTAGTTTGTGTTTTAGTTTATACTGTGACTCAAAAGTTAAGTGAGTTTACGAACAAGTGATATGCCGCGGGTGGATCATATCATAAATAAGATTACAGAAATTGTATTTTTAAAGAAAAGTTTTAGATACCGTATTATGTGATATATCACATGTATATTAATTATTAAATATATAAAAAAGTGAAAAATCTATATTATTTATTGTGTGATCGTGCTAAAATGTATTTTATACAGTGATTAACGGCAATATATCCATTGTCATTAAATAAAAGTATGCTTATAGAATATTTAATTTGAAGTGATTTTAAAATTAACGGTCAAATGTTTAGGCTTAAAAAAATATTTTTAAATCAACTAAATGAATAAACAAGTAAATTCGATATCAATAGTTAAGTAATGTGTTTTATTAACGTGTTTGCTTTTAATCCTGAAATTCACTCTCTATAGGTTTGTTAACCAAGATTGTCAAGTTGGTAAATATTTGAACTCACAGTATATTCATAATCCAAATTTTTAGATAAATGTTATGTTTTCTGTAATTTTTTTACTAATAAATAGCACGCCAGATCACTTAACAGTTAGCACTAAAATCTAAAAACATTATTTAAACAGATTGGTAATATTTGATATCATTTAAAATCTGTATGATTCCATAAATGTTTAAATAAAGGTGTGACCACTTTTTTTAACATATAAATATGATCATATTGCTAAAATTAAAAGCTTAATAAAAACCCAATAAGTAATAACAATATACATATCTGAATTATGATTTGATGCGAGTGTAATCGACGATTAAATAGTTAGTTACCTAATGAATAACTTAAGTTGTAATACAAAAAACTCAGACGGTTAATTTAATGGTTCATGTAGATTATTGAATCTTTTTATTTATCTTCAAATAGATTCCACTAATTAACTTTTTCTAAAAAATCGCCTTAAAAATAGTCCTTCACTCGGCTGATGTATTGAGCCAAACAGTCTCATACGTGGAGAACTTCAATGTTTTGAGTAATGTTAAATAAAATCAATTTTGGGATTTAAATGTTTTGTGGTTTGACTATCTGTTCTCCACTTTAAATTCGTATTGAAACAGTTTATTGTTACGTCTCGTTTGTACTATGACTGCGTGACTAGAATATTTGTATCTTGTAAAGATCCTAGACAATGATAGTTTAACTATCCTATAATTGATTGGTTTGAAACACATAGATATAAAAAAAGTGGGTATAATTAAATTAAAAAATCATATAATAGTGTAACGTTTCTTAGCCGAGTTACAATTATTTAGTTCGATCACTAAACCAGGAAATTAAAACACAATGGATTTTCTAAACGTTATAATTTTATTATAAAAATATTTCTTCTACTATTATTCCCCTTAATTCTTCTTGTGCTAACAATAATTCACCACTTATAATTCTATTACAACTGTTTACAATATCACCTTTAACTGTTCACTTACAATAATCTTCTTTTTCTACTTATAACAGGTCGTTCAATAAGTCCGTAGGATAAGTAAGAAAAAAACAACATTTTGACAAAACTCGATTTTTTTATTCAACATAGTTGCCTTCGAGGGCGATACAACGAGTATAGCGATTTTCCAACTTTTCTATACCACTTTTATAGTACGATTTCTCTTTCTCGTCAAAATAGGCCTCAGTTTCAGCGATTACTTCATCATTGGACTTAAATTTCTTTCCAGCAAGCATTCTCTTGAGATCTGAAAACAGGAAAAAGTCGCTGGGGGCTAAATCTGGAGAATATGGTGGGTGGGTAAGCAATTCAAAGCCCAATTCATTCAATTTTGCCATCGTTTTCATCGATCTGTGACACGGTGCATTATCTTGGTGAAACAACACTTTTTTCTTTTGCAAATGTGGCCGTTTCTTTGCGATTTCAGCCTTCTATCGATCCAAAAGTTCACAGTAATACTCGCTGTTGATGGTGGTTCCTTTTTGGAGATAGTCGATGAATATTATTCCGTTCGTATCCCAAAATACAGACGCCATCACCTTACCGGCCGACTGTTGCGTCTTTGCTCGCTTTGGATTCGGTTCGTCGACTGCTGTCCACTCAGCTGACTGTCTTTTGGATTCTGGTGTGTAATTGTGAAGCCATGTCTCATCCATTGTCACATATCTACGATAGAATTCCCTTTTATTGCGGTTTAACAGTGCCAAAGACTCCTCCGAAGCATCGATTCGTTGTTGTTTTTGGTCGACTGTGAGCTCACGCGGCACCCAATTTGCACAGAGCTTTCGCATACCCAAATGTTCATGTAAAATGGTAAAAACACTACCATCTGCTACCTTTACAATGTCAGCTATTTCGTGCACCTTCAATTTGCGATCGTTCATAACCAATTTGTGGATTTTTTTTATGTTTTCTGGAATAACAGCCTCATTTTGGCGTCCACTGCGCTCTGCAACTTTTGTGCTGGTACGACCACATTTAAATTCAGCCATCCACTTCTCTACCATTTGTCTCGATGGAGCAGAGTTTGGATAATGTTTATCAAGCCATTGTTTGGTTTCCACTGTATTTTTTTTTCATCAAAAAGCAATGCTTTATTAAAATTCGAAATTCACTTTTTTCCATTTTTTTTCAAAAACAAAAGTTGCTTCACACAAAATGCTATAACTCACGAATAAATAGTCAGATTGCTGTCAAATTTATACACGTATCGTTTGAAGGTTAGTACTAAATAAAAATCATATGGAAAAAATTCTAGTAACGCCATCTATGTATCATCCTACGGACTTATTGAATGACCTAGTATTATAACATGTTAATTTTAACTCGCCTATATCACTGCTAAATTTTATACTCAATTCTATCGCTGACAATTTTATACAGATTTTATTCTCTAACAACACCTCTTATATATACTACATGAAATAGCCTCGATAGCTCTAGAACACAAACCTTTTTTCCATAATAACACGATCTTCAAATATTGACACATAGGTGTGAGATCTACTCTTTTTGATTTATTTATTTATACCTATTCTCTAATAGATTGCGTTTACTTTCTTATAAGATAACAAAAATGTCCTATTACGTGTTAACTTTGGTTACGTTGTTATCATTTATTGATTTTTATATTTCTTTTGTGGAACTATTTTCTCTAAACAGTATCTTCTCGAAAAATGTTCTATTGTGTTGTGTTCTATCGAATTCCATAATCGTCACAATAGTGATATCTAGTTCTCTAAAAAACAAAACAAATTTATAATATCTATATGAATATTCGAAGATAACATCAAACATGTAAACTATTCATTTGAGTTTTGATTAGATAAAGGTGAAATATTTCTATATAGGTTTGATCTCGCTCACTCTTGATGCATGTTTTGAAAATTGAACAATACTCTAACTAAGGCGTCAAACTGACTAGGAAGACTGAATTTCGTTACACTACAAAAAATGTATGTAAAATTCACAAAAAGCAATTCAATTTAATAGACATTTCAATTACGTATTTTTTATCGTACAAATAGTTTGTTAAATTCAACAAATGTTGTTAGTTAATTTTGTTTTACCAGGAGTTTCTTTGGAATTACCAAAATAAGGCCAGTGTTAATAAAGTTACGAGCAAAAAACAACAGCGAATTTGAAAGATAAAAAATAATAAACGTAAATTTTTAATCAATTTTTTTAACTCTTCAACTAAGTTTGAATTATTTGATTTCGAAAAATATTTAAAAAATATATATATATATATACATAAACGATATGAGATATAAAGAAAACGGCACTCTCACGGTCGCATTTGTTGAGGTAGATCGCTAAATCCGTCATGTGGTTAAAAAACTAGAGATTTTTTACGAAAAAAAAATGATTTTTTAAAATCGTTATAATGGCCGTTTGCTTCAGCTAGCACCGTTTTCTTCCACGTCATGGGTGGTCTTCCAACTCTCCTTTTACCTTGTGGCTTCCACTCTAAGGACATCCGTGTTATATCTTCAGCTGGTTTCCTCAGTGTATGTCCTATCCATCTCCATTTCCTTTGTTTTATCTCGGTCTCAATGTCTAACTGCTCTGTCTGCCGTAGAAGCTCCTGGTTACTGATGGTGTTCGGCCAGAAGCATTTGATCAGTCTTCTCAGGCATTTGTTCACAAACACCTGTAGTTGATTTGTGATCTTTCTTGTATGTTTCCACGATACACACCCATACAGCAGTACTGACATGACACATGCATTGAACATTGGTAGCTTAGTCTTTCTTGACAGGACGGATGCATTCCAGATCTTGTGAAGCATATTGAACGTATTTCTGGCTTTGTTAATACGCTGACTGATATCTTCTTCAGTCCCTCTTGTTTTTGCTACAGTACATCCAAGGTACACAAATTTGTCAACTTCGTCCACTTGTGTATTGTTGATGGTAATTGGTGTTATCGTTTTGGTGTTCAATCTCATAGCCTTTGCCTTTCTGATATTAATGTTGAGACCGACTTCATGTGCAAGGGCTGATAGCTTTTGTATTTTCTGCTGCATGTCAGTATGTGTGTGTGTCCAAGTCCCCATATTTATTTGGTTATAATTTTTCACCTAAACACTTTTATACTTGTAAGTAGACTCTTTTAAAGTGCTGCAGTGTTGCGTTTTTTGTAGGAAGTAAAATTACAAGAGTTAATTTTTTTCGTCTCATAAAACATTTTTACCTATATTAATTTAAATCTTTTTCGATTTCGAAGTGCCACATAAAGCTAATGTACACTTAACATCAACGTCAAAAAGTTCATCTATATTGCTATTTTTACTAAATTAAAAAATTATTAATTATTAATTTTTGTTCATTCTTCGATAGTTAATAGGCTATTATGTTTTTGGAAAAAAATTGAATTAACTATGTTTTTGCAAAAAAAAACTATTGATGAAAAACTAAAAATTTTTCCATATTAAAATAGTTTTTGAGTTATATTGAAGAAAAGGCAATTTTTTGCAAAATTACGAAAATGCTCTCTTCACTTCAAGCTCAATTTTCTTCAAAACTAATGACTGTAAAGCGGTTAAACTTCTAGAACATATTACAAGTAGATACGTTGTTAAAGTGAAGTGGTACCAATTGTTTTTAATTGGAGTGGTAATTAGTGTGTGATTTTCACATTTTTGTTTTCGATGAAAACAATATGGACCAAACTTTGTTTGATCATAACTCGCTTAGTTTTGATGCTAGGAACTTTTATAAATAACGAAAATATAGGCTTTAACAGGCAATTTTAAAAAGATTATGCTGGTTTTTCCAAAAAATGCATTGTTTTTGTTTACTACACGTTGAAACTTTCATTTTTGGCGTTTGACGAATAAGAACCAAGCTTCAACGCTCTTAGTTCGTTTTTATTGGGTCTACAGACACCATACTCCTACCATTTTTTGGGGTTTTTTAACAGCTAAATTTTAAATTAGCAAAACTTTTTCGCTATGATACTTACTTTTTGAAAAATTCGCGAAAAACCGTCTTGAAAAGGTCTTGAACCGGTTGAAAAGTTGACATTTTCACTCGCGAATAAGTCGAAAAATATTGTCTTTCAGGAAAAACATTATAGCACAAAAATGCTTAGAATTAGTCAATCATCTATTCCTTGACTTATTTTTAATGAAACATTTCTCTCCTAGAAGGTACAAAACTCCTAGAAGGTGCAAATAATTAAAGTAGCACCCCTTTTCTCGCACTCAAAAAAAAATGTTCGTAATATTTACGGAAATGTCCTTCGATTCAACACACATTTCTGTTACTTTTTATCCTACAAAGTGTTTGTTGAATACAACAAATTGATGTCAGTTGAATTTATTTTACCAACAAATTTTAACGAACAGTTTGTAAATTTTACAGACATGTTTGTCAATTATTACGGACAAAACCACAACCGACATTTTATTTTATTGATTTTATCAAATATTTCCAAAACTATTAGTTAGTTATAATTAGTTTATATTATATTATAATACTAATAAATATACTTATATTTTTTCTAAAATGATTTAAATCAAAATTTAGCGGAACAAAATTTACCTTTATAGACATCTTTAAAACAAAACTGTTGACTTTTCTTAAATTTTTTAGAACATTCAAATAGTTTAATTTCACAAAAATTCACTAAAACTTCACTCATTTTTTTAGGTATTTTAATTGACACAGCTTTCACACTTTTTCTTAAAACTTTTATTTCACAAAATTACACTTCTACTGTACTTCCACTAAGTTCACTATAAATTTCAAGCCCGTACTAGTCGAATTTTTTTCATATTTATGTTTTATAATTTTTGTTTATGGCTATTTTATTTTATTCTACAAACGAAAATCAACGAACAAATTGTAAAGGAAGATAAAAATATTTAACAAACATGTTTGTTGAAAACTGGCAATTAACAAACATGTTTGTTAAAACAATAGAAAATCAAATAACGTGTCCTTTAAATATATTCAACAGACCATTGTTTGTTGTATTTTACCTACAATTGTTTTTCAGTGCGGGGATACATTTTGATATGCTGTTCCTTACACTCTTTTAACACGTTGCAAAATATATCATCGATCGAAGAATTTTTAGGTAGATTTCATATAAAAATCTACCTATTGCAATGGGCTTCATCTCGGAATTTCGGAAAAATTTTGATGCCAAACGACTATATGTGATAAGCGGAGATGGAAAAACAAAAAAAAAAAAATTATATATATATATTGTATATATATATAACGATATGAGGTATAACGGAATTTAGCGGCACTCTCACGGTCGCATTTTTCGACCTACACCAAAATAATTTTCTGTGTATGTTTCGGCAAATAATGTCTTGGACAAGTTCGTGAACTGGCCATATCCGGGTACCGGTTAAGCGGCTAGAGCCTAAAAAGTCGAATAATCTAGGGCGCTATAACTTCTGTTTGAATAATAATATTTTAATAAAATTTAAAAATATTGAATATTTAAACCTTTTTTTATCATTTTTATCCAGATGACCACTTTGGCGTTTCAGGTTCCTCAAAAATCAGCTGTTTAAAAAATTTACTAAACTTTGCTGCCCTTGATCTAGCTGAAATGGCCAAGCTCATATTTGAAAACTTTTTTTCACGTACTTAAAATATAAATCTTTCCAAAATTTTCAAAAATAATAGTTTAAGTCTAACGGTTGAGACCCTACGGCGGTTGAAATGAAAACAAACGCAAAAGGCAATGCTTTCATCATGTTTCAGTTTATGTTATTTAAGTTCATCTTAGCTTTTAAACATACTTTTCAACTATAGCCTCAACAAATTTCAGCTTTCTAACCCAAAAGGTTCCATTTTTATAAGCATTATAATGCAACCCTTACAAGAAAAATATCAACCCATTTAATACCATAGAAAAATTATCAAAATCTCTTTTGTTTTTATTTTTTTTACTAAGTAACCGTTTGAAAAAAGATTAAATAAGAACAAAAAAACACAACAACAAAAGATGATTTTGAAATAAAATTGTTTGATAATGTTTGATTATAAAATATGTGTGATGGTATAATTGTAGTTGTGACGTAGTTCATTTGATCTTTGGTGGATTTAATATGTTATTAAAAGTAGTTTAAACCAACTTAAATAAAACTGTTCCGAAATTGTATTGATGGAGTTAGTTCGGATAATGTATTTAATTTGGTTCGATAATTTTTTTGAATTATTCTGTTTCTACTTATATTTTATATTTAAACTAATCTGACTTATCTAATTTTATTTGGACACAAAACCGTCTGACCCCGAAATCTACCTATTTCTAGCGGATATACCTGCCGCTGGGATTTTTTTTTAGTTAAAATCTACTATGACTCCCCTAAAACAAAATTAAATAAAACGCGTATTTGACATATCAGATAAAATTTTTATGGAAAAATAGATACAAAATATGTCACCTCGCTAGCATACCTATTAGAATAAGTTAAAAGTTTAGAATATGTTACGTTCAACAAATAACTCGTCGTTTGGAAAGCACCCCTTGTCACGATCATAGTCAAGAGATTCAAATTTACAATCAATACAGAGCATGTTTTTCAAAATATTACTGAACATCCCACTTAGGCTAGTTTTATCAATGAATGATGGAGTATCATTAGGGTGTTTTTTTTGTTTTTTTTTCAAACCTGTGAATGGCGCAATCCGAGTTTGTTTCCCATGTAATTAACATTGGAAAAACGACGTTTTTGCTCAAACATGAATAGCTAGTAGAAATTTTTTTTTTTAAATTTATGATAGCAGCATTTCATAGAGATTTAAATTTCCTAAAAAAGGGTCGTGAAATAATTAAATCCGTGATTTAATTATTTTCAAAGATATGTTCGTTTATGTTAATTAAATGGGAAACAAACTCGGGTTGCGCTGTTCACAGGTTTGATCTAGGAAGCTGAAATTTTGGGAGATTTTTTTTTAAGTCCAATGCTAAAACATTAGCCAATGGACAAAAAAAAAGAAAAAAAACACCCTAATGTACATATACAATACAAATATACAAATAAATGCATATTTTTGTTTTTGACCAGAGGATAACAAAATTTTAATTCCGCTAAACAAATGATAGGCACAGTTATTTTATTTTATTCTAAACAATCTAAACATAACTAAAATCAATTAATGAAATGAAATAGTCACCGCCGATAATATTTTTATAAATAAATTTTAATTAATTTCAAAAATGTAGACAGTAATAAATTTATTATGTGTTGTCGGATTTCGACTAAAATACTTTTGTTGACCGACCAATTTTAAACAAAACATTAGCGATTTGAAAATAAAATAGATTTTGAACTTATTTCCTTTTTCAGAACAATTGCAATCCGATACGGGACATTAGAGTTTATGTTTCGTCAATTTTTAATTGATATTGCTTTCCTTATGTGTATCGAACCACAACATAAATAGAAAACATTTATTTGAATAATTAATTATTTTATATTTGCAAAAGAAAAGTTTTTTTGTTTATTTCAATTTGATTTGCAATCAAAAGTAATAAACATAAGTAACGACCATAATATCATTAAACAATAAGAGGTTATTGACATTACCGTTGGAACGAAACTAAATAAATGATTCAACTTGGTAATTTACAAAAAAATTTACATTGATTGAAATGATATATATAAAATGGTTATGGAACACCAGATCTTAGATTAGAACTTACAAACTGAAGAAAATATGTTTTAACTCAGGATAATGATAAAATATTCAACTTCCAAAAAACGTGTGCCACTTTTGTTTGATTGGAATTACTTTGTACATATAAGCCGTGTTCGATTTGACTGAAACAACTGAAGCAACTGAAAAATTAAATGCAATTGTTGTTGTTTTTTCAGTTGTTTCAGTCAAATCGAACACACCTATAATGAAACGAGTCAGTCACGAAAGAAAAATCATTTATATGTATTTTCAAATTTCAATCCATGTCAACGAACTAGCACATTCTTGATGGTATTATTAATTATAAATACTTACATTAAACCATAAATTGAATGTTTATTTCGATCAATATTATTTTTATTTTAAACAAATAAATTGTTTTGTTTAGGGGTAAATTGGTTGTTGTGACGATTTTATTTAAAGTTAGGTAGTTTTACCTTTCCCGATTGAAAATGTTCTTTTAAACAAAACGATATTGCATGTTGTTATATAAAGGGTGTACCAAAGTTTAAATTTGCCGCCATTTGTGTGTTAAAGCTTTTGTAACCAAAACTATCAGTTTGACAGTTTAGAGTTAGTACCTAACTGACAGTTTACTTTACACGAAATAACAATGTGTAATGACTCATAAAGTCGTCGTTGCTTCCGTGGAACCAGATTTGGTACCTTTCAAATGTCAACAATCAGCTAAGTGTAATTAATTCACTAATATTATATACCTATGAAAGGTTTGTACAAAAAAAAGTCTAAGATTTTAGACGCTATTGCCCAGTGGAATTCCGCATATCATCTTTATCGGGTAACAAAACTGCCAGAGGATAAAAGAATATTATGTAATCTGCTTAACTACGTCACTAAGCTTATTAGAGAGACCAAATTAAACTTCTATCGTACCAAGATAGATACAAAACTACCACCCAAAACCTTATGGAGAAACCAAATGGTATCGTGGATACATGAAACGGCATAGAAACTTCTGTAAACACCTCCGATTTTGTTAATCATATTTCTAACAGGGTTATGAAGGAAGTGGTGCTTCCTTTCCCGTATCACCATTTCAATTCTGATGAGGGTTTCAGTTTCACCGCAATTAATGAGTGTGATACTATATCTGCAAATAACTCCATCAAATCTTATGCGACCGGAGATAATAACATCTCTTTGCGTTTTATAAAGTTACTGGAGCCTGTCCCTGTGCCATATCTTACATATTTCTTCAACAACTGAATTGCAACTTCTATTTTTCCAGAGCTATGGAAACGTGCTAGTGTTACGCCTGTACCTAAGTCTGCTAGTCCAAAGTCTGTTGAAAATCATTTTAAAGACGCAAATCGAGCAATATACTACCTGTAGTAATAATCTGATTAGTCCTCTTCAGTCAGGGTTCAGAGCTAAACACAGTACCATAACTGCATTATTAAAAATATTCAGTGATATGTTTAAAGCTCTTAATTTGTCATTGTTTAGTGTTATTACGCTCCTCGACTATCCTAACGCTTTTGAATCAGTACACCACAAGCTACTTCTCCAGAATCTAAAACTTCATTTTGGTTTCTCCGACGTTGCTGTCCGGCTCATTTTCTCTTATTTATCTGGAAGAACTCAGTTTGTTCGTGTCGGTGAATCAATTTCTGCAAATGTGGAAGTTGTAAGTAGAGTACCACAGGGACCTATTCTGGGACCTCTGTTATTTTCCATATTTATAAATGATCTTCCGGTTCCGGACTGTCTTAAACACTCCAGTTTCCATCTCTATACAGATTACCGTCAACTCTATACATCTAGGCCACTTAACAATATTTCGGCCGTATTTGATCTCGTTAACAGCGATTTGAGTAGGCTGTCGCTTTGGAGTTCAAGGAATGGATTACCACTTAACAGCAAGAAAACGAAGGTTCTTTTTATTAGTCGGTGTAGCAATATCAACTTTACGCTACCTGATCTACTTCTTGACGGCAACAATCTGAAGATTGTTAGGACTGCACAAAATCTTGGAATCTGTGTGGCAACATCCACCACAAGCTTTCTACTTTGAAGCTCACTAACCAGTTTATTCCACAGGCTACTAAACTACATCTTGTCAAATCATTAATTGTTCCTCTTTTTCTCTATGGTGATGTGAATATGGTGTGAATATCGTAGTGAATATTCTACCAATCTGACTGTATATCTAATAATAAACTTCGTGTCGTATTCAATTCATGCCTTAGGTATATCTATATTCAATCTTGGTTTTAGAGACCATGTGACACCTTACTCTAAGTGCATTCTGGGTTGCTCACTGTCTGTTTATCTTGCATTTTACGTTGCGTGTCAAATATTTAAAATAATTACTAGTGGTTGTCTTCTCTATTTGTTTGAAGAATTTTCATTTGGAAGCTCACAACGAATGTCTATCCTTAATGTACCTCGGTCTAGCTGTCAGCAAAGAAAAAGTTTGTTTGTTCATGGTGTTTTCCCCACAATCTTCCGTGTTCTATCAGATCACTGAGATCGCTACCTCATTTTAAGAGAGAACGTTGAAGCCCTGAACATATTTTCCTTTTTTTATATTGTATTTTATATTTCAGTTGTATTAGGCTAATTTTTATATTTTATATTGTATTATTAGTAGTAATTTTGTTTTTTTAAGAGATCTCTTTGTTATCTTCACCTGTGTTATTTTTTTTATTCTATTTAAATTTTGGTTATTGAGTTTTTGATTAAAATTAAATATAGGCTAAATGTTAGTACCGATAATTCTTTTATAAGCTTCTTACATATATACTTTGAGAAGATATTTGTTCTTAATTATATGTAGATTAATCACTTTACATAAATAAATTTAAAAAAAATTAACTAAAGTCATCTCCTAATTTGTCGGAATCATCTAGGACTGGCGCCTCACGAAGCATAAAATATGTGGTAATCATCAAATGAAAAGGGCGAGGGCCTGGTGACTACAAGATTATGTGATTTAACAGCACTCGCATTTTATTTGGTAGTATAGGTTATTTGAAGTCAAATGTGCATTTTTTTTATAAAATGTATTGTGTAGTAGGAATTACAATATGTGTCACAATAACGCATACAAACCTTTTAAGAGCAGGATCCCACAATAACATGCGTTCTAAGGTCTTGATGAACGCAAATTTGTTGTTCTGTTTTTTTATAGAAGGAATAACTAAACAATAAATCCTATCACATATAAAATATGACATAGGTTAATATTTCATGATAGGATATCAAAAATAAAAATAAAATAAAAAATAATTACTATATACCAACAATTACTATACTATGCCCACAGTTATCCTTGCATTCATCGCTGCATTAACATAATTCAGCCACATTTATGCAAAACGGCTATGGGAAAATTTCGAAATTTTGCGGCATTAAAGACGTGTAGGTTATTTCCCACATATGATATTCCATATAATTTATAAGGTTATATATTATATTAACTTGGAGTTCTTTGCAAACGAACAAAGAAATCTAAAAAATTCTTAGGGTGATTTTTTGTATATAAAGTTGATTTTCTTGGGTTATAGGGTTTATATGATTTATAAATAATAACAAATTATTAATATAGAATTAATAAATTTTATTATTATAAATGTTATCATGTTTCGACGTCATTATAAAACGTCATCATCAGAACTAAAATACAATAAAATACAAAATCTTGAAACAATGAATATAAAACAAATAGCTCACCAAAAACAATAAATTAAAATTAAAAAAAATTAAAAAAAAAAAGTTTAGTATAACTAATTATCCAAAATTATTATTATCTTTTTTTGGATAATTAGTTATACTAAACTTTTTTTTAATTTTAATTTATTGTTTTTGGTAAGCTATTTGATTTATATTCAATGTTTCAAGATTTCGTATTTTATTGAATTTTAGTTCTGATGATGACGTTTTATAATGACGTCGAAACATATTAACATTTATAATAATAAAATTTATTAATTCTATATTAATAATGTGTTATTATTTATAAATCATAAAGACTATAACCCAAGAAAATCAACTTTATATATAGCTATATATTATGTGATTTAAGATTCAATAAAAAGATTACAATTTTAAAAAAATAACTGTTTTCTATTTAATTCTAGTTTTGCGTGAATTTTAGAACACCCTTTGGGTGTTAAATTCATTCAGTGCCAGATCAAGCTATTTCAGCGCCGGGTACAGATTAGATAAATGGCGCCTTCAAATTAAATTATATTGTACGATATCATATTGTTACGTTTTTCTAACCTTACTTTGAATTGGCCTAACTCACAATTCGATAAACGTAATTCCCAATCTCTTTCTGAGTTCGATAACTGATTAGTAAGCACAAACACCAGGTTTTATTAAGTATTCAACTCCTTAATTGTTCCACAACAACAGGATACAATACAGCAAACAATATTCCTAACTAGAATATTCTTTCAACAGCTTCGAAACTCCAACGGTTTATTGTAGAAATTTACAATTTAGAACGTTCAAAATAATACACAAAATATTTCTTCTCAATAACACTTAAAACTTTATTCACAAAAACTTGTAATTTTAGCTTCACTATCGCAGGTTTAAAATAAAACTAATTTTGTCTTGCAAGTCATCCCTCTTTTTATACGATTTTGCATTATCTAGATCATTCCAGGTCACTCTTTAGAAACCTTGAGAAAATAGTAGAATATTCGACTAATTTACGTTATGCTGTTTTGATTTATAAAATCATTCGATTCTATTCATTGTCGACCCAAATTCTAAGAACAGGACAACAACAACAACAATATTCACTTCATTCATTTTCTGTTGTGTTTTGTTGATTTTATTTTCCTAGAAGTGACCGCAATCGTCTAGATCTTTCTGTAATCGTCTAGATTTTTCTGTACTCGTAACAATATATTCAAAAATCAATGCAGTACCTGTTTTAATACGAAGTGTTATGTAATAGGAATTAGAGTATGTTTCACTGTCACACCAACACATAGAGAGCTTTTAAGATCTAGATCCCACAACAAGATGCGTTCTCAAGTATTTTTAAGTATTAAACGCTTTTTATAATCGGATCAACATTTTCTTTTATGGTTTTTCAAATGTTGGATATTTAGACAATAAATCATATCATATAATAATATATGATATATGCTAAAATTTCATGATAATATGTGGAAAATAGAAACAAAATAAAAAATTAAATATTTTTTTTTAATAATTGAAATTGTTGAGTCGGAGTGACGTGAATAATCCATAATATATGTTTTAAATATTTTTTATAATTACAAAAACACCAATTTTTTATTCACTTATTTTTTATTAACGACCGGTTTCGATTTTCAAAAAATCATTGACAGGTTTAATTTGCAATTCAAAATTAAAATGAAATTACCAACTACATATATATACTAAATTTACAAGTTATAAAAACAGAATTAAGAGCTAAGTAATAAAAAAGGGGGGGGGGGGGTGGTCTAAAACTTAAAATTTAACTATTTAAACAAAAAATACAAAAGTAAAACAAAAAAAAAATAAATAAAAAACTATACAAAATAAGGGGTAAATTGCTAAATACGGGAGGGCGGTGATTTATATTTTAAATGGTTATAAAAGTAATTAAAATAAACAAACATAAAAAAAAATAAATAAAAATCAGGTAAAAATAAACAAACGACGAGAATAAATTAAACTTATTGAAAAATGGAAAAACCTAATTAACAATTTTTTTAAAACATAACTTAAAAATTAAATATTAAATAAATTTTATAAGCTAGGAAGATTTAAATTGAAGAATGGTGATATTATTTTGGCTTCTTCTAAATTCATCAAATTAGGTTGATTTGTTATATGATATGATTCGTATGCATCTAATTTCCAATGTTGTTGTACAATTTTTATTAATTTTGAGTTATTTTCGTCTATATTGTGTTGTTTTTCCAACATGTGTTCTGCTACGCTAGATTTGTTCGGATGGTTATTGATCCTTTATGTTTTAAAAAAATTGTTAATTAGTATTTCTTTGGTATTTTTTGTATTAAATTTCAAGATATTACGATGTGTGAATTCATAGGATGAGAGAATATTTCGTCAACATCTAAGTCAACATTCTAATCAACATCCTAAGTCACGAGTGTAAAGTCATTATTGATTGTTGCCAATCAATGCGAATCTTAATATATGACGTAAAGTCAATATGTTGTTATATTTTTGGTTAGGAAATATAGACAACTTTAGGGGAATTTTTAATTTCGGATTGGTTTTTTGTGAACAATTAAGCTTAAGTACATATTGGAAATCACTTGAATTTTGCAATTCGAAATAACTTTTCATTTTCTCTAAAATTCCTTTAGTAAAAATTTTGTTGTGTTTCCTGTCAGGATTTGAACTACATTCATCAGAAACACATTGTTCAAATCCCGTGTGTCTTACACAACTTAGCCAAAGCGGCGATAACGAAACAAATTTTAATTTTGTTGTTCAGATAATTTCTAAATTGAAACTTCATCATTTTTCATATTTACTTAAGTTGAATTTTTCATCTATGATTACATATTGAAAATTGTATTTCTTTGGTATTTTTTGTATTAAATTTCTAGATATTACGATGTGTGAATTCATAGGATGAGAGAATATTTCGTCAACATCTAAGTTAACATTCTAATCAACATCCTAAGTCACGAGTGTAAAGTCATTATTGATTGTTGCCAATCAATGCGAAACTTAATATCTGACGTAAAGTGAATACATATGTTGTTATATTTTTGGTTAGGAAAAATAGACAACTTAAGGGGAATTTTTAATTTCGGATTGGTTTTTTGTTAACAATTGTTATTGTTAATTAGGTTTTTCCGTTTTTCCATAAGTTTAATTTATTCTCGTCGTTTGTTTATTTTTACCTGATTTTTATTTTTTTTTTATGTTTGTTTATTTTAATTACTTTTATAACCATTTAAAATATAAATCACCGCCCTCCCGTATTTAGTAATTTACCCCTTATTTTGTATAGTTTTTTATTTATTTTTTTTTTTTGTTTTACTTTTGTATTTTTTGTTTAAATAGTTAAATTTTAAGTTTTAGACCACCCCCCCTCCCCCTTTTTTTATTACTTAGGTCTTAATTTCTTAATTCTGTTTTTATAACTTGTAAATTTAGTATATATAGTTGGTAATTTCATTATAATTTTTAATTGCAAATTAAACCTGTCGATGATTTTTTGAAAATCGAAACCGGTCGTTAATAAAAAATAAGTGAATAAAAAATTGGTGTTTTTGTAATTATTAAAAATATTTAAAACATATATTTTTTTTTAAATTTGAAAAACACAATTAACACTGGGTTACTAATAATCCAGCTGATGGAATACTCCTCATTCATGTGACGTACTCTATAGTGGTCAATGCTTAAAGTTCACAAATAGAGCTAGGTATATATATAGAGGCATACCTTCGAGCAAGCAATTGCACAGCATCACCAGGTAAATAAAAATTTATTATAATAAATAAAAAATGTTATACGAATTTATTTTAAATATTTCACATTTTCTAAATATATTGTAACGACTCTTCGTTGGTTCTTTCGATTATTGAGCAAATACGACAGTAAAAAGACAGATCTTTAGTTAACAAAATCTCAAACTTTATTTGTCAACAAATTACAGCAGCTGCCGATTTTAATTACAATAAAATCTAGGGTCTCCAATTTATGCACGATAAACTTCACCGCTTTTCCACAATTTGAATCAATAATATTCGGAATCGTAAAATCTGTATTTACTATTCCACTAAGTTCAAATTCTTTTACTATTAGTACCCAGGCTCAAGTACCACCGATTATTCCTTATACTTGCGAATATTTATAAACACTTTTAATTGCAAAATTAAAAACTGACTCTCTGATATTTTGTTCGCTTATTTATATTCAAAAATAAATAAGTCGAAACTTCTCTAATTTACTTTCTAGAACTCAATATTGAATAGGCCACACCTATTTTCATTCATACTTGCTCATATTTAATTAATTTATGCAAAATGTATTGGTTATGAATGAGTAAATTAAATTAACCCATTCTGGACGAAGTTTATTACAATATTGTAACGATTATGGAAGGCGATGTAAAAAAATCTATTGATAATTTTCTTTCTGGAAAGTGGTTCTGCTAAAGCAATACAAGCTGAATAACACCTAAATAAATTTCTGAAGATAAAAACAGAATTAAATAATTTTATCTAATACGAAAATAAAATAAAAACTACAGTCTATGATAGAGTTGGTAAAGAAAAAAATTAAAAATTATAGATTTCACACCTAGGTGCGAAGTTTTGAAGATTGTGTTATGATTTTTTGCTATTTAAGTTTTAAAAAAGGTTGCAGGTTATTGGCGATAGATTAGTTCAAAATAAACGATAAGGTTAATTGAACATTTACGGTAACAGAAGTTATTATGTTATGTTATATTATGTATCACTAACAGAAGTTAGTGATACTCCTCTAAGTGATCATAGATATGTGTTTCTTAATGTAAGCTGTCAAAATATCGTTAAAAAAACGAAGTCAGTCTTTACAAGCATGCTTCATAGTAATGTCATATATGCCAACATTAAAACCTTTGACTTAATCAATTCTAACTTCAAAATTTTTCATACTTTTTTATCAAACTTGATCCGTGACAACAACAACAACACTCGTGATATCAGTAAGTGTTTGTCTTATAATTATCGGAAGCCTTGGTTTAATTATTCCCATAAGCAGTTTAAAATTGAAAGAGCTAAATTCTATTAGCTCTACAAAAGATTTCCGACTAATAATTACTTTGAACGAAAATTCAAGAATTCAGAAATAAGTTTACTAATAATTTGATTACGTCCAAGAAAGAATATTATTCAAAGCTACTTAGTGTGTACATAACCCATCTAAATTATGGAAAACAATCAATGAAAATATCTCAAACCAAACCAAATCGACCAATCCACCCAAAATAATTCTGAATATTAATGGTGAGCAGGTAGAAAATGATGTAAAAGAAAGAATTGCTAATCACTTCAATGAATTTATTTGTGCAGTCGATCCTAAACTGGCAAATAAACTACCCAATATAAGCAATACATTTACTGTGGATTATGAGAAAAGTCCACCCATAATAATAGAATTTGAATTAACTACCATCGAAGAATTAATTGATGTAATAAAAAGCTTAAAGCTATCTAGCTCACCAGGTTATAATGAAATCCCAGCGTCAATAATTAAATATCTGTCTGACTATCTTGATCAATTTTTTTCAAATGAAATCAATAAACTGTTACGTCTCAGTTCTTTTCCAACACACATGAAAATTGCAAAAGTAACTGCAATTTATAAAACTGGTGATAAGACCGATATATCGAATTATAGACCTATTTCTGTTTTTTCTCTAAGCTGTATGAAACTATTATAAAAAAAGGTTGGCGGAATTTCTCAGGTCTAACAATATGTTACACAAAGATCAATTTGGGTTCCAAAAATGTAGTAATACTACCTCAGCTGTTCTAAACTTAGTTGATAATATTCTAAAGTCATTTAATGATAAAAATGTTACAAGTTCTCTATTCATTGACGTGAAAAATGCATTTGATTGTGTTGATTATGATATTCTTATTAAAAAACTTAAAATAATAGGCATATCGGGCAATGCACTGGATCTATTGCAAAATTACCTTCGAAATCGCAAACAGTTTCTTATTTATAATGGAGTAAAGAGCTCGCTGAAAGATAACTGGTTCGGTACTCCACAAGGGGCAATCTTGGGACCAATTTTATTTCTTATTTATGTAAATGACTTCTTTAGCTTGCCAACTCATGGTAAGAAACAAATGTTTGCGGATGATACAGCTGGTAACGTATAATGCATTAAATTCTATACTGCTTAAAAACACAATGACTGATGATCTGTTAATGATTGATGAATGGTTCGTTATGAATAAACTAACAATGAATACATCTTAAACCCATTTCATAACATTTGTGACCAAAAACTTTTCAACGCAGAACACCTTTGACCAACTGGCTCTGAATAGTAATGTGATTAACCGGAAACTTGAAACAGACTTTGGGACTAACAATAGATTCAGAACTAAATTGGAGTTCTCACATTAATAAAGTAATCACCAAAATAAAACCTTATGTTGGAGTTTTAGATTTTTGAGATCAATTAAACTCAAGTAAGTAAAGAAGTAATTGGAATTTTTTCAATTCAAAGGTATGGTTTGAAGTTTTTCAGAAAAAAACTCCAATTCACATTTTTCGTGTTTCGGATGGGATTCGAATCTACCCTCGTCAGTGCCCGGCTCGAATCCGTGGGCAGACACGCTATCGATTACGCCGTTGAGGCGATGACAATTTCAAAGTTGAAACTTCTTCATCACTTATTTATTTTACTTAAGTTGAATTTTTCCACTGTCATTAGACTCCATATTATGGAAATGTTTTTACATTATATGGGATTTTTTGCATTAAATTTCTAGACAATACTTTGTGTGAATTCATAGAATGGGGAACATTTCTATTCTAATTAACATCCTAAGTCACGTTTGTATAGTCATTATTGATTGTTTCCAATCAATGTGAAATCAATAGCTGATACTTGGTCAATTTGTAGTTCTATATGTATTAACATTAGACTACATTAAGGGAATTTAAATTTATTTTAGATTTTTGAGATCAATTAAACTCAAGTAAGTATAGAAGTAATTGAAATTTTTTCAATTCAAAGGTATGGTTTGAAGTTTTTCAGAAAGATGTTGGAGTATTATGTAGACTTAAGTTGTATTTAAACGTAAATATCTTAAAACAATATATTATTACTGCAATATCAATAATCGTTTAACATATTTATTGCCAATGTGGAGTTCTACAGTTCAAACTCGATTAAATACACTTTTTATACTTAAAAAAAAGCTCTGAAACACATTTTTCGTTTTGGTAGACTGGAGCCGACAGTAAACGTATTCGCTCGATCTAATGATATCCTTTCGCTGCCTATGATGATACATTACGAAATGCTTCTGACTGTCTTCAAGATAATAAATGAAATGATGAGATATAATACAGAGCTCATGACAGTTGGACAAATTACTGGAAGGAACACGAGGAACGCGAGAAATTTTTATGTATCCTACACTAGACTAACTTTAATCCAGAAAACATTCTTTTATAAAGGATTATCATTGGTTAATGAAATTTTGGTCAGTAATGCATCTATACAAAACATGTCCTTAGTCCTTACCAAACTTTAAAAAAATTTTAACTGAGTTTTTTACAAAATTTGAACTGGAGTCTATGAGAACAAAATCATAGTGTATCGATAAATTTGTTTGCTCTTCGTTACCAACTGAAAAGTCAATTTGGCTTGCTCAATATTGTTATTGTAATCACATACATATATATTTTTTGGTTTTTGTTAAGTTTTGTATTGTTTTTTTTTTTTAAATTCAAATTGTTGATAATCAATTGTTGATATTTGTCTACAATGTTATATTATAATTAGAACTTCTATTTTCATGTAAATTTATATTTTTGAAAATAAATAAATAAATAGTAAAAAAAAATCTCAAAACTTATAAGGTAAACTAACAAAAGCATAATATACCTATGCATTATAGGTGCCCTCTTCCCGAACACACATTATTGTCAATCGACAATATTGTCAATTTTACCATAATGCTTCACAACTTTGTCTTAAAATTGTATTCCATTACACAAATTTATAAATCATATAGGTTTGTGTCTTAGTTATGAAACTATAACACATTTTTGGCACTAAATTCGAAGCTCGAATTGAAGGTTTATTTGCATAACTTTTGTTTGTATTAAATAATGATGCTTTCATTTGCAGTGGCGAAGCGTCGGTATAGACACACTAGACAGTGTCTACCCAAACATAATATAAATATGAAACTTTATTTTCATATTGTTCGCATAATGTCGACTTAATACTATTTTGTCAAACGTTCTAAGAAAATCATTAAGTTTTAATACAATAATTAGAACAAAAACAATTCAGCTATGTTCCCGAAACTTTAATACAAACGTTTCCCAGTTTCATGTACAAACAAACAAAAATGTTTTTCTCACTGCAGTAGACATTTCAAATTATGACTACCAAAATAAGCAATAGCAACAACAACAAATTTTCAACTTTTGTTCCTTCTTGGATAGACAGTTTTGTTTCTGTCTATTTTGGTTTCCAAATTTGTTGAGAAACATCAGTAGACGTTTCAAATTATGACTACAAAATAAGCAATAGCAACAACAACAAATTTTCAACTTTTGTTCCTTCTTGGATAGACAGTTTTGTTTCTGTCTATTTTGGTTTCCAAATTTGTTGAGAAACATCAGTAGACGTTTCAAATTATGACTACCAAAATAAGCAATAGCAACAACAACAAATTTTCAACTTTTGTTCCTTCTTGGATAGACAGTTTTGTTTATGTCTATTTCTGTTTATATATTTTGTTTCCAAATTTTTTGAGAAACATATTATGGGAAATATTTTGGACAAAACTTGTAATTATTAGTTAGATGTTTCTTGAGCAATTTTTTGTGTGATTGTGAATTCGATTCTACGACTTCTGAATAACAGGAACAGTTGGAAAATAAATTTGAATCTTTGATTTTGGATTAATTTTTGGAATATTTTTAGAATTTTGAAAAAAGTTTCAATCTTTGATTATGTTATAATTTTTGCAATATTTTTGGCATTTTGGGAAAAGATTGAATTTTTGATTTTGTTATAGTTCTTGCATTAATTTTGGAATTTTGAAAATAGTTTCAATTTTTGATTTTTTAATAATTTTTAGAAAATTTTTGGAATGTTGAAAAAGTTTAAATTTTGGATTTTATTATAATTTTTGGAATATTTATAGAATTTTGAAAAAGTTTATTTATACTTTTACAAAGAATTTTATGTTTAATATTCATCGCTCCCTAAAACTTAAAACAATCTTTTTGTTAATCTACAATATCCTTTATCTTTTGTACAAAATATTTTTATTTCAAAATTTTTAAAATTTTTAATTTTGAATTAGATTGAACAATCTTTTTTTAAATATTTTGCTTGCCGCGAATAAAAAATATAGTATATGATGCACGGATGTAAGTCATTTTAAATGTGGGTGCAAATCTCGGTTGGCGCTTCGACTCACAAACTCCATATACGTCCAAAAACCTTAGCTTTCTGTCCTCTCATCTTAATGTACTATAATTAGTTTCTACTGGCAAATTAATAGAACTTTTGAATATGTCTACCCTAGTTTCAGAAGCACGCTTCGCCACTGTTCATTTGTGATTTAACCCTCTACGTAAAAATACTGAAAGAAAGAAAGAATGGAAATGAACAGTCGTTTGTATAATTGTGTTTTAAGTGTGTTGTGACACATATTGTAATTCCTATTACACAACACATTTTGTTTAAAAAAAAATTTATAATTGGCAAAAACTCATTATTAATCATAAGAATAAATCCGATTGAAGGTTAACTTCTATGCTGTGCAACACAGTATTTCAGTTTTTAAATAAAAAGCATTATTCTTGTTACAAGATCAATAGATTGTATGTCGCTTACATTTTCTGTTCAGTTTTATTTGTTTTACAAATTGACCTTCAATTATTTCTATTAAAACTTTGTGTATTCCACCTTGGCCTTTGAATTTTTATTTGATTGATACGATTAAGGTTTTAATTTTTCCACATTCAAAACCTAATTTCTTTTTTAGTATAAATCTTAGTCACACGAATATTTTATCAAGTTAAAGCATGTAAATTTTTTTTCTTTTCAGCTTAATCACGTAACACACATAATGCAAATAAAATCATCTATAGCCTTATTATGTTTAACAATAGCAATTCAATTAAATCCAACAACACAATTGCCACTAGGTGCACCACCATCAGTATGTAATACAATGCTTCCATTTCATGGTGGTGGAATACCGCCTCAAAGATCGCCCCCGCCGTTTCGGTTAACACCATATACAGCACAAGTTGGTCAAGGGCAAACGTTGAAATTAGAAATTGAATCAACACCAGATGCTTTAGCATTTGGAGGATTTATGTTACACGCACGTAGTGTTCCAACAAACGAAGTAGTTGGAACGTTTTTATTAGATGCATCAAATGACAAAGTTGTTAAGTTAATTAACTGTGACGGCGAAAATAACACTGTCACACATTCAAGCAGAACACCAAAGGTTAATTTAGCTTTAGAATGGGAAGCGCCTAGAAATTATATTGGGGAAGTAATTTTTAAGTGAGTTGATTCTTTTGATTCAAATATTTCTGTTGGATTTCTATTTTAAAAAATTTTAGTGCCACCATTGCGCAAGATTATTCAACATTTTGGGTTGGAATTCAATCACCAATTGTTTCTGTTGTTGCATCTGGATTTCCCATTCAACCAGGTATATCAACAACAAGAAGACCAATAACTACTACCCCGCCATCATATCAACCTACAACAGAAAAAAAAGTAAATCAAACAATTTTGTATTTTCCTCAATAATGTTCAAAACATTTTCCAAAATTTATCTAGGCACAAGTTCAAGGAGATCCAATTTATAACGGCTGTGGTGATTCAAAAGGATGTTTCGGTTTTCCAGACGGTTGTATTACTGCAAAAAATTGTCGTGCTATTGCTGCCATTTATGTTGAAGGAGAACGATATCAGTTTGAATTGAAAACCGGATTTGCATGGGATACTAGTAAACCAGCTTATATTGCGTTGGGGTTATCGGAGGACGAGAAGATGGGAGATGATTCTGTAATAGAGTGTGTTGCTGAAAATGGGAAAATAAATGCATACACATCATATACAACTGTACCAAATTATGGATCACCACGTACCGGTATATCACAAAGCATAATTCGTTTAATCGAATCATCCCAAATTGAAGGAATGATTCATTGTAAAATTGAACGTGATACCGTTAGTACAGTCCGTGGAAAGCGATTCGATTTAATAAACGACCAATATAATTTACTATTGGCAACTGGTGAAGGATTAAAAGAAAATTCGGTTGGCTATCATACAATTGGTAAAATAGCATCTGGACAAAAACAATCATTAAGTGAAACCGCTGCACTCAAAGGAGCATCAGTATTATTACTGAGATTACATGGCGCGTTTATGATTGTTGCATGGATTGGTACCACATCTTTAGGTATATTACTGGCACGTTACTTTAAACAAACATGGGTAGGCAGTCAATTATGCGGTAAAGATCAATGGTTTGGATGGCATCGAGTTTTTATGGTTTCAACGTGGCTACTAACAATGGCTGGATTTATTATTATTTTTGTCGAACTTGGAAGTTGGTCTGCAGAAAACAACCCACATGCAATATTAGGCGTCATTACTACTGCCTTATGTTTTATACAACCAATTGGTGCTTTATTACGTCCAGCACCAAATTCTAAAAACCGTCCAATTTTCAATTGGGGACATTGGTTAGGTGGAAATATAGCACATATTCTGTCAAGTAAAACGAAGGTGAATCTCTTTTTCTTTCAATTATATAAATTTTTCTGTTTTTATAGTTGCAACAATATTCTATGCCGTGAAATTGGCTAAAGCAGAACTACCCCAATGGATGGACTGGATTTTAGTTGCGTTTGTAGCATTCCATGTGTTTATGCACATTGTTTTTTCAGTAAGAATCTTCAAATATGATATTAAATTTGATTAACTATTAATTCATGTCTATCCTAACCCCAGGTTGCTGGATGTTCAAGTGATAATCAAAACTCAAAACGTATAACGTCATTCCCAATGACTGATTTATCGCCAGGACGAGGTTCAATAAATGACAGAAAACAAGATGCACCGGTAATTATAATTGATAATAGTTATTGTTTTTTAAACAACACTTTTTCCTCTTTCAGTATGGCGGTCTGCGAAAAGGATTACTTGGTTTATATATTGTAATATTAGTATTATTTGTTGTTGCTCTGGTTTTAATTGTTGTATTGGCACCAATTGAAACTTTTGTCAATTCTATGTAATAAACAGATTTTAGAATTAAGTTAATTTAAAATTTTATATATATAAATTCAAAAAAGAAAAAGATAATTAAAAAAAAGTATAAAATTATTTAAAAAGCTGTTTTTTTTTTTTTAATTTGATTTTTAATTTGCTTTGAACTCTTTGAAGTGATCAAGTAAGTGCACAACCGATTGGAACCGATTGAAACATATAAATTTTTTGTTACTTTTTCGCTAAAAAACCTAGGTCCGCTGAAAGGTTGTTACGTATCAATTAACTCAAACATTCACGCAGCTTGTAGTTTAGTTTTTTAGCTTCCAAACCTATTTTCATCACTTTGATTTAGATGGATGTATAATTATGGCTAAGATGTTGAACTTTAAATAGAAAGCCTAGCATTGACCTTCCTGCCTTATTAAGGGGAATCAGCCATATAGCCACCCACATTCTCGATTTAACCAAAAGTTAATAAACTGGCAAATCCTTTTAGGGACAAATATCCGTCGAAATTCAGTGCAAACTCACTAAATTCAGGGGCTTAGTTTTGGGATATTAGAACTATAAAATTAAATCCTAATTTTCATGGCTAAGAATTTGATCAATGTTGAAATGGATAAAGGCATTTAACGTTCAATAATTCTTTAAATAATTAACATATTAATATATGATTTGACTGTAGTAATTACACTAACACCAAAAATAATTCACTTTCAAAATAAAAAGTCAGACAAGTGCGAATAAAATTCGCTCGCCAAGAGTTCCGTGAATGTAAAAGAACACAATATCAAAAATAATTGACAAACAGTTGTGTTGTAATGTCTTTATATTTCCAGACCATAGACGCATAACAAAATAAATGTTAAATCGTAAATGTCAATAGTAAATCACAATCAAATCTACATTGATCAAAAATGACTCCAAAATGTTACTTTAGGTTAAATCTCATCCATAGAGGTTTAAGGTAACTCAAGAAAGATTCAATTACACCAGCTTGTAAATGGTTTGAATTTGATTATTTTTTCGGTCAATCAAGTGTTGAAATTTAGGGGGTGGAGAGGCTACATACTAAAAATATTTTTTTTTCAATAACCCAAAAACTGTGCATTGCAAAATTTAAAAAAAATTGTAATGTTGTTTAAATTAAGTGCTCCTTCATATGACACCCCACTCATTTGGGTGAAAAATGTTTTTTTTACTCTCCCCACACCCATCCCCTAAACACACAGAAATATAATTATTGAGACTTCGCTATGATTTTCATTCAAAATTTACCAATCTTCCTGTCTCTGTGAATTTTTTCAAATTTTTCTGTCAATCAGCGTCGAAACGTAGGGAATTTGGCACTTTTTTGACATTAACTCAAAAACTGTAAACCGCAAAATTCTAAAAAAAAATGCAACGAATTCTAAATTAGGTGCTCTTTCAAATGACACCCCACTCGCTTGGGTCAAAAAAGGTTTTTTTACCCTCTCTACCCCCGTCCCCTAATAAACACATAGAAATATAATTATTTGAGACTTCGCTATAATTTTCATACAAAATTTACCAAATTTCCTAACTATGAATTTTTAAAAATTTTTCTATCAATCAGTGTTTTGCACTTTTTTGACAATAACTCAAAAACTTGGCACCGCAAAATTCTAAAAAAAATTGCAACGAATTCTAAATTAGGTGCACTTTCGCTTGGGTCAAAAAAAGTTTTTTTACCCTCTCTACCCCGGTCCCCTAAACACACAGAAATATAATTATTTGAGACTTCGCTATAGTTTCCATACAAAATTTCCTAACTGTATGAATTTTTACAAATTTTTCTATCAATCAGTGTCGAAACGTATGGAGGGGGTGACGGTCTGAATTTTGTACTTTTTTGACATTAACTCAATAAGTGGGAACCGCAAAATTCTAAAAAAAAATTGCAACGAATTCTAAATTAGGTGCTCTTTCAAATGACACCCCACTCGCTTGGGTCGAAAAAGGTTTTTTTTACCCTCTCTACCCCGGTCCCCTAAACATTCAGAAATATAATTATTTGAGACTTCGCTATAGTTTTCATACAAAATTTAACAAATTTCCTAACTGTGAATTTTTACAAATTTTTCTGTTAATCAGTGTCGAAACGTAGGGGGAGGGACGGTCTGAAATTCGCACTTTTTTGACAATAACTCAAAAACTGTGCATCGCAAAATTCTAAAAAATGTTTTCTAAATTCGGTGCTCTTTCAAATGACACCCCACTTGACCACTTAACAAATAGTGTTATTACCCCTTCTCATTTCCATCCCCTTAATAAATCTAATTATGAGTATATGACACTTTTATATATTTTTTATTAAAAACTTACTAATTTTTCTATCGTTCCAAATACATTTGAAAATTTTCGATCAGTTAGGTTCGGAGCTAAGCTAATCGAGGTAAGAAAACACGAAAAAAACGTCATTATTCAAAATTATACAAAAACTGGTGAGGTGTAAAATTCCAAAATAAACTTTTAAGGAATACTGAAATGAAGCCCGTTCATATGATACCCTACTTGAATCTATAAAAAAATGTGTTTTCTCAAAGGTCTCACATCGTACCCCTGTAAACCAAACGAAAACCACTTTAGATTTATTTGTATCCGACATTGCATGTGGACAGATTAGTTTTATACGCACCTCAAATTTCAAGTTCATAGCATTTATAGTTTACGAGATAATCGATATAATGTGAAAAACTTGTTTTTCGGCAAACGGCTGTAAAGTTTAACTTTACTGCCGCTAGGGAGTTAGCTAAAGTCTTACTTTTTACCCTGACAGCAAAAGTAAAGTCTAGCGACAGTAAAAGTAACGCCATTTTTATTTTATATTACGGAGGCTGTAAAGTAGCATTTGTTAGTTTGTTATTTTTTGAAACATATTGTTTAACCATGACAACAAAAAATAAGTTGATTCTCATATTATGAAATTTTGAAAAGGCTGCTTTGATAAAAAAATTTTATTCATACAAATTTAAATGTTTTTTTCTCTTTTTTGGAAGTAATTATGACGATACAAATTCATATTTATAAAAAGTTTGATGTATTAATTTCATATTTATAAAAAATTTAAACGTTTGCCGAAAAAATAGTGTATTTAATTCGGAGCTAAAGTGACTTTTTGTGTTTCGTCTATAATTGTCGGCCTCCCTGCGGTCGGCCGTCAAACTATAGACTCAACACAAAAAGTATCACTTTAGCTCCTAATTAAATAATGTACTATTTATACTGTCATCAATAATGTTCCGTATAAAAAACGGAACCCTAAAATAAACAAAATTGGTTTTGTTTTTAATTTTTATCCAATTTTTATTTAACTATTCTACGCGTTTCAGTATGATCCAGATCGACAGGTAATATTTTGTAATTGTAACCGGTTACAAAATATTACCTGTCGATGGTCTGCATCAGATTCTAACGCGTAATAGATAAATAAAAATTAGATAAAAATTAAAAACAAAATCAATTTTGTTTATTTTTTTATATTAAAGGTGAATTATTTTTGGTGTTAGTGTAAACTGTAGCTACAAAAAAATCATATACATATTAAACTGCATAATACTAAGTTTACACCAGTATCTAATTTGCTACGTATCAAATTTGCTAGCCATTTTCACCATCATACTTTTTAAATTTGATACGGTGATGTAAACTCTTATTAATTAGGTATGACATATTAATTTTTAGCGCGTCCTTTTCATTGTTAATTTTTTGGTTAGGAAAAAATAATTACCATATATATTTTTTATAAAAAACTGAAAACATTTATTATATTAATGCTAAAATTTATTTTACTTTTAATTTCAGCAAAAAAATCACATCAAACATAAATATATTTTTATAAAATAAGTTGATTTATTTTTATTTTAAATGTCATACCTAATTTTAGTGTTCACACCGTAAAAATAATACCTATTTGCTACGTACCTAATTTGATACGTAGCAAATCATCCTACCAAATATTTGGTACGTACTTTTTTGATAACTGTTTACAGCGACCATAGTCGACCTAATAAGTATAGTATGTACCTATTAGATCCTGGTGTAAACATAGTATAATTCACGTCACTCCGAAAATGATTTTCATATTAATTAACATATGACCGAAGGTTAACACAAAAACAAAAAGTAAATGGTTCAGGGTTCTTTTACAATAATAAACAACTTATTTCTGTCAAAAATTAGCTTAATGAGTTTTTATTGAACGACTCTGATTATATGTATAACTACTTCTACTATATCGATCAAATAAGAAACAAGAAATAAACCAAATTAAACCATCTTTAAGAAAATAGAATAGAATTAATGCATAGAATTCCTTTTTTATCTGTTCGTCTCCATATATGAAATACTCCTTCTTCATTTAAACATTAACTTGTTTTATATTTTATTTTTATCTATATCTATAGGGCGATTTTTCTGTTTAGATTCCCATCGCATTGGTCCTACGGATGGGGGATAAGAAAAAAATTTCGAAAATTTACATGGATCTTCATACAAGACTAAACTGTACCTACGTACCCTTGTTTATATTGATTAATAGACATGTTCAGCACACTATATATGAAATATTCATTATTCAGACTCCGTGAATATCCTGAGATACCATGTCAACTAGAAAGGAAGGAGATGGGGATCATGAAATGAATGAAGGGATAACTATACTAAATGGTTTAAATGACGATTGAATTTTCGTTAAATGTCTAAGGGGCAAATGCATTGGGAAATACGGAGGCGAGCATTGAGCTCTCCCCCCTCTCTCTCTCCCATTGACCACACTATTAAAATAATCGACAAACTTTGGAACAAATTAGCTGCTCAAACCAGCTTTTGAGTAGATTACCAATGGAACGCCAAAAAATTTGAAAGTATTTTAAATATAGCCAAACAATTTTATTATTATTGAAAATATTTATATTGGGCGTATATATAGATCTCACTGTTCTATTTTAATAATAAAAATTCCAAAGCATGTTTATAACTGAACCAAATAAAACCGAAAAATAAAATTCTTTTCATCTACTCAACTTGTTCCAGGTAGATTAGATCAAAGCAAATTTGAGCAAGTTTGATTTTCAATGGAAAAGGATAACATTTGATATATTATGCATTCAAATTCGTCCAAGCACTACTGGTGACGATATTAATAAATACACGACGAGATCATTACCAATGCGCGTCTGTTGTGAACCAAGATGATGTTAAATTTCGATCATCGAAAATTCGTATAGCACGCTTTTAACGAATATACTTATAAATATGGAGTAATTGCCTTTTGAGTGAAATACTAGTTTTAAATATTGATGCAGCCATGTTTCCTATGCCATAACCATGATCGTTCCAGAGTAGGTTATTGCAAAAAAGTCGGACGTCCACTGTCGGACATCGAGCGTCGGACGTCACTCTTTCGGACGTTGAGGGTTGGTCGTCGAGCTTTAGGTGTCGAACGTCGCACGTCGAGTATCGGACCTTGGGCATCGGACCTCAGGCATCGGACTTCGTATTTTTTATAGTTAACTAGCAGGACCCGGCGTGCTTTGCTACGCTTGTAAATAAAGTTTGTGCGCAGACACTTTGTTGACGTAGTAGTAATGATTTCAAAGAAGTGGTAATGAGAAATGATAGCATAATTATTAATTGTACTTTTTAAAAATATGAATGAAAAATAATCAGCACTCTAGCTGATCAGTTCGGATATATGAAAAATTGGCGATCAAATAAGTTTTCAAGTCAGCAATAAAAAAATTTAAATGACATTGTTGGATTATTAGAGGTGTGTCCTCTATATATAGAGCATTATACAGAACAAAAATAGAATCACAAATGTCCACTGTGCTCATGCATTGTATTTGTTCCCAACACGAAACACACAAAAATCTCTCAAATCACTCACAAAATCTCTCAAAATTTTATCTTTTCCCATCCAAATAGTGTAAAAGTTTTGTTTATTTAACATTATGTGCGTCGCATATTGCTACTATGTCATAAGAAAGAAAATTCGAGAAAACTCGTTATGATAACAATCAATTTACATTGTCATTTTTATTTCAACTTAATTATATTAATATGGAAAGAATTTCAAAATGTCGTTTTAATTCTATTTATTTGTTCGAGTACTTTTGGGTAAACTTTATTTTTTGTTTTTCCGTTTAACGCAATGGTTTTACTAACGCGTCAGCCACATACAGTTGTCCATGTGAGAAGCACGGATTCTCCAAATCTAGTCCACATACTTGCTGTAACTGTTCTTGTGATTTGTTGATGGTCATTGCAAAAGCGAGTTGCACTGGAAACTAAACGTTTGAATTCAAATGCCATATCTATTGGAATCATTGGAATACGTGGCAACAGTACATCTTCCGGTTCGAATATTCCATTTAAAATTGTGGCTTCACAGAACAATGTCCATCATCTTTTCCACCGAAAACTTCAAAAAAAATTGTGCAATTTCAAAGTATTTCACATATTTAGAATTACAATGTGGGTCACAACAACACATAAAAACCTTTTAAGATCTAGGTTCCACACCATCATGTTTTTTAAGACGTTGAGGCCCGCTATACACTTGAGCTAAACTATGTGAACTATGCGAACTATGTTTTTTGTATACAACGTAATTATAAAAAAAACATTACGGAAACAAATAATTTAAAAAAGAAAATAAAAAAGGAAACATTACATTCATTACACTTTGTTTAAAAAATATTATTCGCGTTAAAACATTATTTTTTAAAAACATAGTTCGCATAGTTTAGCTCAAGTGTATAGCGGGCCTGATGGACGCAAATTTCTATTTTTTTTTTGTTTTTTATGTTCTGTGCTGTGATTATGGAGTTTTTCAATTGTGAAAAAAACTCACAAATTGTGACGTCAAGTTGCGTATGAATACGCATAATTTTTTAGTTTTGATTTTTGCATACAATTAAAAATTCGAAATTTTGAACATCGAATAACAAACGGTTCCTTTCCCATAAAATTTTACTGACGAAATAATTTTTTAAACAATTTTTATTGACGAAATAATTTCGAAGTTTTAAATCCACAATTTGCCATAATCGCAGCACTGTTTAATGAATAGAAAACCAAATAATAAATCCTTCCACATAATAATGTACGACATAGGGCAATATTTCATAATAGGATGGAGAAAATAAAAATAAAACTAAAATTGGGTTACTAATTATCCTAGTGCTAGAAGCATATACCAAGATCATGTAATGCATTGTTTTCCTCAATCCAGCAAATATGATAGTTATATGGAAGTTCATTTGTTCATGGCAAGCAAAAAAGTTGAATCTTTAAAAAAAATATAAAAAATAAAAAAATTGCGTCCATAAACACCTTAGAAGCATGTTGTTGTGGGACCTTGTTCTTAAAAGATTCTTAAGTGTTGTTGTGACACACATTGTAATTCCTGCTTTGGGACATTTTATTTAAAAAAAAAGCTTGTCATCGTCAAAGAATATTCCATAACTATAAGACTAAGTGTGCTATCGTTGATTGAAAAAAGTTCATCCGCCAGCACCCCTAAAATATCACTTATCCCCTTATATCAGTGATATCTTACTGCTATTGTCAGTGGTATACGATATCTTACGTTAACTAATTTGCCAATAGCAGATACTAAAGTACGCAGGGTTGTCACACACATAGATCCAAAATTTTAAATTTTACATATGTTCCTGCGGGCTGGAAGATATATTGAATTCATTGGTATTAATGCATTGTTACCGTTTGCAAATCATTATTGCAAACGTGTTGCCGGCTAAGTGCCACTATTTTTACTTAGTTTGTTCATCATGATTGCCATCCGTTTTTGATTATACATAAGCTATGCTTCTTTGTATAGTATTTGTGCGAATTCCATTTCGTAATTTTGAGCTTTAAATCGATATAATCGATGTTATCAACTATCTTCACTTAATTTTAGAAACATGTATATTACATACATTGCATACCAACAACATATTTGGTGTAGATAAAACAATTTGTAAGATCATGATGTGTTAAATTCCAATATATATAATTTTGATATATAAACGTAATTGTTTGTCAGATTATACTTTCATTTTTCAATTTCATAAAATTATGTTCAATGCAAAGAACATTGATCAAAGCAAAACCCCCGATATATATCGGGGGTTTTGATCAAAGCAAACCAAGTGTATAAAACCCAATTAAAATAATTAAGGCAAAACCCCTTAAGTTAAATATAAGAGCCTAGCGGCATTTATATATATAATATATAGCCTATGTCAATCTGGAATAATGTACCTTTCAAATAGTGAAAGGTTTTTTTAAATAGGTGCAGTGGTTTCGGAGATGATCAAATACGAACAAACAAAGAAACATTCATTTTTATATATATAGATAGATGGAAAATTCAATTTTTTTTCAATAACTTGAGTTGTAATAACTCTAGGCTAATTTTTTAAACATGTTATTTATCATTAAAAAAAACATATCCCGAATTTCAACATCATTCGACCATAAATACGGGATATTGAAAAATTCCGCCACCAGCGCCACCTACCGGTAACAAACCTAAACAAAAACCCTACTCACAACTCATATCATACCTGTAAAATATTATTAAATTTGGTTCACGGCTTCTTTAGTTTTAGTGCTGCAAACACATGTAATTTTTATAAATATAGAGATTAGAATTGTTATTTTATTTTTTAAGTAAAAATATAGAAATAAATAAAGAATCGTTTTTGTTAAATATAAATTAATTTGGTAATTGTTTTTAACATTGAATTTTATTTCATTTCATTTTAAATAGCAGCAGCCAAACTTTTGTAAAATTTTCTGAACTTTCCGGAACAGGTGTTAGCAAAGGTTTGTTTCTAGCAAATGTTTGGTTGGTATGGAGACAAATTTGTTAACAAAAGATTTGTTCTTTGTATTCGTACATTGGAGACTATAAACAAAAGATATCCCTGCTGAACAACCGCAGTCGAAAAACCGAAATTCGAAAAATTATGTCCCTCTTTCCTGCTTTTATGTTTTTTATACAGTTTTCCCACTTTAAGCTTTTGTTTCGAAATACAAACTCTTTCTCATAATTTATTTATAAAATAAAAAACAAGAAAACTTCATTTCACCAACCAACACAAAATCTGTCATGGGGAATTATGATAGTCTCCCTCAATCAAAACTATAATTTATGGACTGGGGCCCTATTCCCGAACACATAGATGTTATCACAATATTGTAAATTCACACAATATTGTGAATTTCATATTATGTAACACCAATTTGGTGAAAATTCAACACAATATTGTGAATCTGACAAGAACAATATAGTTACTGTCAAAATCACAATTTTGTTTTATGTTTTGTGTGTTGACTTTTTCATACAAATTTCATGGATTGGCGTAAAAATTAATTTATAACGCAAAATTAAGTCTTTAATAGTATTAAATAATCATATTTTCATATAAATTTCATTAAAACATATTTATTTATTAAATATATTTTTATTTTACTTTGCATCTTTTAAGATTAAAAAAGTTAGTTGTCAAAAGTACGAATCTAGTACCAAAAATCTGTTATAATTTTGTAAAAATTTGTTACAATTGGTTTGTGGCTAAGGATCACAAATATGTGTTACAGAATACCATTTTTAAACAAAGTTGTTAAGCATTTTGGTGAAACTGACAATATTGTCGATTGACAAATATGTGTTCGAGAATAGGACCCCAGGTGATAAATCAGCTTTGGGACTTGATACTTTAACTGTACAGGGGTACGAATCTAACCGCCATTTCTTAATTAATTTTAAAATTTAAAATAAAAAACCCAATCCCAATTTTTTGTTCTTCTTTTGTCACACAGTCTAAAAGTAAGTTTTAATTACTAAAAGTGCAGTTACAGTTTAGATCAAGGAACCCCCTTCTACTTTCGATTTAAAGCGTAAAACTCTAATAATTAGGGCAATCCTGAAAGGTCCTCCCACCCTTTCATAAAACCTTACTAATGAAAAAATGTATTTTTCAAAGCAATAATTATTTGGTAAAATATTTGATAAAACATTTTGCTAAAAAATATGTTATGACATAAGTCTGAGAACAAAGTTTGATAGTGTCTGGATAGTTCGAAAGCGATCATTGAAGCCGCTTTTTCAGTTGCAATCCTTCATGCGTTCATTCGCTCAGTGTTTTTTTTAAACCAATATTCCTTAGTAAAAAAGCAGAAGAAAAAACCGTCACTTTTAAGCAGGGTTGTGCCGTAGACAAAATAGATTACTTTACATGTATAGATTACGTGTAAATTACACGAGATATTTTCGTGTAATCTATAATGTAAACTATAATGTAATCTGTTTAGTTGATATGTGAATTCTAAAATTTTTTTAGCAATAAATTAACTTTTATAAAGATCGCAAGATCTTGTTTTTGACAATATTATTGATCATGTCTTTTAAGAAAAAATTTTCAGTAGGAATAATACAATATTTCCACATATTTCTTCTTAAATCAAAATTAATAGATTACGCCAAATTTTCATAGATGACATAGATTACATGTAATGTAATCTATTTTAGATTACGCGTAAAGGAACAACCCTACTTTTAAGGAATATATGATTGGTTTAAAAAAACACAACGAATGAACGTACGAACGTACGAACGACTGCAACTGAAAAAGCAGCATGACAGTAGTATAAAGTATAAACACTATCAAGGGAGAATTTTAATTTTTGCATGACATGCGCTCTCTATTTACACATGTCAAAAATATAAATTTACTTCGCGAAGGCGTAATTTTTTTCTTTTAAGAGGTTGTTTTGTTTAATTATAATTTTTAATGAATTTTATGGGTAAAATTGTAATTATTAAATAATTTGGTTATTGTTGAAATTTTTACAGAAACTAAAATGGGTTGTGACAATAGTTTTTTTATATTCAATCAAAATAAAATAAAGAGGTGTAAAGTTTTTTTTTTCTATTAGACTTATTGAAAATAACGCAGAAACACCTATTGCAAGCTCTGCGATTGCTGTGTTCATTTTGTATCGTTTTTGAGACATAAAAACTCAAGTTTAAAAGTCTAATGGCATCAGATCTATCCAACTTTTCTGTTCGAAAGAAATCGAAATTACGTCTGTGCGATAGTAATTCATCTAAATATGAAAACGGAGGAAATAAACTTCAACCACCTCCACAACAAACAACTAGGGGTGGATTGCGGGTATATAAAATTGTTATACTTGGAGATGGTGGTGTCGGCAAATCTGGTAAATAATTACTGAACTTTTTCCCATATGTTTGTAAAAATAACATTGTTTCACTGCAGCGGTTACTCTTCAGTTTGTTAGTCATAGTTTTTTAGACTATCATGATCCGACGATTGAAGATTCATATCAGCAACAAGCTGTTATAGATGGAGAAGCTGCATTATTGGATATACTAGATACGGCGGGACAAGTTGAATTTACAGCTATGCGAGATCAATATATGAGATGCGGCGAAGGATTCATTATCTGCTATTCAATAGTGGACCGGCATAGTTTTCAAGAGGCGTCGGAATACCGAAAACTAATAGCACGTGTCCGGCTCACAGAGGATATACCTTTAGTATTAATTGCAAATAAATTAGATTTGCAATCGCAGCGAAAAGTATCCACTGAAGAAGGAAAAAACTTAGCACAACAATTAGGATGCCCATTTTATGAAACCTCAGCTGCATTGAGACATTATATTGATGATGCTTTTTACGCATTAATACGGGAAATACGGAGAAAGGAAGCTCAAAGGGTAATTAATTTTTATTTTTCTTATTATCTTATATACACACACATCGGAACTATCTAGTCCTAACAAATCGAAATTGCCAATGGTCTGGTAATTATTTAGGGGATATTACTTCTTTCTACTTAGGCGACAAGATTTTTTTTTATTTGATATAGAATCACTCACTGAAGGGAATAAAACCAAAACGTTGTTTATCAGCCGCGGATCCAAGATACAGGCCTTTGAAAAAAGCAAAATCCATACAAAATTACACTGTTTTGACAAGAATTTTTTGTTTTTTTTAATTTTTGCTTTATTTCCTATGTGCTTATAAGATAAACAGATCAAAACTGTCCCTTCTACTAAATTTTCTTAATTTACGATAAAAATAAGAGAAAAAAAATCCGCTTGCGCCCAAGTTCAAGTAATCTGCCATTATTTATATAGATTCTATTACTTCATATAAAGATAGCTTTTATAATTTTTGGTACAATAGATAAACCAATTCTATAGATTTGTACACCTTCCACACAACCGTTTTATACATTGCTTTTCTGTTTCTGAACTCTGAAAAAAAAATATGATTCAAATCGTAATCCTGGTCCAAAGTCAAAAGGAATACGAATTTCAATAATTATTTTCTGTGTTGGTGTACCGAGCAATCCAACAGAATACACTAATACTAATAGTATTTACTTCATCGAAGAGACTGTATTTATACTGAAAATTATAAAAATTATTATAGATATTAAACAAGATCAAAACGCAACTAACACGAATATAATTCCCACACTTTTTGGCAAACGTCTCAAACCTTACCTTTGCTTAAGAAATCTTTTTTTAAATTAAACTTGTGTAAATAACATTTCTCCAACCATCAATACCTTTCAAAACGAGGGTCTTAAAACATTCGGTCGAAAGGGTTGAATACTTTTTTTAAACCATGTACTGAAGCCATAGTAAATTCATTCAAATCACTTAATTTATATGCAGTCATTTTGTTTATATTAATTGACTGAAAAGTAAAACTGAAAAGAGTATGTGTACGTTTGAGGCTTGGAACACCCAATTTTATCTTAGTACAATGAGACCAGTAAAGATGCTGTGTGGTAGGCAATCAAATGGTGATGAGTAAAATACTTTTGAATAGATTCTATTACGACGGTAACTTGCGCCTGAAGTTAAGCCTTGAACTTTTCTTAACAGAAAAAAAAATTATTACAGAAACCATTACAGTTTATTTCTAATTGAGAACCAGTTCTTTTGCTTTGATCACATTTTCCACAATCCATTTTTAAACGAAAATTTTATGTTAAAAGATTTATTAAATGAAACAAAACAAATCTATCACAAAAAACCTGTGCGTTTTTAGATATTACCGCAATTTATCAAAAAGAAAAACAAGTTTATTTATTTAATTAAATAAGAGCGATTTTAAAGGACGTCTGATCGATATGAATGTCATGACATACTAAAAATTCAAATGCCCGATAAATTTTAAAAATTTATCGGGAATTTGAATAAATATATGGTGCCGTATGTATGCTTCGATAAAGCAATTAGTTATTAAACTAACGGAACCTGTCCGGCCAAACTTGGAATATTGTAGAATTTTAGTGGCTGGCCATCAAACACTGCTTTATAGTCTTGTATCGTGTCTAAAACTGTTTTCTTGTTTAGATTCTTCAGGTAACTTTTCTATGTTTCGTTGTTTAGTCCTGTGGGTATCGTGGTGTTCAACCTTTGAAGCAATTTAATACTTGTCACGGAGGTGGTGGTGAGTAGATCAGCCCCCTGCACTAATAGTTGTTTCCAAATTCTAGGATAGCTCAATGAGGACTAATGAAACACGTTGTTATGCGGTCTAACGGATAGCATTTTGATTTCTATGGGTTTTTGTAGCGACGGGTACGGTTCTCATCCTCCTCTATTCCCAGGTGCTGGTTCTCTGCTACTGCCCTTGGGCGGTACCAGAAATCTTCCTTCGTCAGGTTGGTTGAGTTATCAGGACAATTGAATAGATGGTTTGCATCGTGTAGCGTACCCTTGCGGGCTTCTGAACATGGAAGCTCCAGAAGGGCTAGGAACCCAGTTCCGACTAGGACCATGTTGTTGTAGCGACGGTTTAGGTGCTAATCCTCCGGCTCCCTGTCCAGGTTCAGGAACTCCGCTACTGCTTTTGGGCAGTACCATAAATCTTCCTTCGTCAGGTTAGTTGCATTTTTAGGACATCTGAATAGGTGGTCTACATCATGCGGCGTACCCTCACATGCGGGACACTTGTCAACAATTTCAGGATCAATTCTACACATGTAGTTGTTTAGGATGCGAGACCAACCGGATCTTAGTTGAGCTAGGATGGATCTGGTGCTACGGGGCAATTGAGCCTCTTCAGCAGCGACTTTTGGTGGCTTTTTATTTAGAACTCTATTTGGCGCGTAGCTCCTTAGAGCGTCCTCGACAGCTTTTGTATGAAGTGCTTTTAAGCACTTTGTTCTGTAAATGATGGGAAAAAATAAATTAAAGGTAGTCCGAGTTACGAGGTTGAAATGGGGTGAGCTTTTAGGGGTAGAAAATAGTTTTTCACAATTTTCAGCTAAACTAGACCTTTTATCGAAAAAAAGTTTAAAGTAAAAGTTGTAGGTAATAAAAAGGTCTATAACTTTTATGCAAGCTTTTTTTTCACATAACCTAAAATTTCCCGTGAAAATAGAAAAAAACGAGAAAAAAAGGTTTTTCGTTTTTAATTTTTAATTTTTATCTACCACAAAATAGTATATTTTCCTACAAGAGATGAAAACACTGTTTTTTTCGTGAGTAAATATTTGATCACGAGACGCGCTAGCGTCGAGTGAGACAAGTTTACGAACGAAAAAAGTTTTATCTCGCGTAGGAAATGCAATTTTTTCTATGATAGTATAAATATAATCGATATTTATTGTAAATTATTAAATTAGAAAATGACAACATAACTTTCAAAATTCATTTTATTATTTTTTCATGGTTGCTTTGATTTAAAATCTTTAAAAAATTACATGAAATACCATAGCAACTACAATTTGTTATTTAGCAAAAATGATTTTACACTACAGTGGAATAAAACCATTTTCACAGGGGTTTGAAAATGAACTTTTCATATGCTACCGTAGAAAAAAAAATTTGTTTTTTACACAATTTGGTGAAAACTTGCCTTATTATGTCCCTAATACGCCGTAATTTTTTGGATTCAAAATATTTATTTTTACGTTTAATTTTGATTTTTCGATAGAAGGTCTAGTTTATTTTCGATAGAAGGTCTAGTTTCGCTGAAAATCGTGAAAAACCATTTTCTACCCCTAAAAGCTCACCCCATTTCACCCTCGTAACTCGGATCACCTTTAATTTATTTTTCCCATCATTTGCGCAATATTTTCTTCCTTATCCAATTTATAGTTTTCATGCTGCTAGTGAGATATCACTAGCCAAGGTGACATCTTAGGGGTGGTGGCGAATGAACTGTATTCAGTCAACGGTAGCACCCTCAATCTTAGCTGTGAAATAATCCTTGATGATGAGACGCTATTGCTTCCTTGAAGAAACGAGTCTTCATATAACTATGTGTGGGTTTTAATCTTCAAGAAAGACAGTGCGTCACAGGATCAAGGAATATGCAACCGGCTGGATTATTGGCACCTACATTTTTGTTTTGTTTCATCAAATTTTTGTAAAAATTTGCTATTTACTTTTTAATTTACTTTTATTTTCTCTATTCCATCATAAAATATTGGCCTATGTCATATTTTATCAGTGATAGGATTTTTTGTTTAGTTATCCATTCTTTATTTATTATTATTTATTAAATTTATAATTTTGATTTGGTTTGGACAATTTTGCAGTCCACATCCCCATCCATTCTTTAACAAAAAATATAAAAAACAAAAAAGAAAGATTTACGTCCATCAACACCTTTGAACGTATGTTGTTGTGGGACCTTGGTCTTAAAAGGTTTTTATGTGTTATTGTGACACATACTGTAATTCCTACTACACAACACATTAAAAAAAATGCTGTTATTAATTTTTTCCTTACAAAAAGCTATTTTAACTGGTCTAAAGAGATTGACATTATGTTGGTGGTTTGTTATAGGTTTTTGTGCCGGCAATAAAATTGGACTGTGTTCTATGTGTTTCAGTCATTTATAGTTTTGTATTTTAACTAACATTTCATGAATCCGTTACTTGAATCTGTATCACGCAGTACATGCTTCAATGAGAAAATTGGGTTTGATTGTCGGGTAGCCGCTGATGAATATTCGTGTCGTTTTTTTTAAATGTTACGAACTCCGGTGGTTTTTTTTGGGTGGAGAGCCAACTCTGGAGAGGGGAGAGCCAACTCTGTCTGATGTGTATTGCTCTGTGGGAAATTAATTGCGAATTTTTAATTTATTTTACTCTTTACTCAATCAACCAACCTTGTTCCGAATGCCCGAACTGAAACCATAATAAATTTATTAAAAAATTAAAGGTTGATTAATATTTTATATTATTTTAGGTCCTTAGCACAGGTTCCAGTTCAGAAAAAATACACTCCCGTCGTCGTAGTCGATGGTGGCGTATACGCTCAATATTTGCCCTTGTATTCAGACGAAGACGTAATATAAACTAAATTGAAAAATCTCTCAATATATTTTGAATAAAATTGTTTTAAAAATAAATATATTGAACCTAGAAAGGTGTAAAAACATAAGCAAAAACTATAAACAAGTATAATTAGTAACAACACTAACCATCAAATAAACGCAGGTTCAATTCCGCTAACAAAATAAAATAACCCAGCCTACATAATAAATGACAGAAGTATCAAGAAATACTCGATAACTGTTTGTTTCTGGAATTCAAAAATTTATTTTATTTAACATTTTTATAAACATTTTAATTCCATGTGAAACGGGATTCAAAAATTCAAATACGAATTTCTATTATACCTAAATTGCAGCGGTGCGTTGGTGTATTATACATCGAGGTTCAATCTAACCCATATAATATGCAGTAACAAACACAAAATGAAGTAATGATTCTATTTTCTAACAGTAGGTTTTATCATAAATATTTAAAATGTTTGATTAAAAAAGTTCGTTAGTTTTAAGTTTAAACGTTAAAACTGTTACAAATATTAGCGATAACATATCCTTTCAAAGTATTACGGATAAGAAGTCATTCTTATTGTTTCGATTTTGTTAAAATTTTGACAACGAAAATCAAACTATTTCGATCTTTTGTTTATAAATTCATGTAATAGGAAAATCATTAAACAAATATCAAAATAGCTATTTATGTACCTAGGGCGTTATGTAGGTTATTGCGCCCGGAAAGCGACGTAATCTAGCCCGAGGGCCTCTGGCCCGAGGGATGGATGTCGCTTGATGGGCGTAATACCCAGTAACGCCAGTGGTGCATACAAGATTTTATGCTTCACTAAATAAACTAAAAACTAAGAAAGAATTTAATTTGTTAGTCCATATTGATATGCAAAAAAATACAAATGTATCATAGTATGCCAAGAAAATAACTATTTTGAAGTTTAAAATAATTATTTCTTGTTTGTACGTTGCTATGTAAACAAATTCTCCTAAATTTTGTAGCGTATGACAAAAACATTGTATGACGTTTAAAATAATTTGATAGTTTTGGAAAACTATATGAACATTTAATAGCTAAAATGTTGCTAAACATTTTTAAGCAAATGTAAAAATCTTTTACTAGCTTAAATTGAAAAAGAATTATTTACATTTTGTAGACAAAACTACTGTTAAAATAATTTTATTTAGTTATTTAGCGTCTTAATAGCGGGCGTTATGAATTCATAATGCCCTCTCATAACGCCCCGGTTTTTATGAATGTGTTTATATATCGCGTATCCAAGACATTATAACAAGTTTATATCATTGTGAAGCATAAAGTATATATTATATTTAATTATTATGAAGTTACATAAAGCGAACCGTGATATTTTATTTTAATACCTAAACAATTTGTATATATGTACCTCACTCAAAATTATGTTTAATTCTAGCTCTCTTCCATTAAAATCAATAAATACGTATTTGATGAATTTTCCTATTGTAAAAGAATAAGGGTGAATTGAACGACTGAATATGAAAGACTTCTTTTACCAAAACTGAGTTTGAAAAGGACCAAAAATGTATAGGTGATAACAATCCTTGCTATTAGATTAATCTTACTTTTATCCAATAAACAAACATTCCAATATTACCTCTCAAAATTCACAGCTATTTTTGTACCACATAATGTAATTATGGACTACAAATTACATCTATGTTTTTTAGTTTTATGAAATTTACAAATTCTTATTTCCAAAAATAAATTTGTTCCAAATTAATACTAAAACAAACGTTAAACATTTATTGGACCAAATAATTAAATTAAATCTCACGATGCGACCCTGCGAGTATATCTCAAATAAGAATATGTACTTGAAACGTATATTTTTATTTGAAAAAATAGCATGATCCAAATAAAAAATTACATAGTAGTTTTCCGAAATCTTATATAATAAGATAATAATATATCATTATTTATTTATAAAGAAATTTAATTATTATATATTAAAATTTGTAAATGTTCGTTAATACATAGAAAATATATTTAAAAATGGTTTTATTTTAGTTTTAAAACAAAATATCTTTTCAACACACTCACAGGTATCCTAATACACATGCTGATCTTTTTAGGAAATAAATTATAATTCAGTGACTATCCCATATTTACTAATCAAATCCAGTAAGCTACAAAATATTTTAAAACATTGTCGGACATATACTTTGATTAAAAAGTTAGATGACTCCAATACTAATTGTTGCGAAGTAATCAAATCATATTTTACAGAATTTTATAACATTCAGTCTGTGTAGCAGAAAAAAGTGTAAATATTTCCAATACTGAGAAATTTATTTTTAAACTCGATTTTCTTAATCTACCGTAAAAGTTCTGTATTTTATGAAATTTTTGTCAGAAAAATGCACTATTAATTGTAACGCTGGTTAACACTTATCCGACGTTCTTAAACTAAGGAAAGCTGCCACCATCTTGTATTTTTATTTATTTTTAACTTGATCAACCAACTGCCAGCTCGGTGCCAACTTGATCAACAAGCTCGTTGCGCACGGTTTTCATCCCGCAGTCGTGAATTTGATTCAAAATTTTGTGTCTAACCGATACATCTCGGTATCTATAGATGGCTTTTCTTCAGAGTCGAAATTAACTAACGCTGGTGTACCCCAAGGCTCAGTTTTATCTCCCACTTTATTTTAATTTATATCAACGAACTGTTGAAAATTATTAGTAACCCAACAAATTGTTTTGCAGATGACAGTACACTGCACAAGTCATTCGTCTCCCTATCTTCAAAGGGTAAAATGCATGAACGAATAAATCCTGCCCGGAGAGACGCTGACATAAATGTAAACGAGGACCTAGAAAAAGTCGCCGATTGGGGTGACAAAAATTTTGTGAATTTTAACTCCACTAAAACACAGCTATTGGTTGTTTCCAGATCAAAGACCGAGTTTCCCAACGATATGTCAATTAATATGTGTGACGACCAAATAGACAAATGTGAAAGTATTCGTTTATAATCAGTCACAATTTCCAATGACTTACTCTGGAACGATCATATAATGGCCATGGCAAAGAGCGAGTCAAGAAAACTGGGCCTCCTCAACAGAAGTTAAAAACATTTTACTCCGTATCAATTACTCCACATTTATAAGTCCTATATTCGTGCCTGTATGGAGTATTGTTGTCAAGATTGGGGCACTGCATCTGTTACCATCCTGGCTCTTTTGGACTCTTCTAAAGCGTGCTATACGAATTGTTGGTGATCGAAATTTAACAATCTTGATTCCCTACAATATCGTCGCACTGTTGCTGATCTCGTTGTTTTTTATAAATATCGTCACCAGTAGTGCTCGGATGAAATCTGATCCATTATACCTCAATCATATTCTTTTCCCCGCTTTACTCGTCAATCGTGTTTGTGTTCTAAATGTTTTCTCTGTTCATCGCCTATGTGTTCGTTGACTAATTTTTGTATTTTAGCTGGCATTTTTTGAAGTCGTGGGTTAATAGGATCAGTTCATCTCTTTCATCAGCCAGCCGGACTGCATCAGTTGATATAAGTTAGCAAATTCTTTCGGCTCGTATATAATGTGATTTACTTTATTCCAAAGTCTCAGAAACTGAAAAATTCCTAAAGATACTGCGCAGTTTACGACGAAATTTTTAACCATTGTCCATGAAATTCCAGATAGTGCTTTCAGATTATCTATCACAGAGCAGAAGGACTTCGATCAATATATTATATTCGGTAAGTGTGGAGTATTAACGTGAGATTAGACATTTCTTTGGAATCAATGTGTTTGATTAAAATAAATGAGATACTTTATGTCCAAAAAATAAATAATTTTTTTTTTTAGTTTAAAATCCAATAAAGATTGGTATTTATGTGAGTTATTGCTATTGGCACATCAGCTAAAGGTAGATATCAGTATCACATACCACTGACAATAGCAGTGAGATATCACTAGCCACGGTCATATCTTAGAGGTGCTGAGGGATGAACGGTACCACTCTGTCTTAGCTGTAGAATATTCCTTTATGAGAATCGTTATTACTTGCTCGAAGAAAGAACCCTCACATAACTCTATGTGGGCTTTAACCATTGAGGAAGACAGTGCGTCACATGATCATGGAATATGATACTAGCTACTGCATACTTTTTTTTCTGCAAATTTTTAAAACAAATTTGCTTTTTACCTCTTATTTAACACACACATAAGTTTTACAGCTTTTCAATAAATATGATCAAACTTACCATGACTGAAATTTATTGGTACAAACTACAAAGAATCAAAATTCAACTGTAAATTTTTGAATTTGAACTGACAAAAATTAACTTTAAAGTTCAAAAGGTAAATATTCGATTTCTTCTATACATTAATGATTTACTTATTTCCACAGTGCACCCAATCCATAGTTTTGCTGATGACAGCACATTGCATGCATCACATGCATCTCCTAAATTTCGATCTCATACTGCAGTCACCACTGATAGAAAGATGTTAATTGATTCTATCAATGCAGACATAGAGCGTATAATGGAATGGGGTGATCGTAATCTTGTTTCATTTAATCCAACGAAAACCAAACTATGCCGTCTATCACGATTAGAGAGACAAAAAAACTTCCCTATTAAGATAAACAATGAGGAATTGCATGAGGTTGAATCAGTAAGGCTTCTTGGAGTCGATATTGAAAATAACTTGAAATGGAATAAACATGTGTTCAACCTTGCTAAATCTGCAATGCAAAAATTAGGATTCTTGAGTCGATGTAAAAAGTTTTTCGAACCCGATCAAATTTTGCTGATCTATAAGTCTTTTATTCGTCCATGTATGGAATACTGCTGTCATGTTTGGGGTGGTGCTTGTCAGTCAACAATAAAATGTCTAGACTCTGTACAGAGAAAGGCGATACGGTTGATTGAAAACACCGAACTAACTGATCAGCTTGATACACTCCAGCACCGCAGAAATGTAGCTGAATTGTCAATCTATTATAAATATAACTTTAGCGAATTCTCTTCAAAAGAAATTCAAAACATCCTTCCATCATGTGCGCAGTACAATCGAAGAACAAGAACTTCAGAGTCATCCCACCCATTTGCGGTCAAAATATCTCGATGTAGAACTATGTCCTTCCAGAACGATTATTTTAATAGAGTGGCCAAATTCTGGAATTCCATGCCCGCGTCCGTATTTCCCGATGAATTTGCCCCTCAGACATTTAAAAAAAATGTCAATCGTCATTTAAAAGAATTAGTATAGTTATGTCCAGTCTACACCCTCATTCCTTTCATTTTCCCCGTCTCCTTCCTTTCTAGTTGACATGGTATCTTCGGATATTCAAAGAGTCTGAATAATGAATATTTCATATTTAGTGTGCTAAACATGTCTAACTAATTAATAAAAAAAAAAAAAAAAAAAAAAATGCACGAACGAATTAATCCCGCCCGGAGAGACGCTGCCATAAATGTGAATAAAGACCTAAATAAATTCGCCGATTGGAGTGACCAAAACCTGGTAAATTTCAACTCTACCAAAACACAGCTGTTGATTGTTTCCAGATCAAAGACCAAGTTCCCCAAAGATATTTTATTTAGTATGTGTGATGAACCAATAGGTGAATGTAAAAACATTCGTTTATTGGGTGTCATAGTTTCAAATGACCTACTCTGGAACGATCATGTAATGGCGATGGCAAAAAGCGCCTAACAAACTCGGCCTCCTAAATAGATGCAAAAAAATTATTCACTCCATACCAATTGCTCCATAAGTCCTTTCATAAGTCCTTTATTCGTCCCTGCATGGAGTACTGTTGTCAAGTTTGGGGTGCTGCTTCTGTTTCCATCTTGGCCCTCTTGGACTCTGTTCAAAAGCGGGCTATACGAATTGTGGGTGATCGAGCTTTGGCATCAAAACTTGATTCCCTACAATATCGTCGCACTGTTGCTGACCTCGTTGTTTTTTACAAATATCGTCATCAACAGAGCTCAGATGAAATCAGCGGCATCATGCCTCAAACTTATTCTTACCCCCGTTCCACTCGGCAATCGGCTACCTCAACCTGTGAAACGGTCAAGATCCCGCGCTATCGTACTGGAAGATCTCAGAAAGACTTCCTTGTCCGAACTGCATACAAATGGAATAGTTTGCCGGAACCACTAGTCCCAGGTGGCTTTAACCCGCAGACGTTTAAAAAAAGCGTTCATCAACACCTTAGAACGCCAGTTGTTGTGGGACCTAGGTCTTGAAAGGTATTTATGTGTTGTTGTGACACATATTCTAAACCCTATTACACAACACTTTTTATTTAAAAAAAAAAAAGTAAAAAACTGAGATTCTTATGTTTATCCATCCAACAAAAAATCAAGTAATTGAAAATGCAATAAAACAAATGTTTTAGGATAGGTAAATACTTCAATATATTTATTATTTCTATTAAATTACATTCGGATTAATAGACATTAAAAATAAAACGTTTCAAGCACACTATTATTATTTATGAATAAAAATTAAAAATTGTTTAAAAATACGTCCAAATCCGTACGTACTATGTAATTATTGAAATATTGTAAAAAAAATGTATGATCTAGCATTTGGAAATTATTTTTGACGACATAAGTTCATCCGTAATTAAAAAGGTACACATTAAAAGTCATCATCAATGTATTGTTCTCTATATTATCATTTTCTGTCTTGTATATATTTCAAATCGTTCTTCGTAACAGTCTTAAAATAGTATTCTAAAAATTGTTTTGTTCTGGTTGTGGTTTTCGTCGTTGAATCTTGTTCCATATACGTTTGTTTTTTGTCGTCAAAGTTAATTTATATATTTTATTAGTTGTTTTCGGTTCTGTGAAAAATAACATATACATAAAAAATTAAAAAATGAATTTATAGAATTAATTGTAACTCGGTTAAATGCTGAAACAGAATGCTCATATACAATATTTCATTTTATCAATGTCTTCGGTATGGCTATCACAGTTCACGTATACATTATAAATATAACAAATGCACACAAAATTCTAATATTAGTGTTTCTTTTAAAATTCCATTCAAAAACTTACCTTTTTCATTTAGTAATCACGTCGTTGTCTCTTACGGCGTTCATCGTTTCCAAGTTCTTCAGCTTCCATTACTTTTATGCGTGTACCGCATATTTCAGCTCCGTGCAACGCATCAATGGCGCGTTTACAACTCAGTTCACTTGAAAATTTAGCATAGCCGCAATTTTTGTTTGGCAAAAGATAAATATCTATTAGATTTCCAAATCTACAGAATACGTTGCGTAGAATATTTGTTGGGATTGTCTGAAATTTAATGATATTTAAATTTATTAAAACTAAAATACTAAAGATAAAGTTATTGATAATTCGAAATATTTTTTTGCGAAAATTTCGAAAGCAAATAGGTTATAATAGTATAGTAGAATTTTTTTGCCAGCGAACACAAAATTTGTTTGTTTGGCGCATATTGTTTGCACATGCGCATATTGTTTGCACATTCAGTGTCTCGCTTAAAATATTGAAAAAAACTATTGGGGTCCCATTGAAATGGACAAAAAAACGCATAAAAATTGATTAATTACTATTGAAATTCAATCAATTATATTATAAAACCAAAAACTAGTAAAAATATTAATGATTTTGTAGGCAATGTAACAAAATTTTGATAATTAAAAATAATTATAATAAAACTAACGACGCCTATGGAAACAAATATCACAACAAACAAATGGTACGAACTAGAAGTAGAAATTTAATAAATATAATTGCTTTGAAAACAAATTTATCCCAAAATAAATAATACATCTGTTTTACTTTTTGTCTCATCTATTTGTCTCTTGCTGCGTCCTAGCTGTCAAAAATTCGCTGGCAAAAAAATTCTACTATACGAGGCCGTAAGCCGAGGGCTATTATCAATGTCACTTGCTTGAGGAATTTTCCAAAAAATTATGAGAATTTATCACAGGTCGGAGGGAATTCGTTTAGAAAATGTTTTGTTATTTTTGATTTTTTTTATGTTTTATGCATTATAAGTGAATTGATTTTATTTATTCTGTCCTACTATAAATCTATCGAAGCGTTAAACAAAATTAATTTGATCGAAAAATGAAAATAAACAACCAGAAAAATATTTTAAATGGCAGATACAATATCTTAATTATAAAATTTATTTTGCAGTAAGTAGCCCATGGTAAAATGAACAATAAGGTATTCTCACTAGAGTGACAGCTATGCCATTTTGTTTTTGATTGACGTCATCCAGAGTATAATTATATTGTTGTTATTTATTATCAATACGAAGTTATTCAGAAGTAATTGTTTTTTAAATTAAAAATACATTGTGATTTGGAAGTTAATGAATTGATTAAAATTAATTATAAGCGAACTTTATTATTTGTTTTGAAAACCTGCAAAAGTATTTCAACAAATGTGAAAAATCATTCTCAACACATAAGATTTTTTCATTTCCCGAAAAATAAATCTATTTGTAAATTGTGGATAGAAGCATGTGGAAAGGAAGATGTTCGTATTCATTATGAGAGTTTGTTCCTTGCACTTCACTGAAGATGATTGGACTTTAAAAAGACAAACTTTTAAATACTCCAATGAATAAAAGATCGTTGAATCCAAACGCCGTTCCAACAAAATGTTTGGCAGAAAATAAAACAACAAGAGAAGCAGTTCAAGAGAGAAACGTGCAAATAAAAGAATGGCAGCTTTCATTGTTAAAGATGCTCTTGAAGAATACGATTTAAGGTTTGTAAAATTATACTGTAAATATAATTAGCTACATTTTTATTAACTGCTTCAAATTATTTCTAGTATATCGAATGATAAGGCTTCACATTTGTCATCTCATACCGAATTACTTGAAGAAAATACAAGCTCAAAATCGATAGAGATACAAACAGAGTGAGTTAATTTTGTTTATTTATTTGTTAACTTTCAGTTAAACTAAGCAATATCCTAATTATTTTAGAGTTAATATTGAATGTGCTAAGGAACTTCAAATTATGGAAATGAAGAAGGAAATTGCTACCATTCGGAAGGAAAAGTTACAATTAAAAAAGGAAATCGCACAGTTACAACCGTTGGAAAGTTCTATCAAAAACATTTTTACCAGTGGTCAAATAAAAAAATTAAAGAATCCAAACACAAAAATTAAAAGGTCTCTGGATGATATTTCTTCATCTATTTGTCTATATTCTGCTGGTCCACGAGCGTACAGACATTTATATAATAAAAATTATCCACCGCCAGGACCATCAACTCTAAGTAGGTGGGCAGCTAAAATTGATGTTCGACCAGGGATCTTAGAACATGTTCTAAAGTATATGAATGATTTTGAACTGAATGATATGCAGCGAATATGCATAATTTCATTTGATGAAATGAAAATAAGATCTGAATATGCATATGACAAAGCTAACGACACGGTCATAAAACCAAAGAACTATGTTCAAGTAGTGATGGTCAGGGGTCTAACCGGAAAATGGAAACAGACACTTTATGATTACGATTGTAGAATGACAACAGAAATTTTAATGCATATTATTTTCAATTCTTTTCATACGTTACTGTTGCAAACGTTTCTGATATGGGAACAACAAATCAAGGATTGTGGAAAGATTTGAAAATTTCTTCAGAAAAACCTTGGTTTAAGAATCCTGCAGATGAAAGCAAAAAAGTATTTGTATTCGCGGATGTGCCGCATCTTATTAAACTATTAAGAAGCTATTTTCTTGATAGTGGATTTATTTTCAATGATAAATCAGAAATGTCAAAGTTGGACAAATCGGTCTTGATGTTACTTTTAACAATGGCAGAAAAGCTAGTTTCTCATCAATTAATGATCTAAATCATATGATTATCGCAAACCAAGTTTTATAGGAGCTCTCTTTTTTGCGAAGATAATGTCTAAAACAAATATACATATATGAAAAACTAACTTTTTTTATCTTCAATCTGGTGAGTGTTATTATGAAATGCTTTCTTTTGTTTCCTTTTTTAATTTTGTTGTTTATTTCATCACTTGATTTTTATTTCTGTGCCTTTGATTATGCCTTTTTCATGATATCTAAATGTTTGCCTCTCTTATTGAGGCTATCAAAATTTAATTTCCCAGATTAATTCATTTAAACTTTCCACAAATACTCTTAACATTAATAATATTATTTTAAAATCAGCTTTTAATAACAATAATAATTTCAATTTTATTCATATTAATCCTGGAAGTCTTAAACCAAATCTAAATGAAATTCGTTCTGTTATCAATAATTTAAACTTACATGCACTTGCTATTTCTGAATCTTGGTTTAATGAGAGTATTAATGATCGTTTAATTGCAATTAATGGACTTAATTTATTCAGACATGATCGTGTTGGAAAACGTGGTGGGGGTGTTGCTATTTATTTACTTAATAGTATTAAGGGTAAAATTGTATGCAAAAGCAGATCAAATAGTATTGTTGAATATTTATTCATTGAAATCATTAATAATAATAATGAGAAATTGTGTTTTGGAGTCGTTTACAATCCTCCCAATAATAAAATTTCTGATAATTTGAAGCGTGTTTTTTCTGATTTATCAATTAGATATCCTCATTTAATTATTGTTGGAGATTTTAATATTAATCTTATTTCTAAATTAAAAAAAACAACTAGTTTTATAAATTTTTTGTCATCAATTTCCTTAAATATCTGTTCTGAAGAACCAACTAATTTTGTTGACGGATGTAATCCAAGTTTAATTGACCTGTCAATTGTCAAAAATCGTAGCTTAGTTAAAAGTTTTTCCCAACTTTCTATTGGTAGCTTTACGACACATGATTTATTATTTGGTTCTTATTCAATCAACATGTCTTCTTTTGTTAATAATAGTTTTAAATTTTATCGTAATTTCAAAAATATTAATTTAGATAATTTATTATTTTGTGCTTCAAAATGTGATTTTGATAAAATTTATTGTCTTTCTAATATTGATGACCAAGTTCAAGTTTTGACCGATGAATTAAAAAAAATAATGAATATTTTTGCTCCTTTGAGGAAAATTAAAATCAAGAAAAACACTGCTGCACCTTGGATGAACGATTCACTAATAAATTTGATTAATCGTAAAAATTTTTACTATTCATCGTTTAAATCTGAAGTGAACATTCACCTTAAAAACAATCATCTCATAATGTTTAAAAAACTTCGTAACAAATGTACTAATCTTAGAAAATATCTTCAACGTGAATTCTAAAATTGATCCAGACCTTCCTTCTAAGACATTATGGAATAATTTGAAAAATAATGGTGTTACTAAAGATTCTAATAATGTTATTACCAGTTTTTCGGCTGAAGAATTCAATAACTATTTTTCAAATTCATTTTCTAAAAAAACTGCACATCTGGTAACTTTTGATAATGATTGTGATGAAGCTGGTTGTTTTGAATTCTCTACTATCACTGATATCGATGTCGATTTTTATCTTAGTTCTATTAAAACTAATGCTTGTGGTGTTGATGAGATTCCAATATTTTTCATAAAAATGCTTGGTTGTTTCATCATCCCATTTATCACTTATATTGTCAATAACTGTATTACACAGTCTTATTTCCCTGAGCATTGGAAATGCAGTATTATAAAACCTATCCCAAAAAAATCAAATCCAACTAATCTAGAAGACTTCAGGCCAATTAGCATTTTACCATCATTATCAAAAGTTTTGGAAAAAGTATTGAAAAACCAAATTCAAAGTTATGTTGATAATAATTCTCTTCTCTATAAATTTCAATCAGGGTTTAGAAATGGACTCAGTACTAATTCAGCAATGCTTAAAGTTATTCATGATCTTTGCCTTGCCTTTGAAGAGAATAAAGTGTCAATAATTTGTTTCCTTGACTTCAAAAAAGCTTTTGATCTTGTTGATCATATGTCTCTTTTGGTGAAACTAAGAAATAAATTCAAATTCTCAATCAGATCTTGTAACTTTATTAAATCGTTTTTATCTAATCGCAAACAACAAGTTTCCATTAATAATATTTTATCACATCAAGTTGAGATTAGCTCTGGTACTCCTCAAGGTGGCATTTTATCTGCTTTATTATTCACTATTTTTATTAATGACCTTCCTGATTATGTTGACATCAATACCCATCTTTATGCGGATGACTCTCAGATTTATTGTTCTTTTCCGTTTGATCAATTTAATTTATGTGTTGATAAAATGAATGCTTCTCTTTCTTCTATTTCTGATTGGACAAATTTGAATCATGTTTATGTTAACCCATTAAAATCACATGCTATGATTATTAGCAGAAAGAAAATTAATAATCCTCCTCCCATTTTATTTGATGGTAATGTCATTAATTATGTTGAAAAAACAAAATCATTAGGTTTAATTCTTAATTATGATCTCACTTTTGATGATCATGTTATTAAAATTTGTGGTGAAGTTAACAGTTGCTTAGGGATGCTTTATCAATCAGTTAGTTTCACACCTGTCAATTTACGTTTAAAACTTGTTAGAGCTTTAATAATACCCAAATTACTATATTGCTCAAATATTTTCCATAATTGTTCAAGAAAAAGTTGGGATTTACTAAATGTAACATTTAATAACTGCGCAAGATATATATTTAATCGAAACAGATTTAGTTCAATTTCTACCTTTTCTTTTCAAATTTTAAATTGTTCTCTTGAAAATTATCTTAAATATCGTACTTGTCTATTTTTGCATAATTTAATAAAATATAAATGTCCAGACTATCTTTATGAACTTCTCATTTTCCCAAGATTTCAACGAAATAAGTTACTGAAACTTCCAAACAGTTGCCTTTCTTCATAATTTAGATCATCGTTCTTTGTTGAGAGTATTAGATTGTGGAATAATCTTGAAGCAGGCATTAGAATTCTTGAATCAACTTCTGACTTCAAGAGGAAATGCTTGCTTCATTTCTCCTCATGTTAAGGGTTTGGTCAGGTCATTGCACAGAAGTGATAATCAATAAGTTTAGGCTTTTTGAACTCAAATTGCTATTTATTAAAGAAAGCAGTTCATTAATGTCACCAGATTGATTTTGTAACATTTTCAATAATTCTTTTTTTTTCACAATTATTTAATTCTTTTTTTTTTTTTTTTTTTATTAATTAATCAATGAATAATTAATTTTTTAATATTAAACTCTGTTCACGATAAACTTAGGTTGAAAAAGGAATTCCTTATGTGAAACTACACTGGATAAATAAATAAATAAATAAATAAATAAATAAATAAATAAATAAGAAAATAGATAGCGGACCAATAACTGAACTACTACAAATAACTTCATCATCAGAGGTCAACATTATGTTTAAAATTACAGATGCTCATATAAATGTGAAAAACGGCGGGAGACAAAAAGTTAAACTGGCTACTCAACTTTTTTCACTTACACAACTTCGAGTGTAATAAAAAGGGCAGTTTCAGTCGGTATTTGTAAATCAGAGAGCTCATTACTTTGTGCAGATTTTATCAAATCAGTTAATGATTGGTTTGATGTATTTAACCCAAAAGTACTTGCTTCAGACTCCAGAGATCGGACTAAAGCATATGGACTATCATTGGAACTTCAAAATGACATCATAAAACAAAACTCCGAGTTTATATCTCAAATACGGGGTCCAAAAAGGAAATTGTTGCTTCCCTTCTAAGGGGCATTCTGCTTACAAATTCATCCCTGCCACAACTGTACAATTACCTCAAAGAGATGTATAATTTTAAGTTTATCATCACTTATCGACTTAACCAAGATGTACTCGAAAATTTCTTCAGTGTTATAAGAGCCAAAGGCGGGTCGCACGATCGTCCGAGTGCGTTGGAATTTAAATATCGCCTAAGAGGATATTTGTTAGGTAGAAGATAATTTAATTCAGAATAAATGTTGTAATTTTAAAAGCATTTTGTTCAAATAAACAATTAAATATGTAATGAAGTTTTTATTTATTTTATTCTGTTCCACAGGAAGAAATGAAACATTGCTACACACTAGTCAAAGTAGTAATGTACAAAAAGATGATACGGAAGTATTAAAACTGAATTATAACAACGAAAACGAGCCTGTGATAACCAGCGAGATCTACAAAAATATAATATTAGAACCAGATGTTGAAGAAGAAAACCTTAACGATATGAAATTCACATATTTGAATTTGATGAATTATGTTATGATGGTCTGGAAAATTTAGCAGGATACATTATAAAAAAAATTGGACTAAACGATGGTGAGATTACATCCCAACAGAGAGACCAGCATTATTGGACATGGGTGGATGAAGTTTCAGAAGGAGGCTTTATAAAACCATCAACCCAGTTCATGGAAAAAATAGTTTTACTAGAAAGTATTTTTAATCAAATCAACGGTGATATGTTATGTGATATGAATGATTATTTAATAACTCATTTGAAAAAATGTGATAAAATTGATGTTCCTGAAAAAGTCAAACTTTTATTTTTTAGATGTAGAATGTATTTTAGGATTAGGAAATTGAATAAACAGATTGTTATTGAAAAAAATAAGGAAAACCATAACTTAAAAATACTGTTTTTTAAATCTATGAAATTCATACATTTTTTGTTTTTTTATATTTACTCCGGATGACGTCAAACAAAATTTTCGATTAGCTGTCAAGAATACCTTATATTCGTTATACCATGGCAGTAGCCCTATTCCGTGTCGCGGGAAATAACAAAATTCGTATTAGAAATAATTTCTTTTATTACACTTTTTTCTCAATTCTTAGTTCACGGGGAAATGCCGGAATAGGCGTACAGGAAAGAAATTGGATTAATCAAGAAAATATTATTTGAAGACTTTTATTAATTTATAATTCTATTAATTCATTATGAATGAAATTATATTTGTTAAATATAAAAACTTTTTTCAAACGAATTGTAACCACCTACTACTTTCACTCACTGTTTAACGAAATTTTTTTAGAAAAACCCTTTAAGTATGCTACAGACCTATAATCAATTTGTCAACCAATTCGAAAACGAAATAAAATTTAGTGTAAAAATCCCCTAAATTTTATTTCGTTTATTTTCGTTTTCAATTGATTGACAAATTGATTGTAGGTCTGTAGCTTGCTTTAATTATTATTTTTTCCAAAAGAAATTATAACAAAAACAAAAAGGCAAATCTTCAACTTTATCATTAATTTTATTTTGATCTCCTAACTAGTTTCGAGCTCTATGAGTCCATTAACATTATTTAATGATCCCACAATTATTAGTACAATTAAAATGTGATTCGGTAAATAGAATGATATAACATTTTAGAGAATTTCATTGGGTTAAATTGAAATAAAAAAAAGCAAAAAATTTTCAATATAATATTGTTACAATTCTACATAAACGTAATGAAATATACAAAAAGTTCTATTCAACCCAATTGCCTTTATTTCAAACGATCAAATAATATTTCAAGGTTACATTCTGATTCTTTTCTTAGCAACAGGGTCAACATGAAACAGACGATTTTATGAATCAAATCATCATAACGTAAAATAATCAAATCTTCTAATATTTTCTCAAGGTTTCTATCAAGTGACCTCGAATATTCGAAAATTATTTAGAATCGTATATAAAGAGTTACATCTTGCAAAATAAAGATTAGTTTTATTTTAGACCTGCGATGGTCAAATTTGCGATAGTTTAAGTGGAATGTGTCATAATTAATTGTAAACGAAACTTTGTATCGTGACATACGTCATACACGATGTCACGATACAAAGTAAAAAAGCGTGTAAATAGAAGAAGTTATTTTTAAAATTAGTTTTTGTGAATAAAGTTTTAAAGTGTTGTTGAGTAGAAATATTTTGTGTATTATTTTAAACTTTGTGTTACTGGAAATTTCTACAATCAACTGTTGGGAGTTTCTAAAGCTGCTGAAAAAATATTCTAGCTACGAATATTGTTTGCTGTATTGTTTAATGTTTTTGTGGAACAATTAAGCAGTTGGATACTTAATAACACCTGGTGTTAGTGGTTACTAATCAGTGATCGAACTCGGAAGAGATTTGGGAATTGCGTTTATCGAATTCCGTGTACGGCAGGAAGGTAGAAAAACGTAACAATATTTAAATTTGGTTGGTTGGTTTAATATTGGTTAGTGTTATTTATTGTAAAATATTCCCAGACTTTTAATTTCGTAAATCTTAACAATTCCATTTTAAATGCAAATACACAACAAAATACATTTTACAAACCCAAGTCTGTAAGGTTCTTTTTTAATTCACAAAAAAAACAGTCATAGACATATACCACATTTACAGCGACATAGCAAACTAGTAGATAGTATAATAATTATCTAAAAGCTTATGGTTGGTTCACAGAAAATCATAATAAACGTAACGATTCTACATAAGCGCAATGAAAGACAAAACAAAATTGTATTCAATCTCAATTTACCCTATGCAATATTTCCAAAGTAAAATCAACGTCAACATTGTTTGCAAGAAAAATGATCAAAACATGAAATAAAATATAAGACGTACACGTAATTTAGGATTTCTCGAATTTTTTTTGTATTAAGATTTTGAATTTTCCAAGAATATACGAGAAATTATGCAGAATTATATACATATATATAACGAATTCTTTTTGTAGCATGAGAGTAGTTTAAAAATTAGACAGCGATAATGTTAATATATTAAGAGGAATGATTGTTAAATAAAATTTAATTATAAATAAAGTTTGAAGTGTTAAGAGAAATTTTGTATTATTTCGTACGTTGTGGACTGGAAATTTCTATAATCAACCGTTGGAGTTTAGGAAGTTATAGGAAGAATATTAGTTAAAAAAAAACCGGCGTTTGTGCTTACTAATCATTGATCGAATTGGAGATTTGGGAAATACGTTTATTGAACTGACAGTAAGGTCAATTCGAAGTAAGGTTGAAAAACGTGACAATATATCAGAGAAAACCGTTTGAATTAATTTGAGAAAAGTTGTATTTAATTTAAACTAGACCTTAATAGTTATTATTGTAAATATTTATTTATTAAAATGTGATTTGTTTTAAAGACAACATTCATTATACTATATATGCTTACTAAGTGTCAATTTAAAGAATGCAAAATCGGTTCCTTTCTTTAGAAGGCGACATGTATACTCATTTAATAGCGAGCTAACAACCAGTACATCATAGAATTTTGTTTTTACAAAGAACTTTCGACGCAAATAATTGATTTGGAAACGTTTGGTACATGAAAACTTAACAACACCCATGGGCCTGCCACAAAAAGCAATATCCTTGCAATGACATCCTATCTGTGTCTTCACCACTAGAGACATAAGGTAAACAGCAAAATGCTTTTTACAAGCAAACATTGACAAGCCTACTTATAAAACTGGCCTAAAAGGAGTTCACATTAAAGCTGTTAAATACACAATAAAAAACTACGCTTTAAATCGAGTGCTGAATCGAAAACCACATGTCGCTACTGAAGAAAACCAATACTTCGCACCACCAGGTCCACTCTAGTCCGGTTGGTCGCGCATATTTATTAACATAGCTACATGCATAAAATTATACCCTGAAATAATGACAAGTACCCCGTGATTGCATGCCACATGATTCATTGTATAATGGCACACACCATTCCTTATATTACCGTAATAGTTAGTTTTTAAGATGTAAATACCAGAAAACAATTGAATACTTCACAAAACTTTCAGTTCATCCCAACTATTCCAATCAAACGAAATCGTACACACACTACTATTTCCGAGACATTAGAAATCTGAAAGAAGTACGCACAAAAAACAGACGGAGCAGTTGTAATATATGGTGCGGTGCATTCGATTTGACTGAAATAACTGAAAAAACAATTGTATACAATTTTTTAGATGTTTCAGTTCCTTCAGTTAAATCGAACACGGCTATAATGAAATATCCACTTAAATTTTTTATATCACCTACGTAGATTGATAAAATTCAATTAATACTTTTAAAAAATATTTTAAACATACCTGTGACACGCAAACTATAAAACATCTTTGTGCGCACGCATCATTTTCATCGGCCAAAGGAGCGATGGGTGGCAATTTTACATTACAAATATTATCAATATTATCCGAATCTAAAATTATATTGAATTATCAAATTGTTAAATGCTTAGGAGAACTAAAACTAAACCTTTACTTGGATTATTAAAACCACCAAATATTGAATCAGTATTTGCATTTCCTTGTACTTTTAGATCCATTCCTGGTTTTACAATTAATCTTTCTCCAGGAGGATATTCAAGCCCATGAATTTTATCTCTAAAATTATATTTTAAGATGTTTATTTAATATCATTTATAAATTTTAAAATATTACCTTGCATAAGCAGCAGATTGTTGATTATTATACACAACAGTTGCGTAAAGAACATTTCTGCCATCTTAAAACATGAATTACATATTAAAAATTATATAAATCAAATTATTAATTTACAAACCCCTACATTCTCCATTTATTTGACAGAAGTCTAACCCTGGTATTATATCAAATAATCTCCATAACTGATCCTGATTAACCAATGGACTACATGCAACATATAAAGTGGCTTCACCACCACCACCTCCACTATTGGAATTCAACGGACCCATATCATAAGACATACGGCGATCTCTGTTTCCTAAACCAAGATTACCTAATCCACCAAATGAATTTGAAGAGAAATCATTGAATCCTCCCCCACCCCCTCCATTATTTCCAAAAGACCCATTACCACGCGAATCATTCATTCCACCACGATCGCGATCACGATCACCAAACGAGTTCTCATTATTTGAACCTGATTGATTTGCACGAGGTTTTGGTTCTGCAAAAACTGCTTTATATTTTAGATCTGCGTTTTCAAAAGCAATTGCTGCATCCGAGAATCTAAAAAGAAAGAATGAAATGTCAAATTTAGATCGCTACATTAAAACCAACTTTTAAAAAATATACTTCGTAAATTTAACATAGGCAAAACCTTTTCCATCTTTGGTTACTTTATCCCTAATAATAGTTACATTATCAATGTAACCGAACTTCTTAAATTCATCTGATAGTTCGTTTTCATTCATGCCTTTAGGAATAATTACAAATAAACGTAAGTATTTTTCCTCTTCGTTATCAGTGTACCGGCGTGATCCTTGACTTCGTCTACAAATTATAAAATAACGAATTTAGAATATATTTCTTATTACTAGCACATAAATATGAATAATAACCTATTGGCAACTAAAACTTTTATTGGTCTTGTTTGTGATCCCAATGTTTTGCCATTCATCTCTTCCATCGCCTTGGCAGCTTCCGATGTTTTGCTAAACTTGATGTAAACAAATCCTAAAAATCAATAAACGAAAGCATGTTGATGTATCCCGACATTTTGTTTTTTGTTTAAAATAAAACTAACCTTTATTGTCGCCGCTTCGTTTATCCTTTACCACCCAAATATCTTCAATTTCACCATATTGTTCGAAGTTAGAGCGAATATCGTCTTCTGAACTTTCTTTATTACATATTATAAATAATCTGGACATTGGCGGCTCATCAGAATTATGGCCTGTATCATCGCGACTTAAGGATCTTCGGTGTGACATTTTGTTATATAATTTTATTCAAACTATTTGTAATATAGACAAACCACAATTTCAATATAAATTACACTTGAAAACAGAAATATTGCTATACTTAATCTTTATATCTAGAGAACAAGTTAAAAATTCGGTTCACACGTTTTGTAAGTTTTAGGTTTAATGGCAAAACCTTGATATTGATAAAACTCTATACTACGCGCTACCAAATTCAATCCACAAATGTATCATTTTCGAAAAAAATTACCCACTGAACAAAAATTAAAAAAAAGTACGTTCAATACTTGAATTAACGAAATTTAAAATTCAATTTTTCTACATATCGTACAACAAAATACAATCCCTCTTCGTAAAGATTTTATGGTTATTATTAAAAATATTAACAATCTGTTCAAAACACATAACAATCGATGAGAATAAAAATGTTTATTAATTACTTTCGAACTAAAAATAACGAAGCCATGTTGATTTTTACAGCAATTGTTTCGTTTGTTTCGCTGATAGAGGGAGCTAGATAAGTTTTTCGCAAAGAAAATTTTGTTTTTTCAACTGCATTAAGAATTTTCCATTAGATAGGCATCAATTAAAAGGAAATATTAAGAATTAATTATAATATTCATTGTAAAACAAGTGCTTTACTGTAATTGTTAATCTTAACACAGGTATATGTATTCAAAAATTATTACGATATAAAAAATTCAGCTTTAAAAAAATGTAGAACAATTTCATTTTTTCATTCTCTTACAGTTCAATTTTTTAATAATAAAATTTTTTATGAGTAGTCAAAAAATTTGTAGATTAAATTTCTATTTTAAACTTGTTTTCTAATTAATTTTTAACATTTCTTTAATTTGTAATTAATTAATATATAAAATAGTTAAGATAAATTGTTTTTCGTAGTTTTATTAGATAAACGTAAATATCTTATTTTTTTTTAGTTTAACCTATATATGGTATAGTCTTTTTCTAAAAGAGATTTTTCTAAAGCAAAGAACAAAATTTGTGTGTTTTAGTCGAAACAACGGTTTATTTTAATTAGATGAATTTATTTTAGTTTTTAATAAAAATTAAACTTTCAAAATGAATAGCTAATAAAACGTTATTAATTTAATAATTTTTATTTTAGAGAAAAAAGAAATGTCAATTTAAGAACTGTGGGTCAATTTATGTGAATTGTGTTTTAATAGGAAAGTTGTTCAAGTTAATAAAATAAAAAGAAAGTGAAATAATATTAAACGAAAATATAAAAAACCATAGTAAAATAAATATGACTGCCCCTACTGCAACAGGTCAACTTGAAGCACCACTATCTGCCCCTAAATATGGAACACTTATTCCAAATAGAATTTTTGTTGGTGGAATCAGGTAAAAAAATTTAACCTAATTTTATAAGTTATTTTAATTGAATGCAAACATGAGTAATGAAAACACATTTGTGAATTTTTTTTTTAGACAATTCAATGAAATATTCTTCCTTAAAAAGCTTTAATTCTAAAATTGAATTCAATGTAGAACCAAGATATATTACACAAGTTACACAATTAATAATTTGTTGTTTAAGATTACACATTTATTTTTAAAACAAATGAAACTGATTGAACATTATAGTTACTTATTGATTACTCCAACAAATGTAATTAAATCTGTAAAATTGTAATTTTGGGGGTGACGTAATTATAATCGATATTTATTTTTTTACATTGTGCACCAAACCAAAATGCGCTCTATCAAAATAAACTTAAGAAAAACTAAAAATTTGATTTACAAATATGGTTTGGTATAAATTAAAGATTTCACATCATAAATCAAGATTATTTGTTAGTTTTTCTTTCAAAAGAATAACATGAAAAAATCGATAACATACATATTTATGATAATAAAAAACTAATATATTTATTTGATACAAAAAGGAAATAATTTACAAATTTTGTAGTTGTAGTTTATAATCTTACTAGAGTGATTTCATCTGCATTTGCATGTAACATTAAAAACTTAACTCTAAAAATTTAATACCATTAGTTGACAAAGTATATTTAATAAAATACCAAAGCGAGTACAAAATTTCACGTTAAAAAGGTTAATTAAATATTTGATATACTGATAATGGAGTTCAAGTGCAGTACCCACGAATTATCAACTTTATTTTCTTCTTAGAGAATATTGTACGATTTTGCAAGCTTCAATATTAGCATTAATTTGATCGAAATATCAGAAGTTAGTTGACAAGATCAGTATTATTTCTAGTGACACCGGTACTTTCTAAAAAGTCATTGACTTTTATGTTTAAGTTTCGCTTTCGATACAGTCAATTACAGTTAGGTCTGCAAACCGTTTTTTCGGAACCAAAACCGGGTACAATCCTATTTTATCCCCGTTAATGAAAAGTTGATTTTTTTATATAAATAGAAGGATTAGGTCCTCTGCATCCTTATTATGAAAAAAAAATTTACGGAAATAAAAGGATCAAAAGTTATTAAGGATAAACTTTCAATTTTACCTTGGTCCCCCCTTTGATTATCTTTTAGTTTTTTATAATAAATATTAAATTGTTTTTTTTAGATAAATAGAAAGATTCTCTGATCCTCTGCATCCTAATTATGAAAAAAAAATTGCGGAAATGAGGGGGTCAAAATTTATTAAGGATCAAACTTTCAATTTTACCTTCTACGTGAACAGGGTTATATAATTATTCGTTTTTTTTTTATTTTATTTAACTCGCTTCTGTAACCTTGCAGACCTTCGATCAAAAATAGCCACCGCCCCCCCTATACCCCTTTCTCCCTCCCTCTCCCCGCGCTACCCCCCGAGTTTTTTTTTTTTTTGTGCAGAGGACCTATCTTTCTATTTATCTTAAAAAAATCAATTTGTTTAATATTTATTATGAAAAACTAACAAATAATCAAAGGGAGGACCAAGGTAAAATTGAAAGTTTGATCCTTAATAGCTTTTAATACTTCCATTTCCGCAATTCTTTTTTTCATAATAAGGATGCAGAGGACCTAATCCTTCTATTTATATAAAAAAAATCAACTTTTTATTAACGGGGATAAAATAGGACTGTTCGCACGACTTCGACTTCGCACTGTTGCTGATTTCGTTGTTTTTTTTATAAATATCGTCACCAGCGAATGAAATCAGATCCATTATACCTCAACCATATTCTTTTCCTCGTTTTACTAGTCAACCGGTTTGTGCAAACTGTCGAGATTACTCGCTGTCATAGTAACAAAATGCAAAGGGGCTTCTTTGTGCGTACATCGTACAAATGGAATGCCTTGCCTGAATCAATAGTCTCGTATGCCTTCAATCCTCAAACATTTAAAAAAAGCGTCTACCATCACCTAGAACGCATGTTATTGTGGGACCTAAGTCTTAAAAAGTATCTTAAGGCGCGTTCCATTGAAAATCAAACTTCCTTAAATTTGCTTTGATCTATTATACCTCGAACAAATTGTGTAGTTGAAAAGCAGTTTATTTTTCGATTTTATATTCATAGATCGGTTATAATTTAATTTATTTATTTCCTGTAATTAAGCTCTATAGGCTATTTACATTAATAATTTCTTATACTAGTTAAAAAGTGAAAATAAGAAAAGATAAATTTTTATCAATATCACATATTGCAACTTGCAGTAAAATTAATTAATTATCACAGTCATTCAACAAACAAATCATTAGTGCAATTTTTATACAGTTTAAAACTAAAAATATATACAACATTCCGAGTAAGGTCAAACGAGATTCCACAACACAGATTCCATGTATCATATACCATGTATCATATAGAGCAATCTATATTTATTTTATGTATATGATATAGATTATAGAGCAATCAGGATTTATCCTCGTTCAAACATATTTCAAAATTGTAATACTCTTTGTGGAGACGAACAAAATTCACTATATTTGACGACCGAATAGTCTGCGGCAACGCGTTGTACATACTAACTCCAAGAACAAAAAATGAGGAGTTTAAAATACGAAACCTATTTATAGGTAATATAACATGCCCGGTTCACCTAGAGTTGGACAACATAAGTTTACTATGTAGATATGGAGGAATCTTGTTGTTTAAAATCTTATGGATATATAAGCAAGTACGAAATTCAAAGTATTTTTCAATTTCACATCCCAGGATTAGTTTAGAAAAAGCCGAAACGTGGTCATATTTTCTCAACGAAAAGACATATCTTACACATGCATTGAACAACATTCTTAACCTAGGCATGAATTTATCAAACATACCAAACAATACTACTTCGCAGTACAAAAAATGTGGCAAAACATAAGCCATAAATAGCCTATGTCGCAATTTCACACTAGCAGATGCCGTTAATTTCCATAGAGAACGAAGAATGCCATACACACGACTCCATATTGTATGAATATGTTTCTCCCAGGACAGTGTAGAGTCAACAATAAGCCCAGGATTTCGCACAGAAGTTGAGTAATTAATCACCTCATTATCCACTACAACATTAGGAAAAGTACTACTCAACAAATTATGTTTATAAATAATAATAGATTGAGTTTGTTGGCATTCAGAAGCAACTCATTATCATGTGCCCATTTCAAAATTCACTTAATGTCATCATTCAATTTTTCCAAACAAGAAACCCTTGCATTAAATTTATCACCCAAATAAACTTGGAGATCATCTGCGTACATATGAAACTTAGAGAACCTTAAGCAAGAAGAGATATCGTTTACAAAAAGTGAAAATAACAGAGGTCTCAAAACAGACCCTTGCGGTACACCTTCATATAATGACATTTCATCTGACCGCACACTACCAATCTCAACTATTTGTGTTCTTCCCAACAAAAAAGAATAAATCAACTTACAGGCAGATGATGAGAAATTGTAAAGTCTTGAAAGTTTTCTACATAATTTCTAAAAGTTTATAGAATTAAAGGCTTTGTGTGTTTCTAAAATTTGTTTTTTGATATAAATTAATAGTAAAATAAATAATATTTTTAATATAATTAATTTAATTTTTCAAATAATTTTTTTTTATTTCTAATTAAATTTATTTAATAGAAAAAAAAACTATTGCCATTTATTTTATTCTTGGATTTTTTTCTACCCATCGTTGTTCAATGTTCATACAATCGGCCCTACATTTTATTTGAATGTATATTTCTGTATATACAAAAACAACGTTGGTTTGAAAATAATCTCGTTACCTTTAACGATATCATCATGGCTAGCTCCATAAATCTCTCTGCTATTACCAGTGGTGTGGCAAGTAGAACGCGGGCTTGTCAAAACCGTAGGTCAAAATGATGCCGCCATGCGGCAAATATTTTGAAAATTCCTCTTCATATCTCCAAAGCTTTATATTTTAGCGAAAATTAAGGGTCAATGTTCTTGATGTCTCATCGTATTTTTTTCAACTATTGTAGGAGTACCTCAAGGTTCCGCTTTCTCATCAACTCTTCTTCTTTTCTATATTAATGATTTGCTGATGATACCATACTTCAGCAGCGAGCATCTATCATCTGATGAAACACCAAATATTCATTCAATGATTTTTTTTAATAAAATGTGTTGTGTAGTAGGCATTACAATGTGTGTCACAACAACACATAAACACCTTTAAAGATAATAGGACTATTTTGATAGTCATGTCGTATCTAACGCTAAAAAATAATTTCGTATCGTACCAACTCTAAAATGGTATTCTGTGAGTCGTACGAATTACGAAACGACAAATTGTAAATTGACAGATGAAATCTATCAAAAATCAAAAACTTTTGAATTTTTTTTTAATATTTAATAATAATAAAAATTCTTTTTGTGTTTTAAAATTAAATGTTGTATACTAAAACAGAAATAAATTATAAAAATGTTATAACCGATACATCTCGGTATCTATAGATGGCTTTTCTTCTGAGTCCAAATTAATTAACGCTGGTGTACCCCAAGGCTCAGTTTTATCTCCCACTTTATTCCTAATTTATATCAACGAACTGTTGCAAATCACCAGTAACCCAATAAATAGTTTTGCAGATGATAGTATACTGCACAAGTCATTCGGCCCCCTATCTTCAAAGGGTAAAATGCATGAACGAATATATCCCGCCCAGAGAGACGCTGCCATAAATGTAAACGAGGATCTAAAAAAGTCGCCGATTGGGGTGACAAAAATTTGGTCAATTTTAATTCCACCAAAACACAGCTATTGATTGCTTCCAGTACGTCTATTCCGGCATTTCTCTGGGAATTGGGAATTGAGAAAAAAGTGCAAAAAATGAAATAAAGAAATATTTTTTAATACGAATTTGCTATTTCCCGCGGCAAGGAATACTAGTTATGAAAAAATTGCTATAATTTATTTCTCAATTCCTATTTCACGATGTACTGGAATAGAGCTACAGATCAAAGACCGAGTTTCCCAACGATATTTCAATTAATATGTGTGACGACCAAATAGACAAATGTGAAAGCATTCGTTTATTAGGAGTCGCAATATCCAATGACTTACTCTGGAACGATCATATAATGGCCATGGCAAAGAGTGCGTCAAGAAAACTCGGCCTCCTCAATAGATGTAAAAAATATTTTGCTTCGCATCAATTACTCCACATTTATAAGTCCTATATTCGTCCCTGTATGGAGTATTGTTGTCAAGTTTGGGGCACTGAATCTGTTACTATCCTGGCTCTTTTGGACTCTGTTCAAAAGCGAGCTATACGAATTGTTGGTGATCGAAATTTAACATTAAATCTTGATTCCCTACAACATCGTCGCACTGTTGCTGATCTCGTTGTTTTTTTATAAATATCGTTACCAGCAGTGCTCGGATGAAATCAGGTCCATAATGCCTCAGACATATGTTTTTCCCCGTTTGACTCGTCAATCGGTTTGTGCAGGTGGTCGGACTGTCGAGATTACTCAATGTCATAGTAATAAAATGCAAAGGGATTTCTTTGTGCGTACATCGTACAAATGGAATGCTTTGCCCGAATCAATAGTCTCGACTGCCTTCAATCCACAAAGATTTAAAAAAAAGCGTCCACCTATACCTCAAGACGCATGATGTTGTGGGACCTAGGTCTTAAAAGGTATCTATGTGTTGTTATGACACATTTTGTAATTCCTACTACACAATACTTTTTCTAAAAAAAAAACAAAAAAAATGTGAATAAAGCTAGAAACACAACACGGGCGAAATCGTCCGACGACGACGTTAGTAACATTAGAATGCACAGGATACATACATTTCAAACACAACTACAGCGATAAACGAAAAAGTTTTTTTCGTCGGAGAAAATTTAGATTCTATTTCTAATTTATCGTCGGCGATGATTATTGCCAGATATCAATTTTATTTTTATTTGGCTGCAAGGGTAATTTTTAATGTTATTATGACAGTGCTGCCAACTGAAAAATATGATTTTCTGATGTCTTTCGCGTTTCTGAGGTTGTAATCGTTTTGTTTTGAGAATTGTCAACTGAATTTTCAGTTTATGTTCAAAATTTGGTTTTATTTATTTATATATTTTCATAATTTGTATTTTGTATTTTATTTTTAAAATTAGTTATTAGTAGAAAAATTATTATTATTTATTTATTAGTAAAAATTAGTGAAATTGAAAATTGAAATTTGTGAAATTCATTTTGACAAAGAACAAAGTATTTTAGTTTATGCAATTTTATTTCTGGCATTTTTTTACGCTGACGCCTGTGTTGTGGTTACAACAGCGAAATTGTAGACGTTTTTTTTTATCGTCCGACGTTATCGTCCGTGTTGTGTTTCTACCTTATAGCTAGAAATACAACACGGGCGAAATCGTCCGACGACGACGTTAGTAACATTAGAATACACAGGATACATACATTTCAAACACAACTACAGCGATAAACGAAAAAGTTTTTTTCGTCGGAGAAAATTTAGATTCTATTTCTAATTTATCGTCGGCGATGATTATTACCAGATATGAATTATATTTTTATTTGGCTGCAAGGGTAATTTCAATGTTATTGTGGCAGTGTCGCCAACTGAAAAATATGATTTTCTGATGTTTTTCGCGTTTCTGAGGTTGTAATCGTTTTGTTTTGAGTTGGCAACTGAATTTTCAGTTTATGTTCAAAGTTCGGTTTTATTCATAATTTGTATTTTGTATTTTATTTTTAAAATTAGTTATTATAGGAGAAAAATTATTATTGTTTATTTATTAGTAAAAATTAGTTATTTTTAAAATTGAAATTTGTGAAATTAATTTTGACAAAGAACAAAGTATTTTAGTTTATGCAATTTTATTTTTGACAGCTTTTCACGCTGACGCCTTTGTTGTGGTTACAACAGCGAAATTGTTGACGTTTTTTTTATCGTCCTTGTTGTGTTTCTTTCTACCTTAAAACTTATATTTTGTAGCACAGAGGAAGGAATTAGTATTTATAATTTAATATATTGCAAAGGAATTATTTATATTAAATTATTCATTTATTATTATTGAATTAAAAACACAATAAAACATAAAAGTTTGATGATAAACATCCATGTTTGCTTGAACAATCCTTTATTTGGCGGAATTGCAGTGTCAAAAACCAAATATTAAAAAATTTAAATCAAACATATCTTAAATATAAATATTTTTCTAGAGAGTCGTAGCCAAAAATGGCTACGACAAAAATTGATTGTTTTTGACATTTAAAATCGTCTACGACTCTTAGAATATCAATTTCTTTTACCATTGTCGTATTTAACGAAATTTGTCGTATCGAACCTACTGTCAGAATTACATTTTCCTTTTGTCGTGTCGTTCGACTCTGAATACGAATATCAGAATCAGGTTTGCATTGATTTAAATCATTTGATTTAAATCAACTTGATTTTTAAAAAAAAAATCATTGATTTAAATCAAATGAAGAAATTTCTAAAATTTTAAGCAAATTCGAAAAAAAAAATTGTTATTTTTAATAAAATGTGGTAGGAATTTTAACATGTGTCACAACAACACATAGAAACCTAAAGACCTAGGTCCCACAACAACATGCGTTCTAAGAATATGATGAACGAAATACGCTCACCATTTTTTTAATTTATACCTGACTCTGAGCTATATTCACCTGCCAACGGCATCTGTATCAAGTCACGCTAAGACAATCGCATCGTGCTTATGACTGGAAACAACTGAGAAGCCTATAGTCGTAAAACTTCAACAACAAAGTCACAGATTAAACCACAACTAGAAATGTTGACAACCCCACATAAAAAGCATAAACAGATTCTGGAAATGAATCTAGAAATAATAAATAATTACATAACAAATATAGAGTAAATGCAAATCAGTACAACCCGCTTACGAAAAAAAAACATTTCCCCTAAAAACTAACGTTACTATTAAGATCTTGAAGGTATTAAATCCTACACACTTTCCTGACACAAGTTATTAACAGTTGTTCCATATGACTTGCCGTTTAATGCTAACCAGTTATCTACATATCCGAGGAACTTTTCGAACCTGCAGAATTTGATCTCTGACATCACTCTAAAGCGGTGACAAATTATCTTAGTTTGGCAAGTAACGCTTTTCATGTCGCTAGAACTACATACTGGTTGTTACATACTGTCAGTGTAAAAATCTACTAACTAAAAACTGTTACTTAACTTTTGTTTAGCCTTACCTTTCATAAAATATAACCAAAGCTAATGATTTATATAAAGTTTTTTTTTAAGTTTAAGTTAACGTAGCATAGGGATATACAATTTCTTTAAAAATCATACTACATTTGCTTAAAAATCAAAAAAATCCGATTTAAATCAAAAAAAACGATTTAAATCAAATAAATCTGATTTTTTTGATTTTTTTAAAAAAATCAGATTTTTATGCAACCCTGATCAGAATAGCCCTACAAGGTCCTGCAACAACATGCGTTCTAAGGTATTAATGCACGCAATTTTTTTTGTGGTTTTTATATTCCTAAGAATGGATAATTGTAGATTTGATAGATACCTTACCTTAAGCGTTGATCTTAAAACAATTTTCAATTGCGGTATTGCTAACCATTGGTTTCCATTTTCTGTTGATCGTCAATAAAACAATCGTTTGCATCAAGTTTGATTTTAAAAGTTTTAATGAGAACAAATCTGTTAGACTTCTACAAGATAAGGTTAAAAAACATATTTTGTTTTGCAGAATCATATCTCTGAAATTCCTTATCTTTGTGGGTTTTCTCTAAAAATTTTTTTCTCCGAAATTATTAAGTCAGCATTTATAAATTCGTCAAAAAAAATTAATATTGACCAACCAATATTCAAATTGTTCACTTTTGGAATTGGAGGGCTCAGAATACAAGTGAACCAAGTCCATTTTGTATTTTTTTGTACTATAGAGGTTTAAAGTTAAAGCTTTATAACAAAATTACCTATTAACATTTTTTTAATTATAAATTAAATTTGTTTAACCATATGTGGTCCAGCATATGCTGAACAAATAACAAAATGCCTGAACATATGCATGAAGAAAATATCTGAACTTATGCCTGCACAAAAAATAAAAATTGGACTTGGTTCACTTGTATTCTGAGCCCTCCAATTAATATTGGTTCTAGGTTCACAGAAGTACAATTGAAAATCATCAATTTACAATTACCTTGGCAAAGAGCACGCCAAGAAAACTCGACCTCCTCAATAGATGTCGAAATAGAAGAAATATCCGTATCAATCACGGCACATTTTAAAGTCCTATATTCGTCCCTGTATGGAGTATTGTTGACAAGTTTGAGGCGCTGCAGCTGTTACCATCCTGGCTCTTTTGGACTCTGTTCAAAAGCGTGCTATACGAATTGTTGGTGATAGAAATTTAACATTAAATCTTGATTCCCTACAACATCGTCGCACTGTTGCTGAACTCGTTGTTTTTTATAATTACTCACTGTTATAGCATAGAGAAATATATACATACGAGTACTTTTTTTTTATTTTCTATTTTATAATTATCGTATTTTTTCGTATTTAAGTAAAAGTAAAATAGAAAATAAAGCAAAAGAAATATTTCTCTTTCAAATATAAATTCTCATTTTTTTATTTTGATTTGCTTTGTTTATTCTTTCATATAAGACAGAAAGAATGCAATGTATAATTTGTATATTGCTTATGCCTTCAAGTCTGGTTGTACTTTTATTTGTTTTATCAGTATTCTATATACAATTTGTGTGAATAGAGGTTATTTCTCTCTCTATATATATTTCTCTATGGTTATAGTAACAAAATGCAAAGGGACTTCTTTGTGCGTACATTGTACAAATGGACTGCTTTGCCTGAATCAATAGAGTCTCGAGTGCCTTCAATCCACAAACATTTAAAAACAAGCGTCCATCATCATTTCAGATATGATTGTGGGATGACAACAGTACTATTTATTATATATCCTAGATTCTAGTAAATGTTACATAATTTTGTTGGGTCAAGACTCAAGTCGAAAACAATAATTTATATATCTTAATGTCTATCTATTCTTAAACATTTAGCTAAATAAAATACCAGAGCTTATGACTGCAGTCAATCTTCGCCTTTTTTTTATTTCTGTTATAAAATGAAATATTTTATTTTTGTTTCAGTGGTGACACAACAGAATCTGAACTGACGAGAGTTTTTTCTGCCTATGGACAAGTGAAATCAACAAAAATTATTGTTGACCGGGCGGGCGTAAGCAAAGGATATGGCTTTGTGACATTTGAAACTGAACAGGAAGCACAACGATTACAAAATGAAGTAAGTCAAATAAAATAAACATGATTTTCGATCTTATGCGTCATAAAATTTGTTTCATTTTTCAAAAGATTGAAATATTTATTGTATTCCAATACTAAATATAATATCTAACAAAAAGTATATTTTTATTTTTTTCAATACAGGATTTTAGAGAAAGTCTATGTTAACTGGGAAAAACAATTAATTAAATCTTAATATAATTAAGATTTTATTGTTTAATAAAAAAATAATCTGAAAATATGTTTTTAAAAAAACTGATAAGAATTAAAAATGAAAATCGGTACAAATCTTAAAATTGAGCGTTCATTTTCAAAGTTGTTCCCTTTTGTTTTCATTTTTACTAAGTAGATAAATATATTATTTTGTGTCGCAATTTAGATGAGAGAATCTGTATCACATTCACTGAATTGAGGCACCTTTTCATTAGAGCTTTATGCTTGTCAAAAACATTAAAATTTTAAGAAAAATAAATTTATTCAATAATTGCACCGTTTTTCTTCTTGTTTCTTAAGTGTTTTTTATGAGAGTGAAAGTATTTGAAATTTATATCAAAACAACGATTGTCATCTAAGTGAAAGGGTTATGGAATTTAAACATTTATGATATTTTAGTTAGGTAGTTAATTTACTTAAAAAATCATTCTATATCGTATAAGTTATACTCTATTTTAAAAGAATTGTAATTATTGAATAAATATTGTGGTACATGCGTAAGCATTATTTAAACAGACACATAATCTGACAAAGCGTTTGGTGTTATTTTAACATTTAATCAATTAGGAAATAAAATTGCAATTGATTAACTATTGCTATCACTTACTTCTTAAAAATAACAATCCTTGAAGTAACTAAGTTCCTTAGATAGACGTTCTGGTTTTCAATTTCACTTTCATACAAATGCTTTTAAATTTTGTTTCGTTATTTTATTTTTATTTCCTTTTAATTTTTAATTGTTGTATTTTGAAGGTTTTACTAGTTTGAAAATTAAATTGTTTATATTGTTTTGTTTTATTTTATTTAATTAAAACGAACATTTAAGAAACAAATGTTGATTTTGATTTCAGGGGGAATGTGTTGTACTAAGAGATAGAAAGTTAAATATAGCACCGGCTATTAAAAAGCAACCGGTTTGTCCAGCAAATGGTGCTGTATATTATGCTGCGTCACCTCAAACTCCAATAAGCAATATTCCAATCGACCAGTTTGCTGCTGCAGTATACCCACCAGGTAATTTGATTAAATAAGTGCAAAGCTTCTATAAATAGAAGGTTTAATTGAAACGCTTGTTTTATACTTTGTTGCACGAAATATAGAACAGGTCAAACTTTCATTTAAATTTATGTTTGATGCACATAACTCAATAGTTTGCTTTACTTATTATTGTTAATTTAAGGTATGCCAACTCTATATCCACCATCAATGCAGTATCAACCATTTTATCAATATTACAGTGTGCCAATGGTATGTAATTAAATTGATATTAAAGTGATGTTTTTTTACGATAAATTGACCAAAGGTTTCGATAACTAATATTGATTTAATTTTACGAAGAAATTGTAGATAATTACTAGATCAGAGTTTTTCAACATGTTGAATCTACTATCTTGATTTCTCTTGATTCCTTCTATAGCTAACCTAATAATGTTGTTTTAACATATTTAAAGATAGAGCAAAGTATAAGTATAAACCAGATTTGTTTTTGAATTTATTAAGTACATTTTTATTTAAGGTTGGGATCAAATTTTAATTTTATGTTGCATGTTATGTTGAATTTTACCTTGAAAGTAACGACGGCTACAAAGCATTTACGTGTCACTACATTTTATAAAAATGAAAAGGAAGCTCACAAAACGATTTATTGCGATTCTAAACAAGCTTTTAAAAAAAAAATTACTATCAATAAATAAAAAATAATAGCTTTTTTCTATTTATTGATAAACAAATTTTATTTTCAAGCTTGTGATTACTAAACACTAAATCGTTTTTTGAGCTTCCTTTCAATTTCTTCCTCAAAAAACTCCCCCAAAATATAGTTACACGTAAATGCTTTGGAGCCGTCGAAATGGGGTAATTCTAATTTGTGTAGAACTGTTAAAAGTCGACCTGAGTTGATACTATTTTCTTCAAATTATTTTAATTCAAGACTATAGAATTATTAGCAATGTTTTTACCGTAGCCAAAATTAACAAATAACACCGTATGTCAATATTAAAGCTGATTCTCGTTAAATTGCAATGCAACCTAAAAGATGTTATTTTTTCTATTTGACCAAAATATTGATCTGAGATAAAAAAAATACATTAGTTTTATTTTGATTAAAAGATTTTTATTTTTGAAGAATTAAGCTTGTTCCCTATAGCAGCAATTTTTGTTTTTATTATTATTTTATTTATTTTATAAAATAATATATATTTCGGCTTACTTCATGCATTTGTCTTTTTTGCGTAACTGTCATGGAAACAGAACTGATAAAGGAGCAGTCAGAAACAGGGCTGCGGAGTCGGTGCCAAAATTCAGCGACTCCGACTCCAAGTTTTAAAATTTTAAATCCGACTCCGATTTCGACCCCGACTGCGACTCCGACTCCGATTTATATAGAAAATATTCAAATTTCATTTTGAAACAATTCTACAAAACGTTATAAAGCATCTGGTATATACTATGATATAACATATCCGAAACGATTGCACAGGGTGGTGAAACTCTATCTTCAAGATTGTTTCAACTTGTTTAAATAATCTGTATAGGATTGAAACTATGCCACAGGACTGGAATTCGGATTCGGAGAAGAGATTTACTTTAATACAAACAAACAGTAAATTCTGAAAAATTGAATCAATTATAGTATCGTATTTTGAATAGTGAAGAGACGAGAAAACGACGAGAATTTTAGTGTGTGACCTCACTTTCACAATCGATTTTCTTAGAAACTATGAGTGCTTTTGAACTGATATATCGGATTGGCCATAAAAGTGACTTACTTCAAGGAAAGCACAAAATTTACTGGATTTGTTTTTAAGGAGCTTAAAATCATATAGGAAAACCAAAAAAGCGGTTTGACGCCTTCCAGATGAGTGTTAAGTGAAAGGTTGATTTTTCCAAGTAACAAAGCTTTTTATTTATATTTGAGTCCTTAAGTTTTGTCGAATCAACAAAGATAAATGTGGTTTGTTTGTTTTACTACGACATAAAAACGAGCGTAGCGAGCTCTCGGAAAGTTTAGACCCACCCTGTGAGGAATGGTATCATATAAAAAACTGACGTTCTTAAATAAGGTAACCACTTTTTATTTAATTTTTGTGTTGTTTGATTTTGATATACATATTACCAATAATGTGTATTTCTATTATGTCCCAACCGCATAGCTCCAAACATAATCAACGAAAAAAACTTACAAGTCCACTAGATTATAAGTTCTTTAAAAGTTTAGCAAAAGCGTTAGTGAGGTGCTCCTTTTCATAATTCTTCAACTTGAATAGTTAGCAGTGGCGATAGTTTAACATAATTCAGACCCGATCGAGCGATGTGTCATATAGGTGAGCATGCTTTATGAGAGAAATATATGTAGAAAACTAATAGATGCAGAAATCTCTTTAATAAGAAAAAGTATCTACATTTGCTGAACACCCAACTGGTTCACGTAATTTCTATAAAGCTACCTCCTCTAATTCTGGAGATATATCGGTCATTGACCCAAAAGAAAAAGCTAACCTTCTGGGGAATTATTTCTCTTAAAATTCTACACTAAGTGAACCCAACCGCTCATAGTAATATCGGGACACGAGATATTCAACTACAAAAATGGTCTGTTCCGTTCAAAACGGGACGGTTGCAAGTCCCGTTTTCTAGCCAAAATCAATCCTTTTGCTCAACAACTGTGTTGAGTATTTCAGTGTGATATCAGGCAAGACTGAGGTACCACCGATGCATTTTTATCGATAAGGATGATTCTGGAAAATGTCTAGAGTTCAACATACCTCTACCATTCTCTACTTAATGGACTCTTAATGCTGTCCACAAATAGAACAAAAAGTAGCAAAGTTTTCTAAATTTGACTCCGGCTTAAGACAAGATCATGCTATTTTCTCTACACTTTTAAAACTGGACTTGGAATATGTATGCAGCAAAACAAAACTACTGACTAACAACAATGTCTTGTCATTAAAATCAGTACACATGATCGCGGACGCTGATGATATTGTCATCCTTCGCAGAAGTGAATCTTTAAGAAGTGAGACTTCAAGTCACTTGAGACGGGCGATAGACAGTTTGGTCCGCAAAAAAATTATGATAAAATCAAACATATGATTTTTTCAAGAGCGGTTGAGGAAAAAGATTTGGTGTGCGGCGATTAAGGAATCAAGGGAGTTGAATCCTTTTAATATTTGTAATCAAGACTTGACTGAAACAACGGCTCGATTAAACCACTTCTTAAATCATCGTATGTTTCAACTAAGTGATGATATATATGCTCAAACGTAAAACCGGTTTAGACTCTGGAATAATAAAAAATTATCGTCAGTTCACTAGAGAGTGAGCGACCTAAAAGTAGACCATGACTACAATGCAACACTGACCCAATGAATATTGGGTAAATAAAATAATTTACGCACAAACGAATCGTAAAACACATTTTACATCCTAGTTATCGTGGCTGAAAGTTGAACTTTACATCCGTAAAATGAAATCCCGTTGCTATATGAAATATTAGTATATTTTTCTACTTTACCGCCCGTAAAATAATCACCCGTAAAATATTCATAAAATTAGAACAAACAAATAAATTATTGTATGAAGTTTATAGAGAAAATCATGGCATGTTTAGCATAATTTTCGAAATGTCTAGCATAATTTTCGAAATGTCTAGCGAGCTTAAAAAAATTCAATAATTGATTTATATTACAATAAACTTGTGCAGTTGTGCGTAAAACGTTGTACATACACTGAAAGGAAGATTACGCCCTTGGTTCAATAAAAGCCCTCGCTTCGCGTCGGGCTTCAATATTAAACCCTGGCGTAATCTTCTACGTTCAGCCCTCGATATGTAAATAACTATTATAATTCTGTTTTATGCGTAGAAAAAAATAATAAACTATACTATACAGAAGAAAATAAAAACAAAAATGACAGAATATAATTTTCAAATAGGAGTCGGAGTCGACAAATTTTTTGATTATTTTTCCGCCTCCGACTCCAGTTACTAGAAAATTTGTCCCGACTCCGCAGTCTTGTTCAGAAATATATATTCTTTAATAAAATAAATTAAAATAATATTAAAAAAAAAATTGGGAGTGGACCTTATAGTGCTTAATTAATCAAAAATAAAAAACTTTTAATTAAAGTAAAATTAATTATCAGAGTGACAAGAGCAGAAATGAAAATCATGGAAAACCAATAATATTACATATTAAAAGAATGCAGCTTTCAGAGCAGTTTTTTGCAATTTTTGTTCATTTTGTATAGATTGATTTTTTTAATCTGAAAATATTTTTCTGAATGTAGATTTTTTCGTAGATCAAGTTATAAAATAAAATAGATTGATACAAATACATTTACACAATTTGCCGTTTACGAAAAGGCAATGCAATTTTTTTTTTATTGAATACCATCCATTTTATTAAGTATAACCCATTTTAAATAATATAAATGTTCCAAATCTAAAAAATGAACCAAGATTTGAGAGCTCAAATACGCAATTTTATCTATTGTCATTTTAACTGTTGAAAACAAATATGATTGTTACTCAGTTAACTAACTTGTGTTAGTTGTATGTAGAAAATGTGTGCTGGATTTTACTTATAGAAATAAGTTTTTATTATAGATTTATCAAAACACTTGTTTTTGTTTAAAATCACTTGTTTTTCTGTCGTCACAGTGGCTATCTCTTTTAAACGAAATTTTCTCAAAACGACTTTTTTCAAACTGGTCTCATCGATAATTCGAGATTTTTTTATTTATTCTTCGTTGCAATAGCTATGTAATCGCGTTGTAATCAAAATTTAAAAAAAACGGCCACGTGCACGAAAACTACATTAATACAAATTATAATGAACTTTGATTTTGGTTTTTTGAAAACCTGTTCTCGAGAAATTCATGGGACCGTGGAGGGAGAATTTTGTTTAGGACTTTACAACAAAGCTGATACAATTATTACTATTTCATATTTTTCAATAAAAATTTATGAAAACTATATTGAGTATACAATGTATAATATAAGAATCCCCCATATATCCCCGTAAAAAATGCCTGAATATCACTTATTTTGTCTACCGTTACAGTGGTCATCCATCCCGCTTAACTCTCTCTCGGTGACAAACAACTGTTTGATTCATTAGTTACATATTTTGAAAATAAAGACTACAACAAAGTTTTTGATGAAGCCGCTCAGCTGTTCAATTCTGTTTCATCTAATTGTCAAACCGTAAACAATAGATAGTCAAATACACTCAGCGTCACATACTATGAGAGTAATGATCGTTTGAACGATTTATTAATTCTTTCTATTGAAAATGAAATTTTGGATGAAAGAAACTTTAATTATTTGTATTGCTTTAATTTGTTTTTGGCTTTTGCTTTGCAAAAGGGCCCCTGAATCGCGGGGCCCTGGTGCGGTTGCCTCATAAACTTGTATGGAGTAGCTGAAGCTAGAATAGAACCATATTCCATGCTCAGTTTCATGATCAATTACATTTCATGTTATACAATCGTTTGTTTCTTTCCCACAAATTTTGATAAAAAAATGTATGAAAATCATTCTTTGACATATTTAACGGTATTTTTTGACAAACTTTTATTACTGTTACGTTTTTCTATCCTTACTTCGAATTGGCCTTACTCTCAATTCGACAAACGCAATTCCCAATCTCCTTCTGAGTTCGATCACTGTTTAGTAAGCAAACACACCAGGTTTTATTAAGTATTTAACTACTTAATTGATCCACAACAACAGGAAAACAATACAGCAAAAAAGATTCCTAACTAAAATATTATTTCAACAGCTTCAGAAACTCCAACAGTTGATTGTAGAAATTTCCAGCAACACAACGTTCAAAATATTTCTACTTAATAACACTTAAAACTTTATAAGAACTCATTTAAAAATATAACTTCTATTTACTCGGTTTTATGTACACGATACAGCGTTTCGATTACAATTAATTAATTTCACATTCCACTTTAACTGTCGCAATTTTAATTATAACTTTACCATCGCCTGTTTAAAAGAAAACTAATTAATTTTGCAAGGAATCCCTCCTTATATACGATTATGCATAATTTCGATTATTCTACGTCGCTTTTTAGAAATCTTGAGAAAATATTAGAATATTCGAATATCTTAAGTTGATAGTCCCTGGGCAGGCGCCGATTTCATGTGATGATTACCACATATTTTATACTTCGTGAGGCGCCTGTCCTCGACGAGTCCGAAAACTTTTGTTCTGCCATTCTGCTCGATTCGGCCGCTTTTTCGTTCCACAAGCTCCGAAAAATTACGATTGTCCAGGATCTTGTAAATTTTTTTTTTAACTGTGAGGGTTGGAAATTTGTTTTAGAACACGAGGGTAACCTTGTCCGACCAAAATTTGTCCGTTATTGTCTAGTCCGATAACCCAAACATCCAAAATGTCAGTTGTCGGACTCGACAATAGCAAACACATTTTGATCCGACAAACCATCGTGTTCTAAAACAAATTTCCAACCACCACAGTTAAAAAAAAATGTTCTAGCAAATTTACAAGATCGCGGGCAATCGGCATTTTTAGGAGCCTACCGAACGAAAAAGCGGTCGATTTGAGGAAAATGGCAGAAGAAAAGTTTTTGGACTCGTCAAGGACAGGCGCCTTACGAAGTATAAAATATGTGGTGAATCGGCACATGAAATCGGCTCCGGCCCAGGGGACTATGATAAAGTAATTTCATTGTTTTTCATGTTGACCCTTTTTCTAAGAAAATCTAAACCACCGATATCGGTGGTTTTGATTGTATAAAAAAATTAAGGCTTTGTATTTCATTACGTTTATGTAGAATCGTAACAATACAATAATCAAGGTTTTGGTCTTACATACAAATGCCGACCATCAAGATTTCTCCACATACAATGTATTAATAACTTTATGTTTTACTGATATATTATGAGTCGTGTAGACCTTAGTTACCGAAATAATAATGATATTCTTAATTCCCAAGGGAATTAAAATACAACTTAAAGTAAAAAATAAATAACTTGATCAATTAAAACGCAAAATCATGCTATCAAATACTTGATAAAAATAAATGTTTTAGTTTAATAAATGTTTTATACTTAGATTATAAAATACACAGGATAAGTAATATCTTTTTCCTACTCCTATCACAGTAAATTATAAATTACATCCCACTATCCATGACATGTAAATTGATTATTTCAAATAGCGTGCGGTAAGTAAAAAAAAGCGTGCGGTAAGTAAAAAAAAGCGTGCGGTAATGGATTTTCATATATATATTACCGCACGCTTTTAATAAAACGAAAAATTTGATTTTTAAAAATTAAATATTTCAATTCATTTTGACACAGAATAATGCAAAGCCTACCACAATTTGTAAACTATTTGCATTTAATTTATAATTAGTAGTTCATTTTTTCAAGTAATTATATGCGTTTGGGCATTAAAACAAAGTCGTAGGAAAAGTATATAACAAATCTCGAGTTGTAAAGCATTTTCCATGCTCGTGAAGATGCTGCACTCGACGCTACGCGTCTCGTGCGCAAAATTTTCCCTCGCATGTAAAATGCTATTTACAACTCTAGATATCGTCGCTTTAATAATGAAATAACGTATGCCATATATACGTTGTTATTATATAATGGGTGCGCTGCATTCCCCATAAGGATGTCTATAAAGTGGCATTTTAACATTTTCCAATTTATTTATAACTGGGGTTGAAAATTAATATATTGTTAATTAACGTACATGCAAATTTGAATTTGGTTAAATATTGAAACAGCGTAAATGCATGTACGATATTTCAATTCCTTCAGAATAATAACTTGGGTAAAATCAGTGTCGTATACGTTACATACATTACGATCGCCACACGAAATGGTAAATCTAAAATATTGTATAAGCATCATTCATTACTACATGATATGCCGGTTCATATAAATAAAAAATTGTAAGAATATTATGCGTTAGTTCAATAATAATTAATTTTAGGCTTAATCGTACTTCCATGCAAAATGAAATAACGTATATGAAATATGAAATAACGTATAAGGTACCTGATTGACTTTTCACCTCTTTTTATGTAGAAAAGCCAGCAGGTACCAATGTGAAATTTTAATATGTTGTGGGGAAATTAGTCAAGATTAATTGGTAGAAATTTTTTTTCCAATATCTTTATTCATTCAATAGTGCTGCCGAGTTTACGAAAATCAGAAAATCGAAAAATCTTTAAACCCAATTATCTCGAAACTACACTTTTGCGAATACGTTGTTTCATTATTAAAGCGACGATATGTAATATACTATTTAAGTTGAAGTTATTTTTATTTACATAAAGTAGTGTGCGATTTTAACGTGATAGTATTTGCACTGAAAAAACACAGTAGCCTAGGAATTTATATGTCATCGAGGTTTTCCCTTGCTTGACCAAATATGCTTACAAAATAAAAGACTTATGAAAAAATTTTGTATTTAACATTTTTATTCAATTATATTCAACCAACCTTATTCAATTTTATTTTATGTTTGTCAAAAGTATTTCGATTAAAATAAAACTGATAATATTAAAACTGAAAATTTGATCCTAACTAAAATTTTATCATGTACGCTTTGGTTTTCTTTTCATTTAAACTAAATTTAAAATGAAATGGATATTGTTTATATGGTTTACTGTTTCAGGTTTTGTCTTTATTTAGAATGAAATTAAAATGAAATATATATTATTTGGCAGTTGCTTCTTTCTGGCAATAGAAGAATAATAATATATTTTTTTTATAAATGGAAAGAGATAAAAATGCTGCATGGGACCCTGTATTTTTGTATTTATTTTTACAGGAGCTTTTTCTTTTGTGGAAATTATTTTCAATGCAAAATTTGAATTTAAAAAATAGCTTCAATTTTTTTTATAGTTTTATAGTGTAGAAACACAAATATTACTTATCCTGTATATTTTATAATCTAAGGTTTTATAGTAAAAAATAATAGTAGTTTAATCAATGAGTGTATAATGAAATAGTTTATTCTCAAGCAAAAGTTTAAAATTTGAGCGAGGCACGAGCGAGAATTTTAATTTGCGAGAGAATAAAATTTATTTTTTTTTTTGTTTAATAAAATGTGTTGTGTAGTAGGAATTGCAAAATGTGTCACAACAACACATAGATACCTTTTAAGACCCAGGTCTCACAACATCATGCGTCTTGAGGTATAGGTGGACGCTTTTTTTAAATCTTTGGATTGAAGGCACTCGAGACTATTGATTCGGGCAAAGCATTCCATTTGTACGATGTACTACAAAGAAATACCTTTGCATTCTATTACTATGACAGTGAGTAATCTCGACAGTCCGACCACCTGCACAAACCGATTGACGAGTCAAACGGGGAAAAACATGTCTGAGGCATTATGGACCTGATTTCATCCAAGCACTGCTGGTGACGATATTTATAAAAAACAACGAGATCAGCCACAGTGCGACGATGTTGTAGGGAATCAAGATTTAATGTTAAATCTCGATCACCAACAATTCGTATAGCACGCTTTTGAACAGAGTCCAAAAAAGCTAGGATAGTAACAGATGCAGCGCCCCAAACTTGACAACAATGCTCCATACAGGGACGAATATAGGACTTATAAATGTGGAGTAATTGATGCGAAGTAAAATATTTTTTACATCTATTGAGGAGGCCGAGTTTTCTTGACGCACTCTTTGCCATGGCCATTATATGATCGTTCCAGAGTATGTCATTGGATATTGTGACTACCAATAAACGAATGCTTTCACATTTGTCTATTTGGTCGTCACACATATTAATTGAAATATCATTGGGAAACTCGGTCTTTGATCTAGACACAATCAATAGCTGTGTTTTGGTAGAATTAAAATTGACCAAATTTTTGTCACCCCAATCGGCGACTTTTTTTAGATCCTCGTTTACATTTCTGGCAGCGTCTCTCAGGGCGGGATTTATTCATTCATGCATTTTACCCTTTGAAGATAGGGAGACGAATGACTTGTGCAGTGTACTATCATCTGCAAAACTATTTATTGGGTTACTGGTGATTTTCAACAGTTCGTTGATATAAATTAGGAATAAAGTGGGAGATAAAACTGAGCCTTGGGGTACACCAGCGTTAATTAATTTGGACTCAGAAGAGAAGCCATCTATAGATACCGAGATGTATCGGTTAGACAGAAAATTTTGAATCAACTTCACGACTGCGGGATGAAAACCGTACGCAACGAGCTTGTTGATCAAGTTGGCATGCCAGATTCGATCAAATGCTTTTGAGATGTCTAATGCGATTACGTACGTTTCACCACATTTCTCAAGTATGCTATTCCAAAGATGGGCTACATAGTTCAATAGATCGGTTGTTGATCTTTTGTTTCTAAAACCGTATTGGCTGTCAGATGTCAAATGGTTGACCTCCAAAAATTTGGATATGTGTGAATTAATATATTGCTCGTATATTTTAGAAAGGACTGGGAGTAAGGCTATTGGTCTATAATTTGAAATATCACATTTCGTTCCTTTTTTTGGGACAGGCTGGACATTGGCCAACTTCCAGCAGGATGGAAAAATACCAGATTTATAGGATTTATAAAATATTTTGGTGAGAATTGTGCAAGTTCTTTTGAAAAAGTTTTTAGAATAACAGGAGGAATGTTGTCCAGAGGCTTTGTTATTGTTTAACCCCCTTAAAAGTTTTTCGACAATTTTGGGTTTGAAATGTAATTGTTTCATATTGACTCCTGAAGACTGGATTTGGGGAATTTCTTTAGGAGTTTCTAAAACTGTCGAATTTGAAGCAAAGCGTTCCGCGAACAATGTAGCTTTCCTTGCAGGGTCAGTAACGATTGAGTCACCATCGATGATAGGGGGATAGAAGATTAAGTACCAGAATTTAAAGAATTAATGGCACTGTAAAAACTTTTGTCAGAAATTGACATACTCGAAAGTTTTGCCGCTTTCGCTCTGTCAATCTCTGCCTTTTCGTTTTCATTTATCTGGTTTGATATTTTGTTGGCCTTTAAATATTGGGATCGATTAACAGAATTCTTTTTATGAATCCAAATATTAAATAGTCTACGTTTGTTTCTAAGAGCCAATTTGACTGCCTTCGAAAACAAATATTTTTGTTGGGGTTTCATTATTGAAAAGGGAACGAATTTGTTAATACCGAATTGAATGGTTTCAGTAAAGTTTTGAGCAGAAACATTTACATCGTCAGTATAAAAACAATGACGATCAAAAGGGAAACCTTGAAAAAAACTTCGGAGACCAATCGTGTCCATTTTTGAAAAGTGAAATATTTTACGGGGTTTGGGAACTCTAGTTTGTAGTAAATCAGTTTTGATAACTGATGTGATTAGATAATGGTCAGAATTTCCAATACTACCCTTATCGACATCGACACTCGTAATATCTGGCATAGATGTGAGATAGAGGTCTAGGAGAAAACTACTGTCCCTGCCATTACGAGGAGTGAAAGTTGGGTTTTTTACAATCTGCGCCAGGTCGTGCGATGCGGCAAATATTTCTGCCTGCCTTCCATTGTTGTCGTCGTCGGTCGTTTTGCAGAATTCTAACCACGATTTGTTGTGGACGTTGAAGTCACCGGTAACGATAACCTCACAATTTTGAAATTGTGCTCTAATTTCGTCCACAACATTAGTCAAGTCATTAAAAAAATTGGGACTATGTATTTGTTTAGGGACCGGTATAGAGCCATTGTGAAAAAAGAGATTTCAGGTAGACAAACCTTTAATACTACTGTGTTGTAGCCATCACCACGTAGTTCAAAATTTGGAAAGCGTTTATACGCAACACTCTCATGAATGTACGCACATACACCTTGATGAAGTTTAAAAGCTGATTCAAGCCTAAATTTGGGATTTAGTGTTACGTCATAAGGATAGTCTTCAGAAACTTGTGTTTCTGTAAGAAAAGAATATGTGGCTTGTCGTGCTCAAGATGATGTTGCACGGCGTCTCGGTTGGCATTCAATCCACAAATATTTTGGATGTGTATTTTGAATTTTTTATCAAATGTAATCATTTGATCAAAATATAATTTTATGAATGGGTAACTAAACAATAAATCCTATCATATAACAAAATATGACATAGGCCAATATTTCGTGATAGGATGTAAAAAATAATAATGTGAAAACAAAATTTTTAAAAAATTTGAAATGTTACTAAAATATTTATCCATATTGTTCCCACGAGTTTAGACGCAATAAAGGTCACCAACAGGCCTTCGTCTATACCTGTTAGAAGTCTATATACAACTGGGGGCGACAGGTGCCCAGAGGTTGGTACTTTTCATGGTTTGACCCCACATGAGTCCTCTCTAGTGTGTACCCACTAGGGGTGCTAATAAGGGAGCACCTTCCCGCAACCCGGGCGGCTAAGCCAAGGTCCCCGTTCCCGCTAGACATGACAACAGGTTTACGGTTTGCAATAGCAGGCCAGAGCCTACTATAGCTCAGGTACCTCGGGTTCGCCAGTTCCCGTACCACGGTCTAATCAGACCAGTGAACCCTGAGGTCCGTCCAGCACACGAATCGATTACAATACTTTATTCTCTGACAAAGAATTGTGTATTATAAAAAATAAAAGCATTTTCTTTAATTAAAACAATAAATCTTTATTGTTTTAATTGATAAATCAAATTTCTTATTAACAAAACCCTGATGATAAAAAAACCCCATCCTATACAATCAACCAAGTTGAACTAAACGAAATAAGAGAATTTAATTTAAAATTTGATTTTTTGTATACGCTCCCAAAAATAGCTATTTTACGGACTCATTTCAGTCCGTAAAATGCTTAATTTTCGCCCTAGGCCGTAAAAGTCGTCATAGCAACCATTTTAGGACTATTTTAAATGATTCAGTCGATAATATTTTAAAAATGTATTAAACCTAAGAATACAGTTATTAAAATACATATTAGTTAGGCATATCTCTGTGAACTCAACAATATCTAATCTAACAGGTAATAAATAATAAATAAATAATCTTATTCGGAAAAATGAAAATGAAATGAACAATTTTGCGCATTTTGAAAACTGTTACCTGCAAACGAAAGACCTTTAGTTTCATTCGCAGGTAAATTAATTTGGGGATTTGTAGAAGCCCTTGCCGACGATGTACTTAGTAATACATCCATTGGAGGCGTCTCGATTTTCTTTTCGCCCATTAGCAGTTTGCAAACCTTTTTCTTTTTCTCAATCGACTCTTCTATGTAGGTTTCGGCCACTTTAGACGACCTGAATAATATTGTTGTTCAGAATAAGATATTAGATTAACGTACTTGCCTCCAATCTCCTAGGCGTTTTAACGATGTCAAATCTACATCAGCATCAGCAACAAGAGTAGCAGAACTACGTCTGAAACAATGACTTGTGTATTTCTGAGAATCCAGTAGCTTCAAAAATTCGGCCACAGTCGAAGGCATCTTTCCAAAGGAATGGATGCCGACGCGTTGAACAGTGCATTTTCCTTTACGGTACGAGATAAAGAAATAATCATGTGGTACATGTGCTGGCCGAAGACGAACATATTTTTGATATAACTCTAATGAGTTGACAACTTTCCCTCCACTCACAACTGGAAACACTCTTGATATTTGTTTTGGTGTCTCAACAAGAGTAACTAAAAGAGTGCTGCTGTCTTTTTGGACAATATCCTGCATTCGTAGAGAGTGCAATTCTTCTCTTCTGCATGCACCACAAAGGCCGATAACAAGAGCAACCTAATAAATAGCGTAAAATTAAAATCTACTGTAGAAGCAATCACCACACGCTAACCTTAGTTAACAAATGAGTTGCATCATCAGCATTTTCCAAAAATGCATTGATCTCTACTCTTGATAGCACCTTAGACTTTATAGGCTCGTAACCCACCGAATTCCTCTTCAGAAGAGCGATAACTTTTGAAAACTTGTCAATATAAATATTTTCTTTGACACTCATAACTGTTTTGAGCATAGTTTATTTCGATCATACTGTCGATGGTTTGAACGTTTGTGACTGTAAAAGAGTAATCAAAAATCCTCAAAGTATAAATTGCCTAGATACTACTTACTTTTTCGTGAAAATAATTTAATACCACATCTTCGTTTATAACGGCTACGGCACGCCCCTATTTTCTTTCCAGCTGTTGAAATTTTCATGCTCTTTATGATACATGTCACGAGATTTTCGGGGAAGTAAATCCAATACAATTTCTTTTGCCTTCTCAGCAATACTTTCTGGATTTCGGAGCATTTTCAAATATGTTTGTATTTTAAATTTTATGATAAATTTCGGATGACAGAATTGATAAATGAATAAAACAAACTTGTTGCTATGATATAAGATTCAAGGCTTTCTTTTCCATTCGATTAATAATTATTATGGTTTCGAATATTTCGCTGGTATCTAATGGATTAGGTACTCTGGAAAATTTTGGAGAGCTATTACAAAAAAATATTGTTTGCATCACGTACCTAAATTAAGTTTTTTAGGACTCATTTGCTATTCCGGACTCGGCTAACGCTTCGTCCGGAAACAGCATATATTCGTCCTAAAAAACCTTATTTTAGATACTTGATACAAAAATAACTATTTTGAACAAAACTTATCAAAGCAATTGTGATTATAATTTGAAAATAATTTTTTTCTACAATTGTTGTGAAAGTCAAATTTTCTACGATGAATTTGATAAAAAGTAGGCATTGAAAATTAATCTTCCCAAATGACGTGTAGAAAGTACTTTCTGCACGGATTTGCCGTGTAGAAAGTACTTTCTGCACAGTTGTGTTTACATTGGAAAAATAACTAGAAAATAAATCTACAAAAAACACATTCAATGCAATATTTAAAGTGAATCGAATTTTATTATAAATCAAATTATTCATAATTATAGATTAAACATTAACAATAAATTATAGTTTTAATTGAAATTTATTTATTAATATTTATTGTGATGTTGCATGAAGTACATGCACTAATATTTATCCCCTCAGTCGTATTTTTAGCAGCCTTAACAATTGTTCTATTGAATCCCATAACTGATTCCGCTGCACTTCCAACAATGGAGCTACTACCGCGACCTATATTTTCATTATCCATTGCGATATTGTCACTTGCAGGGGCTCCAGTTATTTTCTCACACACAGATATTTTATTTTGAATGGAGTTGTCGACATAGCTTTCCGCAACAGCAGAGGATTTCCATCCGCCATGCCTCTTGAGTGTTAAAATGTCTCCACCCGCATCTGCGAGTAACGTAGCAGATGTTCGTCTGAAACAGTGCCCTGTATATTCATGCAAATTTGGAAGATTTAAGTAGCTCGCAATTTTTAGTGGAATTTTTCCAAATGTATTTATTCCAATAGCTTGCGAAGTACATTTACCATTCCGATAGTTAACAAAAAACCTGTTATGAGTGGTGTTTGCAGTGCGAAGATTTCTGTATTTACGATAAACTGAGATCCAATCACCAACCCCATTAGAAACAGTAAACGTTCGAGTGATGTGAGTTTTGGTGTCTGGCACCTGTACAATTAATATATTTTCCTTATCCTCAATATGATCCAACATCATTTTCAGTAGCTCCTCCTTTCGACAGGTTCCAGCGATACCCATTATAAAAGCAATCTTTAATTTGAATTTTTTGAATATTAATATTAATTTTATACATTTAAATATTAAATAATTACCTTCATCATCAGAAAATCTTTGTCTGGTGCTTCATTCACAAACTTATTTATATCTTCTCTAGAAAAGGTTCTAGATTTTTTAGCAACATAGCCCACTGATTTTCTTTTCAACAATGCAATCAACTTATGATATTTAGAGATATCGACGTTGTCTTCTAAAATAAGTGTACTCTTTAACATAGAGTACATTGACCATAAAGTGGATGACTTGAAAATGTTTGATTTTTCTGAAAAATAAGCCAAAAGAACATTCTCCGTAATTTTCGTGGCTTTTTTCTCTCCACACCATGTCAAGAAAGCTTCTCGTTCCTTTCTATATCTAGTTTTAGATTTTTCAGGTAGAAGTTCCAAACAAACATTTTTAGCTGCCTCAGCAATGTCTGGAAGAGTTCCAATGATCAATGATCTTCATCACTTTCACCGAAATCACTATTCATTTTCACCGATTTATTTTTAGAACGTTATTCAAACAAAATCAAAAACGATATGGGAAAATTTTTGACAACAATAAATCATGACATACTTGATATAGTATAAAAAATGAAAATTTTAAAATCTACATTAGTTTGTGGTATTAAATATTTGTATAGTATATGACTATCGAATCTTGCAATTGTAGAAAAAATAGCGTGTATGACTCGTGTAGAAAGCACTATTGCAGTACTCATGTGAATGCAGCCCTCGACTAGCGTCTCGTGCTGCAAATTTCACACTCGTACTGCAATAGTGTTCTTTCTACACTCATTATACAATATACTATAATGAAATCAAAACAATTTGACCAATTGGCTTTACGCAAAAAACTTAGTACAAGTTTAATAAAAAATTAAAGAAAACAAAGTTTTTTTAATAATTTTACTGTTACTCTATATATATTTCAGCTTGTTAGGCCATCTTCTGGAGTAATCCAGATCCAGATTACTCCAGAAGATGGCCTAACAAGCTAAAATATATATAGAATAACAGTAAAATTATTAAAAAAAACTTTGTTTTCTTTAATTTTTTATTAAACTTATACTAAGTTATTTGCGTAAAGTAACAAGAGATGACATTATGTTAAAAATATTTCTTTTTATTTTATTTGTAAGTGTCATTGAATAATATCGTGACTAACTTTCCAAAAAAATGTCTACTTTTAAAAAAATATCGATAAACCTAACTACTGACTATTCAAATATCGATAAACCTGACTAATGAACATAACATATCGATAAACCTAACTACTGACTAGAGCATTCAAATTAGTCAACTTAATTTTCTAATTTAAATATTTAATTTTGTTGGGTTTACTTAGCACCACCATATTTATAGATTTTGGTAATGTTATGTGATTTAATAAGTTCTTATCATATTTTTCAGAATGTACCAACAATTTGGCCTCAAAATTATCAAGGTATGTCATTTGATTCTTAAATTAAATGAAATAATACATCTTAATATATAACTTGTGGTGAATCAACCAAACAAACCATTTTAGGTATTTACCCTTGTTAAGGATACTAAAACGACTTTGATGTGGATGTTTGAGGCTACACCAAAGATTGTTTTTATTGTTATAATAAATTTGTTGTTATGAGATAAAATGAAAATTAAAATAATATTTATCATATATATATACTATATATACACACACAAAAAGGATATATAAATATTTAAAGTATATAATATAAATAATAATAAAATATACATTTAGATATAATATTATTAATATTTAAACTAATCAAATAAAAATAATAGACTTAAATGAAAACACAAAATATTAAATTAAAATCAACAATAAACAAATAAAACATAAAAAAATCATTATATCTATAATTAATAGAGCAACATGTATAAGTGAAAATAATTTAGAAGACAGAAACTAGGATATAATTCATTTAACTCATCTTTGTCTCCAATCGATTTTGAATAGGGATTAATAAAAAGGCATTGCTGACTATTTAAAGACGTTTTCTTATCGATTAAATAATTACCCATATATTAATGAATTATACAAATAGATAAAAACAATGAGCAGGTGTGACTTTTTGTTTTGAAAAAGGAAAAAGTAACCCATTTAATAATTTGATATTAATGGTTAAAATGGTCAGTATAACAATTGAAAATTTTAAACTTTTTTTTATCAAAACCTAATTAACGGAAATTATATTATTATTTTGAGTTAAATGTTCTAACTTTACAACAACAACAGTTTTCATTACTTATCTATTGTTGAACTACCGAATTAGTAAATATTTTTTAATAGGTCATCAATATTAATTATCTTTTCATAATTTTTTTTTTCCATAATAATTTTTGTTTTTATTTAAATTGGATTTAGTTTTTTAATTTCGAAAAGGAATAATTGTGCGAATTGATATGTTCTTTATACGTTTACAAACAGTTTTAACTATTTGATTTTATTTGATTTTAATATAAAAAAATTCAAAATAATATGATTAAATATATTTATTTAAACTACATTTAATTTGTATAATAAAATAAAACAAAGTAATATGAAATAAGAAAAGCCTCTAAAATTGTGACATTTAGTAGAAAAAAATTAGAGTCTCTATTGAGATAAAATTATTATTATATATTAGTATATTAATAGTTTTAAAACATTTCTATATTAATATATATTGTAAATTTCATCCAATGTGTATTGTTATTTCGATTTGAGTAATTTAATATTCTCGTAAACATATATTAATATGAATGTATATATTAATATATCAATGTTTTAGTTTATTAATATATTAATAGTTTATATATTGTTAAGTTTAAACAATACTTGCATTATTATTAAAAATATATTATTATTCAAAACAATTACTGTCGGTGATATTTTAGAAAAAAATTGTTGATCTAAATCTTAAACATAGAATAATATTTCTACTCATTATTATATATATTTATAATATTCATTAAGAAATTACAAAATAATATTGTTAAAATATTATTTTTTTTTAAATTCAATAACCATTTGATTTAAGAACAACAAGACAAATATCGGTCTTTTAAATAAATAAATTTTTATGTTTTTATTTAAAAAAAAATAGTTTATAAATTTCATCGATTTCAAGTCCTTGAGTTATGTTTTATGATTTATCGTTATGTGATTTTTTATAAAAATTACTCTTCTTAGGAATTAACATCGAAAATTGGAATATATTTATATAAAAAACATTTTTATATTTAAAAATTCAAGAAGTACTTTAAATGGGTCTCTAATATAAAAATTGTTCGTCCATGTGTTCTTATTTAAATCAAACTTAAAATATCAGATATAATCTGGTATATTATAATAAATATAAACAAGTTTTATATGGTAATTATACTGTAAATTTATTTAAAATAATAGCTAAAAGACATTTTTAAACATCTTCAAAAACTAATATTAATTTCGGGTCGAGTATAAATATGAAGTTAAATTTTAATTGATTTTTCTTATTGAGATGTGGTTATATTGCATAATACATAATTATCCGTCCACACGCAATAATAAATGGAATTTGGTTTTTGTTTCGTTTTTGCGTTTTGGAACGGTTACACTATATAATAAATTTTCAAAGTCAGAAAAAATTGGGTTTGTTTCTGTAAAATGTACTTAGAGGACTACTAATTGCAGAAGTTGAGCTCATCATATTTGTGTTTAACTGATCATTGTAAGACATTGAAGTTGATTTTATTTTAGTAATTATTCTATTTTTAACACATTACCATAGATCATCTTAATTTTCGCCTAACGAAGTAATTTATTCTACTCCAATCCAATAATTAAATTTTACTTTCTATTTAAGATCATAACCCACTATTATTAGTAAAATAAGTCTTCCATTTTATTCTTATTGAATTTATGTCTTTTATATTCTACAAGAAACATTGATCTGTTTGTGTTATATAATCATCAAGTTAAAATCTCTTAAAATTTAACCTAGACAGTACCATTTATTTGTCACCAAAATTGATTGCTCAAAAAAAATTTTATATTTTAATACGTGAAATAATTTTTTGTTTTTTTTTAAATTTAATAATAAAACAATTATAGTTTGTTGTTACTGCCAACAAAATAAAATAATTCAATCACAAGAATAATTGCAATTGTCGGCTGAACGCATTATTTTACTCAACTATATTTTTAGAAATTGTTTTGTTCAACAAAAACTCTAAATATAATATAAAAAAAAAACATAATATAAGACTTGCTATTAGTTTAATTTTAGTTAACATTTATCATAAAAATTGTTAAGAATATTATTTGTTATATTTTATTTATTTATTATTTATTAAGAAAACAAAATATTTAATATGAATTTAATAATTTATTAAAATAGTTATTGCAAAGAGGTAATATATTCGAGAAATTTTGATTTAACTAATTTTTTTAATTTTAAATAAACAACGTTATATATTTTAAAGGTGCTTTACGATTTGTTTTATAAATATAACCTTTTAAATTGATTATTTTGATTTATTATAATTTGTTCATGAATCTTTTAAATTATATTTTCTGTAGACAAGAGGTTGTGATAAAATTAATTAAAAAATACTATTTTTTTTCTTTTCATTTGGGTTTATTGATTTTTTTATTTTTCGTTGTAAATTAACACTTCTACTTTCTCTGTGATTTGTGCTTTTTCTATATAATGTTATTTCTTTGATTATATGTTTTGTTGTTTTACATATTTTTTCCTCAAAGAAAAAAACCGAATTAATTGTACTTAAAAATATTACCAAGCCAAACACAAAAGTAGATTTTAGATTTGTTATTAGAAAAAACGAAATATTGAATATAGAATCGAAATTTCTCATATTATTTCAAACATTTAAAAAAAAAACAATTTAATATATTAAATTTTTAAAAAAATTACGGTTGTGTCAAAAATCTATTAAAATTGATTTATTTGTTAAAACAAACAAAAAACTAAACAAGTTTTAAATTGAGAAATTGTTATTCTACTTATAAAAACGTAATCTTTACCCATTAATACTACAAAGCAAACAAAATGAAATTTAAATTATATTTATTTATTATTTATATAACCATACGTTTATCAAGCTAATTAAAAATTATTCAAATTTAACTAACAAGATTAACGAAAATGTATTGTTCCTGTTCCAATATTTTCTATGATTGGAGCATAATATTGGTTTCGAATATTAAAAATTAGGATTTAAAAAAATGCAATTAGGAGAATACTAAAAAATGTAATATACAAAAAGATGTTATTTATTAATTGTTATGGCATTTTCTAATTCAACTTTTGTTTAAAAAAAAAAGAAAGAATAATCAAAAGACACATTTACTTTTATTGTGATTAAATCTACTTTTCTCTCTATAAAATTATTAGCTCCATCAGTAAATTTATAAATCGTTTTTTAAAACTTGACGTCCCAACGAAATAAATTATTGTTTATTTAATTATTTATTTTAGTTTAAAAAGGATTTTTTCACATTTTCTTTTAATTTAATCTAAACAGAAATTAATTTTTAATTTTAAGATGCATGAAAAAATAATAAAACAGAAAAATAATAGATAAGCATTTGACATAAAAAGGAGTTGGCTCTGAGAGCAAACCAATACCTGAATAATGTGGTTATTTATTTATGATTACAAATTAACGAAATAACGAGGTCAAAAGCTTCGATGGTTAATTTTAATATGTGTAATACATTTTCATTTGGTTTTGCGGTGGCGTCGCTTTTATTAAGGAGGATTTAGTTAGCTTTTTTTCCGGTGTGGGAAAAGGAGTTTTATGTTTTGATGAAATTACAATTTAATGAAATTTGATTATCATGCACATTTTTTACTTGACGACTCAACACAATTATTATTAAACGAATATTCCGCATACTAAAAGTATTTCATACGAAATATTAAAGTACTTGAAATGAAAAATCAGGAATCATCGTTTAAAATGCAAAAACTATATCTACACAGTTAAATATATATATTCATACATTAAACCACATAATCACGATTCTTTCAAAAATTAAAAGTTTTATATATTTAAATCTCATATAGGTATTGAAATAATTAGATTTAGCATTAATTTTTACACAAACGCATGTTGAGGCTATTTAGAAAATAATTTCGTGTTTTATTTTATAAAATATTTTAAATCCGTCGTTATTTCAATATCTATGCCTCTCCTTGAAAACAATATCAATATTTACAAAGATTCGAAAAACATGTATTTTTTATTAAATGTTGAAAAAATTTCATATGATAGCAAAAAATATTTTACATCTTTTCATGTGTCTATTGAATTTAATTTAAAAACGGCAAATTAAAGAATAACAACCTCATCTGTTTATAACTGTTAACTCTTGTATATTAACATAAAATTAAATAACGCAAACATTTGAAAAAATATAAATAAAATATAATAATGGCCCCATAACATAATAATTATATTTAGTAAAACAAAATTTAAATTTTATATTAATCAGAAAAGATATAAAATAATAATAAAGGTCAATTTTGTGATTTAAAACTCAATTAAAATAAAATCAAGAATGAATTAATATTTAGCAAATAAAACACAAAACATTATTAAACTAAAATTGAATTCAACTTACAATGAATGAATGTTAATAATTCTAGAACAAATATATTTATTTTTTTATTGGATTACACAAACATTATTTATAATAAATCAAATTTAAAATTAAAATCAATCCAATTGACAATAAATATTATTGATATTAAAAAAATAAATATAATGTTTTGTGTACTTATTTGTTATATATAGTTTTAACTCATTCATTGTAAATTCTTATTCAATATTTTTTACTCAATTATTTTACCGCAAAATTTAGAACAAATATTTAATAATTAAAACAGCACAATGAAATTATTTGATGTTGTTTTTCTAATTTAAAACTAAAAACATTAAAAGTAAACTTATTAAATTAAGTTCTGTTGATAAACTTATAAAAGTACATCAAATTAATCAATCATTATTTTGAAACACTAAGTAATAAATATTAATTTAAAGAATGAAAAAAATTCGAAAACAAGAAGCAATAAAACAAAAAAAAAATAAATAGAAATTAATTAAAATATTTTTATTACAAATAAATTAGAACATAGTATAAATAAATCAAATTTAAAATATCAATAAATCAAATTTCAATTACAAATATAAACATTTGAAAATAATTTTCAAATCTTTGTTATAAAGTACAATTTAATTAAGTACATTTTAAAACTAATTTAGAAAAAGTAAAGTTTAAAATTGTATTATTTTATATTTTGAAATAATGAAATAAAATCAAAATAATATTAACAAATAAAAGTTAAATCTTTCCAATTATAACATTTAAATTAACTTTATTAAAAATCAAATATATACAATATTTGTAAAATAAAAGGAAAAACGTAATAATTACTATCTCTTCTACTTAATAAAATTAATTATAAATATTCATAAAAAATATATAAAATAAAAGGGCCATTATTAATTTAAAACAATAATTAAATTTATAATAAAAACTAAAATTATATTATAAGTGATTATAAAAGAAAACATGAAAAAGGCTGTAATTTTAAGAATATATATATTATATAAATATTACAAAATATTAATAACAAAATGAATTATATATATAAAAATAAATACTAAAAACAAAACAAATAAATATAACGAAAAGAACTAAATACATAAAGAAAATAAATAAATTAACATATTTAAACAAATAAGAAATATTGTAAATGTAAACGGTAAAATCTAAAATAATAAAAACAATCTATACATAAAATAAGACTTGATGAGTATTATTTTATTTCATTTAAGGGATTATGGGCAGTCAGAGAGAGTTATGAAAAAACAAGTAGTTTAATTAATTTTGTTTGATTAACAATTTAATTTATTTTATAAAACCAACAATATTAAATTATTATATTATGTGATAACTTGATTAGAGCCAAATTTGAAAAAAGAAACAAATTATATATGCAGGCAATATGCAAAATTGCCATTTTTGTTGTACCTTGTTGGTACTATAAGTGTTGCTTTGCGGTGGGCATTATATCTTCTTACAGTTTCATCTAAAATCATTTAAATAAATAAAAATATTTTATATTTGCTTTTTTGTTTTGTTTTTTAAAACAAACAAAATCGAGCGGTATCGATAATTTACTGTCAGCTTTTCAAGGAAAAATGCAACAGTTAATTGTTCATAAAACACGGGTTTTAAACAGAAACAAATACTTTGGGCTTCGATCATGCACTACCTTTATGCTTTCAAAAAGCTGCATAAATTTGATTGAAATTGATCAAGCGATTATTAAATTACAGTGGTCACCAACTTTGAAAACATAATTTCGAAAAAAACTTATTTAAAGTTTTACACTCGATTTATGTATAGAAAAACTTATTGTTTCTGGACCTTTGTTAACTAATATATAAACAAAATATATACCCGGGATGCACGGATTGTCTCAGACAAACTCTGAGATCTGGGGAACCTCTTAACAATGAACTTTATTCTAACATTTTAAAATATACGTATATGATACAATAATTAAAAATAATAGATCTGACCTTAACTATTTTGTTGTATCTGATGAATGATGTCTTCAATTTGATTAGATTCCTTGGATCCAACTAGTTGGAATCTTTGCACTGAAGATAACACAAATTCCAGCCTTTCCACCAATGTAATCAATCATGTAACAAATTTCAGCCTTTCCTTCGAACGTAATCAATATCAATCACAGCCTTTCCACTAACGTAATCAATAATAATCACAGCCTTTCCACTAACGTAATCAATAATAATCTCAGCCTTTCCACTAACGTAATCAATATCAATCTCTGCCTTTCCACTAACGTAATCAATAATAATCACAGCCTTTCCACTAACGTAATCAATATCAATCTCTGCCTTTCCACTATCACCATTCATGAAATTTTAAGATAAAACTAAAAACGTGAAAACTGTAGATTCAACTTTACGACTTGTTTAGTCGAATTTTAATTAATTTATTTTCACCATAAAAACTTTTTTATTTATATCACAAATTCAATTTTATTATTTGCTATTTCTATTATCAACATCTATATGATTTCTTGGAAGAATTCATCAAATCCAGAATAAAAAATGGACTTTTATCTGACTCAATGTGGTTTCCTTTTATTTCATTTTTTTTTGTTAAGACAATACTGAATTGAGATGTTTTAATCTTTAGCAACAAAAATGGAATGGAATTTTTTACAAAAAATTTTCAAAGTTAAAAACTGAATTGAATCTAAAAAATGTGATTTTTTGTTTGACATCTTCCAATCAAAAAATCAAATCGTGTAATACCAAAGATTCAACAAAAATTAGCAACGACATCTGTTCGTTAGAATTGGAAATAAAATTGTGTACGTTCGTTTGTTTTTTATAGTATATTCGAAATTTAACTAGCCGTTAAGTATTAGCAAATTTTAAAATTATTATTAATGTAAAAGTGAACTGAAACTATTGAAATATATTTTTATTGAATTAGAAAAAGAAGATGAATTGGTTTTATTGTTGTTTAGGCGAACATAGCGGACGTTACACCATGAATTCAAGGTAAAAATCAAGATATTTACCCTTGAAATCACAAAAACGTCGTCACCCCCTCTACGTCAGAAACCAGCGAACTACTTCCCACAACTAATCTGTTTCTGGGATCGAGATACCCACAGTCACTGGCGTCAAGACCGATGACCGGTTCCAACACTCATGAAGTCCCTAGGAACCTCACTGAGTACTGAGACCGACCATCCATCCGAACGTCAGCACTATGGACACCCCGATACAACCAGTAAGTATGACCCGGGAGGTGTGAACCCCAGAGACGACAACCAGCCCGAGGAACGACCCTACCTAACGAAAAGACATCATTCCCTGATGTCTTTCGCGTGATGGACTCCAAGATTCTTACCGCTCATATCTGTGCACTCGTAGAGTACATTTCCAATCTTAGTCTTAATCATTGCAGGTAAGAACTTTGGAGCCAATTTTGCCGAGAATTTTTTTGTAGCGTCACTCAAATGATGTTGCCGTACAAACACACGTTGTTGTGGTTGAAAAGTCCGTAATTTAGATCGCAGGTTGTACTGATGTTGCGATTTTTTGAAAGCTGCTTTTAAATTTAGCTGAACCCGGTTCCTGAGCAGAGTCAAATGATCAGAGCGTTCTAATTCCTCACCAGCATCTTCACCAAGCTGGTGTAGTGATCTCAACAATTGGTAAGTATTTCCATCCGAGACTGGATGTTGACCAAATAATAAATAGTACGGTGAGTACTTGGTAGCTGAATGTACTGCGGCCCGCAGTGCATATGCAATTTCACCAATTTGTGAATCCCACTTGGTATGTTGACCTTTTATGAACGCTCGAATTGCAGCTAGAACTGACCTATTGACCCGCTCTGACGCGTTGCTTTGAGGACTATAGACACCGGTCCTAATGTGTTTAATGCCGAAATCTGACAAAAGACTTTGAAAGTTCCTACTAGTGAACTGTTTGCCATTGTCACTGTGCAGAAACTCTGGTACCCCATATGTAAGAAACACTTCATTCCTTAGAAAAGCATTCACCTTCGGTGAAGTTGCGTTTCTAAGTGGTTTCAGTAGTACAAACTTCGTAGCATGATCCAGAACTATCAATAATACCGTATTCCCAAGTGTAGAACGAGGGTACGGTCCCAAAAAATCTATATAGACTCTCTGCCATGGACGTGCTGTTTCGAATTGATATTGCATCGGAGGACGCAATATCTGATTCGTGGCTTTTGTTTGTTTACATGTGTCGCAGGACACAACATAGCTGTGTACCTGTGACGCCATGCCCGGCCAATAATAAAGACGTCGAAGTAATTCTAAAGTCTTTTTAACACCTCCATGAGCAGCAGTACTATCATCATGATGTTTCTGAATCATGTTGGAAGTCATCGGTTTTGGTACCCAGAGTTTCCACACAGGAACATCGTTGGGTATTGCATCAGGTCTTGGCTCAATACGTATGTATAGCTTATCATCCACGACTTTAACTGATGGAAAGTCCTTTGGTGATGATTGAACTTTAGTTATCATATCCGTATATTCCTTGTGCCGATAACCTTCATTGTCGATTAAAATCGTTAATGTGATGTGTTAATGCTTCCGTCAATTCCTCGTGTGTGTCGTCATAAAGACGAGATAGAGCATCAGGGACTATATTTTGGGTACCTTTTTGGTGGATAATGGTAAAATCCATATGTTGGAGTTTTAGGCTCCACCTGGCCAGACGACCACTCAAGTCTTTCTGTGACATAAGCCACTTCAGACTTGAGTGATCAGTCACAATTGTAAATCGGTGACCTTCAACATAGCCCCTGAATTCCTTCACACTCAGAATTGCCGCAAGACATTCAAGCTCAGAAACTGAGTAATTCCTCTGAGCTTTGTTTAGTTTCTTCGACATGAAGGCTATCGGACACTCTTGTCCGTCAGTATCAACCTGATACAACACACTACCTATCCCTGTCAGACTCGCATCGCATCTAATAAAGAACTCTTTATTATAGTCAGGGTTAATTAATACCGGTGCTGTAGTCAGCAATCTTTTTAAATTTTCGAAAGCAGCTTGCGCTTCCAATGTCCATTTCAATTTTCCCGAACTCTTTTTTAATAAATCTGTAATCGGTGATACCACGCTTGCATAATTTGGTATGAAACGTTGGTACCAACCAGCCATTCCTAATAGTCTACGTATTTGTTTTACTGTAGATGGAGCTGGGAACTCTGCTACAGCTCTTACCTTGTCAGGGTCTGTTCGAAGACCATCTTCACCAACCAAAAATCCCAAGTATTTCACCTCTCTCAGAACAAATTTACTTTTCTTGAGGTTTATTGTTAACCCAGCCGCTCTTAACAATGAAGAGACTTTGGACAGCAATTCCATATGTTCCTGGAACGTGGAAGAGACTACCAATAGATCATCTAAATAAACAAAGACACTTTCGTGATATTGATGGGGTATCACTTTGTGCATTAGCCGACACATTGTCTGGGGAGCATTGCACAATCCAAAGGGCATAACCCGGAATTGATACAATGGACGACCAGGCACTGTGAAGGCTGTCTTGTCTCTAGATGCTTCTGCCAGAGGAATCTGCCAGAAAGCATCTTTGAGATCAATACTGGAAATGTACTTTGTGCTATTTAGACGACCTAGTAAGCCATCAATCAAGGGAAGTGGGTAAGCGTCCTTTTTCGTTAGTGAATTGACACGACGGCTATCAATACATAATCTGTTTTTACCAGATTCTTTTTGTACCAAAACCACTGGCGAGCACCAAGAACTGTTAGACTCTTCGATCACGCCCATTTGAAGCATTCGGTCGAGTTCGGCATAAACCTTTAGTTGAACAGCCGGCGATGTGGGATAATGCCTCTGTTTAACAGGTGCATTATCACCAACATCGATGACATGTTCAACCAAAGAAGTCTTTCCGAGCCCAGACACTTCAAATGACGGGAAAGAATCCTTGATCATATCCAGTTCTCGTTGCTGGTCAGTGGTGAGGTTATGTATATTTAAAGTTATTGGCTCTGTACGAGTCAGTTCACTAACAAAAGAAGGAACAATACCGAATTTCTCCCAGAAATCTATGCCCAGGTAGAGCTCTTCTCGTAATCCAGGGACTATATGAAACCGCATTGGTTTAGTGGAGCCATTCACGGTTATTGGAATTTCTATGTAACCCAAAATTTTATTTGCAGTACCATCTGCCGTACGAATACACGAAGTGTACTTACGGTAAGTTGTACCTGATGATTCCAATAAATCCAAGGAATTTCTTCCAAGTATTGTGATTGACGCTCCACTATCCAATAATCCTGAAATATGTTTGTCCAAAATCCTAATTGTCAATCGCGGCCGAGGATCCTTTGTTTCTGAAAGGATAGATGAAACACAAGCTTTGCGAAATAATTTCCTCATCCTCCAATATCTAATGTTGCGTTCAAGACGTCTAAAATATGTGTGATGTAATGATGGGAAATTAAATGTACTAGGTGATTTTATTCTGTTTTCCTTGGTGGTGGATCGTTCTGCGTTCCTACATCTCTCGTCGATTTCTTCGGGCTCACTGGATGTTGAACCGAGGGTACCATCCCCGAAGCATGTACTCTCGGACGGTAGTTTACCGACGGGTGACAAATGAACAATTTGCGTAAATAACGTCCGGTTTGTTACATTTCCAGCAATACAATTTTATCCGATTCTTAGAGCAATCAGGAGCTCGATGACCGTTTACTCCACATCTGAAACATACTATTGGTTGTCTGGATATTGATGGACCAGGTTGACTGTTGTCAGATGTTATGCCAGGTCGCTGCAATATCCGTCTCTGTGTTGAATCCACCGTTTCAATATATCCATGTTGTTCTGGTTCAGCATCCACCTCATAATCATCCATCTGTTGTAACTCGCTAATTCTTAAATTTGATGTTCTGGTCGGAACTGGTGTGGACCACAAACGTTCAAACTTCTGACATAAAGTCCGAAGTTCATCAATAGAATGTATTGTTGCAGCCAGAGTAGCGTTTTTGAGCTCCACACTCAGTCCCTCCCGAGCAATCTCTAGCATTTCACGGTCAGCAAATGGACGTGCTAAGCGACGGTTTAACGAACCAATCTCCACTAGATATTCGTATACGCTCTCCTTTGACTTTTGTTTGCGGTTCAGAAGAACGCGCAAGATCGCCTTATCATCAGTGAGCGTACCGAAGGTTTGTAGGAGTCCCTCCCTTAGCACTGGATAGGTCACCACCTCATATTCATGAGTTAAGTTCAAATAGTATCTGTCGGCAGCCCCCTTGAGATACCGTGGAACGATAGACCTAAGGTCGTCCCAATTCACACGGTCCCTCCTGGCAGCCGCCTCAACTCTGTGAACAAACTCATGAACATCAGGAGAGTGACCATCTCCTGTGAAGGTTGGAACCCAATTTGAGTCATAACGACTCAAATTGTTCCCACGAACTCCTCGGTACTCCACTGGTGCTAACGCTGGAGCCGCGTCACGCCATACCTGAGGAGGTTGGTTGTATGGTGGTGGTGCTGTAAGTGGAGCTGGTGGATATATTGGTAGTGGTTGTACCTGTGGTACTGATGGATAATTTAATTGTACTTGCGGTTGTACTAATGCTGGATTATTGTGTGTGTGTTCAGATTGGAGTGATGGACCCAATTGTGGTATTGCGAAGTCCACTGCTCTCAAACCCGATTGCTGAAAATAAGTCGGTGGTAATTGTTCCGACCGTCTCTATTGTTGATGATTTGTACGATTCAGACTATTTATTGTCTCAGTTATTGGCTGTACTGGGATCAGTGTGGATCTCTCACCTGGTTGAAAAGCAGGTGAAGCAGATGGAGCAGATGATACTCCTGGTTTACTCTGCAATATTGGACGTGTTGACAACGATCCTATTATATTCCAAGCGCGTGACAATTGTGAGATGGCGTAGGTGCGGGCTTCTTGCAAGTCATTGCGAGGACCCAACCTATTCATCCTACCTGTGTAATGCAACACTCGATTCGCCAAACCATCTAAGAAGGTCTGATTAATCGGTGACTGAAGTCGACGTACTTGATCTAAAACAAGTTGTGCTGCCTGCACCACCATTTGAGATTCCTCTATCAAATCTCTCGCATGAGATACTGTTACGGGAACTGACCCATGGTCTGCATGGTTTCGCAGTTCCTCTGCCCAATTGACCCCCCTAAAGTCCACACCCCGAACCAAACATTCGACTTGCAGCTCGGTGGGTTCCAGACCATAGAACGGATGGTCAACGTCTAGTTGGCTTGATATTTTGATGGTAAAATTTATAAAGTCCAGAATTCGCAAAAACACGTCAATAATAATAACAAAACCAATTCCAACAAAAAAATGTAGCTAGTACGCTGTAAAAGTGAAAATAATGAAAAACGCAAAACGAAAAAAAACGAACGCCCAATTCAAAAACACAAAAAAAAATTTTTGTAAAAACAAACTTGTAAAGGAACAAAAAAAAACCACTGTCGCCGCTAATCTTTGCTTCACCTTTCACAAAAATTGTATATAATATAATATTGTATATAAAAATATAATTTATTTATTTAATTTCAGATATACTGAAATATATATATATACCTAAAATTAGTTATTGACGATAAGCACCCCTAAAATATATTTATTTATTTTTTAAAAAAATTGAAAAATAAAAAATATTCAGAAAGGATGTTTATTTATCGGATGCACCGTCTTAACTTCGAAATATTGATTTATTTTAAAAAAAAAATAAAAAATATTTATTTATATCTTGATGTACTGTATAGTTAAAAGAAATTTATTTATTTAGTTACCTAAAACTATTTAAATTACGAAAAAAAATTATTTTATTTAATAAAAATTTATTTATTTAATTTTCGAAAAATTTGTTTTATTTATTTTATTTTTATTTAATGTAGTAAGAGATTCCCAAAATCAAGATTCGTCTGGAGACAATTTAAAAAGTAAGTATGGTTACAATATCCATTTTATTTAAATTTGAAATATCGCGTTCGCGAGCCCACTCCAACAATGCATGTGAGAACTGACTAGAAAAGCCCCTAACGACCAGATTCTACAGAACAGATTCTCCCCAACCTAATAAAACAATCACAACTGTCACGATTAGACCTTAGGTCCATTTCTACTGACCCAGTTGTGCTTGTTTAACCTAAAAATAAATTACAACTAAACCTAATGCGAAAGTTGAAGAACGCTCCCGAGCACCAGACTTCAAAACCTAAACTCCATGAAAAATTGTTTTATTGTAAAAGCTAAGTGGAAAAATGGAAAAGTTTTTGAATTTGTATGAGGTTAAGCCTCTGATCCTGAAAGCAAAGCATAATTGGTTCTTCTCTTCATTACACCGAAGAAGCCTCTGAGCAAAGAATGGTACTACTGGTTTGCACCTAAGTACAAACACAGCAACACCACTCCTCGTCTCTGAGGACTTCCTCGCTGAATGAAGAGAAGAAACCAATGTTCTTCGATCGCATAACCCCGATGGCCATAGGCGACCTAAGAACGTCATTAATGTTAAAGAGTGAAGCTCTATGGATGGCTTTTTAGGCCTACCGCTGAGAAAGATTATATTTATACACTAATACAACAGTTAATTCCAAATAAAAATATTTACAAAAAATATTTACAAGATGTACATTATGTACATTGGCGGTATAAAAAAACAATCTCTGAAAAAAATTACCACCCCAAAACGTTTTTTTTCCAAACTAAAAATAATTAATTTTAATTAATTATACAATGAGGAACAGGGGCCTCCTGTGGACCAATCCACTCCTCTACCTGTCGCATGGTCGGTGAGGTGGAAACCTCCTCAACCAGCTCCTCTGTTTGAGTACTCTTGACCGAGGAAGCTCCCAGCTCCACGACCAAGCGACTCTCCTTCTCCTTCTTCCTCCTCTCCTTTCTCTTCAGGTGTGAGCTCCTGTTTTTCTTGACCCGTCTCCTCTCACGCCAGCCCACATTCACTTCCTCAGTCACTTCATCCATCTCATCCGCTTCCTCATTCACCCCATTCAACTCCTCATTCACTATTTCACGAATCAGATCATCCAATAACTTATCATATCGTTCTCCATAAATATCATCCATAATTTCCAAATATATCCCATTTTTCACCTCATTCAAAACCACATTTATTATTCCATCCACCACATTCCTCGCCTCAACCATTCTCTCCTTTCTCTCCACATTCGCTCTCTCATCCACCTCATTCATCCACGGCTCAACCCCCCCTGGTCGACACCTCCTTCGCAACCCCTGACCCCTCATGTACATTTTGAAAAACTCAAAAACAAATATCTATATCTACTTACAAATATTTTTTCCAAAACCAATAATAAAAAAACTGTGGTTTAAATTATTTACCGTTTTCTATTAAAGATTTAAAATTTAGATAGTATTCTAACAAAAATATATTATTTTACGTTAATATATTATTTTTATATATTATATATTATTTTTAAGGAAAAAATATATTATTTTTAAGGAAAAATTAATTTTAAAGGTAATTTTTTAAAAAAAAATTAATTTGATTACACCAAAAAACCCACTGGTTTATCAAAAAAACCTAAACTGGTTTTATTTTTCCAAAAAAAATTAAAAAAAATATACCGGTTGGCAACACCCAAACCGGTTGACAACGCCCTATATAAAAAAATATCCCTACAAAGCCCCAGGTCTTTGTTTCGGAACGCCAGTTATTGTTTCTGGACCTTTGTTAACTAATATATAAAAAAAATATATATCCGGGATGCACGGATTGTCTCAGACAAACTCTGAGATCTGGGGAACCTCTTAACAATGAACTTTATTCTAACATTTTAAAATATACGTATATGATACAATAATTAAAAATAATAGATCTGACCTTAACTATTTTGTTGTATCTGATGAATGATGTCTTCAATTTGATTAGATTCCTTGGATCCAACTAGTTGGAATCTTTCCACTGAAGATAACACAAATTCCAGCCTTTCCACCAATGTAATCAATCATGTAACAAATTTCAGCCTTTTGTAGTGTCCCACATAAGAACCAACAAAACAAAAAGTTACAAAGTCTTAAAGAAACATTTAATTTATTTTTTGTCAACTCAATAAACTCCTATTTCAAAAGTAACATTTAATTCATATTTTGTAAGCTCATTAAATTCACATTTCAAATTTAAATTAATAAAACAAAATAAATTATTTCAAAATAAGTAAATTTCTTTAAAAAAATAACTAATCATCAAATAAATCATTTTACAAAAATATGCAAATTAAGGCAAAAAACATAAAACTTAAAATAATTTGTTAATTTTAAGTTTGAACGATTGCAGTTGGTTTTAAGCTTCTCAATCAAGTGGTTCTTTAAGTTTTCAAAGCAGTCAAGTTAAGTTCTATTCCTAAGTCCTATTAAGTCTAAAACTAAGTTCTATTAAGTTCAAAGCAGTCTATTTAAGTTAAATAAAAAGTATAATCAAATTTAGTGTGTGAAAATTTATAAACTAAACTGTATTAAAATAAAATTAAAAGTTTTATAAGTAACTGTGTTTAAATTGTTATTAACATATAAAACAAATAAGCCCCAAAATACAACATTGGCGCGGCCGGTAAACCTACTACTAAATCTTAAAGTAGAGTTAGAACCTTTTAAAATTTGGGGTTGTGTTTTAACAATAAAATATTACAAAACACACTATAAGTACCAGTGAAATAACAGTAAAAAATCTAGTTATTCAGTTACCTAAATAAACAGTTAGTTACGTAAAATAACAGTAAAAAATCCAGTTATTCAGTTACAATCTATAAACTGAATGAGTGGAAGAAAATATTACACAAGACTGAGGAAAAATCTTGGTGAATCAGAAAATGCACTTCCAATAACCCCAACATCATCAGAATTACGTCAGAGCTGCAGCAACAACCAAGAACTAACACCAACATCCAACAGCACAGAAGTATCACCAAAAAACACATCAACACAAGCGGGCTACAGCAGCAATCAATTATTAACACCGACCTCAACCCACAGCACAGAAGAATTAACAACTACACCAACCCAAGCGAGGCACAGCATTACTCAACAATCAACACCCACTACAGGTACTGTTTTTTGTCTAGATTTAATAGATAGTTTATTTAGTGAAAAACAAAGTGAGTTTTTATTTGATAGGGAATTAGAAAATTTATTAGATCTTGCCATAATTAAAATTAGAAAAAATTCAATAACAAAAAATTCAAAAATGGCAAATTTCGATATTCATAAACAAATTCAAACCATCCCCTTATTCAGTGGTGAACGTACGCCGGATTTGTCTGAACAGCTTCAAATCTTTTTATACAATTGCAACATAATTTATGATAATTTAACCGCGGAGCAAAAGACATATTTTATGGCTTACATTTATAGTCGTTTTAGAGGAGAAGCTTTCATGCTTCTTAATAATTTAGAACATTTCAAAACACTACAAGAATTAAAAAAATTTTTATGCGACCATTATTTTCCAACTAAAACAACAGTAGAACTAATGAAACCGTTCTAAATTATGCCGACCGTCTTCAGACACTTTTAAATACGACAAAAAATGCTGTAAAAGGAAAATACTTAGAAAATAATGACGCCTTTATAAAAGAATTAGAACTCTATGCAACAAACGCATTTAAATTAGGACTAGCTCACCCAACCGTTAGACAGACGATAATTAGTTCGACGGAAACAAAACTAGAACAGTTAATAAAAATTGCTTTACAAACGGAACTACTCATGAACTATTCGAGAAACAACGTGATGCACGAGTTTTTTAATGTATCGTTCCCTTCCCAAGATTTTAATCAAAATTTTAATACAACAAAATATGAATGTCCCATAAACCACTCGCAGTTAAATATCCCACCGAATTTTCAGGCTTCCCACCAATCAATATCTAACCCAATTCTGCCACCACAAATCTACCCAAATTTCCAGCATGCCTTACCAAATTTACATCCAAGCTATCAACCACCTCAAATATACTCAAATTTGCAGCAACCACAATCCGTAATAAACCAACCCTCACAATCCTTAATAAATCAACCCTCACCTCAAGTATACCCAAATTTGCACCAACCACAATCCTTAATAAATCAACCCCCACAATCATCGCGATCCTTAGTGAACCCAAATATACAATCTTCACAAAATGTAATTCATCCAAATTTTCAACCACATCGACAAATAATAATGCACCCTACACACAATTTAGATAATTTAAACCGAAATTCGATTAAAACGGAACCCGAGATATCACAGTTATATCCAGTATACAAGCAATCACAGCCTCTTAATATTAAATGCTATTTTTGTAACAGACTAGGGCATGTAATAGCCGAATGTAGAACAAGGATGAGAGAAGAAAATCAGCGAAATTATAGCTATAATAATGCCAGATTTAAAGGAGGAAAAATTGATTCATTAAACACCAATAATATTAAATGTGATTTTTGTGGTAGAATGAGTCACAGTGTGCAGGAATGTTTCCAAAAACGAAAATGGGAACAAAACAATTCCATGTCGGGAAACTCGCAGGGCACGACTTGCAGCCCACAAGTCGAAGCCAAAAATTTTCAGTCTTAGGTACGGGTAAAAACTCAAATAACATAAAATATTTAAGTTCTATTAACAACGATGCTAAGCTAAATATTCCTCTTAATATAGTAAAAAACTGTTCACTTGAAATGATTGTCGACACGGGTGCCGAAATCTCAATAATTAAACTAAATAAGCTACAACCGACTACTAAGATAGACACATCGAAAAACATTAAAATTAAAGGAATTCAAGGAACGAAAACTAAAACACTAGGGACTGCTCAAGGAATTTTTTTTGATGATCCCTTTTTAGAATGCACGTTTCACATCGTTAGAAACGATGATCTTGAAATAACATCTGATGGCATTCTCGGTAGAGATTTTCTTTGGAACAATGCTAAAATTGATTGTTTTAACTGTTTGATTGAAATCTCTAAAAAAGATTTCATACCCGATAGTAAAGAAAATAGATCGGAAGATTTTGTGCCTGAAAAAATAGTTGTTAATGAAGTTTTCGATAAAACTGAAGTTTTCCCTAGAACGGAAAGCATTTCAAACGAAATATCAAGCATAAAAATCCCACCTAGACAATTAAAAATTGTCGAATTAGTCATTCCGCTACATATGACTGGTCAATTGATCTCACAAAATCAAGAAATTATTCCTGGAGTGTTCATCGCAAATTCAATAGTAGAAGTAAATAACGGAAAAATAAATACTGCAATCATGAACACAAATACAAACGAATCAAGTATAAGTAATTTTAGTCCAATCCTTATGCCTTTAGAACACTACCAAATAGTTGATAAGATACAGACAAATTTAGATTTTAAATTAGAATTAGTAAATGAAGCAACAACAAACGAACGCAAACAGAAAATACTACAATTAATAAGATTCAACGAAACTTTAAATAATGAAGAAAGAAGTTCAATTACAAATCTATGCGAAACTTTCAATGACGTTTTTCACTTAGAAGGTGAAAAGTTATCACATACCGATGCTATCCAACATACAATCCCCTTAATAGAAAACAGTTGTCCCGTAAATCAGAAAATGTACAGACTGCCCGAAGTTCAAAAACTAGAAATTAACAAACAAATTCAAGAAATGCTAGATCAGGACATAATCACCCCTAGCCATTCACCTTGGAACGCTCCACTGTTGCTAGTAAAAAAACGCCCAAGTCCCAACGGAGAAACACGACATCGAATTGTTATCGACTTCAGAAAATTGAACAACATTACAATAAACGACGCTTTTCCACTCCCAAGAATCGAAGAGATCCTAGATCAGCTAGGAAATTCTAGATATTTCACCACACTCGATTTGGCCAGCGGATACCACCAAGTCTTAGTCAAAGAGGAAGATCGCCCAAAAACTGCATTTAGCACCCCTTTAGGTCATTTTGAGTTTAAACGTATGCCTTTCGGTTTGACTTCAGCTCCAGCAACATTTCAGCGTGCTATGAATATACTAACTGGACTTCAAGGAATAGAGTGCTACGTTTATCTTGACGATATTGTAGTATACGCTAAAAACCTAGAAGACCATAATAAAAAACTGTCCGATGTGCTCTCCAGATTAAGATATTACAATTTAAAGCTACAACCAGAAAAATGTCAATTTCTTAGAAAAGAAATTACATATTTAGGCCATTTATGCACCGAAGAAGGTGTATCCCCCGATCCAAGTCGTACCATCTCAGTTCAAAATTTTCCGGTTCCTCATACTTTAAAACAGGTACAATCTTTCTTAGGTCTGGCAAATTATTATAGAAAGTTCATTCCAAATTTTTCTAAAATCGCTGGTCCAATTAATAAATTATTACAAATAGGTGTTAAATTTATGTGGGATGATAATTGCAACGATGCTTTTCAAAAATTAAAACAGTCAATTATTTCACCTCCAATATTAATATATCCAGATTTTAGTCAACCATTTAATCTCACGACGGATGCAAGCAACGAGGGTTTAGGTGCAGTATTATCCCAAGGGAAATCTGGAACTGACAAACCAATCGCTTTTATCAGTAGGACGTTAAACAAAGCCGAACAAAAGTATTCCACGATCGAAAAAGAACTTCTAGCAATAGTTTGGGCCACAAAAACTTTTAGATGCTACTTGCAAGGTAGGAAATTTACAGTTTTTTCAGACCATCTACCATTAAGAGGAGTTTTTAACGTCAAAGACCCGACATCGAGACTAGTTCGTTTTCATCACAAGCTGTCTGAATTTAACTATCATACCGAATATGTTCCAGGTCCAAAGAACGCAGTCGCAGATTTCCTTAGCAGAAACTTACACGAAAACCATATAAATAATCATACAGATAATGATCAAAACACTTTAAATGAGGAAGGACACACATCAAACTATTACACGAAAAAGCTAAATAACAATCCAAATACACTCTACGCTACACAAGAATTAAATATACCAACAAAATTTGACAAGTCGGACGAAAATCAAATTTCTTTTATAAATTTTAATGTAGAACAACAAAATAATTCGTATCCAAAAAATTGTTTAGCAGTAACTCGGGCTCAAAAACAATTAAATGATGACAGAGGAACAGAAGATTTATCAAACAATGTCGACGGGGATAGTGAAGTTATTATTAGTGACGACGAAGGCTACGAAGATATTAATGAAGAAAACATACAAATACTGACCGACAAAGACGACATTCAGACCATTTTAAAGGACTCACACGACAACCCACTGCGAGGTCATCAGGGAATAAAAAGAACATATAAACGACTAAAAACCCAATACAAATGGAAAGGTATGCTAAACGATATTACGAATTATATTCGAAAATGCCCTTTATGTCAAAAAAATAAGATCTCCAAGATTTGTAAGATGCCAATGGTATTAGGTGATATTTCAAAACGACCCTTTGAAAAAATTTATATGGACGTTGTAGGCCCTTTACAAACTACCTATAACGGTAATAATTACATACTAACATTTGAAGATGACTTGACAAGATTTATGGACTGCTACGCTATGCCAAATCAAGAAGCAGCCACAGTAGCTAAAATTTTTTACGAAGAAATAATTTCCCGATATCGAATACCTACTATACTAGTAACTGACCAAGGATCCAATTTTACATCCGACCTTTTCAAGAGAGTCTGTAAGTTTTTAAAAATTCAAACGATACAAACCACGGCTTATCATCCGCAATCTAATGGTGCTCTAGAACGTAGCCATAGACCACTGGTAGAGTACCTTCGAAACTTTGTTGGTGAAACTGGAGAAAATTGGGATCAATGGTTACGACAAGCCGTTCACGTTCGAAATAATACACCACATACGAGTACTAAATTATGTCCTATGGATTGTCTGTTTGGTTTCACAGCAGAAATACCCTCAAGCTTAAAGCAAGCACCTTCGCCATTATATAACTTGGATGACTATTATTTAGTCCTCAAACACAAAATTCAAAAGGCACACCAAATAGCACGAGAAAATCTATTAAAAAGCAAACAAATTTCCAAGCAATACTATGATAAAAGAGTACTACCAATAAAGTTAAATCTGGGCGACCAAGTACTACTCCGTAACGAAACTCGAAAAAACAAGTTCTCAAAAATTTGGAAGGGTCCTTATAAAGTAACTGAAATCAACAGTGACGTTAACTCCACACTAAAAGTAGGAAAACGTAGCGTTAAAGTTCACAACAACAGACTAAAGTTGTTTAATGAATAATTAAAAATCGAACAATGTCAAGTTTTTTTTCTCTCTTCTCTTCAATTAAATCTCTTACTACCAGTAAAAGGGGGAAGGGAGGAGATTGTAATTGTTTCCCAACCAGAATATCACGCAGTTAAATATCCAAACTGGAACGTTTCAACCAGTTTTGAATTCAAAAATACTGGAAGAAAAAGTTTAATGATTCCAAATAAAGATGTGTTCAATTCAGAAATCTCTCTAAACAATCCTGCGCTAGATAATTTGCAGCGACATTTTAATTTGACAGAACATGAAAGAATTCTCTGGCACCATTCCAAAAAAAATTACATTTAATGAAACCATTACCTACTCAACAATAGCTTTAGTATTTTTTTTAACAATATTGGGAATAACGTGCAATTTCTACTTAGTAAAAAGTGTAAAAAAAAGGTTTGAAATTGCAAGACGAAGCCGTCGTTCTAGCAACATAGTCCTAAACACCTATAAACCAAAAACTCCTGCTCCAAATCCTAGAACCAAGCACATTGAAATTGTTGACGATGAAGAAGAAACTAAACAACAAAAGTACTCTGAATCACCCTTTAATTTAGCGTAAGGCCAGATAATAAATAAAATTAAAGAATTTTATTTGGAATAAGAATAATTTAATAATAATAGATATGTAAAACTTAATTTTTTTTTTCAAGTAGCCTTATACCAAAATTCTTTGGCTATTTTAAAATAGAATAGAGAATAGAGAATAAAATGTTTTAGAAGTTAATAAACGTCTGCTTTGATTTTTGTTTAGTTGTTACATTTGCTTTTAATTCAGATTTTGTTTGTCTTGTCTTTAGCTATCGCTTACTGCTCCACAATTGCAGAATTTAGCTGATGTTTTTTTTTGTTAATGTTAAATTCATTTTTTTTAAACGGTATCAATTTATGAATAGTTTGTATTATTAATGTAAAATGAATATATATATAGAAATTTTTATAATAAAATATACAATGGTTGAAACGCAAAAAAAAAAAAATTTAACTATGTAACAAGTAAAACTTAATTATAGATAAATCAAGAATTATTATTATAATTATTACAAAGAAAAACAATTATTAACAATCAAATTGCTTACTTTTGCTTACTTTTACTTCCAATCATGATGTCAATTCAAATGAAAAATTATGTAAATTGTAGACTATGTAAGATTTTTATGTTTAATTAATATACTTTTGGAAATTCTATTTTCTTTTTATTTTATATCTCATTACATTTTATTTTATAGAACATTAAAATAAAATCATTAAAAAAAAAATGTTTAGTAGAAGAACAATTTGATTTTTCACAAACTATTTTAACTAGCAAAAAATCAAATTATTATAGAGGGGAAGGTGTAGTGTCCCACATAAGAACCAACAAAACAAAAAGTTACAAAGTCTTAAAGAAACATTTAATTTATTTTTTGTCAACTCAATAAACTCCTATTTCAAAAGTAACATTTAATTCATATTTTGTAAGCTCATTAAATTCACATTTCAAATTTAAATTAATAAAACAAAATAAATTATTTCAAAATAAGTAAATTTCTTTAAAAAAATAACTAATCATCAAATAAATCATTTTACAAAAATATGCAAATTAAGGCAAAAAACATAAAACTTAAAATAATTTGTTAATTTTAAGTTTGAACGATTGCAGTTGGTTCTAAGCTTTACAATCAGTTAGTTCTTCTCGTACAATCAGTTAGTTCTTTTCATACAATCAGTTAGTTATTTTCATACAATCAGTTAGTTCTTATTCATAAATATAACAAGTCGAGCAAAGTAACCAAGTAACAATAGTAACCAACCATTAACCAAAAGAAACCAGTGTATAATTTTATAAATGTATTTAATAAAAAATAATAATAATTAAATTTTAGTGTGTGAAAAATTACAAACAAATTTTTGTATTAATAAAATTTAAAATCGTTTTTAAAGTATTTGTGTATTAATAAAATTTAAAACATATAAAACGTTTAAAGCCCCAAATACAACACTTTCCTTCGAACGTAATCAATATCAATCACAGCCTTTCCACTAACGTAATCAATAATAATCACAGCCTTTCCACTAACGAAATCAATAATAATCTCAGCCTTTCCACTAACGTAATCAATATCAATCTCTGCCTTTCCACTAACGTAATCAATAATAATCACAGCCTTTCCACTAACGTAATCAATATCAATCTCTGCCTTTCCACTATCACCATTCATGAAATTTTAAGATAAAACTAAAAACGTGAAAACTGTAGATTCAACTTTACGACTTGTTTAGTCGAATTTTAATTAATTTATTTTCAGCATAAAAACTTTTTTATTTATATCACAAATTCAATTTTATTATTTGCTATTTCTATTATCAACATCTATATGATTTCTTGGAAGAATTTATGGGGGTGCATGATTATCCTACTTTTGCACATTAAGAATAATCCGTTCATTAGATTTGTACCGCTCCAATGTGTATATATGATTTTTGGTACATGTAATCCGACTCCAATACGCTTACGGATGTTCACAAAAGTTGATTGGAAATTCGCTTTATCATACACTACCACTTTCGATTGCAAATATCGTGAATATTAATTTATTTATGTTTTTCTATTTTCAGGTACGGTGGTTCTGCAGATTGTCCGAGACATGTTTGAACATGTCTCGTTGAGATAACACACACCTTCAAGTTTAGAACAAGCTTCTGGTAAGTTCTCTACTCTACGTACGCTACTTCTTTTATTCAAATATATCAACAATAAAATTCACTTTCACTTAATAAATTGGTTTTATTATATCTCAACAATTTTGTAACACATTTACATTTTTTATTTAAATATACAAACATACGATTTTACTTTTTATTTTTAATAACACAAAAATGCGACTGTTCTTCATGAACGTCTTTTACTTAAGAGAGAATTTTTGATGAGAGAGAAAACTTCTCGTCATAATTTTGTACACTGTTAGGATATTTTGTTTCTTAAATTCCGCACACTGAACTTATTTTTTATTTCGTTTAAATTTCGTATAGGCAATTCACCACAGCACTCCCCCACCAGTAACAGCGCAGCTGGAACGAAATATGTCAGTCAACGTCTGACGTAATCGAAACTGCGTAATGTGTCTTAGTAACGAGAGACTGTGCCTACCTGAAAAATTATAATATATGAATTTAGCAACTCGAGTTTTTATTTTGTTTACTGATTATTTGTAATTTGCGGAGTAATCCCTGGTATCCCTAACTTATACTGTTAATATGAACTAACGATGCTATTTTAGTCACGGAATCTCACTGGTAATTTGATTTTACGTCCCGTCCTCGTTTTTTTAACCTCGTCCTCTGTTGAAGGTGACTCGTGGTTCACCCGTGAACTATCTTGTGGGTCATTCCTAATGTTGTTCGTTTGGTCTTCCTCCACCTGGGTTGATGACTGGCTGTCATTACATTGCTGGTTTACTCCATGTTTGTCATCTAAAGAAAAACATGGCTTTAACCTATCGACCGAAATGTTGACTATTCTGTTATTTATTATAATTTCGTAAAATTTGTCATTACGCTTTGACACCTCATAAGGTCCGTCGTACGGCGGTCGTAGGGGTGTCTTAACCTTGTCGTTCCTTACAAAGACGTGCGAACAACTGTTTAAAAATTTGTTGACGAAAATTGTTTGTTTGCAGTGTTGGGAAGTAGGCGTAGCTCTAATTTTGGACATGTCGTCCTTTAACTTGATGACAAATTGACTAAGGTTAATATCATTGTTATCTGATACTTCAAAAATTTCACCTGGTAGTTTGATACTTGCACCGTAGATCATTTCTGAGGTGGTTGCTTTGATGTCAGGATGAAAAGCTGCCCGCATTCCCAATAAAATTGTCGGTAACACCTCTACCCATCTCTCTGTAGCGTGTGCTTTAATCGCCGCTTTAAGGTCTCGATGCCATCTCTCGATCAGCCCGTTTGCTTGTGGGTGGTATGGCGTCGTGTGGAAATGTTTAATTCCTAGAACCTCGTTTAGTTGTCTAAACAAGTTTGATCCGAATTGGCGACCTTGATCCGTGGTGACGTACTTTGGTACGCCGAATCTACATATCCAATTATTGTAAAGTGCTTTTGCCACTTCGTCAGCGGTTATGTTCTCGAGTGGGATCGCTTCTGTCCACCTTGAGAATCTATCCACACAGGTTAGGCAATAGTTGTAACCTTGAGATGTTGGTAACGGTCCGACTATATCCACGTTTATGTGGGCAAATCTTTCTTCAGGAACTTTAAATAATTGCCTATACGAAATTTAAACGAAATAAAAAATAAGTTCAGTGTGCGGAACTTTTACACTAAATATTTCGAAATTAGGATTGACTTCATAAAAATTACTTGAATATTTATTTTGTAATAATAATCCGTAATTATTACTGTTATTTTGAATTTTAAATTTGTAATCCTGAATCTTACATTCTATTTATATTAATTTCCGTTACTTATTATTTGTAATATATTTCATCAAAAGATAATTCATTCTTAGTTTATTTATTATAAATCATTTAAAAAAATATTTACTTGAAATTTATTTTCAATTATTTATCAGAAGTTTGTTAGTGATTTTTTTTACAAAAAAAAATTTATTTATTCTGTTTTAATATTTTTATATTTTACTCATAGTTTGTAGAATTTTCTACCGAAATTCTTTTGTTTGCACGCGCGGTGCTCGAAATTATTGAAATGCCTTCTAAAAAGAAGTTTAATTTAAAAACTTATCTCCAATTTCTATTATAATCGCGATCGCTTCACGTGAAATCCAATTTTATGGTAGCGTGCTTGACTTTTACACGAGTCTTACCATAATTGTATTCAATTTAAAAAATTAATTCAATAATTATTTTATATATAATAACATTTATGTAATTATACTTGAAATCATAGATTTTTTAATGTATTTCTACTAAATTTGTTAATTAATATTGTTTATAATATATTCTGTAATAGAAAAATTTATTTGATATAATTGACATTGTTTACCCTTGTCAAATTTATTTTTATACCGGAAATTCTGAATTATTTGAGATTCTGATCTACTTAGAAATTGTATTTTTTTTTAAAAAAAATTATATATTTATTAGGGATATATTTAATCAAAATATATTAGAAATTTTACCATTTCTTAGAAAAAAAATTATTTTCTTATATTCCATTTACATATTAATCTAAATTACTGATTATAAAATTTAATCATTTAATTTTAGTTTTATTAAATTATTTATTAAAGCTTTCAAAAAAAATTTTGGATTTATTTGTATTTATTTCATAAAGCGACTTACGTCATATCCCGCGTCGTTAAAGCTTCTAGAAGGAATTCTTGTCTGTTTAACATCCGCCTTCTTGATTTTGTTGCAATATTTTTTGATGCGATAATTAACGATGATGGTTGATAAAATAATGTTTTTAATCCTTCGCTGATCTGGTTTCTTACTTTTGAAATGTATATCGATGTAGCCACTTTATATATTTGAATGTTGCATGTTCGTAGTCGGGGTTATCATTTTATGGGGGTGCATGATTATCCTACTTTTGCACATTAAGAATAATCCGTTCATTAGATTTGTACCGCTCCAATGTGTATATATGATTTTTGGTACATGTAATCCGACTCCAATACGCTTACGGATGTTCACAAAAGTTGATTGGAAATTCGCTTTATCATACACTACCACTTTCGATTGCAAATATCGTGAATATTAATTTATTTGTTTTTCTATTTTCAGGTACGGTGGTTCTGCAGATTGTCCGAGACATGTTTGAACGTGTCTCGTTGAGATAACACACACCTTCAAGTTTAGAACAAGCTTCTGGTAAGTTCTCTACTCTACGTACGCTACTTCTTTTATTCAAATATATCAACAATAAAATTCACTTTCACTTAATAAATTGGTTTTATTATATCTCAACAATTTTGTAACACATTTACATTTTTTATTTAAATATACAAACATACGATTTTACTTTTTATTTTTAATAACACAAAAATGCGACTGTTCTTCATGAACGTCTTTTACTTAAGAGAGAATTTTTGATGAGAGAGAAAACTTCTCGTCATAATTTTGTACACTGTTAGGATATTTTGTTTCTTAAATTCCGCACACTGAACTTATTTTTTATTTCGTTTAAATTTCGTATAGGCAATTCACCACAAATTCATCAAATCCAGAATAAAAAATGGACTTTTATCTGACTCAATGTGGTTTCCTTTTATTTCATTTTTTTTTGTTAAGACAGTACTGAATTGAGATGTTTTAATCTTTAGCAACAAAAATGGAATGGAATTTTTTACAAAAAATTTTCAAAGTTAAAAACTGAATTGAATCTAAAAAATGTGATTTTTTGTTTGACATCTTCCGACGTTACAAACTAATTAATTAACTACTTACACCGAGTCATCTACTGTAGATTGTAATTGATTCACTTCGTTAATCGGATTGGACTTTTATCACTTTGTTTCTGTTCAATATACTGTTAAAACTATACAAATCACAAGCACATCTGATATTCCATCGTTTTTATAGTAGGAAAAAAATAAAAGTTAAAGCAAAGGAGATCTCCCCGCCATCCGGATTGTCCCCACACGGATCTTAAATTTTGGAAATCTCTTATTATTCTTCAATTAGCCTATCATTCTAAAAACTAAGTTGAACCACATAAAAAAACTAAATTTCAATACTAATATAAAATTAGAAAAATACCTTATTTTAAACTGTTGATTCTGTTTCCACCAGTTGCAATACCACGCTCCAAAGTTGTTGAATTTTGATCTGGATAAGCAGAGATATTATTTCGGATACCAAGTGAACTTCTTTAAGCCAATATTTGCTTAATTCCTGATTTGAAATATTAGAATATCCATTTGAAACTACGGCACCACTACTATTGTTGTTATTATTATTCAAAACATTGACATCTTTTTGATAATCCAAATTTGTGTTATATATTGGAAAAAACATCTGGTGTCGCATGATGAAACATTTTCATCAATGTTAACTTCTTATAAAGTGGACAATTACAAGTCACAACTGGCCATAATAAATCTTTTTATTGTATTCTTATTAATGTTTACAACCATAATAACAATAATAATTTCATTTCAGATTATAAATTTGACTTATATTTTTAGTATTTGATGTTTTTATTATTACACATCACATTAATTAGCAATTAATTTAAAAGAGCCAACACATATATTAACACCTTAATGAATCTACTGAATTTTTTCTAAAATCAACTCTGAAAATATTTGTTTGAAGCACAAATATGGAATGATTATTTATTTTTAATGCGTTTTATCTAATGTTTAATAATAAAAAACTCCTTAAACATTTCGTTTTAAGAACCAAGATCGAATTGAAAATTAAAAATATCCAATTGGAAAAATGTGATTTTTCCTTTTTTTTTTTTTTTTTTTTTACATCTTATGATGTCAAAACAAATCGGGTAATAATATTGAAAAATTCAGCAAAGATTAATAACGACAACGACATCTGTTCGTTAGAATTGGAAATAAAATTGAGTACGTTCGTTTGCTTTTTATAGTATATTCAAAATTTAACTAGCAGTTAAGTTTTAGAAAATTTTAAAATTATTATTAATGTAAAAATGAACGGAAACTAATGAAATACATTTCTATTGAATTGAAAACAAAGAGGAATTTGGTTTTATTATTGTTGTGCGATTATTGCGATCGTTACACCATGAATTCAAGGTAAAAATCAAGATTTCTACTCTTGAAATCACAAAAACGTCGCCATCCCCTCCATGACAGAAAACCACCGAACTACTTCCACTTATTAAACTGTATCTGGGATCGAGATACCCACAGTCACTGGCGTCAAGACCGATGACCGGTTCCAACACTCATGAAGTCCTTAAGAACTTCACTGAGTATTGAGACCGACCATCCATCCGAACGTCAGCACCATGGACACCCCGATACAACCAGTAAGTATGACCTGAAGATGTGAACCCCAGAGACGACAATCAGCCAGAGGAACAACCCTACCTAACGAAAAGACATCATTCCCTGATGTCTTTCGCGTGATGGACTCCAAGATTCTTACCGCTCATATCTGTGCACTCGTAGAGTACATTTCCAATCTTAGTCTTAATCATTGCAGGTAAGAACTTTGGAGCCAATTTTGCCGAGAACTTTTTGGTAGCGTCACTCAAATGATGTTGCCGTACAAACACCCGTTGTTGTGGTTGAAAAGTCCGTATTTTTGATCGCAGATTATACTGATGTTGCGACTTTTTGAAAGCTGCTTTTAAATTTTGTTGAACCCGGTTCCTGAGCAGAGTCAAATGATCAGAGCGTTCTATTTCCTCACCAGCATCTTCACCAAGCTTGTGTAGTGATCTCAACAAATGGTAAGTATTTCCATCCGAGATTGGATGTTGACCAAACAATAAATAGTACGGTGAGTACTTGGTAGCAGAATGTACTGCAGCCCGCAGTGCATATGCGATTTCACCAATTTGTGAGTCCCACTTGGTATGTTGACCTTTTATGAACGCTCGAATTGCTGCTAGAACTGACCTATTGACCCGCTCTGACGCGTTGCTTTGAGGACTATAAACACCGGTCCTAATGTGTTTAATGCCGAAATCTGACAAAAGACTTTGAAAGTTCCTACTAGTGAACTGTTTGCCATTGTCACTGTGCAGAAACTCTGGTACCCCATATGTAAGAAACACTTCATTCCTTAGAAAAGCATTCACCTTCGGTGAAGTTGCGTTTCTAAGTGGTTTCAGTAGTACAAACTTCGTAGCATGATCCAGAACTATCAATAACACCGTATTCCCAAGTGTAGAACGAGGATACGGTCCCAAAAAATCTATATAGACTCTCTGCCATGGACGTGCTGTTTCGAATTGATATTGCATCGGAGGACGCAATATCTGATTCGTGGCTTTTGTTTGTTTACATGTGTCGCAGGACACAACATAGTTGTGTACCTGTGACGCCATGCCCGGCCAATAATAAAGACGTCGAAGTAATTCTAAAGTCTTTTTAACACCTCCATGAGCAGCAGTACTATCATCATGATGTTTCTGAATCATGTTTGAAGTCATCGGTTTTGGCACCCAGAGTTTCCACACAGGAACATCGTTAGGTATTGCATCAGGTCTTGGCTCAATACGTATGTATAGCTTATCATCCACGACTTTAACAGATGGAAAGTCCTTTGGTGATGATTGAACTTCAGCCATCATATCCGTATATTCTTTGTGCCGATAACCTTCATTGTCGATTTTAATGTCGTTAATGTGATGTACTAATGCTTCCGTCAATTCTTCGTGTGTATCGTCATAAAGACGAGATAGAGCATCAGGGACTATATTTTGGGTACCTTTTTGGTGGACAATGGTAAAATCCATATGTTGGAGTTTTAGGCTCCACCTAGCCAGACGGCCACTCAAGTCCTTCTGTGACATAAGCCACTTCAGACTTGAGTGATCAGTCACAATTGTAAATCGGTGACCTTCAACATAGCCCCTGAATTTCTTCACACTCAGAATTGCCGCAAGACATTCAAGCTCAGAAACAGAATAGTTTCGTTGAGCTTTATTAAGTTTTTTCGACATGAAGGCTATCGGACACTCTTGTCCGTCTTCGTCGATCTGATACAGTACACTACCTATCCCTGTCAGACTCGCATCGCATCTAATAAAGAACTCTTTATTATAATCAGGGTTTACTAATACCGGTGCTGTAGTCAGCAATCGTTTTAAATTTTCGAAAGCAGCTTGCGCTTCTAATGTCCATTTCAATTTACCAGAACTTTTCTTTAATAAATCCGTAATCGGTGATACCACGCTTGCATAATTTGGTATGAAACGTTGGTACCAACCAGCCATTCCCAATAGTCTACGTATTTGTTTTACTGTAGATGGAGCTGGATACTCTGCTACAGCTCTTACCTTGTCAGGGTCTGTTCGAAGACCATCTTCACCAACCAAAAATCCCAAGTATTTCACCTCTCTCAGAACAAATTTACTTTTTTTGAGGTTTATTGTTAACCCAGCCGCTCTTAACAATGAAGAGACTTTGGACAGCAATTCCATATGTTCCTGGAACGTGGAAGAGACTACCAATAGATCATCTAAATAAACAAAGACATTTTCGTGATATTGATGTGGTATCACTTTGTGCATTAGCCGACACATTGTCTGGGGAGCATTGCACAATCCAAAGGGTATAACCCGGAATTGATACAATGGACGACCAGGCACTGTGAAGGCTGTCTTGTCTCTAGATGCTTCTGCCAGAGGAATCTGCCAGAAAGCATCTTTGAGATCAATACTGGAAATGTACTTTGTGCTATTTAGACGACCTAGTAAGCCATCAATCAAGGGAAGTGGGTAAGCGTCCTTTTTCGTTAGTGAATTGACACGACGGCTATCAATACATAATCTGTTTTTACCAGATTCTTTTTGTACCAAAACCACTGGCGAGCACCAAGAACTGCTACTCTCTTCGATCACGCCCATTTGAAGCATTCGGTCGAGTTCGGCATAAACCTTTAGTTGAACAGCCGGCGATGTGGAATAATGCCTCTGTTTAACAGGTGCATTATCACCAACATCGATGACATGTTCAACCAAAGAAGTCTTTCCGAGTCCAGACACTTCAAATGACGGGAAAGAATCCTTGATCATATCCAGTTCTCGTCGCTGATCAGTGGTGAGGTTGTGTGTATTTAAAGTTATTGGCTCTGTACGAGTCAGTTCACTAACAAAAGAAGGAACAATACCGAATTTCTCCCAGAAATCTATGCCCAGGTAGAGCTCTTCTCGTAATCCAGGGACTATATGGAACCGCATTGGTTTAGTGGAGCCATTCACAGTTATTGGAATTTCTATGTAACCCAAAATTTTATTTGCAGTACCATCCGCCGTACGAATACACGAAGTGTATTTACGGTAGGTTGTACCTGCTGCTTCCAATAATTCCAAGGAATTTCTTCCAAGTATTGTGATTGACGCTCCACTATCCAATATTCCTGAAATATGTTTGTCCAAAATCTTAATTGTCAATCGCGGCCGAGGATCCTTTGTTTCTGAAAGGATAGATGAAACACAAGCTTTGCGAAATAATTTCCTCATCCTCCAATATCTGATGTTACGTTCCAGACGTCTAAAATACGTTCGATGTAATGATGGGAAATTAAATGTATTCGATGATTTTATTTGGGTTTCGTTGGTGGTTGCCGATCGTCCTGCATCGCTACATCTCTCGTCGCCTTCTTCGTGCTGTTGTTCGGGCTGTTTTGAATCCATCGTTTCAATATATCCATCTCGATCTAGTTCCACATCCACCTCATAATCATCCACCTGCTGTAGCTTGCTAATTCTTAAATTTGATATTCTGGTCGGAACTGGTGTGGACCACAACCGTTCAAACTTCTGACATAAAGTCCGAAGTTCATCAATTGAATGTATTGTTGCAGCTAGAGTAGCGTTTTGGAGCTCCACACTCAGTCCCTCCCGAGCAATTTCTAGCATTTCACGGTCAGCAAATGGACGTGCTAAACGACGATTTAACGAACCAATCTCCACCAGATACTCGTACACGCTCTCCTTTGACTTTTGTTTGCGGTTCAGAAGAACTCGCAAGATCGCCTTATCATCAGTGAGCGTACCGAAGGTTTGTAGGAGTCCCTCCCTTAACACTGGATAGGTCACCACCTCATATTCATGAGTTAAATTCAGATAGTATCTGTCGGCAGCTCCCTTGAGATACCGTGGAACGATAGACCTAAGGTCGTCCCAATTCACACGGTCCCTCCTGGCAGCCGCCTCCACTCTGTGAACAAACTCATGAACATCAGGAGAGTGACCATCTCCTGTGAAGGTTGGAACCCAATTTGAGTCATAACGACTCAAATTGTTCCCATGAACCCCTCGGTACTCCACTGGTGCTAACGCTGGAGCCGCGTCACACCATACCTGAGGAGGTTGGTTGTATGGTGGTGGTGCTGTAAGTGGAGCTTGTGGATATAATGATGGTGGTTGTACCTGTGGTACTGATGGATAATTTAATGATAATTGCGGTTGTACTAATGCTGGACTATTGTGTATGTGTTCAGCTTGGAGTGATGGACCCAATTGTGGTATTGCAAAGTCCTCTGCCCAATTGTTCCCCCTGAAGTTCACACCCCGAACCAGACATTCGATCTGTAGTTCGGTGGGTTCCAAACCATAGAACGGATGGTCAACGTCTAGTTGGTTTGACATTTCGATGGTAAAATTTATAAAGTCCAGAATCGCAAAAACAACACGTCAATACTAAAACCAATTCCAACAAAAAAATGTAGCTAGTACGCTGTAAAAGTGAAAACAATGAAAAACGCAAAACGAAAAAAAACAACGAACGCCCCAAAAAAAATTTTGTAAAAACACCCTTTGGAAGGAACAAAAAGGAAAGACCACCGTCGTACCCAATCTTTGCTGAATCTTTTACAAAAGTTCCTAAAATATTGTATGTGTAAAAATATAATTTATTTATTTAATTTCAGATATACTGAAATATATATATATACCTAAAATTAGTTATTGACGATAGCACCCCTAAGAATATTTATTTATTTTTAAAAGAAAATTGAAAAATAAAAATATTTAGAAGAATGTTTATTTATTGGATGCACCGTCCTAACTTTGAAATATTGATTTATTTTTTTTAAAAAAATAAAAAATATTTATTTATATCTTGATGTATTGTGTAATTAAAAAAATTATTTATTTAGTTACCTAAAACTATTTAAATTACGAAAAAAATTATTTATTTACCTAAAATTATTTTAATTAACGAAAATTTAATTTATTTAATAAAAATTTTATTTATTTAATTTTTGAAAAATTTGTTTTATTTATTTTATTTTTATTTAATGTAGTAAGAGATTCCCAAAATCAAGATTCGTCTGGAGACAATTTAAAAAGTAAGTATGGTTACAATATCCATTTTGTTTAAATTTGAAATATCGCGTTCGCGAGCCCACTCCAACAATGCATGTGAGAACTGACTAGAAAAGCCCCTAACGACCAGATTCTACAGAACAGTTTCTCCCCAACCTAATAAAACAATCACAACTGTCACGATTAGACACTAGGTCCATTTCTACTGACCCAGTTGTGCTTGTTTAACCTACAAATAAATTACAACTAAACCTAATGCGAAAGTTGAAGAACGCTCCCGAGCACCAGACTTCAAAACCTAAACTCCATGAAAAATTGTTTTATTGTAAAAGCTAAGTGGAAAAATGGAAAAGTTTTTGAATTTGTATGAGGTGAAGCCTCTGATCCTGAAAGCAAAGTACAATTGGTTCTTCTCTTCATTACACCGAAGAAGCCTCTGAGCAAGGAATGGTACTACTGGTTTGCACCTAAGTACAAACACAGCAGCACCACTCCTCGTCCCTGAGGACTTCCTCGCCGAATGAAGAGAAGAAACCAATGTTCTTCGATCGCATAACCCCGGTGGTCATAGGCGATCTAAGAACGACATCAATGTTAAGGGGATAAGCCCCATGGATGGCTTGTTAGGCCTACCGCTGAGAAAGATATTAATTATAACCTTATACAATACCATATATATATATAAAAACACCAATAATTGGTTTTCCAAAAGAAATTCAAAAAAAAAATTAATCACCAATAAAAAATTGAAAATACAAAAAATATATCCTGCACACACCCATATCATGTTCAATGAGCGAATTCAACGAACCATTGTACTTGTATTTATATACAATAACCTATTTACACCTATGTACAACCCTGTACATTGACAGTACCAAAAAATATTTACAAAATATGTACAATGTCATTCCAAAATATGTACACGATTATATACAAAAATATGTACAATATTATTCCAAAAAAGATATATGAACTATATACAAAAGAAAATTATTTACAAAAATATTTACAAATATGTACAATATGTACAAAAACAAATTCAAATGACAGCACAAAAAAACAATCTCCAAAAAAAATTGCTGTCCCAAAACGGTTTTTTTTCAAACAAGCAAAAATAATTAATTTTAATTAATTATACAATGAGGAACAGGGGCCTCCTGTGGACCAGACCACTCCTCTACCTGTCGCATGGTCGGTGAGATGGGAACCACCTCAACCAGCTCCTCTATTTGAGTACTCTTGGTCGAGGAAGCTCCCAGCTCCACGACCAAGCGACTCTCCTTCTTCTTCCTCCTCTCCTTTCTCTTCAGGTGTGAGCTCCTGTTTTTCTTGACCCGTCTCCTCTCACGCCAGCCCACATTCACTTCCTCAGTCACTTCATCCATCTCATCCGCTTCCTCATTCACCCCATTCAACTCCTCATTCACTATTTCACGAATCAGATCATCCAATAACTTATCATACCGTTCTCCATAAATATCATCCATAATTTCCAAATATATCCCATTTTTCACCTCATTCAAAACCACATTTATTATTTCATCCACCACATTCCTCGCCTCAACCATTCTCTCCTTTCTCTCCACATGCTCTCTCTCTTCCACCTCATTCATCCATGGCTCAAACCCCCCTGGCCGACACCTCCTTCTCAACCCCTGACCTCTCATGTACATATTATAAAATTCAATTAAAAATTTTAATAATAAAATATTTCCCCTGTATATATATAATCTATATATACACAAAAAAGGTATACATATAAAAAAACCACGCTGGTTCTCCCAACAAAAAATATTATCAACAAAAAAAATATTCTTTTCAACCAAAACAAAACTAAACTGGTTTTTCCAGAAAATTTTGACCACACAAACCAAAACTGGTTTTCAGAAATCGCGCTAAGAATATATAATTAAAATTGCGCCAAAAATATGACTCATAACTAACCGTTATATCAAAAAAAAATTAACCGTAATCTCGGTTATCATTAACAAAAGCCAGGTTTTTGTTTCGGCCCACGTTTGTAATTGATTCACTTCGTGAATCGGATTGGACTTTTATCACTTTGTTTCTGTTCAATATACTGTTAAAACTATACAAATCACAAGCACATCTGATATTCCATCGTTTTTATAGTAGGAAAAAAATAAAAGTTAAAGCAAAGGAGATCACTCCCGCCATCCGGATTGTCCCCACACGGATCTTAAATTTTGGAAATCTCTTATTATTCTTCAATTAGCCTATCATTCTAAAAACTAAGTTGAACCACATAAAAAAACTAAATTTCAATACTAATATAAAATTAGAAAAATACCTTATTTTAAACTGTTGATTCTGTTTCCACCAGTTGCAATACCACGCTCCAAAGTTGTTGAATTTTGATCTGGATAAGCAGAGATATTATTTCGGATACCAAGTGAACTTCTTTAAGCCAATATTTGCTTAATTCCTGATTTGAAATATTAGAATATCCATTTGAAACTACGGCACCACTACTATTGTTGTTATTATTATTCAAAACATTGACATCTTTTTGATAATCCAAATTTGTATTATATATTGGAAAAAACATCTGGTGTCGCATGATGAAACATTTTCATCAATGTTAACTTCTTATAAAGTGGACAATTACAAGTCACAACTGGCCATAATAAATCTTTTTATTGTATTCTTATTAATGTTTACAACCATAATAACAATAATAATTTCATTTCAGATTATAAATTTGACTTATATTTTTAGTATTTGATGTTTTTATTATTACACATCACATTAATTAGCAATTAATTTAAAAGAGCCAACACATATATTAACACCTTAATGAATCTACTGAATTTTTTCTAAAATCAACTCTGAAAATATTTGTTTGAAGCACAAATATGGAATGATTATTTATTTTTAATGCGTTTTATCTAATGTTTAATAATAAAAAACTCCTTAAACATTTCGTTTTAAGAACCAAGATCGAATTGAAAATTAAAAATATCCAATTGGAAAAATGTGATTTTTCCTTTTTTTTTTTTTTTTTTTTTTACATCTTATGATGTCAAAACAAATCGGGTAATATTGAAAAATTCAGCAAAGATTAATAACGACAACGACATCTGTTCGTTAGAATTGGAAATAAAATTGAGTACGTTCGTTTGCTTTTTATAGTATATTCAAAATTTAACTAGCAGTTAAGTTTTAGAAAATTTTAAAATTATTATTAATGTAAAAATGAACGGAAACTAATGAAATACATTTCTATTGAATTGAAAACAAAGAGGAATTTGGTTTTATTATTGTTTTGCGATTATTGCGATCGTTACAAGATGTATGTATTACTGTAATTTAAAACAATTTAAATAAATTCATGACAATAGGATTAGCAGAACCCAAGAAACCGGTTGTATGCAGTTGCTGTCAACTACCGGCTGTTGTGGGTCGGACAACCCCTTAATAATTGTAAATAACTCGAAAAGTATTTATTGAATTCACTTAAAATGTTTGATAATATTTTCAAGACATTATACTTTAAGAAAATGCCAAAAAATGAGTTTCTGACAATTTGACTTCCCCTTAAACGTTATAATCAAAACCAGACGCATCCAAATTCAAGCATGAACGAAGACAATAGTGAAGATTTTTTTGCATTGAATTTTCTTGACAATATTATTGTGTGAATTCATAGGATGTGTAATATTTCTATTATAGTCAACATTCTAAGTCACGAGTGTATAGTCATTATTGATTGTTTCCAATCAATACGAAAATCAATGATCGACACTTGGTCAATTATTGTCATATATGCGCGCTTGCATATTTACCAACATTTTGGGGAATTTTATTTATTCAGGATTTTTGTGAGCAATTAAACTCAAGTAACTAAGGAATTAATTGGAATTTTTCCAATTCAAATGTATGGCATTACTTGTATTACTTTCAAACGAGACAGTTGTCTCTAAGGAATTATAATAAAACTCAAAAGAAAAGAAAAAAAAATCTAAAGATCTATTCTGTCTTTATATATAAAGACAGAATTGATTTAAAAAAAAGGAAGTGAACGTAATAAAACAAAAGTGAATAAATCTATTTATTTTATTATATATATTTTTAACAAAGTGCTAGTGCTCTCATTTTAATATTAATTAAGTGTATTAGTGACAATAAGAAAAAAGTGTACAGAAACCCCACCCACTTATTAAAGAATATAAAGAAACATCGTTCAGGTAAATTCTGTATCTCTAGTATTATTTTTATTTATATTTTGTAAATGGGTTTTTCCCAATTACCAACATTTTTTCTATATATAAATTTATATTTTTAGTTTTTATTACTTATCGGTAATTTTTTTACATAACTAGTAGATTAAGTTTTTCTTTGCTTTGTTTCCTGTTTTGTTTTGTTATCATTTTTAGAGAAACACTCTTTAGTTATAAAAATATTGTTATATTATTTAAGTTTATAGCCTTGACAGGAATCTTAGACATAGATTCAAGATTTCCAGTTGTTTTGGCATGAAACTCTAATAATACTCAATTATTTCTCTCCCATTAATTGTTTTCTCCCATTGATTGTTTTTTGTCCATTTTTTTCATCCCCTTTGGTCATGGCAAAACTGTCGATCAGTTTTACAAATATTAGAGGTTTAGCGGCTAATCTTAACTCGGTGCATGAGTATTTGCAACGTATTTCACCTGATATTCTTTTCCTCACAGAAACGATTATCAGTGGAAAGGCGGCCAAATTAGACGTAAACAAATATCTATGTCCAAATTACGAGTTAGAATACTCATTTTATGATAAGCATGGTGTTTGTGCTTATATACGAAACTCCATACCATATGTGAGGATTAAGGCATTTGAATTGAGTTCAAAGCATCACAATATGGTTTCTTTGAAGATTTGCTGTCCTAATCAAACTCTTTTTGTATTTGGATTATATCGCTCACCAAACTCCCCTGAGAACTCACATTTTTTTCAAGACTTATCTGATAAGATAGATAGGTTAAATGACTACACAACTGCTAAATTCGTTGTACTTGGTGACTTTAATGTGCACAACAAGGAATGGCTTAAGCACAGTTCGAAAACGGATGAACTTGGTAAACAAGCAGAATTATTATCGTTGTACCATAACTACACGCAAATAATTGACCAGCCAACAAGAGTTCCAGATATTCTAGGTCAAAAAAGAAATCTTCTTGATTTATTTTTAATAAACGATCCGGCTATAGTACAATTCAAAATCACAGAGCCTCTAGGAGGATCTGATCACAATTTGATCTCAACTACACTAAATATTGAAACGCCCAAGCCATTTAAAGCCAATCCTAGACGTGTTTGGAACTACAAAAATGCGGATTGGCAAGGCCTCAAAAGTCATTATAAATGGTATCCATGGAAACAAACTTGCTTAGTTGAACAAGATCCAAATAAGGCTGCTGTGATTTTTTCTGATGTAATACTGGCAGGAATGCGTAAATTTATACCAAATAGTGTAATTATCCCGAGAGTAGATCCTTGGTTCACCAAAAAATGCAAAGAGGCAATTAAACAAAAAAAATTGCGTTTCGCAATTACATTAAAACAAGCAATACAAAAACCTTGCGAGAATATAAAGCTGCCAGGAACATATGTCGGTTATTGATAAACAAAGAAAAAAATCGTTATAGTTAAAAAAAAAGCAGCGAAATTTGCCGAGCATCCTACGGGCTCTCGACAGTTTTTTAAAGCCGTGTAAGCAGTGCAAAATAATTGCACTCAATCGTCACTACCACCTTTAATTCATAATGATGTATGTGATGTTTATAAAATAAATATTCCATATCATTCAAACATATATTTCATATTTGAATAAACTCAGTTAGCTTTGTGACTAACTTCATGTTACATAGAATTAACTTCCATTAGAAAATACAAGTTCTTTGGTTCTTGTCGAGTTCTACAATCGTCTCTCTCCCAATCAACATGTGTATAATTTAAAGTGTTAAATAAAATAAAATAATATAAATTTAAGCGTGTCTTTTAATTCAATAAAGAAACCTCGAACACAACAATTGGCGACGAGTTTAAAGTGTGTGAAAACAATTGTACAGTGCTAAAAGTTAAAATATTGCTATAATATTTTTATCATTAAATTAAAGAGAGACAAAATTTTGTATCGAACAATATAAAATGGCTGATTCGACGACATGTGTAATGCCTCAATTTAATCACAATGTTGAAAGATGGGAAATATACAAGGATCGCTTGGAAAACTATTTTCAAGAGACGGCAATCACAGACGACGATAAAAAAAAACATATTTTGCTAAAATTATTAGCGACAAGCACATACACGTTGCTACATGATTTAAATTCTCCAAAAAGTCTAAATGAATTAGACTACAAACAATTAATTTCTCTATTGGAATTGCATTTTACGGCAACAGTAATTATATTCCAAGAAAGAAAAATTTTTTATGAGCTCAAAAGGAAACAACATGAAACAATTCAAGAATGGGTAATAAATATTCGGAATGTTGCTTCAAAATGTAAATTTGGTACGCGATTAGATGAAATGCTGGTCGACAAATTTATCACTGGAATTGTTAATACACGAATGTTTGACAGATTGTGCGATAAAGATACGTCAATTAAATTAGATGCAGCAGTAGCATTGGCAAAAAAAATAGAGGTACGTTCATCAACAAATAGTGATCATATAAATCTTATAAAACAACAGCATAGCTATACAAAAAATCCTGGAAAGTATGGACAACGTTCTAGATCTCGTTCAATAGGCAGGAGATATAATAATAATCACAAAAACTTTTCATGTCAGCATTGTGGTTACAAAAATCATTCAAGCAAAAACTGCAGGTATAAAAATATGAAATGCAATAAATGTGGTATACGTGGACATTTAGAATCTGTGTGCAAACAAGTTAATTATATTAAAGATCAAACAGAAAATACAGTGCAACTGGGAGGTTTGAACATCCAAGAAAAAGATGACAGCTCTAATAGCGAAGAATTATATAGTATTCTAACAATCACAAAGGATCACCCGATTGAGGTAACGATAAACATTTTAAATAAAGAAATTATTTTTCAAATTGATTCTGGTGCCGCGATTTCGGCAATATCGTGGAATACATTTATTGATAATTTTGACAAATCATTGTTGATACCGGATAATTCTATTGTGACTGGTTATGGAGGAAATCGTCTATTGGTGAAGGGAGCATTTTATCCAAGAATTAAATATAATAATGTTTGTAAAATTTTTAAATTTTTAATAATTGATAATGCTAAAGTTTCAGTAATAGGTCGTAATTTTTTTAATGATTTCAATCTAAAGTCGATTTCTTTAAATAATTTGAATATCGAGCAAAATTTAAACAATATAATCACAGAATTTTCAGATTTATTCGACAACAAAATTGGTAGGCTAAAGAATGTAAAAATACATTTAGACGTCGATAAAGATGCTGTTCCTATTTTTATAAAAGCACGACCAGTACCTATGGCTTTCATAGATGGTATCAATAAGCAATTAAATGAATTAGAAAATTTAGGGATAATTGAAAAAGTAGATTTTACCGAATGGGGCACTCCGTTAGTGCCAATTTTAAAAAATGACGGAAAAATACGAATATGCGCCGATTATAAAATCACAATAAACAAATATCTAAAGGACACAAACTATCCTTTACCACGATTTAACGATATTTTAGCGCGTTTAGAAGGGAATAAAGTTTTTTCTAAAATAGATTTATGTCGTGCATATAATCAAATAGAACTTGACGAAGATTCTAGTAAATATGTTACATGGAGCACGCATAAAGGTAACTATATTATGAAGAGACTTCCTTTTGGAATTAAACCTGCGTCAGGCATATTTCAACGAGAAATCGAAAAAGTTTTAGCGAATATTCCCGGAGTAATAAATTTCTTAGATGACATAATTATTGCTGCACCCAATATGTTTACTCATAATGAGAGATTACGTATAGTTTTTGAAAGACTGTTAGATAATGGTCTTAGAATAAACAAAAAGAAATGTCTATTTGCAAGACCGAAGATCGAATATTTAGGATATTCAATTTCGTTTGACGGTATTAAAAAAATTAATAATAATGAAGCTATTTTATCAGCCCCTGCTCCAACAAATTTCACCGAATTAAAATCTTTCTGTGGCCTAGTCAATTATTACGGCAAATTTATAGAGCATTTATCGACTAAAATGGCTCCATTATATAAACTATTGAAAAAGGGTCAAAAATTTGAATGGTCTAGCGAATGTCAGGATTCTTTTCAAATAATTAAAAATGATATCGTTTCTGATGTGACATTAGCTCATTTTAATCCTGATCTTCCATTGATTCTCACTTGTGATGCTTCAAATGTAGGACTGGGAGCAGTTCTTTCACATCGTTTTCCAGATGGTTCAGAAAGACCGATCGAATTTGTTTCAAGAACTCTTTCAAAAGCAGAGCAAAATTATGCAGTTATACAAAAAGAAGCTCTTGCTATTATTTTCGGAACCAAAAAATTCTATCAATTTTTAATTGGCCGACATTTTGAATTGGTTACGGACCACAAACCTCTATTAGGGATTTTCGGTGACAAAAAAGGAATTCCACAAATGTCTGCAAATAGAATGCAAAGATGGGCTTTCCATCTATCAGGTTTTAATTATTCAATAAGACATGTAAATTCAGATAAAAATTATGCAGACGCTTTATCAAGATTACCAATTTTAGGCACAGGTGATTTTGAAGAAAATGTCAAAAGTTCTTATTTAAATTTTATTATAGGAAACGTAGATATGTTAATTGACTACGAACAAATTTTAGCAGAAACTCAAAACGATAGTATTTTAAAAAATTTAATCACAGCAATTAAAAACGACAATTTGCAAAATTTACGTAATAACGATGATTATAAAAAATATCTAAAAAATTATAATGAACTAATTATAGAAAATGATATTCTTATGAGAGGATATAAAATAATAATACCGAGTTCATTAAGATCGAAATTATTAAATCAAGTTGTAGTGTTCACTTTGTGAATATGGACTTTTAATACAAAAACCTTAAATTATGATACATAACCATGTAAACACGCCCGGTATATCGATTTATCCCCCCCGGTACAAACCCTTGAGATTGGGAATCTCTTATTTATCTAATTTATCTTGACATTCTAATATTTAATGTTTAAATTGAAATTAACATACATATTAATAATAAATACCTTAAGTTGTAACTGTTGATTGATGTCATCAATATTCTGTTGCTTTAGGTTATTTGTTTGATTTTCCAATATCCCTTGACTAGCGTTTGACCTTTTAACTTCCCATTTATATATCTGCCTTTGAATCCATACGGTTTTAACAACCGGAAAAACCATCAAACAAACGATTGTCTCTAACTGTGGTAATAGCTTCGATCACTGTTATCCTTGCTATTCATACTTTCGATAACATCAGTGGATACTTTATCTTCATGTACTGCCACAATTTATAAAGCAGATTTCAGGAATTCTTAATTTATTTTGATGATGTTGTAAGTAAACAATCATTAATAATTTATCACTTGTATTTAATAAATCAATAACTTTTTTTTTTGCTTATTTATCAAACAAAATAGACATCCAAATCACACACTAATGAAAACAGTGTTAACTCTTTTTTGTATAAATTAAAGAAATTTCTTTTTAAAATCAAAATCAAATGTAATTATTATTTATTTTTGATAAGTTTTAGGTAATGTTTAATAACAAAACTGAATTGAAACTTTTCTTTTGAAAAGCCAAAAATGGAATGCATATTAATTTTTCCCAAATTAAAAATTGCAAAAAATGTGTTTTGCTTTTGACCTTTTCTAATCAATCGTGTCATATTCGAAATTCAGCAAATGATTAACAACGACGTCTGTTCATTAGCATTGGAAATAAAAATTTAGTACGTTCGTTTGCTTTTTATAGTATGTTCAAAATTTAACTAGCAGTTAAGTTTTAGAAAATTTTAAAATTATTATTAATGTAAAAATGAACGGAAACTAATGAAATGCATTTTTATTGAATTGAAAACGAAGATGAATTTGGTTTTATTATTGTTTCGCGATTATTGCGATCGTTACACCATGAATTCAAGGTAGAAACCAAGATTTCTACTCTTGAAATCACAAAAACGTCGCCATCCCCTCCATGACAGAAAACCACCGAACTACTTCCACTTACTAAGCTGTATCTGGGATCGAGATACCCACAGTCACTGGCGTCAAGACCGATGACCGGTTCCAACACTCATGAAGTCCTTAAGAACTTCACTGAGTATTGAGACCGACCATCCATCCGAACGTCAGCACCATGGACACCCCGATACAACCAGTAAGTATGACCTGAAGATGTGAACCCCAGAGACGACAATCAGCCAGAGGAACAACCCTACCTAACGAAAAGACATCATTCCCTGATGTCTTTCGCGTGATGGACTCCAAGATTCTTACCGCTCATATCTATGCACTCGTAGAGTACATTTCCAATCTTAGTCTTAATCATTGCAGGTAAGAACTTTGGAGCCAATTTTGCCGAGAACTTTTTGGTAGCGTCACTCAAATGATGTTGCCGTACAAACACACGTTGTTGTGGTTGAAAAGTCCGTAGTTTAGATCGCAGGTTGTATTGATGTTGCGATTTTTTGAAAGCTGCTTTTAAATTTTTCTGAACCCGGTTCCTAAGCAGAGTCAAATGATCAGTGCGTTCCATTTCCTCACCAGCATCTTCACCAAGCTGATGTAGTGATCTCAACAATTGGTAAGTATTCCCATCCGAAACTGGATGTTGACCAAATAATAAATAGTACGGTGAGTACTTGGTAGCTGAATGTACTGCTGCCCGCAGTGCATATGCGATTTCACCAATTTGTGAATCCCACTTGGTGTGTTGACCTTTAATGAACGCTCGAATTGCTGCTAGAACTGACCTATTGACCCGCTCTGACGCGTTACTTTGAGGACTATAGACACCGGTCCTAATGTGTTTAATGCCGAAATCTGACAAAAGACTTTGAAAGTTCCTACTAGTGAACTGTTTGCCATTGTCACTGTGTAGAAACTCTGGTACCCCATATGTAAGAAACACTTCATTCCTTAGAAAAGCATTCACCTTCGGTGAAGTTGCGTTTCTAAGTGGTTTCAGTAGTACAAACTTCGTAGCATGATCCAGAACTATCAATAACACCGTATTCCCAAGTGTAGAACGAGGATACGGTCCCAAAAAATCTATATAGACTCTCTGCCATGGACGTGCTGTTTCGAATTGATATTGCATCGGAGGACGCAATATCTGATTCGTGGCTTTTGTTTGTTTACATGTGTCGCAGGACACAACATAGTTGTGTACCTGTGACGCCATGCCCGGCCAATAATAAAGACGTCGAAGTAATTCTAAAGTCTTTTTAACACCTCCATGAGCAGCAGTACTATCATCATGATGTTTCTGAATCATGTTTGAAGTCATCGGTTTTGGTACCCAGAGTTTCCACACAGGAACATCGTTGGGTATTGCATCAGGTCTTGGCTCAATACGTATGTATAGCTTATCATCCACGACTTTAACAGATGGAAAGTCCTTGGGAGATGATTGAACTTTAGCTATCATATCCGTATATTCCTTGTGCCGATAACCTTCATTGTCGATTTTAATTTCATTAATGTGATGTACTAATGCTTCCGTCAATTCTTCGTGTGTATCGTCATAAAGACGAGATAGAGCATCAGGGACTATATTTTGGGTACCTTTTTGGTGGACAATGGTAAAATCCATATGTTGGAGTTTTAGGCTCCACCTAGCCAGACGACCACTCAAGTCCTTCTGTGACATAAGCCACTTCAGACTTGAGTGATCAGTCACAATTGTAAATCGGTGACCTTCAACATAGCCCCTGAATTTCTTCACACTCAGAATTGCCGCAAGACATTCAAGCTCAGAAACAGAATAGTTTCGTTGAGCTTTATTAAGTTTTTTCGACATGAAGGCTATCGGACACTCTTGTCCGTCTTCGTCGATCTGATACAGTACACTACCTATCCCTGTCAGACTCGCATCGCATCTAATAAAGAACTCTTTATTATAGTCAGGGTTTATTAGAACTGGTGCTGTAGTCAGCAATCGTTTTAAATTTTCGAAAGCAGCTTGAGCTTCTAATGTCCATTTCAATTTTCCCGAACTCTTTTTTAATAAATCTGTAATTGGTGATACCACGCTTGCATAATTTGGTATGAAACGTTGGTACCAACCAGCCATTCCCAAGAGACGTCGTATCTGTTTTACTGTAGATGGAGCTGGATACTCTGCTACAGCTCTTACCTTGTCAGGGTCTGTTCGAAGACCATCTTCACCAACCAAAAATCCTAAGTATTTCACCTCTCTCAGAACAAATTTACTTTTCTTGAGGTTTATTGTTAACCCAGCCGCTCTTAACAATGAAGAGACTTTGGACAGCAATTCCATATGTTCCTGGAACGTGGAAGAGACTACCAATAGATCATCTAAATAAACAAAGACATTTTCGTGATATTGATGTGGTATCACTTTGTGCATTAGCCGACACATTGTCTGGGGAGCATTGCACAATCCAAAGGGCATAACCCGGAATTGATACAATGGACGACCAGGCACTGTGAAGGCTGTCTTGTCTCTAGATGCTTCTGCCAGAGGAATCTGCCAGAAAGCATCTTTGAGATCAATACTGGAAATGTACTTTGTGCTATTTAGACGACCTAGTAAGCCATCAATCAAGGGAAGTGGGTAAGCGTCCTTTTTAGTTAGTGAATTGACACGACGGCTATCAATACATAATCTGTTTTTACCAGATTCTTTTTGTACCAAAACCACTGGCGAGCACCAAGAACTGTTAGACTCTTCGATCACGCCCATTTGAAGCATTCGGTCAAGTTCGGCATAGACCTTTAGTTGAACAGCCGGCGATGTGGGATAGTGTCTCTGTTTAACAGGTGCACTATCACCAACATCGATGACATGTTCAACCAAAGAAGTCTTTCCGAGTCCAGACACTTCAAATGACGGGAAAGAATCCTTGATCATATCCAGTTCATGTTGCTGATCAGTGGTGAGGTTATGTGTATTAAAAGTTTGTAGCTCTGTGCGAGTCAGTTCACTAACAAAAGAAGGAACAATACCGAATTTCTCCCAGAAATCTATGCCCAGGTAGAGCTCTTCTCGTAACCCAGGGACTATATGGAACCGCATTGGTTTAGTGGAGCCATTCACAGTTATTGGAATTTCTATGTAACCCAAAATTTTTGTTGCAGTACCATCTGCCGTACGAATACACGAAGTGTACTTACGGTAAGTTGTACCTGCTGATTCCAATAATTCCAAGGAATTTCTTCCAAGTATTGTGATTGACGCTCCACTATCCAATAATCCTGAAATATGTTTGTCCAAAATCTTGATTGTCAATCGCGGCCGAGGATCCTTTGTTTCTGAAAGGATAGATGAAATACAAGCTTTACGAAATAATTTCCTCATCCTCCAATATCTAATGTTACGTTCAAGACGTCTAAAATATGTGTGATGTAATGATGGGAAATTAAATGTACTGGGTGATTTTATTCTGGTTTCCTGAGTGGTGATCGATCGTCCTGCGTTGCTACATCTCTCGTCGTTTTCTTCGGGCTCATTGGCTGTTGAACCGAGGGTACCATCCCCGAAGCATGTACTCTCGGACGGAAGTTTACCGACGGGTGACAATATGAACAATTTGCATATATAACGTCCGGCTTATTACATTTCCAGCAGTGCAATTTTATTCTGTTTTTAGAACAATCAGGAGCTCGATGTCCATTTACCCCGCATCTAAAACAGACAATTGGTTGTCTGGATATTGATGGACCAGGTTGACTGTTGTCAAATGTTATGCTAGGTCGCTGCAATATCCGTCTCTGTGTTGAATCCACCGCATCAATATATCCATGTTGTTCTGCTCCAGCATCCACCTCATAGTCATCCATTTGTTGTACCTCGCTAATTCTTAAATTTGATGTTCTGGTTGGAACTGGTGTGGACCACAAACGTTCAAACTTCTGACATAGAGTCCGAAGTTCATCAATAGAATGTATTGTTGCTGCAAGTGTAGCATTTTTGAGCTCCACACTAAGTCCCTCCCGAGCAATCTCTAGCATTTCTCGGTCAGCAAATGGACGTGCTAAGCGACGGTTTAACGAACCAATCTCCACTAGATATTCGTATACGCTCTCCTTTGACTTTTGTTTGCGGTTCAGAAGAACGCGCAATATCGCCTTATCATCGGTAAGCGTACCGAAGGTTTGTAGGAGTCCCTCCCTTAGCACTGGATAGGTCACCACCTCATGTTCATGAGTTAAGTTCAAATAGTATCTGTCGGCAGCCCCCTTGAGATACCGCGGAACGATAGACCTAAGGTCGTCCCAATTCACGCGGTCCCTCCTGGCAGCCGCCTCAACTCTGTGAACAAACTCATGAACATCAGGAGAGTGACCATCTCCTGTGAAGGTTGGAACCCAATTTGAGTCATAACGACTCAAATTGTTCCCACGAACCTCTCGGTACTCCACCGGTGCTAACGCTGGAGCCGCGTCACGCCATACCTGAGGAGGTTGGTTGTATGGTGGTGGTGCTGTTAGTGGAGCTTGTGGATAATTTAATGATTGTTGTTGTACCAATGCTGGATTGTTGTGTATGTGTTCAGCTTGGAAAGATGGACCCAATAGTGGTATTGCAAGGTCCTCTGCTCTCAAACCTGATTGTTGAAAATAAGCCGGTGGTAATTGTTCCGACCGTCTCTGTTGTTGATGGTCTGTACGATTCAGACTATTTATTGTCTCAGTTATTGGCTGTACTGGGATCGGTGTGGATCTCTCACCTGGTCGAAAAGCAGGTGAAGCAGATGGAGCAGATGATACTCCTGGTTTATTTTGTATAATTGGACGTGTTGACAGTGATCCTATTATATCCCAGGCGCGTGACAATTGCGAGATAGCGTAGGTGCGGGCTTCTTGCAAGTCATTGCGAGGACCCAACCTATTCATCCTACCTGTATAATGCAACACTCGATTCGCCAAACCATCTAAGAAGATCTGATTAACCGGTGGTTGAAGTCGACGTACCTGATCTAAAACAACTTGTGCTGCCTGCACCACCGTTTGAGACTCAGCTACCAAGTCTCTCGCATGAGATACCGTTACTGGAACTGCACCATGATTTACGTGGTTTCGCAGTTCCTCTGCCCAATTGACCCCCCTAAAATCCACACCCCGAACCAGACACTCGATCTGCAGTTCACCGGATTCCAAACCATAGAACGGATGGTCCACGCCAATGTGACTTGACATTTTGATGGTAAAACTTATAGAATCCAGAATTCACAATAACAAACAACAATAATAAAACCAATCTCAACAACAAAAAAAAATGTAGCTAGTATGCTGTAAAAGTGTAAACAATAAAAAAGCGTAAAACGAAAAAAAACCAACGAACGCCCCAAAAAAAACAGAAAATTTTTGTAAAAAAAAACAAACTTCGTAAAGGAACCAAAGGAAAGACCGTCGTAGTTAATCCTTGCTGAATCTGTACAAAAATTCCTAAGATATTGTATATATAAAAGTATAATTTATTTATTTTAATTTCAGATATGCTGAAATTTCAGAATTAATTATATACCTAAAATTATTTATTGACGACACACCCCTATGGAAAAAATATTTATTTATTTTAAAATTTGAAAAAAAATATTTAAAGATGTTTATTTATTGGGTGGTCCTCTTAACTCAAAATATTTATTTAATTTTTTTTAAAAAAATAATAGATATTTATTTATATCTTGATGTCTTGCTTAATTATCAAAATTTATTTATTTAGTTACCTAAAATTAACTTAAATTTAAAGAAAAATTATTTATTTAATAAAAATTTTATTTAATTAATTTTCGAAAAATTTGTTTTATTTATTTTATTTTTTTATTTAATAATTAGATAAGAGATTCCCAAAATCAAGATTCGTCTGGAGACAATTTAAAAGTAAGTATGGTTACAATATCCATTTTGTTCAAATTTGAAATATCGCGTTCGCGAGCCCACTCCAACCATGCATGTGAGAACTGACTAGAAAAGCCCCCAACGACCAGATTCTACAGAACAGTTTCTCCCCAACCTAATAAAACAATCACAACTGTCACGATTAGACACTAGGTCCATTTCTACTGACCCAGTTGTGCTTGTTTAACCTACAAATAAATTACACCTAAACCTAATGCGAAAGTTGTAGAACGCTCCCGAGCACCAGACTTCAAATCTTAAACTCTATGAAAAATTGTTCTATTGTAAAAGCTAAGTGGAAAAATGGAAAGTTTTTGAATTTGTATGAGGTGAAGCCTCTGATCCTGAAAGCAAAGTACAATTGGTTCTTCTCTTCATTACACCGAAGAAGCCTCTGAGCAAAGAATGGTACTACTGGTTTGCACCTAAGTACAAACACAGCAACACCACTCCTCGTCCCTGAGGACTTCCTCGCCGAATGAAGAGAAGAAACCAATGTTCTTCGATCGCATAACCCCGATGGCCATAGGCGATCTAAGAACGACATCAATGTTAAAGAGTGAAGCTCTATGGATGGCTTTTTAGGCCTACCGCTGGGAAAAGTGAATCAATAAACCTAATAAACATAAATCAATTCAAGAAAAAAAACCATTTACTCAAAATAAAGTACTAGCACAAATAGTACTTATTAAAAAAATTATTTGCAGGTAGTGCAAAAATATGTACAATGGCATGGTAAAAGAAAATATTTACAAATTATCTATATACAAAAATTTATTTACAAAAAATATACAATATATACATTATGTACAAAAACAAATTGTACTATGTATATATAAAAAAAATATGTACAGGATTATGTACAATATGTACGTGGTAGCATAAAAAAATTTCTAAAAAAAACTGCTTCCCCAAAACGGTTTTCTTTTTTCCAAATGAAAAACAATTAGTATTACTAAAAGTAAATGACAGCACAAAAAACAATCTCCAAAAAAATTGCTGTCCCAAAACGGTTTTTTTCAAAATTAAAAAAAAATTAGTCTTAACTAATTATACAATGAGGAACAGGGGCCTCCTGTGGACCAGTCCACTCCTCTACCTGTCGCATGGTCGGTGAGATGGGAACCACCTCAACCAGCTCCTCTATTTGAGTACTCTTGGTCGAGGAAGCTCCCAGCTCCACGACCAAGCGACTCTCCTTCTCCCTTCTTCTCCTCTCCTTCCTCTTCAGGTGAGAGCTCCTATTTCTATTTATCCTCCTTCTCTCACGCCAGCCCACATTCACTTCCTCAGTCACTTCATCCATCTCATCCGCTTCCTCATTCACCCCATTCAACTCCTCATTCACTATCTCACAAATCAATTTATCCAGAAACTCATCATATTTTTCTTCATAAATATCATCCATTAATTCCAAAAATATTTTATGTTTTACTTCATCCAGAATCACATTCATCATTTCATCCACCACATTCCTCGCCTCAACCATTCTCTCTTTTCTCTCTTCATTCGCTCTCCCATCCACTTCATTCATCCAGGGCTCAAACCCACCTGGCCGACACCTCCTTATTAACCCCTGACCCCTCATAATTGTATACATTCTTAACAAAATTCAAAATATATAATTTCCTTAATCAAAACCAAAACGAAACCAATAACTGGTTTATTTCAAGATACACAAAAAGCTGATTGACAACCACGGCCCAAACCGATTGCCACCACCCTATTACCAAAAAAAAACCACAACTGGTTTATCCTAAAACTTACAAAGAGAAACGCGAAATTCTTTAAATTTTTGAGAATATAAATTCAGAGTACTTATGATAAATATACACATGAACACACCTTAGAAACTAAACCTTTATTTTTCCCTCTAGCTTTTTAACAAAATTTAGCCAAATAAACCAACGCGAAAATAAACTATATAAGGATATTAATTAATCTAAATTGAAATGATCAATTAATATATAAATATATAAAAATGTTCCACAAAAACAAGTTTTTTTTTTCAAACAAAAAAACCGGCTTGCCAACGCCCAAACTGGAAAATATTTATATATATATCTAAAAAAAACTAACGGGTCCCTTTTTGTTCGGCGCTACGTTTTAGTATTCACTTTGTGAATATGGACTTTTAATACAAAAACCTTAAATTATGATACATAACCATGTAAACACGCCCGGTATATCGATTTATCCCCCCCGGTACAAACCCTTGAGATTGGGAATCTCTTATTTATCTAATTTATCTTGACATTCTAATATTTAATGTTTAAATTGAAATTAACATACATATTAATAATAAATACCTTAAGTTGTAACTGTTGATTGATGTCATCAATATTCTGTTGCTTTAGGTTATTTGTTTGATTTTCCAATATCCCTTGACTAGCGTTTGACCTTTTAACTTCCCATTTATATATCTGCCTTTGAATCCATACGGTTTTAACAACCGGAAAAACCATCAAACAAACGATTGTCTCTAACTGTGGTAATAGCTTCGATCACTGTTATCCTTGCTATTCATACTTTCGATAACATCAGTGGATACTTTATCTTCATGTACTGCCACAATTTATAAAGCAGATTTCAGGAATTCTTAATTTATTTTGATGATGTTGTAAGTAAACAATCATTAATAATTTATCACTTGTATTTAATAAATCAATAACTTTTTTTTTTGCTTATTTATCAAACAAAATAGACATCCAAATCACACACTAATGAAAACAGTGTTAACTCTTTTTTGTATAAATTAAAGAAATTTCTTTTTAAAATCAAAATCAAATGTAATTATTATTTATTTTTGATAAGTTTTAGGTAATGTTTAATAACAAAACTGAATTGAAACTTTTCTTTTGAAAAGCCAAAAATGGAATGCATATTAATTTTTCCCAAATTAAAAATTGCAAAAAATGTGTTTTGCTTTTGACCTTTTCTAATCAATCGTGTCATATTCGAAATTCAGCAAATGATTAACAACGACGTCTGTTCATTAGCATTGGAAATAAAAATTTAGTACGTTCGTTTGCTTTTTATAGTATGTTCAAAATTTAACTAGCAGTTAAGTTTTAGAAAATTTTAAAATTATTATTAATGTAAAAATGAACGGAAACTAATGAAATGCATTTTTATTGAATTGAAAACGAAGATGAATTTGGTTTTATTATTGTTTCGCGATTATTGCGATCGTTACAAAGTCCATAGCACTCACTTAGGCATAGTGAAGACAAAATCACTTCTCAGATCATATGTCTGGTGGCCATCATTAGACAAAGATATTGAAGATTTAATTAAAAGTTGTCAGGCTTGTCAATCAGTTCTTCCAAACCCCCCAAAAGCGCAACCAATTCCATGGAACATTCCCAAAAGAGCATGGGAAAGGATTCATATGGATTACGCGGGTCCATATAAAGGATTTATGATATTGATTTTAATTGATGCTAAATCAAAATGGATGGAAGCATTCATTACAAAGAATGCTACAGCTTCATTTACAATTAAAAAATTAGAAGAAGTGTTCGCACGTTTCGGGTTACCGGATCATATAGTATCAGATAACGGTTCCCAATTTACGGCATGTGAATTTAAAGAATTCACAGAGAAATTTAATATTTACCATACATTTACGGCGCCAGGTTTTCTAGCCACAAACGGTGCTGCTGAAAATAGTGTGAAAACGTTAAAAAACAAACTAACTGCTTGCGACAAAGCCAGCGGAGAACTAAGCGATTTAGAAATAAATTTAAATAGATTTCTTATGGATTACCGTAATGTTAACCATTGTACTACCGGAATTCCGCCGGCAGAACAAATTTTAAAATTTAAACCAAAGAGTAAATTAGACTTTCTACGGAAAAGAGTTACATCTGATAACGTTATTCAACCTACGGAAATAAATAATAAAACTAAATCTAATAATAAAACGGTTAAATTTGAAAATTCAATCACTACTCAATTTTCAAATTCTAAAACGGATAAAGAACGAAAATTTAAAATTGAGGACAAAGTCATGGTACGGGATTATAGTAATCCAAATAAACCAAAATGGGTTACCGCGGATATTATTCAAGTTTTTGGTCCTCGAACCTACAGTTGTCAACTATCAAACGGTAGATTGATAAAACGACATATCGACCAAATAAGATCTTGGAAACCAGTATTAAAAGAAAATGGAAACAGCAAGTTTATAGATAAACCTAAAACAAATTTTGAGCCGAAACCAAAATCTGAATTTCTTAAATATAATATAATTCTTTCTAACAAAAATAATGTAAATACAAATGAAAATATAATTATAGATACACGGTCTACAGTTACAAATGAACGAATGAATCTTAGACCTAGAGATAAATTAAATAAACCTTTAAAATTTTTAGAAATACTCGAGATATTTTAATTAGAATGAAATCAAGTAAAATTATTACATTGAACTAAATAAATAGTGATGTTGAATTCAATAAAGATATTTTAAGTTAGATGAGAAAATATTTGAACTTAATTTGTACTTTAGAATTTTGTTAGAGGGGACGATTGTGATGTTTATAAAATAAATATTCCATATCATTCAAACATATATTTCATATTTGAATAAACTCAGTTAGCTTTGTGACTAACTTCATGTTACATAGAATTAACTTCCATTAGAAAATACAAGTTCTTTGGTTCTTGTCGAGTTCTACAATCGTCTCTCTCCCAATCAACATGTGTATAATTTAAAGTGTTAAATAAAATAAAATAATATAAATTTAAGCGTGTCTTTTAATTCAATAAAGAAACCTCGGACACAACAATGTACCCATAATAAACCCAAAAGAAAAGGCTGACCTTGGAAAACTCTTCTGAAAACTCAACTTTAACTGCACCTAGTTTCCCGCCAAAACCAATTCCTCAGGTACCGTACAAAATGAAGCGTATCATTTTTCGCAAGAATGTTATACGTAAGATGCTTTTGCAAATAAATTCCAATAAATCACCAGGTGATAATATCCCTCCCATCATACTGAAAACTTTTGCTAGAGAGCTAGCACCAATTCTCACAAAAATCTACTATCTATCGTACAAGAAAGGTGTATTCCCAGACATTTGGAAGTTTGCTAGCGTTCAGCCTGTATCAAAAAAAGGAAAAAAGAATGACCCAAGTAATTACAGACCGATATCCATCTTGTCGGTTGTTGCAAAAGTGTTCGAAAAATATATTAACTATAATATTATGACTTATTTGGAATCCTCAAACATTTTTAATGGAAGGCAATATGGGTTTCGACAGACACGATCGGCAGGAGATTTGCTACCATATGTAACACATGTCTGAAACAAGTCGCTCGAGCACCATGGTGAAACATTTGGCATGGCACTGGATATATCCAAGGCCTTTGACAAAGTATGGCATGACAATCTTATATGTAAGATGAGATGTTATGGTGTTGAAGAGTAACTTATTTCTTGGATTCAAAACTTTTTAACTGGGAGGGAGTTTCGAGTAAATATCGATGGGATATCATCGGAAACATTTTCTACCAACGCAGGAGTGCCTCAAGGATCATCTTTGTCTCCCACCCTTTTTCTTATATATATCAACGACTTGTTAGATTCCACCGTTCATTCCATTCATAGTTTCGCCGATGATAGTACGCTGCATGCATCCCATGAAACACAAAGGCAACGGGCGTCTGATGTTATTAACAACCGTAGATTTAATTTGACGGATTCCTCAAACTCTGATCTTAAAACAATTTTAGAATGAGGTCATACAAACAGTGTAGAATTCAATGCAAGTAAAACACAGTTTGCCACTTTACAAGATCATCTACATCTAAGCCTTTTCCATTAAAATTTGATTTTAACGATCTAGAAGAAAAGGAATCTATCAAACTTTTGGGGGTTGAGGTTGAAAATGATATGAAATGGAATTCTCACATTTTCAATCTTGCTAAGAGCGCAGTTCAAAAGTTAGGATATCTAGGGCGTTGTCGTAAGTATTTCAATAGCGAACAGCTTCTTTTAATGTATAAATCATTTATTCGCCCCTGCATGGAGTACTGTTCTCACATCTGCGGTGGTGCATACCCAACCTCTTTAAAATGTCTAGACACTGTCCAACGGAAAGCAATTAAATTGATCGGCAATTCAAATCTTACAAACGAGCTTGATTCGTTACAGCATAGAAGAAATGTCGCTGATTTGACGATATTTTACAAATACATTATGAATGAGTACTCTTCAGAGGAGATCAAATCAATACTACCCAAACCCGAATCGAATCCCAACCGAAACACGGGGAAACACACCAAAACACACAGAGTTTTCTTCTGAGATGTTTCCAACCATACCTTTGAATTGGACAAATTCAAATTAATACCTTAGTTGCTTGAGTTTAATTGCTCACAAAAATCCTGAAGACAATAGTCTTCGAACAGACATACATTTTTTGTGAAAATAAAATGTTTTTCCGGAAGTACATCGACAGATGGGATGTAGAATTGTTTTGGATTTTGTTACAAAGTTATTTACAATTTTTCATCAAAAGCGTCAGTATTTGATGTTATTGAATTTCGAATAAGCAGATGTACCACAAAACCCCTAGCCTTTTCTTTAATATAACCGAAAATTTTTGTTTAGTTTATTAAACACATGTACAAAAATATCAATTTTGTTCTAAAAATTGATATTTTTTGTGCATGTATTTGACACAAATATTTTTGAGGTCTGTATCTTCAACTTTGGTAAAAAATATTTGTTCGTTGCTCCTGTTGAAAAGCAGTTCTAAGTTTCATCAAAATCCTTCATTTTTGTTTACCGGTACTGTCAAACCGTAAATTGTGATGCAGAACTATGGGAATGTTCCTGTTTTTTAATTTATAGTTTACCTGCTAAGCATAAGCATTGAATTTAAATAGTGGGTCGAATGTGACCCCAACAGTTTCGGATTTTTTACCGTGGGAATAAGTATGTTGTCAATGCAGATGTTAAGTGTTGTATTCACCTTCTTCGTTCATGTGATAAAAAGTGTAGAAGTGGACTTTCCAGTAGAAAGTTTCAATTTTCTGGTTTCAAACCATTCATTTAGGGTGTTAAGGTAGGTGTTCAGAATATTAGTGAGTGGTTCCAGGTTGTTTCCTGTTGCAAGCACCGTGTAGTCGTCTGCATATGACGTGATGGTTATTCCTTCTGGTGGGGCAGCTAAACTGGTTAGGTATAGATTGAACAATGAAGGTGAGAGAACTTCACCTAGTGGAACTCCTTGTCTGAGCACTCTCAGCTTAGATTTGCAATCGGATTATTAGTGATTTTTAACAGTTCGTTGATATAGATTAAAAGTATAGGGAAGACAAAACTGAGCTTTGAGGTACATCCACGTTCATTAATTTAGACTCAGAAGAAAAGACACCTATATATACCAAAATGTATCGGTTAGTCAGAAAATTATTTTACTCCATAATTGTACCACAACAAGAGAAAAACAATACAGCAAACAATATTCATAACTAGAATATTCTTTCAACAGCTTCAGAAACTCCAACGGTTGGTTGCAGACATTTCCACGTTCAAAATAATACACAAAATATATCAACCTAATAACACTTAAAACTTTATTCACAAAAACTAATTTAACGAGGTATTTATCTAACGAGGTATTTTCCTTATTAGGCCAGTAATAATAGGAGAAAAAATTCGAAAAAAAAAAAATAATTCGTTACAGCAAACTGACAGTGGGATATTGTAGAACACGATATTGTAAAAGAGGGAAACATAAATCGAACCAGCAGCTGCTATCCGGGGGAGAATGGGGAGGGTTTTTAGGGGTTGAAAGGGGTTTTTCGTGATTTCTGGCTAAACCGTGCATCCTATCAAAAAGAGTTCTATGTAAAAATTGTAGGGAATAAGGGAATAAAAAGATCTACACTTTTGGTACGGACCATTTTTACCCTCACCTCAACATTTTTCGAAAAAAATGCGAAAAACCGATTTTTTTCTTTTTTCTTGTTTTCTTTTACAAAAAAAATTTTATGAAGTTCAAATTTTGGAAAAAGATACCTCCATTTATTGGAAAAAGGCAGCAATTTTTTCGGAGGGAAATATTTAGACGTTGTTGTTAAAATTAATTTTTTTGAAAAAAAAAACCAAATTTTTAACTGCGATTCCTCTTAAAACTACGCCTCCTAAAGAGTTCAGTTTTGACTCATTTCCTCGTTCTTACGTCTATTTTTGATAAGTGGTAAAAAAATGGTACACTGTGATGGAAAAAAAGGCGGGAAAATTGAAAAAACCGAGAAAATCGCTTTTTTTTTCGTGGTAATTTGCATATTTATCGTTAAATAATCGTTATTAATTGATAAAATCATTTAAATTTTTAATGATAAACGTAAACGACGATCATTTGGAAATAAATTAATGAATAATTATATGCTTTCGTTACTTTTAGTTTATTTAGGTAACAAAAAAGTAAATTTTATTCTTCAAACATGGCGATCTCAAAATGTACCTTTTAGTTTTCTTTCATGTTTTTTATATTTTACAGATTTGTTATTTACTTAAAACATACTAAACCTATAAGGAAAATTGTAATTTTTTGTTTTTGAGAAAAACACATTTGAATATAGGTTGATTTTTTTTGTACTTTGTGCCATACACTAAACCCAAGTTTACTGATTCTATTAAACTTATTTTGGGTTTAGAAGGTACTAAATGAGGTTTAAAGAAGGTACTAAATAAGCTTTTTTTGGGTTTTCTGAAGGTTTAATATTTTACCCAAAACATACTCAAATTACAGACAGACGTTTTGTTCGACGATAAAAACCAATTCGAATATTTGTTAGCAAAAATATGCCAGTTGCAGATTTTGCTGAAATTTATCAAATAGATAGTGAATTTTCCTTTCAATTACAATAAAAAATTCATATTAAATTAAAATATATCATATATTGATTATCATATATTATAAACTAAAATAAGCATTAAATATTTTAGAAAAATGAAAATTCTGCCAATCCCACGTACTTTCGAAATCAAATTGCTCAAGAACGGCTTTACCAATTTTATCAAACTTTTTTTTTTGTAGGTGATTAGTTAATCGTTTGAAAAAAAAAATAATTAATTGTTTTTGTAATTAATTTTTAAATTAAAATATTAAAAAACTTTTTTAAAGTTGGCGCTTGGGTTGAAGATCAATTGAAATTTAATTTATTTTTTTTTGTAAAAACAGTTCTATCCTTACTCTAAATTATTACAAATTTACAAAGAGGCTAATATTCGTGTTCTTGAGATATTTAATTTTTAAGATTTTTAGTACGACTGAAATTCTAATTGTTGATTATTTCTTCGAACAATTTTTATCAAGTTCGAAAACGAAAGCATCTAATTATTCATAAATGTATTTCCGAATGACCGTTGTTTACGTAATAATAAAAAAAATAATATAATTTTATTAATTAGTAACAATTATTCAACGATAAATATGCAAATTACCACGAAAAAAGCAATTTTTTCGGTTTTTTCAATTTCCCCGCCTTTTTGTCCATAGATTTATACTTTTTTTACCATTTATCAAAAATAGACGTAAGAACGAGGAAATGAGTCAAAACTGAACTCTTTAGGAGGCGTAGTTTTAAGAGGAATCGCAGTTAAAAATTTGGTTTTTTTTTTTCAAAAAAATTAATTTTAACAACAACGTCTAAATATTTCCCTCCGAAAAAATTGCTGCCTTTTTCCAATAAATGGAGGTATCTTTTTCCAAAATTTGAACTTCATAAATTTTTTTTTGTAAAAGAAAACAAGAAAAAAGAAAAAAATTGGTTTTTCGCATTTTTTTCGAAAAATGTTAAGGTGAGGGTAAAAATGGTCCGTACCAAAAGTGTAGATCTTTTTATTCCCTACAACTTTTACATAGAACTCTTTTTGATAGGATGCACGGTTTAGCCAGAAATCACGAAAAACCTTTTTCAACCCTTAAAAACCCTCCCCATTCTCCTCCGGATAGCAGCTGCTGGTTCGATTTATGTTTCCCTCTTTTACAATATCGTGTTCTACAATATCCCGCTGTCAATTTGCTGTAACGAATTTTTTTGTTGTTAAAATACTATTTTTCCTGGCCTATATATACAATTCTACATAAAATTCTACATATGCAATATCATTTATTTTATTTTATGTTGACCCAATTTCTAAGAATACAACATAAACACTATTTGTTTCATTAATTTGTTGTTGTATTTTGTTATGATTTTGCTATAATCGTAACAATACCCTCCACTTAGGCCTGTTCGTCCCGAACAGGATCTAGATCTCTCCTGCAATTGTTGAATACAAACATCTTTTTTTTTCTTTTTCTATTTCCCAGACTGTTCAGAATTACTTCCGGTCCTTTTGTTCCTTTTGTAAGTCCTTGACCATAATATTTTTCTATGTCGGTCCACCTTGTTGAGTTTCGATTTTCACTACTTTGGCCGTTCTCATTTTCTTTGCTCCTTGAGTTTCTCATGCCTGCGTATCCCCGAATTATTCCTATTTGCCTTGTTTTCAGCTGCAATTCGTCCCGTTTGAAGCTATTTGAACCACTTCATTTACGTTCCTCACTTCGTTATGGACATGAACTTGTTTCCTTTTAAACTTTCGGCGTTTGTTTACACGTCTGCGTCGGTTGACGTTTCTTTCCGTCATCTTTTTGGATGATGGTGTTCTGGATTCTCCTCTGCACTGCATAGTTTCTCATCGCTGCCAATATCTGTGGACTCTGCTTCATTCACAAGTAGTGGCATCTCAACATTATTAACCTTTAGGATTCCACGTTCAAAATCGATGACGAATCCGTTCGCCTTCAAGAAATCCATCCCCAAAACGACTTCATCCATAATGTTACCTAAGAGTTAGTTTATAAATTTTATTAATTTTAAATTTATTTCATAAGTGACAATGTCTAGTCTTTTAACAGGTAATTTTGTGGAGGTATATAGTGATGATTCTGATCAATACTAATAATCAGAACAGAATTATGGCGGTGCATCAGAACATACGCAGTATACGGGAAAATTTTGATCTTTTTATCACCAATTTCTGTGTCTCGTGTAAGTTACCAGATATAATTTTCCTATCTGAAATCTGGATATATGAATCAAGTTATACGACAACTGTAACAATAATTATGGTGCAGCGGGAGTTGCTTTATTTGTTAATAATGATTTACAGTATTCTGTAATTGTTGACCAAATGGAAAGCGCTGATGTTATTAGAGTCGAGCTTGTGGTAAATTCTGATAAGATAACCTTTATATGCATCTACAGGCTCCATGGTCGCAGTCAAGGTATGTTTACTAATGAATTATCTCAATACCTAAGTAGAATCAAATCCAAAAACTCGATAGTATTGGGTGACATAAACATAAATATCCTAAACCAGCCAGAATCATCCTTTGAGTATCTTTTTATGATGTCATCATTTGGACTCGACTCGTTGATTAATGAAACCACCAGACCTGCAATTGGTACTTGCATCGACCACATTTTTATGCCTTGTTCAAATTAAGGTTATTTTAAGACCTTAAGTCCTTAACTTACATTGAATGCATCCATGTGTCGGCAAAGTAGAGCGAAAGACATTAAATTTCTAATCACATTAAAAAAAGACCATAAGACCTTAACTGTCATTTTAATGTTTTTACTTCTATAGCAAATTCATATTTTTTACAGTTTAAATTTATTTTTGGAGTTTTATTATATTGTTAGACATTCTTCATCAAAAAATTCATTTCATTAGAAAAATTGCAGTTGGCTGGGAGAAAATATTTTGTATTTTTTTAATAATTTGGTTTAATATTTTAGCCATTTTTCTTATTATTTGCCCATTAGAGTTAAACAATTTGAACAATTAATTAAAGTTAAACCAAATTTGTATAATTTGTTCTAACAATCATTTAATTTTATTATCTTATGAAGGAACACCATGAATCTTATGAAGGAAAATGAAATGTCAAAATGATATTAATTAGAACGGTGGTATTCAAAGACAATAGCAATAAGCTTAAAAGACTACTTTATCGATAAATTTAAATACCGTAAATTGTCCGAAGCCTTAATCGTTAATCGTTGGACTGTAGATTTACCCTAACTACTGAAGTCCTGAATTTAAACGTAACAATGTTTCGAATACGAAGGATGACTTGTCTTGTCGTACTTTCAAAGAGGTAATTGATTATAATAAACCAAACAGGGTGCTTGCTAAAGAAAATTGGTCTATAGTTTATGCGGAGAGTAATCCTTCATTTGCGTTTGATGAGTTCATGAAAATTCTAACTGCGAACATAAACAATCGTCGTAAGAAACTTAAAGTTATGCATAAAACTAAAAAACTACAGCCTTGGCTCTCTGATGATTTATACACGAAAATTCAAAGAAAAAATGTTATCAAAAAAAATATTAAGAAAACCGGCTGTTCTCTTTGCTTACAAAATGAATATTTGGTTCTAACAAAAGAAATTAAAAAGCTAGTGAAAATTGAAAAAGATAATTATTACCGAAACAAATTCATTAAATGTGGGAAAGATATCACAGCTCAATGGAGATTGGTCGACAACATCCTTGGTAGTTCCAAAACTAAAAAGGAAACAATCACAAAGATAGATTGTAATAATGGCTTAATCACAGAACCCGCAGAAATTGCACAATGCTTTAATGACTTCTTTCTTAATGCGACATATGATCTTAGAACTAAAACCAATAGGCGCATATGTATACAGTTTTTTGAACAGGAGATGTTTAACCCAAAAACTTTTTTTTTCATCCCTGCTACATCAACTGAATTGCTTTCAAGCATATCCCAGCTCAAAAACAAACCCTCGCGTGGATGTGATGGACTTGATAACATTACTATTAAGTGTATAGCACCTTTGATTGTGGATGTTTTAAAGCATATTTTTAACACAAGTATGGACTGCGGTATTTGCCCAGAAAGTTTAAAAATGGCTTTAATTGTTCCCATTCACAAAAAAGGTGATAAGGCATTGGTGGAAAATTATCGCCCAATCTCATTGCTGTCTTCTATTAGTAAAATTTTTGAAAAAACTCTTAAAACTAGACTAGTAACATTTCTAAATATGTCAGGCTTCTTTAGTGGGACTTAGTTTGGTTTTAGGGAAAATTATGATACAGAAAATGCGCTGATAACATTTCTAAATCGAATTTTTGCCAGTATAAATAAGAACAAGTTCACTGCTAGCCTGTTTATCGATATCACTAAGGCGTGTGATATGGTCGACCATGAACTTCTTTTTGATAAACTCCACAGAATTGGGTTTCGTGGATGCACCAATTCCTGGTTTCGTTCATACCTCTCTAATTGACAACAAGCTGTAAGAATTGTATCACGCGTTAGTTCTTTTGGCAACCTATCAACTGGAGTTCCATTAGGCTTAGTACGGGGGCCTATATTATTTTTAATATATATATAAACTCAATCTTCAACATTGTTCTCCAGGGAACAGTTACAGGTTTTGCTGACGATCTAGCCTACACATATGAAGGTTCGAGCCAGGATATACTCGTAGCACTAATGCACTAATAGGCTCAAAACTTCAATACTGTCTAACGGCATGGGGCTCAGCATATATTAATCATCTCTATCCGATTATTAGAGCTCAAAAGTATGCAGTCCGACTTATATATGGCAAAAACAAAACACACCCGTCTTTATCTCTTTTTCGACTAGCGAATATTTTGCCTTTTCGGCATTTGTACATATTTTTGGTGCTAAAATTATTTTTTACATTCAGCAACAACAGAAACCTTAGAATGGTTACAGCTTACAGTATGAGACAAAGAAATTTCTCCGAAGTACCTAGGGCGAACTCAGAACTATGTACAAAATACTTCACAACTATGGCGCCGTTTCTTTTTAACTCTCTGCCATCTGAGTTAAGAGCAGTAACGTCTCTGGCTATATTTTTAGTATCTCTTAAAAAGTTTCTCATTACAACTGATGATGTGGAACAATTTTTTATAGGTAGGACGTAACCCACTTGTATCTCTTTTTCGTCTGCGAAGTTGTTCTGATGCAGGTGTATAATAACTGACTATGAACTAATGGGGATGATATTGTTTAATGTTAACTTGAGTATAATTCGCCACTAGCTCGGATTTTCGAATTCGAACTACAGAATTATACATAACAGAAATTTTAATATATGTGTTATTATGGTTTTCCATATTATTCACTGTTTGTGTGCTTTTGTCACTTTTGAATTAAAATGCAATATTTAAAAATATACTTTTTACTGTTTATTTTTAAATTTATTTATAATAATAAAACTTCCTTATAGTAACAATTTGATTTTTATTTTTTATTTTAAAGAATATCCATTTCGACTTACGTCATCCTCAGTTCTTAAATTATTATTCTTTAAATCTCCTCGGGTTAAAAACAAAACAAAAACAATTAATTATAATTGATATACAACAGAATATGAACAACAGGTTTTTTGTACACCTTTGTGATCTTTATTAATCAAAATGATAACAAGGTTTAAAAAATTGCTTTCAAAATTTAATATAATAACCCTCCATTCTGCAAACCGTTTTTTAAATCAAAGATAACTTTGTTTTGAATAAATTAAGCCTCGCAATTATCAATTTTAAATAATTTTGTTGTTGAATGTTTTTTATCTTTAAGGGTATTAAAATATGTTATACGAACAATGTATATAAATAAATAAATGTTTGCTTCTAGTACCTCTTGTTGATAGCAGTTGTTCCCTAATTGTATTTCAGCGACCCTTTCCCCAGCTATATTAGCCTATTCTCCAGTTACCGTTTGCAGTTTAAATCCATCTAATGGTTCCAAAATGCCGCTAATCAAACCTTTGTGAACGAATGTTCGAGCTGATCCGTCATGAAGTGTCATGAAGCATCTTTTACCTTCAATTTTCCTACGATATCCAAAATTTCACCATTTACTGCTATTCTCGAAATTGGGATGTAGGTAACATTCTCCTCACTTCTTGGCTTCACAGTTCTATCTTCAACGGGAAGTTGAATAGGAGACGAAGATCTTATTGTTTCTGGACCTTTGTTAACTAATATATAAAAAAAATATATACCCGGGATGCACGGATTGTCTCAGACAAACTCTGAGATCTGGGGAACCTCTTAACAATGAACTTTATTCTAACATTTTAAAATATACGTATATGATACAATAATTAAAAATAATAGATCTGACCTTAACTATTTTGTTGTATCTGATGAATGATGTCTTCAATTTGATTAGATTCCTTGGATCCAACTAGTTGGAATCTTTCCACTGAAGATAACACAAATTCCAGCCTTTCCACCAATGTAATCAATCATGTAACAAATTTCAGCCTTTCCTTCGAACGTAATCAATATCAATCACAGCCTTTCCACTAACGTAATCAATATCAATCTCTGCCTTTCCACTAACGTAATCAATAATAATCACAGCCTTTCCACTAACGTAATCAATAATAATCTCAGCCTTTCCACTAACGTAATCAATAATAATCACAGCCTTTCCACTAACGTAATCAATATCAATCTCTGCCTTTCCACTATCACCATTCATGAAATTTTAAGATAAAACTAAAAACGTGAAAACTGTAGATTCAACTTTACGACTTGTTTAGTCGAATTTTAATTAATTCATTTTCACCATAAAAACTTTTTTATTTATATCACAAATTCAATTTTATTATTTGCTATTTCTATTATCAACATCTATATGATTTCTTGGAAGAATTCATCAAATCCAGAATAAAAAATGGACTTTTATCTGACTCAATGTGGTTTCCTTTTATTTCATTTTTTTTTTGTTAAGACAATACTGAATTGAGATGTTTTAATCTTTAGCAACAAAAATGGAATGGAATTTTTTACAAAAAATTTTCAAAGTTAAAAACTGAATTGAATCTAAAAAATGTGATTTTTTGTTTGACATCTTCCAATCAAAAAATCAAATCGTGTAATACCAAAGATTCAACAAAAATTAGCAACGACATCTGTTCGTTAGAATTGGAAATAAAATTGTGTACGTTCGTTTGTTTTTTATAGTATATTCGAAATTTAACTAGCCGTTAAGTATTAGCAAATTTTAAAATTATTATTAATGTAAAAGTGAACTGAAACTATTGAAATATATTTTTATTGAATTAGAAAAAGAAGATGAATTGGTTTTATTGTTGTTTAGGCGAACATAGCGGACGTTACACCATGAATTCAAGGTAAAAATCAAGATATTTACCCTTGAAATCACTAAAAAGTCGTCACCCCCTCTACGTCAGAAACCAGCGAACTACTTCCCACAACTAATCTGTATCTGGGATCGAGATACCCACAGTCACAGGCGTCAAGACCGATGACCGGTTCCAACACTCATGAAGTCCCTAGGAACTTCACTGAGTACTGAGACCGACCATCCATCCGAACATCAGCACTATGGACACCCCGATACAACCAGTAAGTATGACCCGGGAGGTGTGAACCCCAGAGACGACAACCAGCCCGAGGAACGACCCTACCTACCTGATGTCTTTCGCGTGATGGACTCCAAGATTCTTACCGCTCATATCTGTGCACTCGTAGAGTACATTTCCAATCTTAGTCTTAATCATTGCAGGTAAGAACTTTGGAGCCAATTTTGCCGAGAATTTTTTTGTAGCGTCACTCAAATGATGTTGCCGTACAAACACACGTTGTTGTGGTTGAAAAGTCCGTAATTTAGATCGCAGGTTGTACTGATGTTGCGATTTTTTGAAAGCTGCTTTTAAATTTAGCTGAACCCGGTTCCTGAGCAGAGTCAAATGATCAGAGCGTTCTAATTCCTCACCAGCATCTTCACCAAGCTGGTGTAGTGATCTCAACAATTGGTAAGTATTTCCATCCGAGACTGGATGTTGACCAAATAATAAATAGTACGGTGAGTACTTGGTAGCTGAATGTACTGCGGCCCGCAGTGCATATGCAATTTCACCAACTTGTGAATCCCACTTGGTATGTTGACCTTTTATGAACGCTCGAATTGCAGCTAGAACTGACCTATTGACCCGCTCTGACGCGTTGCTTTGAGGACTATAGAAACCGGTCCTAATGAGTTTAATGCCGAAATCTGACAAAAGACTTTGAAAGTTCCTACTAGTGAACTGTTTGCCATTGTCACTGTGCAGAAACTCTGGTACCCCATATGTAAGAAACACTTCATTCCTTAGAAAAGCATTCACCTTCGGTGAAGTTGCGTTTCTAAGTGGTTTCAGTAGTACAAACTTCGTAGCATGATCCAGAACTATCAATAATACCGTATTCCCAAGTGTAGAACGAGGGTACGGTCCCAAAAAATCTATATAGACTCTCTGCCATGGACGTGCTGTTTCGAATTGATATTGCATCGGAGGACGCAATATCTGATTCGTGGCTTTTGTTTGTTTACATGTGTCGCAGGACACAACATAGCTGTGTACCTGTGACGCCATGCCCGGCCAATAATAAAGACGTCGAAGTAATTCTAAAGTCTTTTTAACACCTCCATGAGCAGCAGTACTATCATCATGATGTTTCTGAATCATGTTGGAAGTCATCGGTTTTGGTACCCAGAGTTTCCACACAGGAACATCGTTGGGTATTGCATCAGGTCTTGGCTCAATACGTATGTATAGCTTATCATCCACGACTTTAACTGATGGAAAGTCCTTTGGTGATGATTGAACTTTAGTTATCATATCCGTATATTCCTTGTGCCGATAACCTTCATTGTCGATTTTAATGTCGTTAATGTGATGTGTTAATGCTTCCGTCAATTCCTCGTGTGTGTCGTCATAAAGACGAGATAGAGCATCAGGGACTATATTTTGGGTACCTTTTTGGTGGATAATGGTAAAATCCATATGTTGGAGTTTTAGGCTCCACCTGGCCAGACGACCACTCAAGTCTTTCTGTGACATAAGCCACTTCAGACTTGAGTGATCAGTCACAATTGTAAATCGGTGACCTTCAACATAGCCCCTGAATTTCTTCACACTCAGAATTGCCGCAAGACATTCAAGCTCAGAAACTGAGTAATTCCTCTGAGCTTTGTTTAGTTTCTTCGACATGAAGGCTATCGGACACTCTTGTCCGTCAGTATCAACCTGATACAACGCACTACCTATCCCTGTCAGACTCGCATCGCATCTAATAAAGAACTCTTTATTATAGTCAGGGTTAATTAATACCGGTGCTGTAGTCAGCAATCTTTTTAAATTTTCGAAAGCAGCTTGCGCTTCCAATGTCCATTTCAATTTTCCCGAACTCTTTTTTAATAAATCTGTAATCGGTGATACCACGCTTGCATAATTTGGTATGAAACGTTGGTACCAACCAGCCATTCCTAATAGTCTACGTATTTGTTTTACTGTAGATGGAGCTGGGTACTCTGCTACAGCTCTTACCTTGTCAGGGTCTGTTCGAAGACCATCTTCACCAACCAAAAATCCCAAGTATTTCACCTCTCTCAGAACAAATTTACTTTTCTTGAGGTTTATTGTTAACCCAGCTGCTCTTAACAATGAAGAGACTTTGGACAGCAATTCCATATGTTCCTGGAACGTGGAAGAGACTACCAATAGATCATCTAAATAAACAAAGACACTTTCGTGATATTGATGGGGTATCACTTTGTGCATTAGCCGACACATTGTCTGGGGAGCATTGCACAATCCAAAGGGCATAACCCGGAATTGATACAATGGACGACCAGGCACTGTGAAGGCTGTCTTGTCTCTAGATGCTTCTGCCAGAGGAATCTGCCAGAAAGCATCTTTGAGATCAATACTGGAAATGTACTTTTTGCTATTTAGACGACCTAGTAAGCCATCAATCAAGGGAAGTGGGTAAGCGTCCTTTTTCGTTAGTGAATTGACACGACGGCTATCAATACATAATCTGTTTTTACCAGATTCTTTTTGTACCAAAACCACTGGCGAGCACCAAGAACTGTTAGACTCTTCGATCACGCCCATTTGAAGCATTCGGTCGAGTTCGGCATAAACCTTTAGTTGAACAGCCGGCGATGTGGGATAATGCCTCTGTTTAACAGGTGCATTATCACCAACATCGATGACATGTTCAACCAAAGAAGTCTTTCCGAGCCCAGACACTTCAAATGACGGGAAAGAATCCTTGATCATATCCAGTTCTCGTTGCTGGTCAGTGGTGAGGTTATGTATATTTAAAGTTATTGGCTCTGTACGAGTCAGTTCACTAACAAAAGAAGGAACAATACCGAATTTCTCCCAGAAATCTATGCCCAGGTAGAGCTCTTCTCGTAATCCAGGGACTATATGAAACCGCATTGGTTTAGTGGAGCCATTCACGGTTATTGGAATTTCTATGTAACCCAAAATTTTATTTGCAGTACCATCTGCCGTACGAATACACGAAGTGTACTTACGGTAAGTTGTACCTGATGATTCCAATAAATCCAAGGAATTTCTTCCAAGTATTGTGATTGACGCTCCACTATCCAATAATCCTGAAATATGTTTGTCCAAAATCCTAATTGTCAATCGCGGCCGAGGATCCTTTGTTTCTGAAAGGATAGATGAAACACAAGCTTTGCGAAATAATTTCCTCATCCTCCAATATCTAATGTTGCGTTCAAGACGTCTAAAATATGTGTGATGTAATGATGGGAAATTAAATGTACTAGGTGATTTTATTCTGTTTTCCTTGGTGGTGGATCGTTCTGCGTTCCTACATCTCTCGTCGATTTCTTCGGGCTCACTGGATGTTGAACCGAGGGTACCATCCCCGAAGCATGTACTCTCGGACGGTAGTTTACCGACGGGTGACAATATGAACAATTTGCGTAAATAACGTCCGGTTTGTTACATTTCCAGCAATACAATTTTATCCGATTCTTAGAGCAATCAGGAGCTCGATGACCGTTTACTCCACATCTGAAACATACTATTGGTTGTCTGGATATTGATGGACCAGGTTGACTGTTGTCAGATGTTATGCCAGGTCGCTGCAATATCCGTCTCTGTGTTGAATCCACCGTTTCAATATATCCATGTTGTTCTGGTTCAGCATCCACCTCATAATCATCCATCTGTTGTAACTCGCTAATTCTTAAATTTGATGTTCTGGTCGGAACTGGTGTGGACCACAAACGTTCAAACTTCTGACATAAAGTTCGAAGTTCATCAATAGAATGTATTGTTGCAGCCAGAGTAGCGTTTTTGAGCTCCACACTCAGTCCCTCCCGAGCAATCTCTAGCATTTCACGGTCAGCAAATGGACGTGCTAAGCGACGGTTTAACGAACCAATCTCCACTAGATATTCGTATACGCTCTCCTTTGACTTTTGTTTGCGGTTCAGAAGAACGCGCAAGATCGCCTTATCATCAGTGAGCGTACCGAAGGTTTGTAGGAGTCCCTCCCTTAGCACTGGATAGGTCACCACCTCATATTCATGAGTTAAGTTCAAATAGTATCTGTCGGCAGCCCCCTTGAGATACCGTGGAACGATAGACCTAAGGTCGTCCCAATTCACACGGTCCCTCCTGGCAGCCGCCTCAACTCTGTGAACAAACTCATGAACATCAGGAGAGTGACCATCTCCTGTGAAGGTTGGAACCCAATTTGAGTCATAACGACTCAAATTGTTCTCACGAACTCCTCGGTACTCCACTGGTGCTAACGCTGGAGCCGCGTCACGCCATACCTGAGGAGGTTGGTTGTATGGTGGTGGTGCTGTAAGTGGAGCTGGTGGATATATTGGTAGTGGTTGTACCTGTGGTACTGATGGATAATTTAATTGTACTTGCAGTTGTACTAATGCTGGATTATTGTGTGTGTGTTCAGATTGGAGTGATGGACCCAATTGTGGTATTGCGAAGTCCACTGCTCTCAAACCCGATTGCTGAAAATAAGTCGGTGGTAATTGTTCCGACCGTCTCTATTGTTGATGATTTGTACGATTCAGACTATTTATTGTCTCAGTTATTGGCTGTACTGGGATCGGTGTGGATCTCTCACCTGGTTGAAAAGCAGGTGAAGCAGATGGAGCAGATGATACTCCTGGTTTACTCTGCAATATTGGACGTGTTGACAACGATCCTATTATATTCCAAGCGCGTGACAATTGTGAGATGGCGTAGGTGCGGGCTTCTTGCAAGTCATTGCGAGGACCCAACCTGTTCATCCTACCTGTGTAATGCAACACTCGATTCGCCAAACCATCTAAGAAGGTCTGATTAATCGGTGACTGAAGTCGACGTACTTGATCTAAAACAAGTTGTGCTGCCTGCACCACCATTTGAGATTCCTCTATCAAATCTCTCGCATGAGATACTGTTACGGGAACTGACCCATGGTCTGCATGGTTTCGCAGTTCCTCTGCCCAATTGACCCCCCTAAAGTCCACACCCCGAACCAAACATTCGACTTGCAGCTCGGTGGGTTCCAGACTATAGAACGGATGGTCAACGTCTAGTTGGCTTGACATTTTGATGGTAAAATTTATAAAGTCCAGAATTCGCAAAAACACGTCAATAATAATAACAAAACCAATTCCAACAAAAAAATGTAGCTAGTACGCTGTAAAAGTGAAAATAATGAAAAACGCAAAACGAAAAAAAAACGAACGCCCAATTCAAAAACACAAAAAAAAATTTTTGTAAAAACAAACTTGTAAAGGAACAAAAAAAAACCACTGTCGCCGCTAATCTTTGCTTCACCTTTCACAAAAATTCCTATAATATTGTATATAAAAATATAATTTATTTATTTAATTTCAGATATACTGAAATATATATATATACCTAAAATTAGTTATTGACGATAGCACCCCTAAAATATATTTATTTATTTTTTAAAAAAATTGAAAAATAAAAAATATTCAGAAAGGATGTTTATTTATCGGATGCACCGTCTTAACTTCGAAATATTGATTTATTTTAAAAAAAAAATAAAAAATATTTATTTATATCTTGATGTACTGTATAGTTAAAAGAAATTTATTTATTTAGTTACCTAAAACTATTTAAATTACGAAAAAAAATTATTTTATTTAATAAAAATTTATTTATTTAATTTTCGAAAAATTTGTTTTATTTATTTTATTTTTATTTAATGTAGTAAGAGATTCCCAAAATCAAGATTCGTCTGGAGACAATTTAAAAAGTAAGTATGGTTACAATATCCATTTTGTTTAAATTTGAAATATCGCGTTCGCGAGCCCACTCCAACAATGCATGTGAGAACTGACTAGAAAAGCCCCTAACGACCAGATTCTACAGAACAGATTCTCCCCAACCTAATAAAACAATCACAACTGTCACGATTAGACCTTAGGTCCATTTCTACTGACCCAGTTGTGCTTGTTTAACCTAAAAATAAATTACAACTAAACCTAATGCGAAAGTTGAAGAACGCTCCCGAGCACCAGACTTCAAAACCTAAACTCCATGAAAAATTGTTTTATTGTAAAAGCTAAGTGGAAAAATGGAAAAGTTTTTGAATTTATATGAGGTTAAGCCTCTGATCCTGAAAGCAAAGCATAATTGGTTCTTCTCTTCATTACACCGAAGAAGCCTCTGAGCAAAGAATGGTACTACTGGTTTGCACCTAAGTACAAACACAGCAACACCACTCCTCGTCTCTGAGGACTTCCTCGCTGAATGAAGAGAAGAAACCAATGTTCTTCGATCGCATAACCCCGATGGCCATAGGCGACCTAAGAACGTCATTAATGTTAAAGAGTGAAGCTCTATGGATGGCTTTTTAGGCCTACCGCTGAGAAAGATTATATTTATACACTAATACAACAGTTAATTCCAAATAAAAATATTTACAAAAAATATTTACAAGATGTACATTATGTACATTGGCGGTATAAAAAAACAATCTCTGAAAAAAATTACCACCCCAAAACGGTTTTTTTCCAAACTAAAAATAATTAATTTTAATTAATTATACAATGAGGAACAGGGGCCTCCTGTGGACCAATCCACTCCTCTACCTGTCGCATGGTCGGTGAGGTGGAAACCTCCTCAACCAGCTCCTCTGTTTGAGTACTCTTGACCGAGGAAGCTCCCAGCTCCACGACCAAGCGACTCTCCTTCTCCTTCTTCCTCCTCTCCTTTCTCTTCAGGTGTGAGCTCCTGTTTTTCTTGACCCGTCTCCTCTCACGCCAGCCCACATTCACTTCCTCAGTCACTTCATCCATCTCATCCGCTTCCTCATTCACCCCATTCAACTCCTCATTCACTATTTCACGAATCAGATCATCCAATAACTTATCATATCGTTCTCCATAAATATCATCCATAATTTCCAAATATATCCCATTTTTCACCTCATTCAAAACCACATTTATTATTCCATCCACCACATTCCTCGCCTCAACCATTCTCTCCTTTCTCTCCACATTCGCTCTCTCATCCACCTCATTCATCCACGGCTCAACCCCCCCTGGTCGACACCTCCTTCGCAACCCCTGACCCCTCATGTACATTTTGAAAAACTCAAAAACAAATATCTATATCTACTTACAAATATTTTTTCCAAAACCAATAATAAAAAAACTGTGGTTTAAATTATTTACCGTTTTCTATTAAAGATTTAAAATTTAGATAGTATTCTAACAAAAATATATTATTTTACGTTAATATATTATTTTTATATATTATATATTATTTTTAAGGAAAAAATATATTATTTTTAAGGAAAAATTAAGTTTAAAGGTAATTTTTTAAAAAAAAATTAATTTGATTACACCAAAAAACCCACTGGTTTATCAAAAAAACCTAAACTGGTTTTATTTTTCCAAAAAAAATTTAAAAAAATATACCGGTTGGCAACACCCAAACCGGTTGACAACGCCCTATATAAAAAAATATCCCTACAAAGCCCCAGGTCTTTGTTTCGGAACGCCAGTTATTGTTTCTGGACCTTTGTTAACTAATATATAAAAAAAATATATACCCGGGATGCACGGATTGTCTCAGACAAACTCTGAGATCTGGGGAACCTCTTAACAATGAACTTTATTCTAACATTTTAAAATATACGTATATGATACAATAATTAAAAATAATAGATCTGACCTTAACTATTTGGTTGTATCTGATGAATGATGTCTTCAATTTGATTAGATTCCTTGGATCCAACTAGTTGGAATCTTTCCACTGAAGATAACACAAATTCCAGCCTTTCCACCAATGTAATCAATCATGTAACAAATTTCAGCCTTTCCTTCGAACGTAATCAATATCAATCACAGCCTTTCCACTAACGTAATCAATAATAATCACAGCCTTTCCACTAACGAAATCAATAATAATCTCAGCCTTTCCACTAACGTAATCAATATCAATCTCTGCCTTTCCACTAACGTAATCAATAATAATCACAGCCTTTCCACTAACGTAATCAATATCAATCTCTGCCTTTCCACTATCACCATTCATGAAATTTTAAGATAAAACTAAAAACGTGAAAACTGTAGATTCAACTTTACGACTTGTTTAGTCGAATTTTAATTAATTCATTTTCACCATAAAAACTTTTTTATTTATATCACAAATTCAATTTTATTATTTGCTATTTCTATTATCAACATCTATATGATTTCTTGGAAGAATTCATCAAATCCAGAATAAAAAATGGACTTTTATCTGACTCAATGTGGTTTCCTTTTATTTCATTTTTTTTTGTTAAGACAATACTGAATTGAGATGTTTTAATCTTTAGCAACAAAAATGGAATGGAATTTTTTACAAAAAATTTTCAAAGTTAAAAACTGAATTGAATCTAAAAAATGTGATTTTTTGTTTGACATCTTCCAATCAAAAAATCAAATCGTGTAATACCAAAGATTCAACAAAAATTAGCAACGACATCTGATCGTTAGAATTGGAAATAAAATTGTGTACGTTCGTTTGTTTTTTATAGTATATTCGAAATTTAACTAGCCGTTAAGTATTAGCAAATTTTAAAATTATTATTAATGTAAAAGTGAACTGAAACTATTGAAATATATTTTTATTGAATTGGAAAAGGAAGATGAATTGGTTTTATTGTTGTTTAGGCGAACATAGCGGACGTTACAAACTAATTAATTAACTACTTACACCGAGTCATCTACTGTAGATGTATGTATTACTGTAATTTAAAACAATTTAAATAAATTCATGACAATAGGATTAGCAGAACCCAAGAAACCGGTTGTATGCAGTTGCTGTCAACTACCGGCTGTTGTGGGTCGGACAACCCCTTAATAATTGTAGAATAACTCGAAAAGTATTTATTGAATTCACTTAAAATGTTTGATAATATTTTCAAGACATTATACTTTAAGAAAATGCCAAAAAATGAGTTTCTGACAATTTGACTTCCCCTTAAACGTTATAATCAAAACCAGACGCATCCAAATTCAAGCATGAACGAAGACAATAGTGAAGATTTTTTTGCATTGAATTTTCTTGACAATATTATTGTGTGAATTCATAGGATGTGTAATATTTCTATTATAGTCAACATTCTAAGTCACGAGTGTATAGTCATTATTGATTGTTTCCAATCAATACGAAAATCAATGATCGACACTTGGTCAATTATTGTCATATATGCGCGCTTGCATATTTACCAACATTTTGGGGAATTTTATTTATTCAGGATTTTTGTGAGCAATTAAACTCAAGTAACTAAGGAATTAATTGGAATTTTTCCAATTCAAAGGTATGGCATTACTTGTATTACTTTCAAACGAGACAGTTGTCTCTAAGGAATTATAATAAAACTCAAAAGAAAAGAAAAAAAAATCTAAAGATCTATTCTGTCTTTATATATAAAGACAGAATTGATTTAAAAAATATTGCGACGCTGATGCATAGGCTGACTTCACCACAGCTCTGGAAACATAGTGTTCTGGATATATAATGAGCTAATATCCATAAAATACTTTAATTAAAAGCTAACCAATATTATGGACTTCGTAGTTCTAATAATAAAAATATTAAAGCAGGCAGTAGTATCCCAACAAACATAAATTCTGTTGTACGAGAAAAAGTAAAAAAAATTTTATCAGTAGTGACAAAGCGGAAGTTAGGATGCAGAACTGTTGTAAACCGTACTAAATGTGTATGTACCAAATTTCATCCAACTCGATTATCAGGTACAGAAGCTATTGAGCTTCCAAAATAACAGGTGCTTGGAGGACCCCCTACCACTTTGTTCACTATCACTAAAAAAACTAATCAGTTCCTTGCCATACATATTTGCATATTTTTGCAAAGTGTAATCAAAATTACTTAACGAAGGAATGTTGTATGCTTCCAACAAACACTAATTGGAACCCTATTCCATAAGTTTCATCATAATCACTTCGTTATTGTAGGCTGTAGTGTGCATAAAGACACTGACAAAACTTTAAAAAAGTACAAAAAATTTTTTTTTACCGGAAGTAAAAAACCGGAAGTTGGAGAACTATTTTAAACCGTACTACATACTCATGTACCAAGTTTCATCCAATTCGCTTATCAGGTACAGAAGTTATAGAGCTTTCAAAAAAACAGATGCTCCAGGGACCCCCCACCACTTTGTTCACTATCGCTCAAAAACTAATCAGTTCTTTGCCATACATGTTTGCATCTTTTTCCAAAGTGTCATCAAAATTCGTTCACGAACGAATGCTGTGTGCTCCCAACAAACATTGAAAAAAGTGTGACACATTAAACAGGTGTTCGGGAGGACCCCCACCACTTATTCCAATATTATCCAAAAACTAATCAGTTCTTTGTTATTTAAGTCTCCATCATTTTCCAAAGTGTCATTAAAATAAATTAATGAACGAAGTCTGTATGCTCCCAACAAACTTAAAAAACAAAGTGTGAAAAGTCAGCATTTGTATGGTAGACCCCCCACCACTTTGATCAATGTGTCCCAAAACATGATAATTATCTTTTCACACTAATTGGAACCCTATTCCATAAGTTTCATCATAATCACTTCATTATTGTAGGCTGTAGTGTGCATAAAGACACTGAAAAAACTTCAAAAAAGTAAAAAAAAAATTTTTTTACCGGAAGTGAAAAACCGGAAGTTGGGATGCAGAACTATTGTAAACCGTACTACATACTCATGTACCAAGTTTCATCCAATTCGCTTATCACGTACAGAAGTTATAGAGCTTTCAAAAAAACAGGTGCTCCAGGGACCCCCCACCACTTTGTTCACTATCGCTCAAAAACTAATCAGTTCTTTGCCATACATGTTTGCATCTTTTTCCAAAGTGTCATCAAAATTCGTTCACGGACGAATGCTGTGTGCTCCCAACAAACATTGAAAAAAGTGTGACACATTAAACAGGTGTTCGGGAGGACCCCCACCACTTATTCCAATATTATCCAAAAACTAATCAGTTCTTTGTTACTTAAGTCTCCATCTTTTTCCAAAGTGTCATTAAAATTGAATAATGAATGAAGTCTGTTGCTCCCAACAAACTTAAAAAACAAAGTGTGAAAAGTCAGCATTTGTATGGTAGACCCCCCACCACTTTGATCAACGTGTCCCAAAACATGATAATTATCTTTTCACACTAATTGAAACCCTATTCCATAAGTTTCATTATAATCACTTCATTATTGTAGGCTGTAGTGTGCATAAAGACACTGAAAAAACTTCAAAAAAGTACAAAAATTTTTTTTTTACCGGAAGTGAAAAACCGGAAGTTGGGATGCAGAACTATTTTAAACCGTACTACATACTCATGTACCAAGTTTCATCCAATTCGCTTATCACGTACAGAAGTTATAGAGCTTTCAAAAAAACAGGTGCTCCAGGGACCCCCCCACCACTTTGTTCACTATCGCTCAAAAACTAATCAGTTCTTTGCCATACATGTTTGCATCTTTTTCCAAAGTGTCATCAAAATTCGTTCACGGACGAATGCTGTGTGCTCCCAACAAACATTGAAAAAAGTGTGACACATTAAACAGGTGTTCGGGAGGACCCCTACCACTTATTCCAATATTATCCAAAAACTAATCAGTTCTTTGTTACTTAAGTTTCCATCTTTTTCCAAAGTGTCATTAAAATTGAATAATGAATGAAGTCTGTATGCTCCCAACAAACTTAAAAAACAAAGTGTGAAAAGTCAGCATTTGTATGGTAGACCCCCCACCACTTTGATCAATGTGTCCCAAAACATGATAATTATCTTTTCACACTAATTGAAACCCTATTCCATAAGTTTCATTATAATCACTTCATTATTGTAGGCTGTAGTGTGCATAAAGACACTGAAAAAACTTCAAAAAAGTACAAAAAATTTTTTTTTACCGGAAGTGAAAAACCGGAAGTTGGGATGCAGAACTATTTTAAACCGCACTACATACTCATGTACCAAGTTTCATCCAATTCGCTTATCGGGTACAGAAGTTATAGAGCTTTCAAAAAAACAGGTGCTCCAGGGACCCCCCACCACTTTGTTCACTATCGCTCAAAAACTAATCAGTTCTTTGTCATACATGTTTGCATGTTTTTCCAAAGTGTCATCAAAATTCATTCACGAATGAATGTTTTATGCTCCCAACAAACATAAAAACTTTGTGGAAAAAACCACCTGTTGTATGGTGGACCCCCCAACCCTTTAGCCAATGTGCTCCAAAAGCTGATAAAATCTTTCTCATGTTATTTAAAAGCTTTTCGCAACGTTTCATGAAAATCGATTGGTAATTGTAGGCTACAGTAGGGATAAACACCTGAAAAAAAACTTCTTAACCGGAAGTGACAAACCGGAAGTTGGTATGCAGAAGTATTGGAAACAGTATTAAAACCTTATATACTAAGTTTCAATAAGATCATAGCTCGGGATCAGAAGCTATTCAAGATTTAAACTTAGAGGTGTTCGGGAGACCCCCCGCCATTTTGTCCAAATTTAAAATGAATCCAGATCTTCTATTTTCAAGTGAACCTGTATCATTTGCCAAAGTTTCATCAAGATCCTATGCAGAAAACTCACCCACCCACCCACACACAGACGTACACCAAAATTTTTATTGGCTATTTGGATAGAGGATGGTCCAAAACAAAAGAAAAAACAAAATTTGGGGTATGTAAGATTTTTTTTTTTCACGATAGATTGCATTACTTCACACAATTTAAAATTGTGGTGAAGTAAAAAGGAAGTGAACGTAATAAAACAAAAGTGAATAAATCTATTTATTTTATTATATATATTTTTAACAAAGTGCTAGTGCTCTCATTTTAATATTAATTAAGTGTATTAGTGACAATAAGAAAAAAGTGTACAGAAACCCCACCCACTTATTAAAGAATATAAAGAAACATCGTTCAGGTAAATTCTGTATCTCTAGTATTATTTTTATTTATATTTTGTAAATGGGTTTTTCCCAATTACCAACATTTTTTCTATATATAAATTTATATTTTTAGTTTTTATTACTTATCGGTAATTTTTTTACATAACTAGTAGATTAAGTTTTTCTTTGCTTTGTTTCCTGTTTTGTTTTGTTATCATTTTTAGAGAAACACTCTTTAGTTATAAAAATATTGTTATATTATTTAAGTTTATAGCCTTGACAGGAATCTTAGACATAGATTCAAGATTTCCAGTTGTTTTGGCATGAAACTCTAATAATACTCAATTATTTCTCTCCCATTAATTGTTTTGTTTTTTTGTTGTTTGTTTTTTTTCCATTTTTTTCATCCCCTTTTGGTCATGGCAAAACTGTCGATCAGTTTTACAAATATTAGAGGTTTAGCGGCTAATCTTAACTCGGTGCATGAGTATTTGCAACGTATTTCACCTGATATTCTTTTCCTCACAGAAACGATTATCAGTGGAAAGGCGGCCAAATTAGACGTAAACAAATATCTATGTCCAAATTACGAGTTAGAATACTCATTTTATGATAAGCATGGTGTTTGTGCTTATATACGAAACTCCATACCATATGTGAGGATTAAAGCATTTGAATTGAGTTCAAAGCATCACAATATGGTTTCTTTGAAGATTTGCTGTCCTAATCAAACTCTTTTTATATTTGGATTATATCGCTCACCAAACTCCCCTGAGAACTCACATTTTTTTCAAGACTTATCTGATAAGATAGATAGGTTAAATGACTACACAACTGCTAAATTCGTTGTACTTGGTGACTTTAATGTGCACAACAAGGAATGGCTTAAGCACAGTTCGAAAACGGATGAACTTGGTAAACAAGCAGAATTATTATCGTTGTACCATAACTACACGCAAATAATTGACCAGCCAACAAGAGTTCCAGATATTCTAGGTCAAAAAAGAAATCTTCTTGATTTATTTTTAATAAACGATCCGGCTATAGTACAATTCAAAATCACAGAGCCTCTAGGAGGATCTGATCACAATTTGATCTCAACTACACTAAATATTGAAACGCCCAAGCCATTTAAAGCCAATCCTAGACGTGTTTGGAACTACAAAAATGCGGATTGGCAAGGCCTCAAAAGTCATTATAAATGGTATCCATGGAAACAAACTTGCTTAGTTGAACAAGATCCAAATAAGGCTGCTGTGATTTTTTCTGATGTAATACTGGCAGGAATGCGTAAATTTATACCAAATAGTGTAATTATCCCGAGAGTAGATCCTTGGTTCACCAAAAAATGCAAAGAGGCAATTAAACAAAAAAAATTGCGTTTCGCAATTACATTAAAACAAGCAATACAAAAACCTTGCGAGAATATAAAGCTGCCAGGAACATATGTCGGTTATTGATAAACAAAGAAAAAAATCGTTATAGTTAAAAAAAAAGCAGCGAAATTTGCCGAGCATCCTACGGGCTCTCGACAGTTTTTTAAAGCCGTGTAAGCAGTGCAAAATAATTGCACTCAATCGTCACTACCACCTTTAATTCATAATGATGTACCCATAATAAACCCAAAAGAAAAGGCTGACCTTGGAAAACTCTTCTGAAAACTCAACTTTAACTGCACCTAGTTTCCCGCCAAAACCAATTCCTCAGGTACCGTACAAAATGAAGCGTATCATTTTTCGCAAGAATGTTATACGTAAGATGCTTTTGCAAATAAATTCCAATAAATCACCAGGTGATAATATCCCTCCCATCATACTGAAAACTTTTGCTAGAGAGCTAGCACCAATTCTCACAAAAATCTACTATCTATCGTACAAGAAAGGTGTATTCCCAGACATTTGGAAGTTTGCTAGCGTTCAGCCTGTATCAAAAAAAGGAAAAAAGAATGACCCAAGTAATTACAGACCGATATCCATCTTGTCGGTTGTTGCAAAAGTGTTCGAAAAATATACTAACTATAATATTATGACTTATTTGGAATCTTCAAACATTTTTAATGGAAGGCAATATGGGTTTCGACAGACACGATCGGCAGGAGATTTGCTACCATATGTAACACATGTCTGAAACAAGTCGCTCGAGCACCATGGTGAAACATTTGGCATGGCACTGGATATATCCAAGGCCTTTGACAAAGTATGGCATGACAATCTTATATGTAAGATGAGATGTTATGGTGTTGAAGAGTAACTTATTTCTTGGATTCAAAACTTTTTAACTGGGAGGGAGTTTCGAGTAAATATCGATGGGATATCATCGGAAACATTTTCTACCAACGCAGGAGTGCCTCAAGGATCATCTTTGTCTCCCACCCTTTTTCTTATATATATCAACGACTTGTTAGATTCCACCGTTCATTCCATTCATAGTTTCGCCGATGATGGTACGCTGCATGCATCCCATGAAACACAAAGGCAACGGGCGTCTGATGTTATTAACAACCGTAGATTTAATTTGACGGATTCCTTAAACTCTGATCTTAAAACAATTTTAGAATGGGGTCATACAAACAGTGTAGAATTTAATGCAAGTAAAACACAGTTTGCCACTTTACAAGATCATCTACATCTAAGCCTTTTCCATTAAAATTTGATTATAACGATCTAGAAGAAAAGGAATCTATCAAACTTTTGGGGGTTGAGGTTGAAAATGATATGAAATGGAATTCTCACATTTTCAATCTTGCTAAGAGCGCAGTTCAAAAGTTAGGATATCTAGGGCGTTGTCGTAAATATTTCAATAGCGAACAGCTTCTTTTAATGTATAAATCATTTATTCGCCCCTGCATGGAGTACTGTTCTCACATCTGGGGTGGTGCATACCCAACCTCTTTAAAATGTCTAGACACTGTCCAACGGAAAGCAATTAAATTGATCGGCAATTCAAATCTTACAAACGAGCTTGATTCGTTACAGCATAGAAGAAATGTCGCTGATTTGACGATATTTTACAAATACATTATGAATGAGTACTCTTCAGAGGAGATCAAATCAATACTACCCAAACCCGAATCGAATCCCAACCGAAACACGGGGAAACACACCAAAACACACCAAAACACACTTTTCTTCTGAGATGTTTCCAACCATACCTTTGAATTGGACAAATTCAAATTAATACCTTAGTTGCTTGAGTTTAATTGCTCACAAAAATCCTGAAGACAATAGTCTTCGAACAGACATACATTTTTTGTGAAAATAAAATGTTTTTCCGGAAGTACATCGACAGATGGGATGTAGAATTGTTTTGGATTTTGTTACAAAGTTATTTACAATTTTTCATCAAAAGCGTCAGTATTTGATGTTATTGAATTTCGAATAAGCAGATGTACCACAAAACCCCTAGCCTTTTCTTTAATATAACCGAAAATTTTTGTTTAGTTTATTAAACACATGTACAAAAATATCAATTTTGTTCTAAAAATTGATATTTTTTGTGCATGTATTTGACACAAATATTTTTGAGGTCTGTATCTTCAACTTTGGTAAAAAATATTTGTTCGTTGCTCCTGTTGAAAAGCAGTTCTAAGTTTCATCAAAATCCTTCATTTTTGTTTACCGGTACTGTCAAACCGTAAATTGTGATGCAGAACTATGGGAATGTTCCTGTTTTTTAATTTATAGTTTACCTGCTAAGCATAAGCATTGAATTTAAATAGTGGGTCGAATGTGACCCCAACAGTTTCGGATTTTTTACCGTGGGAATAAGTATGTTGTCAATGCAGATGTTAAGTGTTGTATTCACCTTCTTCGTTCATGTGATAAAAAGTGTAGAAGTGGACTTTCCAGTAGAAAGTTTCAATTTTCTGGTTTCAAACCATTCATTTAGGGTGTTAAGGTAGGTGTTCAGAATATTAGTGAGTGGTTCCAGGTTGTTTCCTGTTGCAAGCACCGTGTAGTCGTCTGCATATGACGTGATGGTTATTCCTTCTGGTGGGGCAGCTAAACTGGTTAGGTATAGATTGAACAATGAAGGTGAGAGAACTTCACCTAGTGGAACTCCTTGTCTGAGCACTCTCAGCTTAGATTTGCAATCGGATTATTAGTGATTTTTAACAGTTCGTTGATATAGATTAAAAGTATAGGGAAGACAAAACTGAGCTTTGAGGTACATCCACGTTCATTAATTTAGACTCAGAAGAAAAGACACCTATATATACCAAAATGTATCGGTTAGTCAGAAAATTATTTTACTCCATAATTGTACCACAACAAGAGAAAAACAATACAGCAAACAATATTCATAACTAGAATATTCTTTCAACAGCTTCATTTCCACGTTCAAAATAATACACAAAATATATCAACCCAATAACACTTAAAACTTTATTCACAAAAACTAATTTAACGAGGTATTTATCTAACGAGGTATTTTCCTTATATACAATTCTACATAAAATTCTACATATGCAATATCATTTATTTTATTTTATGTTGACCCAATTTCTAAGAATACAACATAAACACTATTTGTTTCATTAATTTGTTGTTGTATTTTGTTATGATTTTGCTATAATCGTAACAATACCCTCCACTTAGGCCTGTTCGTCCCGAACAGGATCTAGATCTCTCCTGCAATTGTTGAATACAAACATCTTTTTTTTTCTTTTTCTATTTCCCAGACTGTTCAGAATTACTTCCGGTCCTTTTGTTCCTTTTGTAAGTCCTTGACCATAATATTTTTCTATGTCGGTCCACCTTGTTGAGTTTCGATTTTCACTACTTTGGCCGTTCTCATTTTCTTTGCTCCTTGAGTTTCTCATGCCTGCGTATCCCCGAATTATTCCTATTTGCCTTGTTTTCAGCTGCAATTCGTCCCGTTTGAAGCTATTTGAACCACTTCATTTACGTTCCTCACTTCGTTATGGACATGAACTTGTTTCCTTTTAAACTTTCGGCGTTTGTTTACACGTCTGCGTCGGTTGACGTTTCTTTCCGTCATCTTTTTGGATGATGGTGTTCTGGATTCTCCTCTGCACTGCATAGTTTCTCATCGCTGCCAATATCTGTGGACTCTGCTTCATTCACAAGTAGTGGCATCTCAACATTATTAACCTTTAGGATTCCACGTCCAAAATCGATGACGAATCCGTTCGCCTTCAAGAAATCCATCCCCAAAACGACTTCATCCATAATGTTACCTAAGAGTTAGTTTATAAATTTTATTAATTTTAAATTTATTTCATAAGTGACAATGTCTAGTCTTTTAACAGGTAATTTTGTGGAGGTATATAGTGATGATTCTGATCAATACTAATAATCAGAACAGAATTATGGCGGTGCATCAGAACATACGCAGTATACGGGAAAATTTTGATCTTTTTATCACCAATTTCTGTGTCTCGTGTAAGTTACCAGATATAATTTTCCTATCTGAAATCTGGATATATGAATCAAGTTATACGACAACTGTAACAATAATTATGGTGCAGTGGGAGTTGCTTTATTTGTTAATAATGATTTAAAGTATTCTGTAATTGTTGACCAAATGGAAAGCGCTGATGTTATTAGAGTCGAGCTTGTGGTAAATTCTGATAAGATAACCTTTATATGCATCTACAGGCTCCATGGTCGCAGTCAAGGTATGTTTACTAATGAATTATCTCAATACCTAAGTAGAATCAAATCCAAAAACTCGATAGTATTGGGTGACATAAACATAAATATCCTAAACCAGCCAGAATCATCCTTTGAGTATCTTTTTATGATGTCATCATTTGGACTCGACTCGTTGATTAATGAAACCACCAGACCTGCAATTGGTACTTGCATCGACCACATTTTTATGCCTTGTTCAAATTAAGGTTATTTTAAGACCTTAAGTCCTTAACTTACATTGAATGCATCCATGTGTCGGCAAAGTAGAGCGAAAGACATTAAATTTCTAATCACATTAAAAAAAGACCATAAGACCTTAACTGTCATTTTAATGTTTTTACTTCTATAGCAAATTCATATTTTTTACAGTTTAAATTTATTTTTGGAGTTTTATTATATTGTTAGACATTCTTCATCAAAAAATTCATTTCATTAGAAAAATTGCAGTTGGCTGGGAGAAAATATTTTGTATTTTTTTAATAATTTGGTTTAATATTTTAGCCATTTTTCTTATTATTTGCCCATTAGAGTTAAACAATTTGAACAATTAATTAAAGTTAAACCAAATTTTGTAACGTCCGTGATATTCGCCTAAACAATAATAAAACCAATTCATCTTCTTTTTCTAATTCAATAAAAATTTATTTCCATAATTTCAGTTCATTTTTACATTAATAATAATTTCAAATTTTCCAACGGTCAGTTCAATTTCGAATTACAATTATAAAAATAAACGAACGCACCAATTTTATTTTCAATTTTAGAGATTTATTACTCAGTTTTGCTCAATCTTCGTTTCTCATTTTTTTCATTTTATAAAATGTCTGAAAAAAAATCACATTTGGTCAGTCATTCCGTTTTTGTTCTCGAAAACAAATGGTTTTTTCAGTTTTTTTGAATTCCAATTTTAATTTTTAAAAGCTAAACATTTTAATGCTAAAGTTATTTTTAATTAATAATGTTATTGAGTTACCAGGGACTCATCAAAACCTGAACAGTGTTTAAAATGTTAAAAACAACTCTTCTTTTAATTAGATCGAAAGGAAATAATTTTGTAATAAAAAAAAAAATAAGTTTTATTCAAACATAAGAAAAAACAGAAATTTTAAATGAATAACTGGACAATTATTAAAATAACCAAAGAAAAAAAAAAAACCAAAAATTGTAAAAAAAAATTTATATATATATATATATATTTAAAGTGTTTGTAAATGAACATTGAGAAATACAAGATATTAATGTTTTTTTTTAAAACAAACAATCGTCTTCAGTTTTTTTTGCCTAGGATTGAAATCCATGTGGATTGGGAAAGTATTTTTTTGATCATCACCATATTAAAGCAATTTTTTTCTTGTCTGCCACAGAATAAATGTCAACTAAGTTTTATCCAGGAACATGGAATAAAAAAATCCAGAAACATATTATATATGGTGAAGCAGATTTCTGATATAAAGCACATCATAATACCCATTAGTACACAACAAGAGAAAGGGAAAAGGAAATATTGTACGTCGAATTGAAATAGGAAGGAGGCAGATATATTGGGACACGGTAAGCTGATCAACAGACAACATCCTACTGACAAGTAAATTCATTTTTTTTTGTTTTTTTTTATATGTGTAACTTATATTAACGATACATATATTCATATAAATCTATGTATGATATCATGAATGTTAAATTTGGACTATTCTCAGTGAAATCCTAAGAAATGGTAGGCTAATTTCTTTAGATATATGATAAGAGATTCCCGGATTTGAGTTCGTTTGTCTATAAGTAATTCTTTTTTTTCACCCGGTGTGTTTAATGTGATATTTTTTTTATATGTATAAAAAGTCCAAGCCGCAATAAAGTGGCAATTATAATAACTGGCTTTGAATCAGGGCCAGTCTAATACGTGGGCCGAAACTAAGGAACCTTTTGGCGCGAGTTTCGCGTAAAATTGATATAAATAAAATAAACTGGGCGTTGGTCAAACCAGTTTCGATTTATCCGGTATTTGTGGTTGTTGTCAACCAAGTTTTTTTATTATTTTTGGGCGCAAAAGTGTTTTATAAAAACTTTTGAGGTTACAAAAATAAAACCGGTTTAGTTGGTTTAACTTTAACTGATCCGGTTTAATGGAATTCTAAATTTTTGGGTGTGGTAGTAAACCAGTAGGGTCTGGTTTTTATTAACTTTTTTTTGTTGTTTTGTTTTGGAAATAATTATCCACTGAGGTTAGACAGTTTTTTCATTGAAAATGTATATTATAAAATAAAAGGGACTTTAACGATTTTAGTTTTTTTGATATTGATATTGTATTTTGGGAAAATTCTTTTTAGGTATTAGGTCGGTGTCAACGGTTGGCTTGATTTTGGAATTTGTTTCAATAGATGTGAAGAGAAATTGTATTCTGCTCTCGCATTAACCTTTTTAGTCTTTGAGTTCTTATGTAGAACCAGCGATAAAAATACCATTAATTGTTTTTCTAATTTATGGCAATTGCATAGGAAATCGCATAATATTTAAAATACAATATTTTAAAGATTAAATTCGGCTTCTAACATTTAATTTGTTTTGTTACAATAGTGTAGAATTGTATTTGGATTAACACTATATTTCTTACACTCAAAAATGCACACAATTAGGAATTTTGGCTCGATTAGGAGCAAGCGTCGGCCGGGGCCAGGAGAGTTGGGTCAGGCAGCGGTCGGGCCAGGGGTGAATGAGGTGCATGAAGTTATGCATGAGATCATGAGTGGAGTTATGAATGTGGTGAATGAGATGGAGAAAGTAAAAATGAATGTGGAAATGAATGAGAGAAGGAAGGAAATGTATGAGGAGTTAATAAACGATATAATGTATGAGCAGTATGAACTGATGATGGATGTAATAATAAGTGAGATTGTGAATGAGGAGTTGGTAGGAGAAGTGGTAGCTGAGGAAGTGAATGAGTTGGCGGATGGAGTGATGAATAAGGAGATAAATGAGTGGGCAGATGAGGTAGTGCATGGAGTGGAGGAAGTGAATGAGATGAATGAGGAGTTGGTAGGAGAAGTGGTAGTTGATGAAGTGAATGAGTGTGTGGATGAAGTGATGGATGCGCGAGAGAGATATCGATTGAGGAGGCTGGAGAGGGACAGGAGAAGGTGGAGAGAGAAAAAGAGCAGGAGGAAGGTACAGAAGGCGGCGTGGTTGGAAGAGGAGGTGGAGTTCTCTTCAGTCATGCACGCTTATGCGGAGACATTGGCTGAGGAGAACGCCATCTTCGAATCCAACCACAGGGAAGAGAACCCTCGACGGTGGTTGGGACCGCAAGTGGCCCCGGGAAATTGTTTGCATATTTGAGATGTATTTTTTTTTTGTATTTGAAAAAAAAAACCGATTTGGGTCCACATTTTTTTTTATGAATTTTTTTTTGGTGGTACTATTGTAGTTTTAGGTGTAAATAGTTGTATATAGTAGGTTAATTGTTGTAGAATTGTACATATTTGTACATATTTTGTATATAGGAAGCGGTTGTAGTGGATTGAGTAGAATGTTATGTTACAAGATCGAAAAATTTTATTTCTTGGCGAGATGAAATTTAGAAACCAAACCGATGAAACGATTTGGCCATTTGAACTTTTTGTGTGTAGCGGTGGCAAATATTTATACATTAATAAATTAGATCTCGAATCTGATGCTCGTTTTAACGATGCATTTTGGCCTGCGTGAAATACATACATGATTTTAATTTCTTTACCACTAATGGCTATAATCGGTGAAAATCTTGTTTTGGTTGTGGTAGATTCGAACTATTTTTAATTTCGATGAAAATATTGTACATTCCACTACAGTTGAGTGTTTGTAGATGTAAATTAAGAAAGTTAGAATTAATTGAATGTTTTTGGTTGTTAATTTTTTTTTGTTGTTGTATAATGATTACAAGTGTGTAATAATTAAATCTTTTCCCAGCGGTACCTCTAATAAAGGATCCATGGGGCTTATCCCCTTAACATAATTTTGTTCTTAGATCGCCTCTGTCCATTATGGACATGCGATCGAAGTTCATTGGTTTCTTCTCTTCATTTCAGAAGGAGTTTTCTGGTGATAAGAGGATGACTACTGCTGGTCTGTACTTAGGTGCAAACCAGTAGTACCATTCCCTGCACAGGAGCTTCTTTAACGAAATGAAGAGGAGAACCAATCTATTTTTTATCAGGATCGAGGCTTCACCTCACACAACTTCAAAAATTTTTTCCACTTTTACATTTAGCTTGCAATAGACAATTTTCATGGAGTTTGGGATTTGTGGTCTGGTGTTCGGGAGCGTTCTTCGACTATGGCATTAGTTTAATGATAATTTATTTTTAGGTTAAACAAGCACAACTGGGTCAGTAGAAATGGACCTAGTGTCTAATCGTGACAGTTGTGATTGTTTTATTAGGTTGGGGAGAAACTGTTCTGTAGAATCTGGTCGTTAGGGGCTTTTCTAGTCGGTTCTCACATGCATTGTTGGAGTGGGCTCGCGAACGCGATAATTCAATTACTAAATAAAATGGTTATTGTAGCCATACTTACTTTTATGTTGTCTCCAGACGAATCTGAATTTGGGAATCTCTTATCTATATATTAAATAAAAAATAAATTAAATCAAAACAATAAATTTTTGAGAATAAATAAATAAACATTTTTTATTAAATAAATTAAATTTAGGAATCAATAATTTTTAAGTAAATACATAATTTTTTTAAATAAGCGAGTACTTCAAGATTTAAATAAATATTTTTTATTTTTTTTAAAAAAATAAATAAATATTTTGAAGGTAAGACGGTGCATCCAATAAATAAGCATTTTTTTTAAATATTTTTATTTTTAAATTTAAATAAATAAATATTTTCCCCTAGGGGTGCTATCGTCAATAAATAATTTTAGGTACTTATCATTCTGAATTTCAGCATATCTGAAATTTAATAAATAAATTATATTTTACATATACAATATTTTAGGAATTTTTGTGAAAGGTGAAGTAACATTGAGTGCAACCATAAGTTCGTTCTTTTAGTAAATTTGGTTTTTAAAATATTTTTTGTGGTTTTTTTTGAATTGGGCGTTCGTGTTTTTTTCCGTTTCTGCGTTTTTCATTTTTTTTCCATCGTACTAACTACATTTTTTTTGGGGAATTGGTTTTTACATTGTTGTCGTTTGCGAGTTAATAATTTTACGGGTTTTACCATCAAAATGTCAAACCAAATAGACGTTGACCATCCGTTCTATGGTCTGGAACCCAGCGAACTGCTGGTCGAATGTTTGGTTCGGGGTGTGAACTTCAGGGGGGCCGATTGGGCAGAGGAACTGCGAAACCATGGAGACCATGGGTCAGTTCCAATAACAGTGTCTCATGCGAGAGATTTGATAGAGGAATCTCAAATGGTGGTGCAGGCAGCACAACTTATTTTAAATCAAGTACGACGACTTCAGTCACCGATTGATCAGACCCTCTTGGATGGTTTGGCGAATCGAGTGTTACATTATACGGGTAGGATGAATAGGTTGGGTCCTCGCAATGACTTGCAAGAAGCCCGCACCTACGCTATCTCACAATTGTCACGCGCTTGGAGTATAATAGGATCATTATCAACACGTCCAATTATGCAGAGTAAACCAGGAGTGTCATCTGCTCCTTCTGCTTCACCTGCCTTTCAACCAGATGAGAGATCCACACCGATCCCAGTACGGCCAATATCGGAAACAATACATAGTCTGAATCGTCCAAACCAGCAACAACAGAGACGGTCAGATCAAGCACCACCGGCTTATTTCCAGCAATCGGGTTTAAGAGCCGAGGACTTTGCAATACCACAATTGGGTCCATCACTCCCATCTGAACACACACACAATAATCCAGCATTGGTACAACCACTACCAATATATCCACCAGCTCCACTAACAGCACCACCACCATACAACCAACCTCCTCAGGTATGGCGTGACGCGGCTCCAGCGTTAGCACCAGTGGAGTACCGAGGGGTTCGTGGGAACAATTTGAGTCGGTATGACTCAAATTGGGTTCCAACCTTCACAGGGGATGGTCACTCTCCTGATGTTCATGAGTTTATTCATAGAGTGGAGGCGGCTGCCAGAAGAGACCGTGTGTCATGGGACGACCTTAGGTCTATCATACCACGGTATCTGAAAGCAGCAGCCGACAGATACTATTTGAATTTAACTCATGAATATGAGGTGGTGACTTACCCAGTGCTAAGGGAGGGACTCCTACAGACCTTCGGTACGCTCACTGATGATAAGGCGATCTTGCGAGTTCTTCTGAACCGCAAACAGAAATCAAAGGAGAGCGTATACGAGTATCTAGTGGAGATTGGTTCGTTAAACCGTCGTTTAGCACGTCCATTTGCTGACCGTGAGATGCTAGAGATTGCTCGGGAGGGACTGAGTGTGGAGCTCAAAAATGCTACACTTGCAGCGACAATACATTCTATTGATGAACTTCGGACTTTATGTCAGAAGTTTGAACGTTTGTGGTCCACACCAGTTCCGACCAGAACATCAAACTTAAGAATTAGCGAGCTACAGCAAGTGGATGATTATGAGGTGGATGCTGAACCAGAACAACATGGATATATTGAAGCGATGGAGTCAGCACCGAGACGGATATTGCAGCGACCTGGCATAACATCGGATAACATTCAACCTGGTCCATCAATATCCAGACAACCAATAGTATGTTTTAGATGTGGAGTAAATGGTCATCGAGCTCCTGAGTGCTCTAAGAATCGGATAAAATTATATTGCTGGAAATGTAATAAACCGGATGTAATCTATGCAAATTGTTCATATTGTCACCCGTCGGTAAACTACCGTCCGAGAGTACATGCTTCGGGGATGGTACCCTCGGTTCAACATCCAATGAGCCCGAAGAAATCGACGAGAGATGTAGGAACGCAGGACGATCTTCCACCACCAACGAAACCCGAATAAAATCATCGAATACATTTAATTTCCCATCATTACATCGAACGTATTTTAGACGTCTTGAACGTAACATCAGATATTGGAGGATGAGGAAATTATTTCGTAAAGCTTGTATTTCATCTATCCTTTCAGAAACAAAGGATCCTCGGCCGCGACTAACAATAAGGATTTTGGACAAACATATTTCAGGACTATTGGATAGTGGAGCGTCAATCACAATACTTGGAAGAAATTCCTTGGAATTATTGGAATCATCAGGTACAACCTACCGTAAATACACTTCGTGTATTCGTACGGCGGATGGTACTGCAACAAAAATTTTTGGTTACATAGAAATTCCAATAACTGTGAATGGCTCCACTAAACCAATGCGGTTCCATATAGTCCCTGGATTACGAGAAGAGCTCTACCTGGGCATAGATTTCTGGGAGAAATTCGGTATTGTTCCTTCTTTTGTTAGTGAACTGACTCGTACAGAGCCAATAACTTTAAATACACACAACCTCACCACTGACCAGCAACGAGAACTGGATATGATCAAGGATTCTTTCCCGTCTTTTGAAGTGTCTGGACTCGGGAAGACTTCTTTGGTTGAACATGTCATCGATGTTGGTGATAATGCACCTGTTAAACAGAGGCATTATCCCACATCGCCGGCTGTTCAACTAAAGGTCTATGCCGAACTCGACCGAATGCTTCAAATGGGCGTGATCGAAGAGAGTAACAGTTCTTGGTGCTCGCCAGTGGTTTTGGTACAAAAAGAATCTGGTAAAAACAGATTATGTATTGATAGCCGTCGTGTCAATTCACTAACTAAAAAGGACGCTTACCCACTTCCCTTGATTGATGGCTTACTAGGTCGTCTAAATAGCACAAAGTACATTTCAAGTATTGATCTCAAAGATGCTTTCTGGCAGATTCCTCTGGCAGAAGCATCTAGAGACAAGACAGCCTTCACAGTGCCTGGTCGTCCATTGTATCAATTCCGGGTTATGCCCTTTGGATTGTGCAATGCTCCCCAGACAATGTGTCGGCTAATGCACAAAGTGATACCACATCAATATCACGAAAATGTCTTTGTTTATTTAGATGATCTATTGGTAGTCTCTTCCACGTTCCAGGAACATATGGAATTGCTGTCCAAAGTCTCTTCATTGTTAAGAGCGGCTGGGTTAACAATAAACCTCAAGAAAAGTAAATTTGTTCTGAGAGAGGTGAAATACTTGGGATTTTTGGTTGGTGAAGATGGTCTTCGAACAGACCCTGACAAAGTAAGAGCTGTAGCAGAGTACCCAGCTCCATCTACAGTTAAACAAATACGACGTCTTTTAGGAATGGCTAGTTGGTACCAACGTTTCATACCAAACTACGCAAGCGTGGTATCACCAATTACAGATTTATTAAAGAAGAGCTCGGGGAAATTGAAATGGACATTGGAAGCGCAAGCTGCTTTCGAAAATTTAAAACGATTGCTGACTACAGCACCGGTACTAGTTAACCCTGACTATAATAAAGAGTTCTTTATTAGATGCGACGCAAGTCTGACAGGGGTAGGTAGTGTGTTGTATCAGGTTGATACTCACGGACAAGAGTGTCCGATAGCCTTCATGTCGAAGAAATTAAATAAAGCTCAGAGAAATTATTCGGTTTCTGAGCTTGAATGTCTTGCGGCAATTCTGAGTGTGAAGAAATTCAGGGGCTATGTTGAAGGTCACCGATTCACAATTGTGACTGATCACTCAAGTCTGAAGTGGCTTATGTCACAGAAAGACTTGAGTGGTCGTCTGGCTAGGTGGAGCCTAAAACTCCAACATATGGATTTTACCATTGTCCACCAAAAAGGTACCCAAAATATAGTCCCTGATGCTCTATCTCGTCTTTATGACGATACACACGAAGAATTGACGGAAGCATTAACACATCACATTAACGACATTAAAATCGACAATGAAGGTTATCGGCACAAGGAATATACGGATATGATGGCTAAAGTTCAATCATCTCCAAAGGACTTTCCATCAGTTAAAGTCGTGGATGATAAGCTATACATTCGTATTGAGCCAAGACCTGATGCAATACCCAACGATGTTCCTGTGTGGAAACTCTGGGTACCAAAACCGATGACTTCCAACATGATTCAGAAACATCATGATGATAGTACTGCTGCTCATGGAGGTGTTAAAAAGACTTTAGAATTACTGCGACGTCTTTATTATTGGCCGGGCATGGCGTCACAGGTACACAACTATGTTGTGTCCTGCGACACATGTAAACAAACAAAAGCCACGAATCAGATATTGCGTCCTCCGATGCAATATCAATTCGAAACAGCACGTCCATGGCAGAGAGTCTATATAGATTTTTTGGGACCGTATCCTCGTTCTACACTTGGGAATACGGTGTTATTGATAGTTCTGGATCATGCTACGAAGTTTGTACTACTGAAACCACTTAGAAACGCAACTTCACCGAAGGTGAATGCTTTTCTAAGGAATGAAGTGTTTCTTACATATGGGGTACCAGAGTTTCTACACAGTGACAATGGTAAACAGTTCACTAGTAGGAACTTTCAAAGTCTTTTGTCAGATTTCGGCATTAAACACATTAGGACCGGTGTCTATAGTCCTCAAAGCAACGCGTCAGAGCGGGTCAATAGGTCAGTCCTAGCAGCAATTCGAGCGTTCATAAAAGGTCAACATACCAAGTGGAACTCACAAATTGGTGAAATCGCATATGCACTGCGGGCTGCAGTACATTCAGCTACCAAGTACTCACCGTACTATTTATTATTTGGTCAACATCCAGTATCGGATGGAAATACTTACCAATTGTTGAGATCACTACACCAGCTTGGTGAAGATGCTGGTGAGGAAATAGAACGTTCTGATCATTTGACTCTGCTCAGGAACAGGGTTCAGGAAAATTTAAAAACAGCTTTCAAAAAATCGCAACATCAGTACAACCTGCGATCTAACCTACGGACTTTTCAACCACAACAACGTGTGTTTGTACTGCAACATCATTTGAGTGACGCTACAAAAAAATTCTCGGCAAAATTGGCTCCAAAGTTCTTACCTGCGATGATTAAGACTAAGATTGGAAATGTACTCTATGAGTGCACAGATATGAGCGGTAAGAATCTTGGAGTACATCACGCGAAAGACATCAGGGAATGATGTCTTACGTTCGGTAGGGTTGTTCCTCTGGCTGGTTGTCGTCTCTGGGGTTCACATCTTCAGCATCATATATTACTGGTTGTATCGAGGTTTCAATGGTGCTGACGTTAGATGGATGGATGGTCTATTTCTGCGCTCACTGATAGTTCCTAGGACCTTCATGAGTGTTGAGATTGATCATCGACCCTGACGCTGGTTGCACCATTGATAACTCGATCCCAGATACAGATTAGTTGTGGGAAGTAGTTCGATGGTTTCTGACGTAGAGGGGGTGACGACGTTTTTGTGATTTCAAGGGTAAATATCTTGATTTTTACCTTGAATTCATGGTGTAACGTCCGTGATATTCGCCTAAACAATAATAAAACCAATTCATCTTCTTTTTCTAATTCAATAAAAATTTATTTCCATAATTTCAGTTCATTTTTACATTAATAATAATTTCAAATTTTCCAACGGTCAGTTCAATTTCGAATTACAATTATAAAAATAAACGAACGCACCAATTTTATTTTCAATTTTAACGAACAGAGATTTATTACTCAGTTTTGCTCAATCTTCGTTTCTCATTTTTTTCATTTTATAAAATGTCTGAAAAAAAATCACATTTGGTCAGTCATTCCGTTTTTGTTCTCGAAAACAAATGGTTTTTTCAGTTTTTTTGAATTCCAATTTTAATTTTTAAAAGCTAAACATTTTAATGCTAAAGTTATTTTTAATTAATAATGTTATTGAGTTACCAGGGACTCATCAAAACCTGAACAGTGTTTAAAATGTTAAAAACAACTCTTCTTTTAATTAGATCGAAAGGAAATAATTTTGTAATAAAAAAAAAAATAAGTTTTATTCAAACATAAGAAAAACAGAAATTTTAAATGAATAACTGGACAATTATTAAAATAACCAAAGAAAAAAAAAAACCAAAAATTGTAAAAAAAAATTTATATATATATATATATTTAAAGTGTTTGTAAATGAACATTGAGAAATACAAGATATTAATGTTTTTTTTTAAAACAAACAATCGTCTTCAGTTTTTTTTGCCTAGGATTGAAATCCATGTTGATTGGGAAAGTATTTTTTTGATCATCACCATATTAAAGCAATTTTTTTCTTGTCTGCCACAGAATAAATGTCAACTAAGTTTTATCCAGGAACATGGAATAAAAAAATCCAGAAACATATTATATATGGTGAAGCAGATTTCTGATATAAAGCACATCATAATACCCATTAGTACACAACAAGAGAAAGGGAAAAGGAAATATTGTACGTCGAATTGAAATAGGAAGGAGGCAGATATATTGGGACACGGTAAGCTGATCAACAGACAACATCCTACTGACAAGTAAATTCATTTTTTTTTGTTTTTTTTTATATGTGTAACTTATATTAACGATACATATATTCATATAAATCTATGTATGATATCATGAATGTTAAATTTGGACTATTCTCAGTGAAATCCTAAGAAATGGTAGGCTAATTTCTTTAGATATATGATAAGAGATTCCCGGATTTGAGTTCGTTTGTCTATAAGTAATTCTTTTTTTTCACCCGGTGTGTTTAATGTGATATTTTTTTTATATGTATAAAAAGTCCAAGCCGCAATAAAGTGGCAATTATAATAACTGGCTTTGAATCAGGGCCAGTCTAATAATTTGTATAATTTTCTAACAATCATTTAATTTTATTATCTTATGAAGGAACACCATGAATCTTATGAAGGAAAATGAAATGTCAAAATGATATTAATTAGAACGGTGGTATTCAAAGACAATAGCAATAAGCTTAAAAGACTACTTTATCGATAAATTTAAATACCGTAAATTGTCCGAAGCCTTAATCGTTAATCGTTGGACTGTAGATTTACCCTAACTACTGAAGTCCTGAATTTAAACGTAACAGATCACGCTTGTCTTTGCTTAAACATCCACTGCAACACCAATGTTTCGAATACGAAGGATGACTTGTCTTGTCGTACTTTCAAAGAGGTAATTGATTATAATAAACCAAACAGGGTGCTTGCTAAAGAAAATTGGTCTATAGTTTATGCGGAGAGTAATCCTTCATTTGCGTTTGATGAGTTCATGAAAATTCTAACTGCGAACATAAACAATCGTCGTAAGAAACTTAAAGTTATGCATAAAACTAAAAAACTACAGCCTTGGCTCTCTGATGATTTATACACGAAAATTCAAAGAAAAAATGTTATCAAAAAAAATATTAAGAAAACCGGCTGTTCTCTTTGCTTACAAAATGAATATTTGGTTCTAACAAAAGAAATTAAAAAGCTAGTGAAAATTGAAAAAGATAATTATTACCGAAACAAATTCATTAAATGTGGGAAAGATATCACAGCTCAATGGAGATTGGTCGACAACATCCTTGGTAGTTCCAAAACTAAAAAGGAAACAATCACAAAGATAGATTGTAATAATGGCTTAATCACAGAACTCGCAGAAATTGCACAATGCTTTAATGACTTCTTTCTTAATGCGACATATGATCTTAGAACTAAAACCAATAGGCGCATATGTATACAGTTTTTTGAACAGGAGATGTTTAACCCAAAAACTTTTTTTTTCATCCCTGCTACATCAACTGAATTGCTTTCAAGCATATCCCAGCTCAAAAACAAACCCTCGCGTGGATGTGATGGACTTGATAACATTACTATTAAGTGTATAGCACCTTTGATTGTGGATGTTTTAAAGCATATTTTTAACACAAGTATGGACTGCGGTATTTGCCCAGAAAGTTTAAAAATGGCTTTAATTGTTCCCATTCACAAAAAAGGTGATAAGGCATTGGTGGAAAATTATCGCCCAATCTCATTGCTGTCTTCTATTAGTAAAATTTTTGAAAAAACTCTTAAAACTAGACTAGTAACATTTCTAAATATGTCAGGCTTCTTTAGTGGGACTTAGTTTGGTTTTAGGGAAAATTATGATACAGAAAATGCGCTGATAACATTTCTAAATCGAATTTTTGCCAGTATAAATAAGAACAAGTTCACTGCTAGCCTGTTTATCGATATCACTAAGGCGTGTGATATGGTCGACCATGAACTTCTTTTTGATAAACTCCACAGAATTGGGTTTCGTGGATGCACCAATTCCTGGTTTCGTTCATACCTCTCTAATTGACAACAAGCTGTAAGAATTGTATCACGCGTTAGTTCTTTTGGCAACCTATCAACTGGAGTTCCATTAGGCTTAGTACGGGGGCCTATATTATTTTTAATATATATATAAACTCAATCTTCAACATTGTTCTCCATGGAACAGTTACAGGTTTTGCTGACGATCTAGCCTACACATATGAAGGTTCGAGCCAGGATATACTCGTAGCACTAATGCACTAATAGGCTCAAAACTTCAATACTGTCTAACGGCATGGGGCTCAGCATATATTAATCATCTCTATCCGATTATTAGAGCTCAAAAGTATGCAGTCCGACTTATATATGGCAAAAACAAAACACACCCGTCTTTATCTCTTTTTCGACTAGCGAATATTTTGCCTTTTCGGCATTTGTACATATTTTTGGTGCTAAAATTATTTTTTACATTCAGCAACAACAGAAACCTTAGAATGGTTACAGCTTACAGTATGAGACAAAGAAATTTCTCCGAAGTACCTAGGGCGAACTCAGAACTATGTACAAAATACTTCACAACTATGGCGCCGTTTCTTTTTAACTCTCTGCCATCTGAGTTAAGAGCAGTAACGTCTCTGGCTATATTTTTAGTATCTCTTAAAAAGTTTCTCATTACAACTGATGATGTGGAACAATTTTTTATAGGTAGGACGTAACCCACTTGTATCTCTTTTTCGTCTGCGAAGTTGTTCTGATGCAGGTGTATAATAACTGACTATGAACTAATGGGGATGATATTGTTTAATGTTAACTTGAGTATAATTCGCCACTAGCTCGGATTTTCGAATTCGAACTACAGAATTATACATAACAGAAATTTTAATATATGTGTTATTATGGTTTTCCATATTATTCACTGTTTGTGTGCTTTTGTCACTTTTGAATTAAAATGCAATATTTAAAAATATACTTTTTACTGTTTATTTTTAAATTTATTTATAATAATAAAACTTCCTTATAGTAACAATTTGATTTTTATTTTTTATTTTAAAGAATATCCATTTCGACTTACGTCATCCTCAGTTCTTAAATTATTATTCTTTAAATCTCCTCGGGTTAAAAACAAAACAAAAACAATTAATTATAATTGATATACAACAGAATATGAACAACAGGTTTTTTGTACACCTTTGTGATCTTTATTAATCAAAATGATAACAAGGTTTAAAAAATTGCTTTCAAAATTTAATATAATAACCCTCCATTCTGCAAACCGTTTTTTAAATCAAAGATAACTTTGTTTTGAATAAATTAAGCCTCGCAATTATCAATTTTAAATAATTTTGTTGTTGAATGTTTTTTATCTTTAAGGGTATTAAAATATGTTATACGAACAATGTATATAAATAAATAAATGTTTGCTACTAGTACCTCTTGTTGATAGCAGTTGTTCCCTAATTGTATTTCAGCGACCCTTTCCCCAGCTATATTAGCCTATTCTCCAGTTACCGTTTGCAGTTTAAATCCATCTAATGGTTCCAAAATGCCGCTAATCAAACCTTTGTGAACGAATGTTCGAGCTGATCCGTCATGAAGTGTCATGAAGCATCTTTTACCTTCAATTTTCCTACGATATCCAAAATTTCACCATTTACTGCTATTCTCGAAATTGGGATGTAGGTAACATTCTCCTCACTTCTTGGCTTCACAGTTCTATCTTCAACGGGAAGTTGAATAGGAGACGAAGATCTTATTGTTTCTGGACCTTTGTTAACTAATATATAAAAAAAATATATACCCGGGATGCACGGATTGTCTCAGACAAACTCTGAGATCTGGGGAACCTCTTAACAATGAACTTTATTCTAACACTTTAAAATATACGTATATGATACAATAATTAAAAATAATAGATCTGACCTTAACTATTTTGTTGTATCTGATGAATGATGTCTTCAATTTGATTAGATTCCTTGGATCCAACTAGTTGGAATCTTTCCACTGAAGATAACACAAATTCCAGCCTTTCCACCAATGTAATCAATCATGTAACAAATTTCAGCCTTTCCTTCGAACGTAATCAATATCAATCACAGCCTTTCCACTAACGTAATCAATATCAATCTCTGCCTTTCCACTAACGTAATCAATAATAATCACAGCCTTTCCACTAACGTAATCAATAATAATCTCAGCCTTTCCACTAACGTAATCAATAATAATCACAGCCTTTCCACTAACGTAATCAATATCAATCTCTGCCTTTCCACTATCACCATTCATGAAATTTTAAGATAAAACTAAAAACGTGAAAACTGTAGATTCAACTTTACGACTTGTTTAGTCGAATTTTAATTAATTCATTTTCACCATAAAAACTTTTTTATTTATATCACAAATTCAATTTTATTATTTGCTATTTCTATTATCAACATCTATATGATTTCTTGGAAGAATTCATCAAATCCAGAATAAAAAATGGACTTTTATCTGACTCAATGTGGTTTCCTTTTATTTCATTTTTTTTTTGTTAAGACAATACTGAATTGAGATGTTTTAATCTTTAGCAACAAAAATGGAATGGAATTTTTTACAAAAAATTTTCAAAGTTAAAAACTGAATTGAATCTAAAAAATGTGATTTTTTGTTTGACATCTTCCAATCAAAAAATCAAATCGTGTAATACCAAAGATTCAACAAAAATTAGCAACGACATCTGTTCGTTAGAATTGGAAATAAAATTGTGTACGTTCGTTTATTTTTTATAGTATATTCGAAATTTAACTAGCCGTTAAGTATTAGCAAATTTTAAAATTATTATTAATGTAAAAGTGAACTGAAACTATTGAAATATATTTTTATTGAATTAGAAAAAGAAGATGAATTGGTTTTATTGTTGTTTAGGCGAACATAGCGGACGTTACACCATGAATTCAAGGTAAAAATCAAGATATTTACCCTTGAAATCACTAAAAAGTCGTCACCCCCTCTACGTCAGAAACCAGCGAACTACTTCCCACAACTAATCTGTATCTGGGATCGAGATACCCACAGTCACTGGCGTCAAGACCGATGACCGGTTCCAACACTCATGAAGTCCCTAGGAACTTCACTGAGTACTGAGACCGACCATCCATCCGAACATCAGCACTATGGACACCCCGATACAACCAGTAAGTATGACCCGGGAGGTGTGAACCCCAGAGACGACAACCAGCCCGAGGAACGACCCTACCTAACGAAAAGACATCATTCCCTGATGTCTTTCGCGTGATGGACTCCAAGATTCTTACCGCTCATATCTGTGCACTCGTAGAGTACATTTCCAATCTTAGTCTTAATCATTGCAGGTAAGAACTTTGGAGCCAATTTTGCCGAGAATTTTTTTGTAGCGTCACTCAAATGATGTTGCCGTACAAACACACGTTGTTGTGGTTGAAAAGTCCGTAATTTAGATCGCAGGTTGTACTGATGTTGCGATTTTTTGAAAGCTGCTTTTAAATTTAGCTGAACCCGGTTCCTGAGCAGAGTCAAATGATCAGAGCGTTCTAATTCCTCACCAGCATCTTCACCAAGCTGGTGTAGTGATCTCAACAATTGGTAAGTATTTCCATCCGAGACTGGATGTTGACCAAATAATAAATAGTACAGTGAGTACTTGGTAGCTGAATGTACTGCGGCCCGCAGTGCATATGCAATTTCACCAATTTGTGAATCCCACTTGGTATGTTGACCTTTTATGAACGCTCGAATTGCAGCTAGAACTGACCTATTGACCCGCTCTGACGCGTTGCTTTGAGGACTATAGAAACCGGTCCTAATGAGTTTAATGCCGAAATCTGACAAAAGACTTTGAAAGTTCCTACTAGTGAACTGTTTGCCATTGTCACTGTGCAGAAACTCTGGTACCCCATATGTAAGAAACACTTCATTCCTTAGAAAAGCATTCACCTTCGGTGAAGTTGCGTTTCTAAGTGGTTTCAGTAGTACAAACTTCGTAGCATGATCCAGAACTATCAATAATACCGTATTCCCAAGTGTAGAACGAGGGTACGGTCCCAAAAAATCTATATAGACTCTCTGCCATGGACGTGCTGTTTCGAATTGATATTGCATCGGAGGACGCAATATCTGATTCGTGGCTTTTGTTTGTTTACATGTGTCGCAGGACACAACATAGCTGTGTACCTGTGACGCCATGCCCGGCCAATAATAAAGACGTCGAAGTAATTCTAAAGTCTTTTTAACACCTCCATGAGCAGCAGTACTATCATCATGATGTTTCTGAATCATGTTGGAAGTCATCGGTTTTGGTACCCAGAGTTTCCACACAGGAACATCGTTGGGTATTGCATCAGGTCTTGGCTCAATACGTATGTATAGCTTATCATCCACGACTTTAACTGATGGAAAGTCCTTTGGTGATGATTGAACTTTAGTTATCATATCCGTATATTCCTTGTGCCGATAACCTTCATTGTCGATTTTAATGTCGTTAATGTGATGTGTTAATGCTTCCGTCAATTCCTCGTGTGTGTCGTCATAAAGACGAGATAGAGCATCAGGGACTATATTTTGGGTACCTTTTTGGTGGATAATGGTAAAATCCATATGTTGGAGTTTTAGGCTCCACCTGGCCAGACGACCACTCAAGTCTTTCTGTGACATAAGCCACTTCAGACTTGAGTGATCAGTCACAATTGTAAATCGGTGACCTTCAACATAGCCCCTGAATTTCTTCACACTCAGAATTGCCGCAAGACATTCAAGCTCAGAAACTGAGTAATTCCTCTGAGCTTTGTTTAGTTTCTTCGACATGAAGGCTATCGGACACTCTTGTCCGTCAGTATCAACCTGATACAACACACTACCTATCCCTGTCAGACTCGCATCGCATCTAATAAAGAACTCTTTATTATAGTCGGGGTAATTAATACCGGCGCTGTAGTCAGCAATCTTTTTAAATTTTTGAAAGCAGCTTGCGCTTCCAATGTCCATTTCAATTTTCCCGAACTCTTTTTTAATAAATCTGTAATCGGTGATACCACGCTTCCATAATTTGGTATGAAACGTTGGTACCAACCAGCCATTCCTAATAGTCTACGTATTTGTTTTACTGTAGATGGAGCTGGGTACTCTGCTACAGCTCTTACCTTGTCAGGGTCTGTTCGAAGACCATCTTCACCAACCAAAAATCCCAAGTATTTCACCTCTCTCAGAACAAATTTACTTTTCTTGAGGTTTATTGTTAACCCAGCCGCTCTTAACAATGAAGAGACTTTGGACAGCAATTCCATATGTTCCTGGAACGTGGAAGAGACTACCAATAGATCATCTAAATAAACAAAGACACTTTCGTGATATTGATGGGGTATCACTTTGTGCATTAGCCGACACATTGTCTGGGGAGCATTGCACAATCCAAAGGGGATAACCCGGAATTGATACAATGGACGACCAGGCACTGTGAAGGCTGTCTTGTCTCTAGATGCTTCTGCCAGAGGAATCTGCCAGAAAGCATCTTTGAGATCAATACTGGAAATGTACTTTGTGCTATTTAGACGACCTAGTAAGCCATCAATCAAGGTGTACCTCTTGGTTGTTGGACCTGTTACGGTGCCACGTTATAATCATTGGACCTTTACTACCACAAATAAAATTGATGCTACGGGACAGCATCTGTCCCCACACGAAGCTTGAAAATTGGGAATCTCTTAATGGTTTATAAAATTATTCCGACATTCCAATGTGAATAAAGTAATAAAAATTAATGTATCTATAATCTAAAAAATACCTTGAATTATAATTGTTGATTGATGTCATCAATATTCTTCAATTCCCTTGACTAGCGTTTGATCAATTAATTAAATTGGATGAACTAATTTGTGAACATAAGTTGCTGCTGTTGAATTACACCTTCGTTGTTCGAAATGCCCAATTGAACATTGCATTCGATCCTTTAACTTTTCATTCATATATCTGCTTTTGAATCCATGCGGTTTCAACAACCGAAAAAAACCGTCAAACAAACGATTGTCTCTAACTGTGGTAATAGCTTCGATCACTGTTATCCTTGCTATTCATACTTTCGATAACATCATTGGGTACTTTATCTTCATGTACTGCCACTTTTATAAAGCAGATTTAACAATTAATGACAACAATTATCCTTCTATGAAATAAAATAAAAAAAATATAATTGAAATTGTCATCCAAATTATCAGCTTTTTGATGAACAAACAAAAACACAAATCACTGTAAACTACTTAGCGGGGTGGAATCTTCCATTGTAATTAAAGCCAATAAATAATGCTTTCTCAAAACAGTTATTAAAATTAGAAATCAATTTTAACAATTAAACAAAACGACATTGGAATTTTTCTTTGTTTACAACTTTTTTTTTATTTGCTTGATTGCAATTAAATACATCACTTTTGAATTAAAATATTATTGATTTATCACATCAAAGTTAAATAATACTATCAATTGACATTGATCTATATAAATTAAAATATATTATTGGATGTTGTAATCCTTTTGAAAAGCAAAAATGGAATGATCAAATAATTTTTTCCAAATTAAAAATTGCAAAAATGTGATTTTGCTTTTTACCTCTTCTAATCAATCGTGTAATATTCGAAATTCAGCAAATGATTAACAACGACGTCTGTTCATTAGCATTGGAAATAAAAATTTAGTACGTTCGTTTGCTTTTTATAGTATATTCAAAATTTAACTAACAGTTAAGTTTTAGAAAATTTTAAAATTATTATTAATGTAAAAAATGAACGGAAACTAATGTAATACATTTCTATTGAATTGAAAACAAGGAGGAATTTGATTTTATTATTGTTCTGCGATTATTGCGATCGTTACACCATGAATTCAAGGTAGAAACCAAGATTTCTACTCTTGAAATCACAAAAACGTCGCCATCCCCTCCATGACAGAAAACCACCGAGCTACTTCCACCTATTGAACTGTATCTGGGATCGAGATACCCACAGTCACTGGCGTCAAGACCGATGACCGGTTCCAACACTCATGAAGTCCTTAAGAACTTCACTGAGTATTGAGACCGACCATCCATCCGAACGTCAGCACCATGGACACCCCGATACAACCAGAAAATTTTTGTAAAAAAACAAACTTCGTAAAGGAACCAAAGGAAAGATCGTCGTAGCCAATCCTTGCTGAATCTGTACAAAAATTCCTAAGATATTGTATATGTAAAAATATAATTTATTTATTTTAATTTCAGATATGCTGAAATTTCAGAATTAATTATATACCTAAAATTATTTATTGACGATAGCACCCCTAAAAATATTTATTTATTTTTAAAAAAAAATTGAAAAATAAAAATATTTAGAAGAATGTTTATTTATTGGATGCACCGTCTTAACTTTGAAATATTTATTTATTTTTTAAAAAAATAAAAATATTTATTTATATCTTGATGTCTTGCTTATTAAGAAAATTTATTTATTTAGCTACCTAAAATTATTTAGATTCTAAAAAAAATTATTTATTTACCTAAAATTATTTAATTACGAAAATTTACTTTATTTAATAAAAAATTTTATTTATTTAATTTTTGAAAAATTTGTTTGATTTATTTTATTTTTATTTAATATCATAAGAGATTCCCAAAATCAAGATTCGTCTGGAGACAATTTAAAAAGTAAGTATGGTTACAATATCCATTTTGTTTAAATTTGAATTCCCGCGTTCGCGAGCCCACTTCCACAATGCATGTGAGAACTGACTAGAAAAGCCCCTAACGACCAGATTCTACAGAACAGATTCTCCCCAACCTAATAAAACAATCACAACTGTCACGATTAGACACTAGGTCCATTTCTACTGACCCAGTTGTGCTTGTTTAATCTACAAATAAATTACACCTAAACCTAATGCGAAAGTTGAAGAACGCTCCCGAGCACCAGACTTCAAACCCTAAACTCTATGAAAAACTGATCTATTGAAAAGCTAAATGGAAAAGTGGAAAAGTTTTTGAATTTGTATGAGGTGAAGCCTCTGATCCTGAAAGCAAAGTACAATTGGTTCCTCTCTTCATTACACCGAAGAAGCCTCTGAGCAAAGAATGGTACTACTGGTTTGCACCTAAGTACAAACACAGCAACACCACTCCTCGTCCCTGAGGACTTCCTCGCCGAATGAAGAGAAGAAACCAATGTTCTTCGATCGCATAACCCCGGTGGTCATAGGCGATCTAAGAACGACATCAATGTTAAGGGGATAAGCCCCATGGATGGCTTGTTAGACCTACCGCTGAGAGAAGTGAATCAATAAACCTAAATAATATATAACTTATCCATAATCTAAATAATTTCTTATTTAAAAATGCTAAATCGAAACATGAAATACATAATATGTGTTAATAAAGTTTTACATGAAATTAATTAAATTTAATCTTCAGACTAAATAATAAATTGGTAATTTAAAAAAAAAATTACGATTATTTTAAATTCAAAACTAAGCTTACTAATTTTTAAGTTATTAACTCTAATATATTTGTTTAGGTTAAATCTTTCGCTTTATTTATTGTATCCAAAACAAAAATAAATGTTAGCTAAAAATAATTATTTCTATATTTATACCACTTTTTAAAATTAATCGCAATGAAAAAATAATTCTAAAAAAAAAATGGTGGTAGCTAAAATGGACTCATACGAGATCTGTATACGTACATTAGCGGATCAATATGATGACAAATGTAGAGATATTGATTTGGATCCGGCTCACTCTATAAAGTTGATGGGAATTAATTATTTTCAATGTACTTCCATAAACATAGACCAATAATACTTTGAAAGTAGTGACGAAAGATTTAAACTTATACAAAACTGTTGAAAACTGTTTGGTCAATGTTAACTTTTATTACGTTAATAACATCCTAAAACTCATAAAAACATGACTTAACCACAATCAGAAAAACATACGATTAATTTCATATATAAATTAATTGCATCATCCAAAAATATGTACAATATATAAACAAATATATGTACAATATGTACATGGTAGCATAAAAAAATTTCAAAAAAAAACTGCTTCCCCAAAACGGTTTTCTTTTTTCCAAATAAAAAAACAATTAGTATTACTAAAAGCAAATGACAGCACAAAAAACAATCTCCAAAAAAATTGCTGTCCCAAAACGGTTTTTTTCAAAATTAAAAAAAATATCAAAATTCAAAATATATAATTTCCTAATCAAAACCAAAACGAAACCAATAACTGGTTTATTTCAAGATACACAAAAAGCTGATTGACAACCACGACCCAAACCGGTTGCCACCACCCTATTACCAAAAAAAAACCACAACTGGTTTATCCTAAAACTTACAAAGAGAAACGCGGAATTCTTTAAATTTTTGAAAATATAAATTTAGAGTACTTATGATAAATATACACATGAACACCCTAGAAACTAAACCTTTATTTTTCCCTCTAGCTTTTTAACAAAATTTAGCCAAATAAACCGACGCGAAAATAAACTATATATAGATATTAATTAATCTAAATTGAAATGATCAATTAATATATAAATATATAAAAATGTTCCACAAAAAAAAAGTTTTTTTTTTCAAACAAAAAAACCGGCTTGCCAACGCCCAAACTGGAAAATATTTTCCCACCAAATAATATAACTGAAATTAAGCTAACGGGTCCCTTTTTGTTCGGCGCTACGTTGTAATACTTGGTTGTTGGACCTGTTACGGTGCCACGTTATAATCATTGGACCTTTACTACCACAAATAAAATTGATGCTACGGGACAGCATCTGTCCCCACACGAAGCTTGAAAATTGGGAATCTCTTAATGGTTTATAAAATTATTCCGACATTCCAATGTGAATAAAGTAATAAAAATTAATGTATCTATAATCTAAAAAATACCTTGAATTATAATTGTTGATTGATGTCATCAATATTCTTCAATTCCCTTGACTAGCGTTTGATCAATTAATTAAATTGGATGAACTAATTTGTGAACATAAGTTGCTGCTGTTGAATTACACCTTCGTTGTTCGAAATGCCCAATTGAACATTGCATTCGATCCTTTAACTTTTCATTCATATATCTGCTTTTGAATCCATGCGGTTTCAACAACCGAAAAAAACCGTCAAACAAACGATTGTCTCTAACTGTGGTAATAGCTTCGATCACTGTTATCCTTGCTATTCATACTTTCGATAACATCATTGGGTACTTTATCTTCATGTACTGCCACTTTTATAAAGCAGATTTAACAATTAATGACAACAATTATCCTTCTATGAAATAAAATAAAAAAAATATAATTGAAATTGTCATCCAAATTATCAGCTTTTTGATGAACAAACAAAAACACAAATCACTGTAAACTACTTAGCGGGGTGGAATCTTCCATTGTAATTAAAGCCAATAAATAATGCTTTCTCAAAACAGTTATTAAAATTAGAAATCAATTTTAACAATTAAACAAAACGACATTGGAATTTTTCTTTGTTTACAACTTTTTTTTTATTTGCTTGATTGCAATTAAATACATCACTTTTGAATTAAAATATTATTGATTTATCACATCAAAGTTAAATAATACTATCAATTGACATTGATCTATATAAATTAAAATATATTATTGGATGTTGTAATCCTTTTGAAAAGCAAAAATGGAATGATCAAATAATTTTTTCCAAATTAAAAATTGCAAAAATGTGATTTTGCTTTTTACCTCTTCTAATCAATCGTGTAATATTCGAAATTCAGCAAATGATTAACAACGACGTCTGTTCATTAGCATTGGAAATAAAAATTTAGTACGTTCGTTTGCTTTTTATAGTATATTCAAAATTTAACTAACAGTTAAGTTTTAGAAAATTTTAAAATTATTATTAATGTAAAAAATGAACGGAAACTAATGTAATACATTTCTATTGAATTGAAAACAAGGAGGAATTTGATTTTATTATTGTTCTGCGATTATTGCGATCGTTACAAAGGGAAGTGGGTAAGCGTCCTTTTTCGTTAGTGAATTGACACGACGGCTATCAAAACACAATCTGTTTTTACCAGATTCTTTTTGTACCAGGACCACTGGCGAGCACCAAGAACTGTTACTCTCTTCGATCACGCCCATTTGAAGCATTCGGTCGAGTTCGGCATAAACCTTTAGTTGAACAGCCGGCGACTTGGGATAGTGCCTCTGTTTAACAGGTGCACTATCACCAACATCGATGACATGTTCAACTAAAGAAGTCTTTCCGAGTCCAGACACTTCAAATGACGGGAAAGAATCCTTGATCATATCCAGTTCATGTTGCTGATCAGTGGTGAGGTTATGTGTATTTAAAATTTGTAGCTCTGTGCGAGTCAGTTCACTAACAAAAGAAGGAACAATACCAAATTTCTCCCAGAAATCTATGCCCAGGTAGAGCTCTTCTCGTAATCCAGGGACTATATGAAACCGCATTGGTTTAGTGGAGCCATTCACGGTTATTGGAATTTCTATGTAACCCAAAATTTTATTTGCAGTACCATCTGCCGTACGAATACACGAAGTGTACTTACGGTAAGTTGTACCTGATGATTCCAATAAATCCAAGGAATTTCTTCCAAGTATTGTGATTGACGCTCCACTATCCAATAATCCTGAAATATGTTTGTCCAAAATCCTAATTGTCAATCGCGGCCGAGGATCCTTTGTTTCTGAAAGGATAGATGAAACACAAGCTTTGCGAAATAATTTCCTCATCCTCCAATATCTAATGTTGCGTTCAAGACGTCTAAAATATGTGTGATGTAATGATGGGAAATTAAATGTACTAGGTGATTTTATTCTGTTTTCCTTGGTGGTGGATCGTTCTGCGTTCCTACATCTCTCGTCGATTTCTTCGGGCTCACTGGATGTTGAACCGAGGGTACCATCCCCGAAGCATGTATTCTCGGACGGTAGTTTACCGACGGGTGACAATATGAACAATTTGCGTAAATAACGTCCGGTTTGTTACATTTCCAGCAATACAATTTTATCCGATTCTTAGAGCAATCAGGAGCTCGATGACCGTTTACTCCACATCTGAAACATACTATTGGTTGTCTGGATATTGATGGACCAGGTTGACTGTTGTCAGATGTTATGCCAGGTCGCTGCAATATCCGTCTCTGTGTTGAATCCACCGTTTCAATATATCCATGTTGTTCTGGTTCAGCATCCACCTCATAATCATCCATCTGTTGTAACTCGCTAATTCTTAAATTTGATGTTCTGGTCGGAACTGGTGTGGACCACAAACGTTCAAACTTCTGACATAAAATCCGAAGTTCATCAATAGAATGTATTGTTGCAGCCAGAGTAGCGTTTTTGAGCTCCACACTCAGTCCCTCCCGAGCAATCTCTAGCATTTCACGGTCAGCAAATGGACGTGCTAAGCGACGGTTTAACGAACCAATCTCCACTAGATATTCGTATACGCTCTCCTTTGACTTTTGTTTGCGGTTCAGAAGAACGCGCAAGATCGCCTTATCATCAGTGAGCGTACCGAAGGTTTGTAGGAGTCCCTCCCTTAGCACTGGATAGGTCACCACCTCATATTCATGAGTTAAGTTCAAATAGTATCTGTCGGCAGCCCCCTTGAGATACCGTGGAACGATAGACCTAAGGTCGTCCCAATTCACACGGTCCCTCCTGGCAGCCGCCTCAACTCTGTGAACAAACTCATGAACATCAGGAGAGTGACCATCTCCTGTGAAGGTTGGAACCCAATTTGAGTCATAATGACTCAAATTGTTCCCACGAACTCCTCGGTACTCCACTGGTGCTAACGCTGGAGCCGCGTCACGCCATACCTGAGGAGGTTGGTTGTATGGTGGTGGTGCTGTAAGTGGAGCTGGTGGATATATTGGTAGTGGTTGTACCTGTGGTACTGATGGATAATTTAATTGTACTTGCGGTTGTACTAATGCTGGATTATTGTGTGTGTGTTCAGATTGGAGTGATGGACCCAATTGTGGTATTGCGAAGTCCACTGCTCTCAAACCCGATTGCTGAAAATAAGTCGGTGGTAATTGTTCCGACCGTCTCTGTTGTTGATGATTTGTACGATTCAGACTATTTATTGTCTCAGTTATTGGCTGTACTGGGATCGGTGTGGATCTCTCACCTGGTTGAAAAGCAGGTGAAGCAGATGGAGCAGATGATACTCCTGGTTTACTCTGCAATATTGGACGTGTTGACAACGATCCTATTATATTCCAAGCGCGTGACAATTGTGAGATGGCGTAGGTGCGGGCTTCTTGCAAGTCATTGCGAGGACCCAACCTATTCATCCTACCTGTGTAATGCAACACTCGATTCGCCAAACCATCTAAGAAGGTCTGATTAATCGGTGACTGAAGTCGACGTACTTGATCTAAAACAAGTTGTGCTGCCTGCACCACCATTTGAGATTCCTCTATCAAATCTCTCGCATGAGATACTGTTACGGGAACTGACCCATGGTCTGCATGGTTTCGCAGTTCCTCTGCCCAATTGACCCCCCTAAAGTCCACACCCCGAACCAAACATTCGACTTGCAGCTCGGTGGGTTCCAGACCATAGAACGGATGGTCAACGTCTAGTTGGCTTGACATTTTGATGGTAAAATTTATAAAGTCCAGAATTCGCAAAAACACGTCATTAATAATAACAAAACCAATTCCAACAAAAAAATGTAGCTAGTACGCTGTAAAAGTGAAAATAATGAAAAACGCAAAACGAAAAGAAAACGAACGCCCAATTCAAAAACACAAAAAAAAATTTTTGTAAAAACAAACTTGTAAAGGAACAAAAAAAAACCACTGTCGCCGCTAATCTTTGCTTCACCTTTCACAAAAATTCCTATAATATTGTATATAAAAATATAATTTATTTATTTAATTTCAGATATACTGAAATATATATATATACCTAAAATTAGTTATTGACGATAGCACCCCTAAAATATATTTATTTATTTTTTAAAAAAATTGAAAAATAAAAAATATTCAGAAAGGATGTTTATTTATCGGATGCACCGTCTTAACTTCGAAATATTGATTTATTTTTAAAAAAAAATAAAAAATATTTATTTATATCTTGATGTATTGTATAGTTAAAAGAAATTTATTTATTTAGTTACCTAAAACTATTTAAATTACGAAAAAAAATTATTTTATTTAATAAAAATTTATTTATTTAATTTTCGAAAAATTTGTTTTATTTATTTTATTTTTATTTAATGTAGTAAGAGATTCCCAAAATCAAGATTCGTCTGGAGACAATTTAAAAAGTAAGTATGGTTACAATATCCATTTTGTTTAAATTTGAAATATCGCGTTCGCGAGCCCACTCCAACAATGCATGTGAGAACTGACTAGAAAAGCCCCTAACGACCAGATTCTACAGAACAGTTTCTCCCCAACCTAATAAAACAATCACAACTGTCACGATTAGACACTAGGTCCATTTCTACTGACCCAGTTGTGCTTGTTCAACCTACAAATAAATTACAACTAAACCTAATGCGAAAGTTGAAGAACGCTCCCGAGCACCAGACTTCAAAACCTAAACTCCATGAAAAATTGTTTTATTGTAAAAGCTAAGTGGAAAAATGGAAAAGTTTTTTGAATTTGTATGAGGTTAAGCCTCTGATCCTGAAAGCAAAGTATAATTGGTTCTTCTCTTCATTACACCGAAGAAGCCTCTGAGCAAAGAATGGTACTACTGGTTTGCACCTAAGTACAAACACAGCAACACCACTCCTCGTCCCTGAGAACTTCCTCGCTGAATGAAGAGAAGAAACCAATGTTCTTCGATCGCATAACCCCGATGGCCATAGACGATCTAAGAACGTCATCAATGTTAAAGAGTGAAGCTCTATGGATGGCTGTTTAGGCCTACCGCTGAGAGAAAATATTAATTAAACCCTACTCTATGTACAAAAACCATTTACTAGTATATACCAATATATACCATAAACAAAAAAAATATATATGCTACTAAAAAAATATGTACACTATATACATTAAATGTACATTCCTTTGCAAAAAAATATGTACATGGTCAGTACCAAAAAATATTTACAATCTATTTACAAAAATACTTCCAAAACCAATAATAAAAAAACTGTGGTTTAAATTATTTACCGTTTTCTATTAAAGATTTAAAATTTAGATAGTATTCTAACAAAAATATATTATTTTACGTTAATATATTATTTTTATATATTATATATTATTTTTAAGGAAAAAATATATTATTTTTAAGGAAAAATTAATTTTAAAGGTAATTTTTTAAAAAAAAATTAATTTGATTACACCAAAAAACCCACTGGTTTATCAAAAAAACCTAAACTGGTTTTATTTTTCCAAAAAAAATTAAAAAAAATATACCGGTTGGCAACACCCAAACCGGTTGACAACGCCCTATATAAAAAAATATCCCTACAAAGCCCCAGGTCTTTGTTTCGGAACGCCAGTTATTGTTTCTGGACCTTTGTTAACTAATATATAAAAAAAATATATACCCGGGATGCACGGATTGTCTCAGACAAACTCTGAGATCTGGGGAACCTCTTAACAATGAACTTTATTCTAACATTTTAAAATATACGTATATGATACAATAATTAAAAATAATAGATCTGACCTTAACTATTTTGTTGTATCTGATGAATGATGTCTTCAATTTGATTAGATTCCTTGGATCCAACTAGTTGGAATCTTTCCACTGAAGATAACACAAATTCCAGCCTTTCCACCAATGTAATCAATCATGTAACAAATTTCAGCCTTTCCTTCGAACGTAATCAATATCAATCACAGCCTTTCCACTAACGTAATCAATATCAATCTCTGCCTTTCCACTAACGTAATCAATAATAATCACAGCCTTTCCACTAACGTAATCAATAATAATCTCAGCCTTTCCACTAACGTAATCAATAATAATCACAGCCTTTCTACTAACGTAATCAATATCAATCTCTGCCTTTCCACTATCACCATTCATGAAATTTTAAGATAAAACTAAAAACGTGAAAACTGTAGATTCAACTTTACGACTTGTTTAGTCGAATTTTAATTAATTTATTTTCACCATAAAAACTTTTTTATTTATATCACAAATTCAATTTTATTATTTGCTATTTCTATTATCAACATCTATATGATTTCTTGGAAGAATTCATCAAATCCAGAATAAAAATGGACTTTTATCTGACTCAATGTGGTTTCCTTTTATTTCATTTTTTTTTTGTTAAGACAATACTGAATTGAGATGTTTTAATCTTTAGCAACAAAAATGGAATGGAATTTTTTACAAAAAATTTTCAAAGTTAAAAACTGAATTGAATCTAAAAAATGTGATTTTTTGTTTGACATCTTCCAATCAAAAAATCAAATCGTGTAATACCAAAGATTCAACAAAAATTAGCAACGACATCTGTTCGTTAGAATTGGAAATAAAATTGTGTACGTTCGTTTGTTTTTTATAGTATATTCGAAATTTAACTAGCCGTTAAGTATTAGCAAATTTTAAAATTATTATTAATGTAAAAGTGAACTGAAACTATTGAAATATATTTTTATTGAATTAGAAAAAGAAGATGAATTGGTTTTATTGTTGTTTAGGCGAACATAGCGGACGTTACAATCTTTCACACTTCCTGTTCCAGCAGTCCTGTGAGATATGGCCCGGCTTTCTACATATCCACCACAGGAGTTTTCTACTGCTGTTCCTCAACCCTACGTGCTCCTCTTGCCTCCACTACTCTTCACAGAGGACGACGATCTTTCAGCTTCCCCACTTTTCTTGCACTTGGCACGAGATGTGACCCTCTTCATCACATACCCAGCATCTGATGTCGCTTCCACTTCTGTGTGCCAATACATCTCTTTTGATGTTGCCCTCTACATTTTTTTTCTGCATCCAACAGATAGCATACACATCCTCTGTACCATCTCATATTGCATTCCATATGCGACTGTTTCATGGAAAGTCGCCTTAGGTGTAGTCATTATTTTTATTCTGGTTTCTGGATCTCGAATGCCATCAGTAAAACCCCCGATCTTCATTTTCTTCATAAAATACGGTGGAGTATTCGAGTGTCCCAAATGTACAAGCCGTTCCACTGCCGAAGAATAGTCTTTGAAGGCTATCTCCGCGTTACAAGCGACCTTTTAAATCAAGCGAAGTATATCTCCTTTTTATGGTCGCTGCTACCAAATTTGAATAGACTTTGCGTAATCGGGTGTAGCGCGAGGAGCTTGGCTATTCACACATCCCTTGTCTATTTAAATTTGGTAGCCAAATATTGCATTTCGAACTCTTGGCTGCAATACAAACAAATGAAATGAACATGAACCAAAATCATAATAACAACGGCACTTTTCAGCACTATAAGACGAAAAATATTGGACCCTCAGTCCGTATTTTGCAATTGAACATTGAAGGCATTAGGGCCATTCCGCGGTAATCGATACCAAAAAGTAGAAAAATAACTTGCAAATATGTATACTTACATAGAAAATTAACAGGCTTTATATTTTAATTTATCATTATTTAAAAGAATTTCTATAATATTTTTGCCGATTTTCGTAATATTTTGTTCAAGCCAAGTGAGCGGGTTTCAAAGTCTAGCATGGAAAAAATTTACTAAAATAGCAACACGATTTTCACGTCAATCACATTCAAAAACCCGCCATTCACATTTGCTACCTATACTGCGACTCATTATTATTTGTTGAAAAAAAAATTGAAAGCAATCAAGTAAGGAGTAATCATTTTATTGATGAAATTGTAACGCAGGCATTTCTGTAACGCCCGTCACAAAATGCATAGAAAAGTTTATCCTACATGAGGCTGACTTGCTTTTATTTGGTTTTGACCTTACAAAAGTAAGGTTATAGGATTAAACAATCCTTGAAAAATATTCGTGTGAATTGAAATAGCCTTGCGTTAAAATATAGGCTGATTTATTTGTGTAACACCCGTCACACCTTTCACCCGTTACAATTTTCTTTACTAATGTTATAATTTTTTAAGTGCACAATAGGAATATAATACGTTCCTCTATGTGTTCCTCTATGTGTGTCTATGTGTTCCACCTATCCAATATCCCTGTTTGGAAAAATTGGTAGCTTTTTCAGACGGATGCCCAGTTCAAAAACAAATTTACTATTTCCAGTGTCTATTACAGTGAGAGACTGGAGGGTGGGCTTTCTTTGTCAATAGTTATGTTAAGGGCGCTGTCGACGGCTGTATGCAACTGCGACGGATAGACTTTGGCGGGCAATAAAGCCTCGGTGAATTTTTATCAACATATTCTGGCAATATTATGAGTCTTCAAATCCAAAGGGCGCGCGTTAAATATCATTTCGCCAATGAAGACGACATTCATGATCTTTAGTAAGTAGGGTACCGATTAGAGAAGTACTGAAGTAGAGTAAACGAGTAAAAGAACCGATGGAATAATGGAATACTTTAAAGATGTTACCCCAACTGCAAAAACAGCACTATTTCAGATACTTGACTGGAACTTCCATTTCATATGGTCTTACAGGGAGTTCAAACTCCCAAAAATGTCTTTTGTTTAGAGACAAAAATAATCATAAAAGTCCAAAATAATAAAGAAAGTCTCAAAATTTACTTAAGAATTTGTTTAATTTACACTCGTAACACCCGTCACAAATCTTGTAACACCCGTCACAATCTTCTTTTGTAAAAGAAAAATATAAAAAGTAATATATAGACAAAATACTTGTAGTATAGGAACGGAGGATTCTTTAACTCACAACCTAGCTATTAATTTTACGACAACAATTTCTAGTTTAGCTAAACTCTAATGATTGGTCAACAAGATATCATATTTTGTAAGAGTACTCGTAACACCCGTCACAGGGCTTTAATCTATTATTACATGTAAACGCTTGAATGATTCTAAATGTGTTTTTGTTTTACTTTAAGAAATCATTGAAATGAATTGAATTGTAGTCAAAACACAGAGATTTTTGTTCTAATTTGGAAATTATATCAGTTTAAATGCGTACAAATGTAACACCCGTCACTGCGGAATGGCCGATTAGCAAGTCAAAAACTGAACACTTACAAAGAGTATTAAAAGATATCGAAATCGACGTCGTTGTAATTCTACAAGAAACACATGCAGCAGATAAGGCGCAACTCACCTTTAGAGGAAACATTGTTTGTTACAAACTAATTAGTGCTATTTACCATCAAGCATATGGATCTTCCACGTATGTTAAGTCAGAGATCATGAGCTGCACCCATGTACTTACACAGAAAAATAAAGATTAGATCTTATTGTTGTCGATATATCGGACACGAAGATTGTAAACGTATCCAAGCCACCAAATACAGCATCTGCTACTCTAGTCTCTACCATTGTTTCACCACCCAGCAATATATGCTGGTGACTTCAATAGCCATCACACTCAGTGGTCCTACTCGAATAACAATCCAAATGGCATACAACTGACTTACTGGGCGGATGGTAACAATATGTTCCTGGTTTATGGTGCGAAAGACATGAAAACCTTTAGATCTGCTAGATGGCGAAGTGGTTACAATCTCGACCTTTGTTTTTCCCCAAAAAACGAACAACGTAGCCCTATTCCAATATCTAGGGCTGTCTTACAAGGTTTTCCACGCTATCAACATCGTCCAGTAATTCTTGAGGTAGGTATCCAAATTCCACTTTTTAACTCTACTTCTCAACCTAGATGGAATTTTAACAAAGCTGACTGGGCTAAATATAGGTGGGAGTTGGATGCATTGATTCGCTGGATCCAACCTATTTCTAAAAATTACGATAGGTGCGTTGGAGCCGTCATCTCAACTGCTAAGAAATGCATCCCAAGAGGCTTCCGTGAAGAATACATTTCTGGCTGGAGTAGAGAGAGCGATAAATTATATGAGGAGTACCTCAGTAGTGGTGAGGCAGACGAGGCTTTAATTACTCGTGCTAACAATGAAATAAATCCAGAGGACATTGTAAATCATATCGTAAACATGTCTCGTTCTTCTATTAATTGCCTTTATAAGAGAACCATTAAACGTAAATTAAGATAAATGAAGCGCAATTGCTCGTCTCCATCGAAGTATGCGAACTCTTTTAGTAACGAAGAACTAGATTCAGCTCTGTCCAAAACAAAAAACGGAAAAGCAGCTGGCTACGATGGTATTTTTCCAGAATTTATTAGAAATGCTGGAAAAAATGTAAAACAATGGATTACTAAATTTTTCTTGAATATTCTAGAAACCGGCAATCTTCCAATATAGCGATATAGCAAATTAGTAGATAGTATATTATAATTTGCATCTTGGCATTTTTAATATGAGTTTAAAACGTAGATTGTAATTTGAATCGTAAGTATTTGAATCGTTTGTTGTTGTTGTAGCGACAGTTTTGGTGCTAATCCTCCGGCTTCATGTCCAGGTTCAGGAACTCTGCTACTGCCCTTGGGCGGTACCACAAATCTTCCTTCGTCAAGTTTGTTTCATTTTCAGGACAATTAAATAGGTGGTCTACATCGTGTGGCGTGCCCTCACATGCGGGACACTTGTCAATAATTTCAGGATCAATTCTACTCATGTAGTTATTTAGGATGCGTGACCAACCGGATCTAAGTTGAGCAAGGATGGATCTAGTGCTACGGGGCAATTGGACTTCTTCGTCAGCGACTTTTGGTGGCTTTCTATTTAGAACACGATTTGGAATATAGTTCTTTATTACGTTTTCGACCGTTTTGGTGTGGAGTGTTTTTAAGCCAGTTCTATATGTGGATTCGTCGATGATACCAGAAACCTGGCTCTCTCTGATATCTTGCAGAAAGCATCTCGCTATCTTCCTTATGTCGCTAGGTGGTTCTATTGTAGTTAAGATGTCATTGCAAGGATGTTGCTCTTTGTGACAGGCCAACAGATATTGTTTGGTTAGCATTTCATTATGTTCACGGACCGTCAATATGTTACTTTCCTCGTGTAGGTGATCACGGTGGGCCATCAGGTGACATCCGGTTGCGGTTCGCAAAGCAGCATTTTGTATTGTTTGTAACTTATTCCAGTGAGTGTTGGCAACTTGAAGGGTCCATATGGGTGCAGCATAATTTATAATGGGTCTTCCTATTGCTTTGTACGTTGTTAAGATCGTGTTTTTATCTTTGCCCCATGAACTACCCGCTAGTGCTTTCAATGCGTTATTCCTGTTTTTCAGACTTGAGTTTATTAGTTGTGCATGAGCATTAAATTTAAGCAGTGGGTCGAATATTACACCCAGCAGTCTCGGATTTTTTACTGTAGGAATAAGTATGTTGTCTATGCAGATGCTTAGTGTTGAATTTACCTCCTTCGTCCATGTGGTGAAAAGTGTAGAGGTGGACTTTTCAGTGGAAAGTTTTAGTTTTCTGGTTTTAAACCAATCATTTAGAGTATTAAGGTAGGTATTCAGTGTATTTGTGAGTTGCTGCAGGTTATTTCCCGTTGCAAGCACTGTGCAGTCGTCTGCATATGATGTGATAGTTATTCCTTCTGATGGAGTAGGCAAACTGCTTAGGTAGAGATTGAACATTGACGGTGAGAGAACTCCGCCTTGAGGAACTCCTTGTCTTAGCACTCTCATTTTGGACTTGCTGTTACGGAATTCAACATATGTTTGGCGACCTCTGAGGTAATTGCACAACCAGCGCTTCATTAAACCTGGCAAGTTAGTATTGAAGATATCATCCAATAGAGCAGCGTGCGATACTGTGTCGAATGCTTTTGACAGGTCAAGTGCGACTAAAATTGTTCTAGCACATGGTTGTTTTTGATTCAGACCATCACTGATCTGGTTTTGTATTCTGTGTAGCGCGGTGGTTGTACTGTGTGCTCGCCGGAAGCCATGTTGGTGTGGCGCCAAATTACAGGATCTTGTCAGCTGAGGGAGCAGAAGTGCTTCGATGAGTTTTGCGACCAATGAAAGAATGGATATTGGTCTGTATGACTCTCCCTTTTCTTCCGGTTTTCCTGGTTTCAAAATGGGGCTGATTCTGGCCGTTTTCCAGATATTTGGTATCTGTAGAGTATTTAGAGATGTATTAAGTGTAGTAGTGAGGAAGTTCAAACCTTTGGGTCCGATGTGTTTGAGCATGATGGCTGAGAGAGATGCCGTCGGGTCCTATAGCTTTTGATGACTTAATTTTCCTTATTGCATTCTCCACCTCTTCTTCGGAAAATATAATATCCTCCAAGTTGTCAGTGTTAAGTTTGCGCATGTGTCTCAACACTGATCTGGTCTCTTTCTCGTGTTTACGCTGCTTTTCTGTAAACTGAATGTTAAATTTGTTTGCGCATTTCCTGTGGTTTTCAATGGGGATATCGTCGAAGGAGATCATGCAGTTATTTTGTGGTTGTCGAGGATGAGTTAGGCCCTTAATGACCTTCCAAAGACTTTTACTAGTACCCAGGTTTGATTCTCTCACTAACTCTCTCCATTTGTTTCTTTTATGGTCAGTGACCAATTTGTTAATTTGCTTGTTCAGGTCCGGAATTCTGGAGTCGGCTGGATCTGCTTTACGGATGTCATCTCTTTTATTAGAAAGCACACACGCTTCATGTGGAAAGTTTGGTTTTATTTTTTGGATTCTGCCAGCTGGTATGTAGCGAGCTCTTGCCTTATTAAAAATTTCTCTGAATTGTTTTTCCCCAGAGAGGGCGTCAAGTGGTAAAAATTGCTTACTGAATTCATTTTCGGTAAAATTTGTAAAGTTTTCCCAGTCAGCTTTGTTAAAATTAATATATGTCTTTTTCTCGGAATTTATTTGATCTATGGAACGGCTTAAGGTGATTATGATCGGCACGTGGTCTGAACCCAGTGCAATTTCAGTTCTCCATTCTGCAACTGGCATTAGTGACATACTGGCAAGGGAGATATCTGGAGAAGAGTATGAGTTGTTTGTTACCCTTGTCGGTTGTTGTTCGTTGAGGACTCCAAAATTAGAGCCGTCAATTTGATCAGCAATGCTTTCATCTCGTGGATCAGTGTTTAGATGTGAGTGCCATAGATCATGGTGCGCGTTCACATCTCCGAGAATTAGACAGTCTTTGGTATAAAATAGATGTCCTATGGACGGTTCATAACCTATATCACTGCTGCTTACTGGTGGAATATAAATATTGACTAGTGTTATTTCCGTATTGCCGGATTTTATTATAATTCCTTGTTGTTCTAGGTGTTTGTCAGTTCCCGGTACTGCAGGTAGTGTGGTTGTACGGTAAATAACACTTTTGTGGATGATAAAGGCAAGACCACCACCTTTGTCTTTCCCTCTATCCAGCCTTATAATTTTATAATCACAGATACTATCACTAATCTTAGATCTAACATTTAATTTTGTTTCTTGGAGAAACGTGACTAGAATATTATTATTGCACATAAAGTTCATTATATTGTCGATCTTATTCGTGAGACCGTTGCAATTTAGTTGCATAATTTTTACATTACTCGGAGTTTCCGGTAGCGTGTTCATTTGTAATGTGTTTTGTTGTGGACTCGGATTGGTATTTTGATTTGATGCTTGACAACATGGCGCTATGTAGTTCTTGGTCCATTGTTTATGTGTGACAAGACCTGAGCAGTTCTTGAGGTGGCACCATTCCTTGCAGGTATTGCACTGGATAGATGTTGTGTTTGCTCTTAAGATGTTTTTACATATTGTACAGTGCCATGTTTTAGTTGGTCCTGGATTTGTTTCAATACCAGCCATGACGAGGAGTATTTGAAGCAGTGAGGCCAGTGACAGCTGCTTCTTTACCAAAAAAATGGAGCGTCGGATTTGCACCTTCCGTCGAAATTGTTGTGATGGTCCGTGGTCGGAATTGTGTTCCGAGTGCTTCTGGGGCGTAGACCCGTCCATCTTGAGAAGCTGAATCGTTTGTAATTTTAGTAAGTCTAGATATCAAATTAGTTGCAAGCTGTTAAAATAAAAAGTGTTTACGGCACAGATTTAAATTACATCTACTAATTTGCTATGTCGCGCTGTAAATGCAGTATAAGACTACGAAAGTGATAGTGATACTTAAGCTATCGCCCAATTGCCCTTTTGAGAACCTGCTATATATTGCTAGAACGACTCATATACAACCGTATCGCACCCATCTTGAATGACCAGATCCCAGTCTGGTTTCCGTCCCAATCGCAGTTGCACTGATCAACTGCTAGCTTTAACATCCTATATCGAAGCTGGGTATCAAAAACAATTAAAAACAGGCGCAGTATTCATCGATATCACTGCAGCATATGACACGGTTTGGCGTATTGGGATTATATATAAGCTGTTCAATGCTATACCTTGTAGCACCATCTCACGTTTAATTAACAACATGCTGAGTAATCGTGTATTTAAAGTTCATCTAAATAATTCCTGTAGTAGGTCCAAAATGCTTAACAATGGTTTGCCACAGGGTTCCGTCCTGTCGCCTTTACTTTTTAATTTGTACTTTCATGACATTCCAGACACAACATCAAAGAAATTTGGTTACGCTGATGATTGGACCCTGGCCACTCAAAAAAAAGACATGGGTGTTGGAAGATTTGCTCTCAACTGACCTGGCGATATTGAATGACTATTTTCAGCCTAATCTAAGTAAAACCGAGAGTTCTTGTTTTCACTTAAACCGGCAAAACACTATCAGCGTTATTAAACAGCACTGTCATTAAATACAATTAATAGCCAAAGTACTTGGGTATTACTCTCGATAGAACTCTTTTAATCTCCATCTAGAGAATACGTCAAAAAAACGTAAAACGAGAAAGAATATATTGCACAAACTGGCAGGTTCGACATGGGGTGCTACTCCAGCTACTCTCCGCACAACTGCTCTAAGTCTGGTTTACTCAGCAGTAGGCCAGCTGTCAAACAGAACGGCTGTGTATTTTTTCGATCAACAATTTTTTTCAAAAAATAATAATAATAATTAAATTTCATTAATAATTCATTTATATTTCTTTTATATTTTTTTTATTACTTTTTTTATTAGTAAATAATACTAATTCTTACTATTTATCTTTTTTAATTTTAGGTAAGGAAAATAATCTATTTGGAAAAATTAATTGATGAACTGAATTTAACAACAAAAACATCAACAAAAATTTAGATCCATAGATTCAAGAAATTCAAGAAAATAAAAATAAGATAAGCGTTTTAATATAGTATTTAGTTTTTATTCATATTTATTAACAATTTAGTGTACAATTGTTGTACATAATCTATTAAATTGGAATTGTTTATTGTAAACATAATACAGTAAGCAATTCGAAATATTCGTGAACGGTAAGGTACAATAATTGTTTATTGTTGACTTATGTAGAATTATAGTTATTTTATTAGTTTCGTTGTTAGTTTTCTTGTGGTCTTGTTGACTCAATAACAGGTTTTAAGTACACTTTATGTATAGTTTCCTGTCTTTGAGTTACATCTTGTTTTGATGTTTCTAAAATAATATTTTGTTTACAATTTCATAATTTTAATTGTCGATTTTAACAGTGAACCTAGACTTAGATTCAGGTTGTCCAGCTGTTGAAGTAGTCAATTTCAATTTCAATTTGAGTTTGTTTGTTTTCGCATTACTGTGGTTTTCGTATGTATGTTTTTCATTGATATTTCTCTGAGTTAAAATGGCAAAATTGTCTATCAGCTATGCGAACATAAGAGGATTGAACATAAACCTTAATTCAGTCCATCTTTTTCTTGAAACCATGAAACCTGATATTTTGTTTTTAACGGAAACGATTATCAGTGCGCGTGCTGTGACCTTAGATAAAAACAGATACCTTTGTCCCAATTATGAACTTGAATCCTCTTTCTACATTAAGCATGGAGTTTGTGCTTATATTAGGGATACTATACCATATGTGAGATTAAATAAATTTGAATTAAATGCAAAATTTCACAATATGGTGTCACTAAAAATTAGTTGCCCAAGTCAAACGCTGTTTGTCTTTGGACTTTACCGTTCACCTAATTCACCTGAGAACTCTAATTTATTTCATGACTTATCTGAGAAGATAGATAGGTTGGTTGAGTATCCTAATGCAAAGTTTATAGTTCTTGGAGATTTTAATGTCCACAATAAAGAATGGCTTACACACAGTTCTAAAACTGACGAGGTTGGTAGACAGGCTGAGTTGTTTGCTCTTTATCACAATTTTACTCAAATAATAGACCTGCCAACCAGAGTTCCTGACATTCCTGGTCAAAGTAGTAATTTACTTGATTTATTTTTGACAAACGATCCATATCTGGTTCAATTTAAAATATCAGAACCATTGGGTGGTTCAGATCATAATTTGATCTCCACACAACTAAATATACAAATTCCAAAACAATTTAAAGCGAATCCTCGCAATGTTTGGGATTACAAAGCTGCGGATTGGCAAGGACTTAAAAGTTTTTTTAGATGTTTTCCTTGGAAACGCTATTGCCTTACCGGCCAAGACCCAGACATAGCTGCATCAAATTTTTCTGAAACTGTAATTGATGGTATGCACAGATTTATTCCTAATAAATTGATCATTCCAAAAACTGATCTATGGTTTTCTAGTAAATGCAAAAAAGCTATAAAAGTTAAAAAAAAGGCTTTTCGAAAGTATAATCAAAACAAAACCGATGAAAACCTTAGACAGTACCGTAAAGAGAGAAATTTATGTCGTAAGTTAATAGATGAAGAGAAACATCTATTTAATAGGAAAAAAGCATCTAAATTCGCAGAACATCCGACTGGTTCACGCAATTTCTATAAAGCCGCAAAGGCTGTCCAAAGCAACTTTTGTAAATCTTCCCTACCGCCTCTTGTTAATAGAGATGTCCCTATCATTGATCCAAAAGAGAAAGCTAATTTGCTTGGGCATTATTTCTCTTTAAATTCTACTTTAAAAGAACCTAATTTCCAACCTAAACCTATTTCTAAAGTTTCTTATAAAATGAGGCGGATAATTTTTCGGAAAAACATTGTTCGAAAAATGCTTTTAAAAATCAATACTAACAAGGCAACAGGCCCTGATTTTATTCCTCCGATTATACTTAAAACATTTGCTAGGGAGCTAGCACCAATCCTCACTAAAATCTTCTATTTGTCATATAAGAAAGGAATTTTTCCTGAAATTTGGAAAATGGCTAGTGTACAGCCAGTTTCAAAAAAGGGCAGTAAGACTGATCCTACGAATTACAGACCCATTTCAATTTTATCGGTAGTTGCTAAAATTTTTGAGAAATATGTCAATTTTAATTTAATGAGCTTCTTAGAGTCTTCCAAATTAATTAATGAGAGACAATATGGATTTCGAAAAGGAAGAGCGACGGGAGATTTGCTGTCTTTTGTCACTCATATCTGGAACAAGTCGCTTGAAAACTTTGGAGAAACATTCGGTGTTGCTCTTGATATTTCCAAGGCATTTGACAAAGTTTGGCATAACAACCTTATATGCAAATTGAGATCCTATGGTTTAGACGAGCAGCTTATATCTTGGACACAGAGCTTTATATCTGATCGAAAGTTTCGGGTCAATGTTGACGGTGTATCATCGAATACTTTTTCAACTAATGCAGGAGTTCCTCAGGGTTCCGCTTTGTCACCAACTCTTTTTCTTATCTATATTAATGATTTGTTGGACTCAACGGTTCATCCTATACATAGTTTTGCTGATGACAGCACGCTTCATGCGTCTCATGAAGCACCTAAATTATATACACCCTTAGCGCTTAGTGAGTGTAGATCAAAGTTGATAGATTCCCTTAACACTGATCTTAAAACAATTATGGATTGGGGTATTGCTAACAGTGTTGAATTCAATACAAGCAAAACACAGGTTTGTCATTTTTCTAGGATAACGACACCCAATCCTTTTCCATTAACGTTTGGCCCCAAAAATCTTTTAGAGAATGAGTCTGTCAGACTTCTAGGAGTTGAGATTGAAAATAATATGAAGTGGAATTCTCATATTTTTAATCTGGCTAAGAATGCTGTTCAAAAGTTAGGATTTTTGGGGCGATGTCGTAAGTTTTTCGATAGCGAACAACTTCTTTTAGTTTATAAATCTTTTATACGTCCCTGCATGGAATACTGTTCTCACATATGGGGTGGAGCTTACTTGAGTAGTCTCAACTGCCTTGATTCTGTACAGCGTAGAGCTATTAAACTCATTGGTAACCCAAGTCTTACTAACGGTCTTGATTCCTTGCAGCACAGAAGAAATGTTGCTGATTTGACTATATTTTATAAATATATTATGGATGAGCGAGCTTCTGAAGAGATCAAATCGATTTTACCTAAATCAGCAAACCTTTCGCGTCACACCAGAGCAAACGTAGCAGCGCATCCCTTTACAGTACAAATAATTAGGTGTAGAACTGTAGCCTTCCAACGTGACTTTTTCAACAGAGTCTCTCATCTTTGGAATGCCTTACCTTCCTGGGTTTTTCCTGATGAATTTAATCCTCAAGGCTTTAAAGTTAACGTTCATAAATTTCTCAGAGAATCTTAATTTTTATTCCATTCTTATCCCTAGTTGGCATGGTATCTTCGGATATTCAGAGACGTTAATTTATAATTTGTTATAATTAACACTAAACATGCCTAACTTTGAATAAAAAAAAAAAAAAAAAAAAAGTGCTGAGTACGGCGCCCCAGTCTGGTTGAATAGCACACATACTCAAAAAGTTGTCTGCCAGCTGCATGTCATGATGCGTACTATAAGTGGCACTATCAGGTCCACTCCTTTACCTTGGCTGACTGTGTTATGCAATATCGCTCCACCTGCACTCAGACGCTCACATGCGCTCATGCGTGAACTTAAAAAGGTAACCAACAACATCACGTTACCCTTGCACGAATATTACGGTGACCAAACTCGATATCGATTGAAGGCAAGAAAGCCTCCACACAAATTTGCCAGCAACTAATTTTAATATCTTGGATGCCTGGGATACCTCCTGGAATCATTACAACACACCCGGCCTTTCTATTACTAACCTGACTTCTACCCAACCTGGTTTCGATCTGCCACGTTATACCTGGACTACACTAAACCGAATCATGGACGTTGTCCTGATTCTTTCTACAAGTGGGACATTTCAGAGTCTCTTCAATGTGACTGCGGTGCTCTACAACAAACCATAAAACACATTGCAACCGTGTGTCCAATTCGACGATACAATGGCGACATCTCAGACATCCAATTTGGCAACTCCCGATGTAGTAGCATGGATAGACTCACTCGATGTAATCATTTAATGTTCAAATGTACTGCCCAATGTTCAAATATTTTACTTTTTAACAAAAAAACGCGCAATCAAATCGATTGTAAGCTCATTTAATGTGTATTCATGTTTAGTTTTAGGTAGATTTCAAAGAAAAATCTACCCATTTTAAGTTTTATTTTTAATTTGTCCCAAAAAAAAACCATACGCTACAAAAATAAAATGGTCGCTGCCATATTTACGTTCCAACGCATTCATCACCTCTGCATAACTTTTGCGGTCGTTTTCTGGCACCGCCTGTAATGCCTCAGCTGCTTCTCCCTTAAGCGCAACTATAAATGAAGCTAGACGATTTTCTGCGTTCCAAACGTTTTGATCTGCTGCGGTCTCGAACTGGAACTTGAAGATTCCGAAAGATGTGGAGCCGTCATATGTTGGTGCCTTTAATTTAATATTTGCTATTTGTGGAATCAAATGTGTAGTAATTTTAGCAGTTCCAACATCTTGCAACTGTTTTTCGAAATCATCTTCTTTTGAAAGTACCTTTTTGTTTTCATCATCTACTTTCTGTTCTAACTCTCACTTCTTGATGAACTCTGGCTACTTCGTTGTGTAACGTGGTAGATATTTCGAGAAGTTTCTCGTCCATTATTTGTTTGGCGATGCAACTGATTTCTTCTTTGGTTGCAGCCATGTTATTGTTGACTATTTCCATCTGTTGATTGACTGCTGATTTCTTCCATTTTCGCTGCCATTTCTTGATTGATGTTAAGGCTAATCTCGTAATCTTGTATTTACAATATCCAGTTTTTGATTCGACTCGTCTTTGTTGGCAGCTATACTTGAGATTACTATATTCAATTGGTTTAATATTCAAATTCATCTGTTGCATCATAGCCATTAACTGCGAACTCGAAATTTGCAGATCGCAATAAAGATGTTGTTTCCGCAACAAAACTTTTGTCCTCATCAACTGCAACTGAAACAGTATTTATTGTAACTGTTCCGAACTGATAACTTTCCACTTCTGTTTCATTGGCTTCCATAGCTTCTCGAAGCCGTAAGCCGTAACATTAATTCACTCTTGTTTCCACTTGTTGACATTCCTCGCTGTTCTAGTTCCTTCTTTAGCTCAGGAGCTCTTAACTCACTTAAGAAAACCATTATTAACAGATTACTAATTTCGCCGCTGTCACCAATGTTACGTTTTTCTAACCTTACTTCGAATTGGCCTTACTCTCAATTCGATAAACGCAATTCCCAATCTCTCTCTGAGTTCGAACACTGATTGACTGACCAGGTTTTATTAAGTATTTTACTCCTTAATTGTTTCACAACAACAGGAAAACTACAGCAAACAATATTCCTAACTAGAATATAATTTCAACTTTACCGTCGCAGGTTTAAAATAAAACTAATTTAATTTTGAAAGAGGTATTTTCCTTATATACAATTCTGCATAATTCTCGACCATTCGAATTCACTTTTTAGAAACCTTGAGAAAATAATAGAATATTCGATTATTTTGCGTTATGTTGATTTCATTCATAATATCATTTATTATATTTTATGTTAACCCAAGTTCTAAGAATACAACACTATTTGTTTCATTAATTTGTTGTTGTGTTTTGTTATAACTGTATCAATATTAAATATTATTAAATAAATTCTAAAACTTCATATTGGTGAAATCCATCACTTATTAGTTTTTTCTACCAAACTACGTTATTGCGACGTCAGGGCCTTGTCCACCGCGAGCAAAGATTCTGGTTTAGTAATGTTAGGAGTAAGATGCCTAAGATAGGTTTGTGATTTACCTTCAGTTTCCGGATTGGATAATCGTGCTTGCTTATTCTAGGTATTGGTCGTTTACTGGTGGCGGGCGCAAATTATTCGATAGATAGGAGAAATATTGTATTTGTTCCCTGAAGTTTACCACGTTTTTTTGTTACGAAGAGTCAGCATCAGACTCTTTTCATTTTAGGTCGGAACTGAACTTACCTAAAAAGTAAAAATACAATGGCATAGAGTTTTCACTAACTGAAAAACTAACGAACAACAATACGTATAAAGTAAATAATTTTAAAGAAATCTCTCGAGAAAACATCACAAGTTATATAGTATGTCTACAGTATGCTAAAAGGATGTAATTAGGTTGCGGGTAAAGCAAGCTCTACAATTAGTAAGTCTGAAGCATAAAAACGTGGCAACATTTTTTCTAAATGAACAAATTATACTTTGAAACAATTTTTGACGACGCATTATGCTATGAAAAATAAAAAATTGCCACAAGGCTAAGATATGGTAGATAACTGTTTTTTCTTTTCTTAATTTGAGTGGTTTTACATTACAACTTAAACTTTGCTGCTGATTTCGGTTTAGTATTTTTGTTTTTCTTCTTAACCATACTGCTTTTTGTCACATTTTCCTGTAATTGTGTGAAGAACTGTTTTGAAGATTTTATTGAATTACTACTAGAAATTTTCATCTAAAAAAGAAAAATTACAGTAAAATTTGCAAACAAATATAATCATCATTAAATCAAGTTGTACCTTATCAACGTTTTTATTTTTTGTTATTTTATCCAATAATTTATTTTTATCGTGTTTAAACAGTTTGTTAGGATCGTCCTTAGCAGTTCTTTCATTAATTTTTTTATGAATATATTTTTGTTTAAGTTTTTTCTTTCTTAGGTCACGACTTTTATCGGTTTTTGTCCTTTCTGTTTTGCCAATTAAATCACCTTTTAATTTTCCTCTTACTTCCTCTGGTGCTAGTAATGTTTTATCACTAACCGAAATTGGTTGGATGTCTTCCATAACAATCGCTGATGTATTTGTAATAATTTTAAATTCTGGAGCTGCTGGCTTAGGCGTGTAATAGAAATTGGAAAGAGCATCTAATTTAGACAGTACCGATTTCATTAATTTGTTAATCTGTTGATGTAATACTGGTGTTTGTTCAATCGTATTATCATTAATTTTGGATAGCGATTCCACTTGCTTAATATATTCTTTTTCATATATGTTTACTAACGATTCTTTACTTTTTTCTTGATTCAATATTAATGATTTACGGAATTCGTATGGAGTTTCAACTGGTTTTACTTTTCTTTCAACATCGTCATATATTTTATTTTTGATTCGTTGTTTAATAATATCTTCCAGTTTCATGGTCGTTTCTTCAGTAATAACTGGAGCTGGACGAACAGCAGCATCATAGTCTAAAACTTCTTCAAGCAAAGAATTCATTGGTCTTTTTTTTGCATCAACTTCTCCGCGTAATTGCCACGACTTTTCTTGCAACGCATTTTCTTCCATTATTTTTATTCGAGACTGTAATCGTTTTTCTCGTATTTCAAATGATGACTTTTGTTCATTGTCAGATTCTACTTCCGGTTGTTGTTCATTTTCTTCAGCATTCTGATTGTCATCGGAATAATATTCATTATTTTCTGTGTTAAAGTGAACTAAACTTTCCTTATTTTCCCCTACTTGATCATTTTCAATATCACTTCCATCTTCTTCTTCTTCGCCTAAATCTTGATCTCTCATTTTCTTTTTTATTTTCATACGTTTTCCTTTAGCAGTCATTCTTTTATCAGTTGTATCATTTCTTACGAAATAATCCTTAAATTTTAAAAATGCCGCTTCATTTTCTTCATTAGAATCATGTTCCTCTTCAATATTACTAAACAAATCAATATCTTCTTCACCATCATCATCATCCTCCTCCGAAATTCTTTTATTCTTCTTCATTTCCATTCTATCTTCATCATCAAGAAATTTGTTCATTTCTTCTAATTTAAAGAAATCATCATCAACTAAAGAAGTTTTGTTATGTGTTCTCATTAATAGTTCATCGTCATCCTCGGTTTGGTTGCCTTCTGAATCACCGTTAGGATCCTCTCCTAAATTTTTCTCATCTAATTTATCCAATTGTTCACTACTAAAATTACTATTTTCGTCATCCGATTCCACTTCAGCTTCTCTCGGTTTGCTTTCGTTATAATTCATCACAAATTTTTCATCAGGGATCGATAGAAGTTTTGAAACGCTTGATATATTTTGTCCTAAAATATCTTCATTTTGAAGTTCTAATTGTTGCCAAATTTGTTCTTCATCCATCTGATCTACAATTAATTCTGGCAAAGAATTTGATTCAACATCGTAAGGTAGTGTTTTTGAATAATCATACAAAGATTTAACAATTTGTTTCATTTCCTCTGATTTACTGTCTTGAATGCTGCAATTGTAAATTTTTCAACATTGGGAGTTCAACGTTTTAAATAGAAAAGGGAACTTACCTAAGGTAAATTTCTGGATTTTTTACAGCGTTTTGAAACTTTTTTATACTCTTAAAGATAATTTTCCTTGATTTCGGCTTCATTTTATGATAATTTGTACAGTTTTGTAAAAGTGGTATACTATAGTGACATTAATTGTCAAATGTCAACGTATTTTAAAATAGCACGTGCTAGCTAGTTCGAGCCACCCTATATTTTTTTATTTGCTCAGTTTTAGTACATCTTTTATTTTGACAAATTTGCGATAGAATCAAAGAATTGATAGAATAGAAATATATAAACAAACCAGACATTAGACATTTTTTATAGAGTCAAAACCCCCGGTATAGAAGCCATCTACATTTTTTAGCACAATAAAAATCGTGAACTTGTAGCGCCATTTTGAAATTAAAACTCAATATAAAAAAAATTCAAAAAATCGCCATAACGCTCATAACGCCATCTGGAAAAATAAAACTCCATATAAAAAAAATTCAAAAATATTTAATCAAAAACACTAATCCAATTTTTTGCATATGGCAATGTTCATTGTTTATTGAAAATGGCGTGAAAGGATATGGCTATGATATATCGGGGGTTTTGACAAAACCCCCGGTATAGAAGCCATCTACATTTTTTAGCACAATAAAAATCGTGAACTTGTAGCGCCATTTTGAAATTAACACTCAATATAAAAAAAATTCAAAAAATCGCCATAACGCTCATAACGCCATCTGGAAAAATAAAACTTCATATAAAAAAAATTCAAAAATATTTAATCAAAAACACTAATCCAATTTTTTGCATATGGCAATGTTCATTGTTTATTGCAAATGGCGTGAATGGATATGGCTATGATATATCGGGGGTTTTGGTTTTGATAGAGTTCAAGATGCTTAATTATAGAAAAGGCAAAAATATGGAGGAAGAACTGAGTAAAGAAAATATTCCAATCGATAATTTACCACAACAATTTTTATGGATGCATGTGAGTCGGTGATATGTTGTTAATTCCATTTGCATGAAACGTTCCTATTTTAGGTTAAAGGTGGTACAAAAATTTCAAATGTGGTTGATTATGCTAAAAAAGCATTTGATGCGAATGAGTATCGTTCGGTTGTCTGGTCGGGATCTGGTGGAGGAGTTCAAAAAACCATTTCTTGTGCCGAAATAATGAAACGCCAACATGAAATGCACCAGATTACTAAAATATGTTATCGAAAGTAAAAATGTTGAACTGAAAAGTTTAAATTCTCTTGATTGAATTTACATAATTTTTTCAGAGTCGAAGAATACTGGGAACCAGAGACAGAAGGATTAGAACCTATAGTTGCAACGCGAGAAATACCATCTATTCATATATATTTGTCGTTAGATGAAATTGACCCAAAAACCATTGGATATCAACATTCAAAGCACAAAACTCAGTTTTGGCTAGAAAGGAAAAACTTGAATATTGATAAAAAAAAGTTTAATAGAAATGACTCAAAGCAAATTCGAACGAACAAAAAAAAATTAAAACAAAATGAGGATAAATTAAAGCAAAATGTTACAGTGAATATTATGAATTGATGTTTGCGAAATGCTTGAAAAAAGTTTATATCCTAAAAGTTTAATAAATTTATTTAAAATTTTCAATTATTAAAATCCATAAAATTTAAACATTAGTATTTGTTCCTTTTTGAGTTAATGTATTATCCTCATACGTTTCGAGAACATGAGCTAAATGTTCATTATCTCTTGGTTTTTTGAATTGTCTCTTTTTATTTGAATTCTTTTTGCGTTTTGGTGCGATTGGTTTTTTAGGTCCATGATCTTGCATAGATTTGATACCTTGTTTCTCCAAATATTCATCAATTTTAGCATCATCCATTGATTCTACTGCGACAGCTCGCCATAGTTTTTGAAATTCTTCGTCTATATTTATATTGCATGTTTTGTCATTATAAAATAATACTTTTTTCTTGTCGATGGGACGTGTTATGTAAACAATTTCAGACGCACGATTCTTTAAAGCCTTTTCACAGTGTGGCAATGATTCTTGTACATCTTCTAATAATACACCACCAAGTCCTTTTAAATCTTGCTGCTTCAGTAGTCTCATTAAACTTTTACTATCTTTTATTTTATAAACAGATTTGAAACTAAAACGGCGATCTGGTGTAACATCAATTTTTGGATTATTCGTTAGTGCTTCAGTTAACAACCACTAAAATATAGATACAAATTCAAATATCTTACTAAACAGAACAGTTTTATACAAAACACAATTATTCGAACGTGTGATTTGCTTTATTTTTTGTCACAAATCTATTTCTGTAACCAAAATAATGACGAACTCCATTCTAACTGGATCGACTTTTATGATCTAAAACATAGCAAACCACAATTTAGAATAATTACCAATAATTAAATGTTTACATTTTTAACTGAATTTCCAATATCAAGTTGATTAGTTTCATCTAATATGTCTTCAATTGTTAGTGGATGATCATCTCCATCTTGATGACGAGTTTTCATATGTTTAACAATCTTCGCTAATACACCAAATCTGTATTGCGAACTTCCTGTCATTGTCTTATAGCTAAATAATTAGAAAAAGTGCACATAGTTAGTTCTTAGAATACAGAATAATGCTTTATTCTGACGTTGGTTATAGAGCATACCTAGGAGCTTCTTTAGGTGCCACCTGATTTGGTGTTTTGAATTTTTTTTTTAAGTCATCTTTAGAAGGCTCCGGGCGAACTTTTTTCTCAATGCTGGAAAAAATATAATTATACGTATTTTATTATTTTATAATTGCCTGTTATTTAATTAACGTACGTTGGATTAGCAATAGCTCGCTTTTTAAAAGCTTCTCTTTCCCTTAATAAGGCTGGATCCATTTTTGTATAAAGTATACGAATAAATATAATGCACAAGAAATTGACACTTGACAGCTATAAAAATGACAGTAAACGTTTTTATTTTGTAGGTTACCATAATACCCATGGATACGTTCCGAAACTTTACTATAGCTAAATATTTAATGCACCAATCAAATCACCGCATTAAAATATTTAATAACTTTAGTTAAATAATTTCTGAACGACGATCATTAAGTAAAATATTAAATACACAAATACTAATACAATCTGTTAAAATCGTATGTCAGAATAATTCTTTCATAAAATGTTTCAATTGAATAAAATTAAAACTGAAAAAATTAAAAACTAAGATAGAAATTACTAACCATATTGTTATAGAAAACTTGCATTTCATTCAGAATTTGAAAAATATACATGCTGCAATTTCAAAATAAATTGAACTGTCAATTTGAAATCGTTAAATTTTAAATAATGCTTATGTATATGTGTATTTAATTTTTAACTCTACTCGAGAGCACATTTAATTTTTAAATAAATGTGGGCGGGGCGTAGTATGTTTCTGAACGCAAACATCTGTCAAATAGTTAAATATTAACTTTACTATTTTGTTTCTGAACGACCGGATTTAAATGATATTTAAATATAGTTAACTATAGTAAAGTTTCGGAACGTATTCCATATATTCATACCCATGATAAAATATCCCTTGCGTTTTTATAACCATAACAATTACACAAATTGTTATTGACGCGTAAAGCCGTGCATTCACATAAAACAGAAACAGAAACCGAATTTCATACAAAATTGACAGCAACAGGAATAGAAACCTAATTTAGAAACAGAAACAGAAACTGAAAATTCGTCTGTTTTGTCTGGACCAGAAACAATTAAAATTTAATTGTTTCTGGTCCAGAAACTGTCACGTGACCATATTATTTTAAATTTATGTAACGGGATTGTACATTATTTTAAGAAATAAATATTTAGTCAAAAATAATTTACGTTGAATTTAGCTCGATTTTTTTTGATGGATATTATTATGTGCAATAACGAAAAAAATAAATTTCTTCTTCAGTATACATTACAAAATTGTGTTATTTTTTTATTTATATGAATGAAAAATAAAATACACAGTTTATTGAATTACAATATTTTTTTTATATTAAAATAATTTTTTCAATTTTAATTGGGTTAAATATATATGGATTGGGTTAAATTAATTAATTTTGACATATATAATATAATATGACAGCTGCCATCTTAAAATTCGGTTTCTGTTTTATTATTCACCACCGTCAACCAAATTAGAAACTGAAACAGAAACAGAAACTGAAAATTTTCAGTTTCTGTTTCTGTTTCAGTTTCTAATTTGGTTGACGGTGGTGAATAATAAAACAGAAACCGAATTTTAAGATGGCAGCTGTCATATTATATTATATATGTCAAAATTAAAATATATATATTTAACCCAATCCATATATATTTAACCCAATTAAAATTGAAAAAATTATTTTAATATAAAAAAAATATTGTAATTCAATAAACTGTGTATTTTATTTTTCATTCATATAAATAAAAAAATAACACAATTTTGTAATGTATAGTGAAGAAGAAATTTATTTTTTTCGTTATCGCACATAATAATATCCATAAAAAAAAATCGAGCTAAATTCAACGTAAATTATTTTTGACTAAATATTTATTTCTTAAAATAATGTACAATCCCGTTACATAAATTTAAAATAATATGGTCACGTGACAGTTTCTGGACCAGAAACAATTAAATTTTAATTGTTTCTGGTCCAGACAAAACAGACGAATTTTCAGTTTCTGTTTCTGTTTCTAAAATAGGTTTCTATTCCTGTTGCTGTCAAATTTGTATGAAATTCGGTTTCTGTTTCTGTTTCTGTTTTATGTGAATGCACGGCTTTACTAGGGCGAACACGTTGTTCTAAATGTAATCGATACAGTATCGAAGCTAAATCGAAACATGTTTCGATTATATGATTGCATGTAATTGATACCGCATCGATTACAAATCAATTACGTACTACCTGGGACGTTCCACGAATAAGTCGTCGTTTGGAAAGTACCCTAAGGGTGCTTTCCAAACGACGACTTATTTGATACTTGTTACTTATTTGCCGTCAAAAAATCATTCAAGACAATAATGTCTGTAATTATGTCAGTTTAAATCTGATTTATAAAAAACGTTTGATCAAATTATGGATGTTGGCAGCCCTGAAATAGAAGTGGGGCGAACTTCATGATGATCAGAAAAAACGTAGACATCTTGTGAGCAGTGAGTTAAAAAAGTATTGTATTTACTTAATGATGATATTTTGTAATTTCTAAGCTTGTTAAATAAATGAACTATAAATATTATATAAATATGTTGTTATTGTCATAAAACACCTCAAGAATGCAACATATTTGTGGCGACGAGGATGGAATGATACAGAAATTTCTCCAAGACGGAGAACAAAATATAACCTCAAAGTCTACAGCATACAATCAAATAGCAAGTGCAATGACGAATTTTGTTTCGATGCAGAAGCAGACGTTTATTTTGAGGCATATTATAATCGATACAGCGAACTATTTAAGCAAAACTATTCAGCAAAAGTAAGACTTCTTCTGCAAAATATTCAAATTTCGAAAAACATACAAATTATATTTTGCCAAAAACACCATACGAATTCAACTTTGAAGAAACAGCACAAAATCTGAAAAAATTTTTTGGTCCACAAAAATCTCTTTTCCGATTGAGATTTGAATGTTTTTTAATGGAAAAACAGGCAACAGAAGATTTTATGTCATATGCAGCAAGAATCAATAAACAATGCGAGCAATCACAATTGTCTAATTTGACATTGGAACAATTCAAATGTTTATTTTTTGTTAGTGGCCTTCGTTCAGCTCGTGATTCTGATATTCGCACACGGTTACTATCAAAAATCGAAGCCAGCGACAATATAAAGTTATCAGACCTCACAGAAGATTGTCAACTCGTTATCAATCTAAAGAAAGATACAAGCATGGTCGAGAAATCAAATCAATCCTCGATTAATGCGATCCAACAATCTACATCGGCATCACACCCGCCTACGAACTATCACAAGAGGAATAAATACATAAATAAAAAACAAGATAAGAAACAAAATGCACCACAACAATCTCAATTGCCCAATAAACCATGTTGGCAGTGTAGCGGTATGCATTATTCAGATGATTGTCAATTTAAGCAATACAAATGCCAGGATTGTGGGAAAACAGGACAAGGAAGGTTACTGTAAATGTTTCGCTTCACAACGATCTTCAAAGAAACAGATAAGTACCAAAAATCATTTTAATAGTAACAATTAATACTCTAAAGGTATATTTTCTATTAATAGCATTGATGTATCATCAAAAAGGAAATATATATCAATCAATATCAATGGAGTTGAAATTAAGTTACAAGTGGATACAGCATCGGATATAACGATTGTTTCACAAGATACATGGAGTAAAATTGGCAAACCAAATTTATTTACGATGGAACATACAGCTCTGACAGCTTCAGGTCAACCAATGAATCTTTTAGCTCAGTTCAATTGCGAGATGACATTTCGAAACGATACTCAGGAAGGTCATTGCTTTGTAACATCCTGTGCTAATGTAAACATCATGGGCATTGATTGGATCGAGAAATTTAATTTATGGAATATTCCTATCAATTCTATTTGTATGCAAGTTCAGTCAAATATGTCAAGCGTTGATGAACTTAAATCAAAATTTCCTGAAGTTTTTAGTGAGTCACTAGGATGTTGTAACAAAACACAAATCGTGTTACATAGAAAGCCAAGTTCTATACCGATATATCGGGCAAAACGACCAGTTGCATTTTTATCAGAATGGGCAGCTCCCATCGTCGTTGTTCAAAAAAGTAACGGACATGTTCGTATCTGCGCTGATTATTCTACCGGATTAAATAATGCTTTAGAATCACATAATTTTCCATTACCATTACCAGAAGAGATTTTCGCAAAAATTTCTAATGGAGTCATATTCAGTCAGTTAGACTTATCCGATGCATTTTTACAGGTCGAAGTAGCACCAAAGTCCTGCGAGCTCCTTACGATTAGTGAGCCTACATAAACAGAGAGTGGACAGGTTAAAACTGACAGTTTCCGTTAGTTTCCGTTAATTTTAAATAAAATGCTTATTGTCTCAGATTTGCAAAAAAATCATTTGGGCCTCTTAATATGCAATTATAATTAAATTTTGTAGAGAAGAAAAAAATTTATAAATCCTAAATTATCTGTAAAAATGAAAACAAAGTCCAAAATTTCGTACTAATACATACAAATCGCCATAGATTTTCGAAAAATATGGCCGCCATTTCGAAAGTAAACAAAAACAAAAAAAGTCATTTGACATTTAAAACTGACATTTCATTATAATTATAGCCGTGTTCGATTTGACTGAAACAACTGAAGCAACTGAAAAATTAAATGCAATTGTTGTTGTTTTTTCAGTTGTTTCAGTCAAATCGAACGCACATTATATAACGAAATATAAAGTGTGAAAATGATTTATTATGTAAAATATCAAATTTTTTTTATAATAATTAAGTTATTATAATCCTACGTGCTTTAAGTGCTAGTAGTGAATTTTGAATGTATTAATTGTATGAATTTATAATTAAAATATCCCACGTGTTTGAGGTTAAAACCGCGGGTTTCTTTTTTTATTTTGTGCAATCAGATCTCTGTATTTTGATGATAATGGAGAATAGTAGTTGGAATATTGGAACGGTTTCATTAATAAGTCCATTAATTGTAAAACAAATACAAAATGTTGGTAGACATTACATAAAATATCATACAAGACACTCGAACGATGGACAAGGTTTGATTAATTCGGAGAATTCAACGACAAAGGTTACTGATCAAGATCTCGATATATTTATTGATGTTGATTATTTAAGAAGTTTGGATCCAAAAGAATGGCAGGATCAAGATCATTATGCTGTTTTGGGTTTAAAAAGTCATCGGTAATTATTGACATTTTTGTTTTGAAACATCATCCGGATAAAAGGAAAGCTCAAGAAGAAGAAATTAAAACAGAAGATGATTACCTGTATAACAAGGGCTTATGAAACATTAGGTAAATATTTTAATAAGTTTCATGTTCGTGCAAAATTTAAGATACATAAAATAAGTTTCCCTAATATTATTTTTGATTTTATTCCATTCCATTGATTGTAGAACTTGTAATGGTATCTGAGGAACCATTTACTCTTATATCCATTTTCCTAAGTCAAACCTTTGTACAAGATAATGTGAAGATTTTCAACCCTTTTTTAAAAATCATATAAGTCAAAGTCGAACGCATAAATGTTTAATCACAAATGAATTACAAATTAAGTCCAAGTACGTATATTTTTGACATAGTTATGAAGGTTGAATATTTTCATATTTTCTTTAATTATGTAATAATCATAATAAATTATGAACAGATTGCAAATTAAATAAATATGTAAAATTATGTTTATAGGTTTATTTACCTATAGTGGAATTTAAATTGTGAAAATAAAAGTTGTAACTGCTGATTTACGGAAATATTGTTTTTTTGTTTTGTTTACTTACTTTAACTAAAAAATAAATTTTTTGAAGTAAACAAACAAAAAAGCAAACAATTTTTGTTTTCACAATGATGTTTGTTTTTCTTTGTTTTGAAAATTGTTCAAGAATTATGTTATGATGATATTTCATAACATAAAACTTGAACAAGATTTCTTGTTTAAGATGTATGTACACGGAAACGTGTGATGAGGAATTTTTGGATATATATAATAAGAAATTTTCAGAAGATAGAATAAGTATAATTTTATATCTAAAAAGTATAGTAAGGTACTTCAGGAGAAAACATTATTTCATATAGAAATTTATAATAAAATTAAAAAGGAACTATAAAATTTGGGAGTTTTATTTCGACAATAATAAGAGGTATGTTCAAGAGGTCTAAAGGCCACCGAGCCTATGATTTGGTATGACCCTGTAGAGGTCTCCCTACTTTTGTTACATATGCTTTTATTTTAGCAGATACGTAGGGCGTTAGTAAGGAGAACGTCCAGACGTAGTTTATGGCGACCTAAAAAGCGAACGGACCAACAAGAATCTTCAGCAAAAGCAGCAGATAAAGGAACATCAAGTAACGAGTCAGCAATATCAAATTAAAAGAAGTCAACAAGCTAAGATAATAAGTTATGGGAAACAACTCACAGAAACCTGAGAAAGAAGAAGAAGTGATTATCACAAATGGGGCTGGTTCAGCAACGAACCTGAATGTTGGAGCTAGCACGGATGAAATAAAGAAGATTGAGATAATTACGATCGTGGTGATAATAGTGTTGATAATACTGTACGTTATGCATAGGATGAGAGCTTACTTTAATAAGAAAATTGTCAGAGCTGTGGTGAAAACCAACGCAGCCACGGAAAGCGTGTGTTAATATAAGAAAATGCTGAAGAATGAAAAGCGTTAGCAATATTATAAATAGATAAATATAAGTTAGATTAGAAAGAATATTTTTTTATTTTTATAACAGACCAAAATATATATAGAAAAAGATAAATTACATTTTTTTATTTATTTTTAAATTTTGATGGATACATTGATTAGGGCTGAAAAATTGATTAAAGAGGTTTGTGTCATCGAGTCAATTTTAAAAGAAGACAAAACTGTAACACCGCATGTGTTAGAGAAATTCTCTGAAGATTTAGAAGGATTAAGGGATAAATTTGGGGATTTATCCAAGACTTTAATTCTCGAACTTGATAGTGCCGAATTTGATAAACTAAAGAAGCGGTTCACTACAAGCTTCAGATCGGTGAAGCAATTATTATCTGAATATTCGATAAAGTCTAGTGAAAGTGCAAAAATGTCTAGTTTCGATATTGTTGCTACTTACAAACTGATTCCTCAGTTTGAAGGCAAAAACACAGAGGTAGAAAATTTTCTAAACTTAGTTAAGTTTCTACACGATACTTTGAGGGACCAGGTGGAAAAATCGAAGTTAATAGACTTCATTTTTCAAACCAAGTTATCGGAAAAAGCAAAAATTTCACTAGCTGCGTATAAAAAACCCAACTCTTTGGAAGAGTTCACAACCTTATTTAAAACTGCTTTTAAAAGTCGTGTTTCAGCTTCAAAGATACATGCTGAATTATCGAATGTCAGACAAGCGAATTTGTCTGCAGACCAGTATGGTCACAAGATAGAAAGTTTAATTGCAAAACTCAACGCGGTTCAAATCGCAGAAAAGGGCGAAACGAACAGGGACATAATCTCAGACTTAAACAACCAGATAGGGTTGAACATTTTTAAGTCAGGGTTAAATGAGCCACTGAGAACAACGATAAACGCGTCGCGGCCATGTAGCTTAAAGGATGCTATTGAGTTGGCAAGAGAGATAGATGACCAAAACCAAGCCCAGGTATTGAATTATGGAACTAGGTTCCAGAAAAATAAGAATTATAATAGGAATAATTTCCATCAAAGAGAAGTAGTAAATAGGAATTTTAATCCCAGAAGAGGATATAATAATTTTAATAATAATAATTTCAATAAAAATTATAATAATAATAATAATAAAGGAAGGTCTGATACTTACCGTAATAATAGTTACAATAATACAAGTGGTAATAAGAATAGAAATAGGAGAATTAATGTAGTTAGCTCGGGAAACGACGAGTTAGTCTCCGAAGAAGTGGTTTCGAGAGGCTCAGAGAGTCAAGAATAGTAGATTTTAATGATAATAAAGAACCACTAAAATTTTTTAATATAGGGAGTAGCACATCAAATTTTGTAATCACAAAGACTAACATAACGGGAAAAATGGTATCATTTTTGATTGATACGGGAGCGGATATTTCGCTCATTAAAGAAAATGTAATCAGCAGGGATATAGAGCTGATAGATGAACGGTGTAAGATTATTGGTGTAACGAAAGAGGAGTCACATACATTAGGGATGACGACAGTAAGAATAAATTTTGATGATGTAGAAGTGGTTCAGAAATTACATGTGGTGAACGAAGAATTTCCGATAGGCACGGACGGAATTCTTGGCAGAGATTTTTTGAAAAGGAACTTATGCATCATTGACTATGAGACATTTACATTGTCAATTTATGTGAACGGCAAAGAAATTTTTGTTCCAATGAAGACGAAGTTACCAGAGAATAATAGATTTGTGATACCAGCACGAACTCAGATAATTAAAGCTATGGACATGAGCGTTGCTGAGGATAGTGTGATACTTAACGAGGAGCTACAAGAGGGTGTATTTATTGCCAATTCCTTAGTTCCATCAAAAGGAATTGTGCATGTAAAAATTGTAAATACCTTAGATAGAGATGTAATAGTAGAAAAATTTTCACCTAAGATGACACCATTACGTGACTATTACGTAATCAACACTTTCAAGAAGAAAAACGTCATGAAGTCAGATAAAGAAGAAAGGTATAAGAGGTTATTGGAAGAACTAGAAATAGACAGCTTAGATGATGCAGCAAGAAATTCGATTTTGAGAATATGTGAGCAGTATGCAGATATTTTCCACTTAACGGGGGACAAGTTAACAACTAACAATTTCTACAAGCAGACAATTTCTACAGTAGATAAAAGTCCAGTTTATATAAAAAATTATAGACTACCGCAATCGCAAATAGAGGAAATTAACAAGCAAGTTGATGAATTAGTAAAAGATGGCATAGTGGAAGGCTCAACGAGTCCTTTTAATTCACCATTACTCATTGTGCCAAAACACAGTGATTCTTTGGAAAAGAAGTGGCGTTTGGTTGTTGATTTTCGGCAATTGAACAAAAAGATTATGGATGACAAATTCCCCTTAACAAGATTAGATGATATTTTGGATAATCTTGGTAGAGCAAAGTATTTTTCAACTTTAGATTTAACAAGCTCGTTTCACCAAATAGAACTGGAAAAAGAATCAAGACCATTGACAGCATTTTCAACAAATAAAGGACATTTTCAATTCAAAAGTTTACCTTTTGGTTTGAAAATATCAACTAATAGTTTTCAACGGATGTTATCGATAGCTCTAGCTGGTCTAGAAGCCGAGGCATTTCTTTATGTGGATGACATTATAATATTTGGATGCAGTATAAACCATCATAATGCGAACTTGATTAAGACTTTTGAAAAGCTGAGGAAGTACAATTTGAAGTTGAATCCAAAGAAATGTAATTTCCTGAAGACAGAGGTGACGTATCTAGGTCATCAGATAACGAGCGAAGGAATAAGGACAGATCCAAGGAAATTCGAAGTTATCAAGAATTATCCTGTTCCAACAGATGCAGACGGAACGAAGAGATTCACCGCATTCTGTAATTATTACAGAAGATTTATTCCAAATTTCGCAGAGATTGCAAAACCCCTGAATAGATTGAGTAAGAAGGATGTACCATTTGAGTGGACTGTAGAATGTGAAGAAGCATTTGTAACACTAAAAAACAAATTAATCAATCCACCCATTTTAAGATATCCTAATTTTGAAGAGAAGTTTATTATAACTACAGATGCATCAAATTTTGCACTTGGAGCTGTATTATCGCAGGGCGAGATAGGGAAAGATCTACCAATTTCGTATGCTAGTAGGTCATTGAACAAGCATGAGTTGAATAAGCCGATAATAGAGAAGGAGTTGTTAAGTATACACTGGGCTATAAATTTCTTTAGACCGTATGTCTATGGAAGAAAGTTTGTGGTAGTGACAGACCACAGACCACTGGTGAGTTTATTCACACATAAGAACCCATCATCAAAATTAACAAGAATCAGACTAGATCTATCTGATTATGACTTCGAGATAGTCTACAAACAAGGTAAAATTAATACGAATGCAGATGCATTGTCGAGAATAGAGATAAATTCGGACACGCTGAAGGCGATGATACCGACTTCCATTGTAAATGCCGTAAAGACGAGAGCTATGACAAGAAAGGAGGAGAAGATTGAGGATAAGACCACAGAGATGAAAACGGAGTGCACGCTGTATTCATGGAACTGTACCTCGATAACAGAAGTTAAAAATATGAGAAAATTGTCATTTGAAAATATAAACTCACGTGAGAAGATTTTAAAGAAATGTATGGATTACAAAGATAATAAACAAGGTTTCCAAATAAGAAAACTAAGTAAGAAAATGAAAGAAGGAATTTTAGTAATATACAGTGAAAATCCGCGCATCACCTTAGGGAATGTATTGGAGAAACTTATATTTGGAATGAAAAGTAAAAATATAGATTATCTAGCGCTAGAGATAAACGATAATATATTCAAACACTTAGGTGTCACTGAATTCAAGGAAGAATTTAATAAACTGCAGTATAAATTAAATAATATAGATAAAAAGGAAACAGATTTAAAGATAGTATTATATGAAGCTCCACAAAGGATTATGGATAAAGGCAAAATGGAAGAGTTGATAGAGATTTACCATAACACACCACATACAGGCGGGCACTCAGGTGTCAAAAGAACCATGAATAAATTGAAACAGAAATATGTTTGGAAGGATATGAGCAAGATGATAAAAAGTTATGTTAGAAATTGTGAATTATGTGCCAAGAATAAACAGATAAGGAATACAAAAGAAGAATTAACCATAACAGACACACCTACGTCGAGTTTCGAGACAATTTCGATGGACACTGTCGGCCCATTGCGATTAACGGGTAGCAATAGGTATATTTTGACTATTCAATGTGATTTGACGAAATATGTTGAAGCAATACCTATCGAGAACAAAGAGGCGAAAACCATAGCCAAGGCGTTAACAGAGAAATTTATTTTAAAGTACGGGAATTTTAAGACTTTAAAAACAGACTTGGGTACAGAATTTGTAAACGAAATAATGAAAAATGTATGTACATTCTTTAAAATATCCCATGTAACTTCGACACCGTATCATCATGAGACACTTGGTTCTATCGAAAGAAACCATCGAGTGTTGAATGAATACTTGTTGTCGTTCACAAATGATTACAACTGGGAAGAATGGATTCCATATTTTGTGTTTTGTTATAATATAACCCCACATTCTGATACTGGTTATAGTCCATATGAGTTAGTTTTTGGGAAGTTAATAACTCTCCCATCAGATCAAAGATTTGTAAATAATGCGCCAATCTATAATTTTGATCAGTACGCTGATGAACTGAGATTTCGCTTGCAGCAAGCTCATAATAGAGCAAGAGATTTACTAATTGCGGCAAAGGTTAATAGAAAGAACACGTACGATAGAGTCATAAATCCGTTAGATATTAGCATAGGTGATGAAGTCTGGTTAAAACAAGGAGAGAGGAAGAAATTGGATCCACCATTTAGTGGACCATATGAAGTTTTAGAGATTAAGGATTGCAATGTAAAAATTAAGATAGGCAATATAGAAAAATTTATTCATAAGAACAGATTAAAAAAGAAATGTAAGGTAGATTAGGCTCATAGTAGAATTAAGCTGATGATATTATAAAATTTTCTCAGATTAAATACATAAAATAATAAAACATAAGATAAGAAATAGTGCTTGTTATACTGATAAATAATCTAAAATATCATAAATTGTGATGTAGCATAATATGTATATAGATAAGTCAAAATTTTGTAAATTTGTAAATGTTATTGATTAATTTTTTCCAAAAGTTTAAGTAAAAAGAGAGTAAAACAAACTTTCTGATAGTTTGTTTCACTTCTAAAGGTCCCGGATGTAATGGTATCTGAGGAACCATTTACTCTTATATCCATTTTCCTAAGTCAAACCTTTGTACAAGATAATGTGAAGATTTTCAACCCTTTTTTAAAAATCATATAAGTCAAAGTCGAACGCATAAATGTTTAATCAAAATGAATTACAAATTAAGTCCAAGTACGTATATTTTTGACATAGTTATGAAGGTTGAATATTTTCATATTTTCTTTAATTATGTAATAATCATAATAAATTATGAACAGATTGCAAATTAAATAAATATGTAAAATTATGTTTATAGGTTTATTTACCTATCGTGGAATTTAAATTGTGAAAATAAAAGTTGTAACTGCTGATTTACGGAAATATTGTTTTTTTGTTTTGTTTACTTACTTTAACTAAAAAATAAATTTTTTGAAGTAAACAAACAAAAAAGCAAACAATTTTTGTTTTCACAATGATGTTTGTTTTTCTTTGTTTTGAAATTGTTCAAGAATTATGTTATGATGATATTTCATAACATAAAGCTTGAACAAGATTTCTTGTTTAAGATGTATGTACACGGAAACGTGTGATGAGGAATTTTTGGATATATATAATAAGAAATTTTCAGAAGATAGAATAAGTATAATTTTATATCTAAAAAGTATAGTAAGGTACTTCAGGAGAAAACATTATTTCATATAGAAATTTATAATAAAATTAAAAAGGAACTATAAAATTTGGGAGTTTTATTTCGACAATAATAAGAGGTATGTTCAAGAGGTCTAAAGGCCACCGAGCCTATGATTTGGTATGACCCTGTAGAGGTCTCCCTACTTTTGTTACATATGCTTTTATTTTAGCAGATACGTAGGGCGTTAGTAAGGAGAACGTCCAGACGTAGTTTAAACTGAAGGTCATGGTAATATCTTTGTTTAAAATGTAAGCATCAACCTGTAATTGTTTGAATTCAACAGAAAACTTCTAAAAGGTGGTCGGAATATTTTTATGAAAACATTAAATGATATCGAGAATAAAATCGAAGAAGAACGTAGAGCTTTGTTTTCAAATAAAACTAAATCTGAATCATCATCTAATCAAAATTCATCTGTTAAAGTAATTGATAAAACGGCAATGTGGACATCGAATCATCTAAACAGAAACACAAGAATAAAGTAGGAAATAATAATGGTGTTGAACCAAAAATGATGAATGGAGTTGATAAACAAAAAACTCCACCGCCTCAATCCATACAGGAAACTTCACCAACCCCACCACAATCATCAACAACGTTAAATATTTTATATTTTATTGTATTTGGCTTTGTATTTATTTTTGTTAGCATGGTAATATAGAATTATTCGTTTCTGGGAAATTTTTTTTTTAAATAATAAGTGTTGTGCAATTCAATTCAAACTTTATTGAGACTTTTTTATAGTGGAAAATTGCTAAATTCTAATTATGATATGCTTTCTTCTAAACCTGGATGTGGAATATTTAAAAGTATTCTAGAAGGATTCTCTGTAAGTCTAATTAATTCTGAACCCACTCACTTCTCGTCAGCCAGCTCATCCTTGCTGGATCTTGTGTTATGTAATACCAACAAAGTAAACTTTCGTAATCAAATATCTCTCCCCGGAATATCTCATCACGACCTTGTATTTTTCTCATATGATGCAATTCCAAATCAATCCCAGAAGATAATAACTTTTCGAGATTATAAAAATGTAAATATTGAAGAACTTATCTCATACTGTACAAGATTACTGTGGAATATAATTTATGACTTGACTGATATTGACAGCCAACTTGAGCATTTCAATATGCTAGTAATTGAGATGTTCGAAATTCGACTCGAATTCGTCGATTAGGAAAATATATGTTAATTTAAAACAATCTGAATGGTTCACTACTAACATCAAAATAAAAATTACAGAACGAATTAGGGCATACAATAAGTGGGCCAGAACTCGCTCTGATCAAAACCGGATAAACTATGTACGGCTGAGAAATATTGTTACTGCATCAATCCGGAAGTCGAAATACGAACATCTGAATAAAAAACTAAACCCTGAACTGCCGCCTAAGATGTTCTGGAACAATGTAAAAAGCCTTGGAATTGGCAAAGATAATGAACACCAGGTAATTCCTTTTAAACCTAATGATTTAAATAGCTATTACTGCTCTGCTGTTCCTATCCAACCCTCACATGACTCGCATGTTGACCCTGTTTTTCCGGAAATTGATGCTAACATTCCAAATTTTGCTTTTGAACATATATCACATGAACAATTGTTCTTTGCTATCAATTCAATTAAATCTAACGCGGTCTTGATAATATCTCATTAAAATTCATCAAATTAATTCTCCCTGAAATTTCTTCTTTTCTTTATATATTTTCAATAACATAATTACTAAATCGTTTTTTCCAACTTGTTGGAAAACAGCTAAAATAACACCAATTCCTAAAGTTAAAAATCCCGTCTATGTCTGACCTTAGACCAATAAGTGCTTTGCCTACTCTCTCTAAAGCTTTTGAGATTATAATAAAAACACCAATGGTACAATATTTGAACAGAAACAAACTGCTTTGTAAACATCAATCAGCATATAGGATTAGTCATAGTACAGCCGCAGCTCTACTACACATTGTAGATGATATAGGCCGTAATGCAGACGCAAAAAAGTTCACGGTACTTGCGCTGCTTGATTTTCGAAAGCATTTGATTCAATAAACCATAAAAAACTTTGTCGTAAACTTTCATCTCTTTTTAATTTTTTACCGTCTGCTTGCAGGCTCATTTATTCGTACTTGACTGGCAGATCGCAAATTGTTAATATTCTATCTGAAATAATGTCACTGCACTGTGGTGTTCCTCATGGATCCGTCCTAGCCTAGGACCAATCTTGTTCTCGCTTTTCATAAATGACATAGCTAATTGCATAACGAATTCTGAATTTCACATCTACGCTGATGATGTTGAAAGTAGAATATTATTGTTATGTTGGTAACACTTATATGTTTGTAAAAATGAAATGTCAAATACACTCTTTCATGTAATGTCAAATATACATAACCGCGTTTTATTTACTACGGACTCTTTATTGTTAATTACTATAATAACATCAGTTTTACAACAGGTTATGGCCCAGTCCATCGTTGAAAATTAAATAAAACAATTCAATTAGTATCCGGATAATAATATAATAATTTTATTATTAATTTTTAGAAAAATGTCGAGCACCACGTTTTCAATACCAAAACTCATTGGAAGGGAAAATTATGATTCCTGGAAGGTTGCTGTTAAAGCATATCTTCAACATGAAGAGTTGTGGGATTGCATCATCAAAGATGACCAAAAACCAGAGAGTGTAACGAAGGCATTGGCAAAAATTACATTACTAGTTGATCCTGTTAATTATGTACATGTGCAAGATGCCAAATCAGCAAAAGAGGCTTGGGAAAATTTGGAAAAAGCGTTTGCTGATTCAGGGCTAACACGAAGAGTTGGTTTATTGAGAAGTCTAATAACCACCAGATTGTCTGAATGCACATCAGTAGAAGATTATGTGAACCGAATCTTAACAACTGCTTATAAACTAAATGCGATTGGTTTTACAGTTGGCGATGAATGGATTGGTACTTTATTATTGGCAGGTCTTCCAGACCAGTACAGACCAATGATAATGGGTATCGAAAGTTCCGGAATAAAAATCAGCGCAGATTCGATCAAGAATAAATTGTTACAAGATGTCAGAAATGAATCTCAGAATAGTAGCACCGTTGCGTTAATTAGTAAAAATGAAAGATGTAGTAGAGTAAGATGTTACGAGTGTAACAAACGAGGTCATATTGCACGGAATTGTCCGAAAAAAAGGCAAAATGAAACAAAAGGCTCGTCAGGAAAAACATTTTATACATCATTCATGAGTGCAGTGAATAATACTGAATGGTATTTCGATTCAGCTGCAACGTCACATATGACAATGCACCGTACGTTATTAAACGATATTTCAGAACCAGTGAACAGTGAAGTCGTAACTGCTAACAGTTCCCGTATGACAGTTGAAGCTGTTGGTAATATCAAATTAAATATTAATGTTGATAAAAATATCGAAGAAGTTAACGTCAAAAAAGTATTGTTCGTTCCAAATTTGTGTGCAAATCTTTTATCTGTTAGTCAGATCGTTAATACAGATAAAAAAGTAATTTTTGATAAATCAGGGGCTAAAGTGTATAGTGCTGAAAATGAATTGATAGCTACAGCATATCGTCGTAATGACTTGTTTGTTTTAAGTCAACCCAAACAGGAGTTTGCAGCTAGCAGTATACGAGTAAATGATCGAGCAACTTTATGGCATCGTAGAATGGGTCATATTAATTTTGATAGTCTGCAAAAATTAAAAGTCGATCAAGCTGAAGGCATTGATTACAACAAAATAGAAAATCGTCAATGTGCAATTTGTTTAAAAGGAAAACAAACTCGGCTTCCTTTTAAAAATGTTGGAACGCGTGCAAGTGAAGTTTTGGAGATCATACATTCGGATTTATGTGGTCCCATAGAGGAAACTTCATTAGGAGGTGCACGTTATTTTATGGTTTTTATAGATGATTACACTAGAAAAGTTTTTGTATATTTTTTGAAAGAAAAATCTGAAGCTTTAAATTGTTTCACCGTATTTAAAAACCTTGTGGAAAATCAAAAAAACAAAACGATAAAAATTTTACGAACGGACAATGGTTCAGAATATTGTAATGCTCCGTTTCAAGCATTGTTTCGTAAATCTGGAATCCAACATCAGTTAACGACCGTATATACACCAGAACAAAATGGTATATCTGAGCGAATGAATAGGACGCTAGTGGAGAAAGCACGTTGCATGTTGTTTGATGCAAAACTGGATAAGAAATTTTGGGCTGAAGCTATAAACACCGCAGCATTTATTATCAATTGCTCACCCCATCGATCATTAGAAGAAAAAACACCGGAAGAAATGTGGTCCGGCAGAAAACCAAATTTAAAGAGGTTACGAGTATTTGGTTGTTGTTGTCATGTTCATGTGCCAAAACAGAAACGAAAAAAATTTGACACGAAGTCTGAACAGTGTATTTTCGTAGGGTACAGTGATGAATCGAAAGCGTATAGAGTCTACAATCCGGAAAAGAAGAAAACAGTTATCAGTCGAGATGTTATTTTCTTCGAGAATCAGCATTATGAAAATCAGTCGAATGTGCAGTTAAATAGTACAGAGTACTATCACATATTTTCAAAATTTGATTCAGTGGGAGATACGGAGGAAGAACAAACTGACAGTATAATCACCAATGAAGATATTATTGTGGACAATAATTTGGTCAGATCTTCAGAAGAAAGCGATGAAGATACATATTATACCAGTGATGAATCAGTTGAAGTTACTCTTCGTCCAGACTGTGATATTGATTATATTCCACAGAATATTGTTAGTGTTGATAACAACCCAGAAGTTAGGAGATCATTAAGAGTGCCGAAACCGATAAACTTAAATGATTATGTTTCCTACAGCGCAATATCATTTGAGATGAATGATCCGTCCACTACTGCAGAAGCTTTCAGTAGAGCAGATTGCGAATTTTGGAAAGAAGCTATGGAAAACGAGTATAGCTCATTAATCGAAAATCAGACGTGGGAACTGGTTGATTTACCACCGAATAAAAAACCAATTGACTGCAAATGGGTTTTTAAAGCAAAACGAGATGTTAATGGTAAAATTGTGCAACACAAAGCCAGATTGGTAATTAAAGGTTGTGCTCAAAAAAGGGGAATAGACTACGAGGAGACATATTCACCTGTCGTGAGATATAGCACAATACGTTTTTTATTGGCGATGTCAGCAAAGTATAATTTGGATATTGACCAAATGGATGCGGTCACAGCGTTCCTCCAAGGAGAGTTGGAAGAAGAAATATATATGATCCAACCTGAATGTTTCGCAAGGAACAAAAAAGTATGTCGTCTTAGAAAATCATTATACGGACTTAAGCAATCCAGCCGAATATGGAACAAGAAACTGGATGATGCTTTGACAAATTTTGGATTAGAAAAATCAAAAGTTGATCCATGTGTCTACTTCAAAATTCAGGGTAAACGAATTATGATAATTGCCGTATATGTAGATGATTTATTGATATTCTCTAATGACGAAAAATTTAAAAATGATTTAAAAAGGAGTTTAATGACATCATTCAAAATGAAGGATATTGGTCCTGCTCGTTACGTATTGGGGATACAAATTACACGCGATAGGGAAGCGGGAAAGATTTGGATCGACCAAGAGCAGTACATTACAGAAATCTTGGCAAGGTTTAATATGACTGATTGCAAGGCTGTTTCTACGCCATTAGATGCAAATCAAAAATTGTCAAGTGAAATGTGTCCCAAAACTCAAGAAGACTGCAATGAGATGCAAAGTACACCTTATCAGCAAGCCATTGGATGTATTTTGTTTGCATCCCAGATATCTAGACCAGATATAAGTTTTGCAGTGAATATGATGAGTCGTTTTAATAACAATCCAGGTAAACCACACTGGAGTGCGGTAAAGCGGATCATGAGATACCTTAAGGGAACGTCAAAAGCAAAACTTGAGTTTAGCAATCAAAATACGGATTTGATTGGTTACTGTGATGCAGATTGGGCAAGCGATGTAGATCAGAGGCGATCCACAACGGGATATGCGTTTGTATATCAAAATGGTGCAATTTCATGGAATTCGAAGAAACAACCAACGGTGGCATTATCAACAACCGAGGCGGAATATATGTCTATGACTTCTGCAATACAAGAGGCATTATGGTTGAAAGGTCTTCAAATGGAACTTATACAAAACACTACAGAATGTGTTCCGGTATATTGCGATAATAAAAGTGCCATTCAATTGAGTTCAAATGGTGTTTATCATCCTAGGACGAAACATATAGACGTCAAGCATCATTTTATTCGAGAAAAAATAAACGAAAAGAAGATTCAACCGAGATACTTACCTACAGATGATATGATGGCAGATGTGCTGACGAAACCGTTGAGTTTTATAAAACATATGAAGTGTTTGAAAGCTTTAGGGATGAAATTTTGAATTATATAAATTCTAGTGGGAGTGTTGAAAGTAGAATATTATTGTTATGTTGGTAACACTTATATGTTTGTAAAAATGAAATGTCAAATACACTCTTTCATGCAATGTCAAATATACATAACCGCGTTTTATTTACTACGGACTCTTTATTGTTAATTACTATAATAACATCAGTTTTACAACAGATGATAGGAAATAAAGCTAAAATAGAAAAAAAATTTGTGAAAACAGTGCAATTTTTTATAGATATTGCTTTTTTCAAAGGCCTGTATCTTGGCCCCTGGTGTTGATATACAACTCGTTTTGGTTTTATTCGCTTCAGTGAGTGATTCTATATCAAATTAAAAAAAAAATTCTTGGCACCTAAGTAAAAGTAATATCCCCCAAGTATTAAACTAAGACATAAATAGGCAATGATTTATTTTTTGTTACTTTGTGATATTCGTTCATCTAAATTCATATCTAGTCAGATCATACAATAGTTTACGTATCTTTCATAATTCTAATGTAATCATTTCCTCCCTTAACTTTAAAGTAAAAGTTTATATAAATTATTAAGTTGTAAATATTAAGAGACATATGTGATGTAATTTACTGTAAATAGAAGCTTTCATAGCTTACTGTCAAATAAATATTATTATTATTCATTATTATTATTATTAAAAATGCAAAACATGCTAGC